>JAVUPR010000359.1:0-620000 GCA_036785695.1 Gentiana straminea | reverse complement strand
CTGATAACTACTAGAGCAATTCTAGTTCAATCTACTACTACAAAAAATCCGTCTAAATCTACAAGTAATGACACAAACGATGAAGAGATAATTCAATCTCCAACACAATTGTTGGTAACAAAATTGTCTAACAAGGAAACTAGGAATTATAGAGGTCATTAAACAACCATAATAATTGCTCTAAAACAAGATACTAATAAAACCCAAATGTCTTGTAAGTGTCAATTTTGTTTCAGCCAACGTGTTCCTCTCCGAAATCTCATAAGTATACATCTATGCCTCAAAACGTGTATGATGATAGTCTTGAATATGATATGAATAAATGTTTTGGTATTATACCAAACCATATTATATCCACAGATCCATACATAGTTTTAAAAGATAAATTTGATCATTTACAACAAGGCAATCCTTATAAGAAAACCTTTAGCTTAACTCCAAGATATAATTCGTTTATATACTATATAAATGATTATGATTCCCAAACAACTTTCCTTTTCAGAGAACTATTCAATAATAAACCGTGGTTGAATAAAAGGGTTTTTGAAAATTTTTTATTCTGTATAAAAAGAAAAATTGAAAAACATAAGGTGGAGATTAACCTATTATATTGGTATTCACTCTATTACATTATCAAAAGTAGAGGTAACCTTAAGAGGTCCCCTTTTACCTCTGTCATTTCCAAAACAAATCGAATGTGTGTCCTCTCTAAAACCCATCCAGACTGTCCGGAAAATATGGACACATATAGTTTTCCTAGGCAGGTTTATTCTAGCATAATTAAACTCGGACAAACCAAAAACATGTCCAACTTACAAAAACAATTAAAGGACACAAAGATGGATTTGAAAAAACTAAGAGAACAACAGAAAAATGACACTCGATTCGTAGGGAAAGTAGCAGAAAACTACCTATTTCCCCTCCAAGAAATTACATCTAGGAATTATTTGATCCAGATAACTCTCAAGTTTTCTAATAACTTCATCATTGAGACTATTGCATTGTTTGATACAGGAGCCGATCTAAATTGTATCAAACCAGAGATAGTTCCTAGAATATTCAAGGAAGTAACAAATGCAACTCTTTCGGCTGCAAATAGTTCGAAATTAAGTATAGACTCCAAGACCAAAGCTTCAGTCGTTAACAATGGAATTTATTTAGAAACAACTTTTGTCCTTACCAAAGATATCTATCATACTGTTATCCTTGGAACTCCTTTCATAAATCTAATCACTCCCTATATTGTGGATACCAACTTGATTTCATCTAAAACAAAACACAAAAAAATAACATTTTCTGTTCTTGAAAAACCTAAGATAAGAAAGCTCAATCTACTCAATGATCATTCGATCCAAGAAGATTACACTAATAAACTTATTCAAGAAAAAACCTTCAATCTTGAAAAAATCAAAAAAAAGATTTCTCTAATAAGAATACAGGACCAACTCTGTAATCCCGAGATAAAAGAGAAAATTTCTAAATTAGAAACTCTTTTTGAAAAAGAAATATGTTCAGATTTACTTAATGCCTTCTGGGACAGGAAACAATATATTGTTGACCTCCCATATGAGGAAGGATTTACGGACGCTTTAATCCCAACCAAAGCCAGGCCAATTCAAATGAATCATGATTTGGAAGAACATTGTAGGAAAGAAATTAATGATCTACTGACTAAAAAACTAATCTCTAGGTCTAGATCTTCGTGGAGTTGTGCTTCTTTCTATGTCAACAAACCCTCTGAGATAGAAAGAGGTACTCCTAGGTTAGTTATTAACTATAAACCTCTAAACAAATCCTTAAAATGGATAAGATATCCTATTCCAAACAAAAAAGATTTATTACAGAGACTATTTTCTGCATCCGTATTTTCCAAATTTGATATGAAATCGGGTTTCTGGCAAATACAAACATCTGATAAAGATAAATACAAAACTTCTTTTACTGTTCCTTTTGGATAGTATGAATGGAACGTAATGCCTTTTGGTTTAAAAAACGCTCCTTCAGAATTTCAGAGAATCATGAACAAAATATTTAGTGACTTATCAAAATACTACATTGTATACATTGATGATGTTTTGGTCTTCTCAAACTCTATAGAAGAACATTTTAAACATCTTAAAACATTCCTATATGTAACTAAACAAAGTGGATTAGCTGTCTCAAAACAAAAAATGAGCCTTTTCCAAACGAAGATAAGATTTTTGGGACATTATATATTACAGGGAACTATAATACCAATTGAAAGATGTTTAGAATTTGCTAACAAGTTTCCAGACAAAATGCTTGACAAAACCCAATTACAGCGGTTCTTGGGAAGTCTAAATTATGTTATTGATTTTTGTCCAAATATAAATAGAATGGCTAAGCCTGTCCATGATAGGCTTAAGAAAAGTCCAGTCCCTTGGACGAATTAACATACAATTCTAATACAAGAAATCAAAAAACAAGTTCTCGAAATACCCTGCTTGCTTATTGCCGATCCTTCTTTACCAAAGATTGTTGAAACAGATGCTTCTGATCTGGGACACGGTGGTATTTTAAAACAAAAATAGGGTGAAAAAGAATATGTGGTACAATTCACTTCCTCTCGTTGGAATGATACACAGAAATCTTACTCCACTATAAAAAAAGAAATTTTAAGTATTGTGTTGTGTATCCAAAAATTCCAAAGTGATCTGTTAAACCAAAAATTCTTGTTAAGAATCAATTGTAACAGTGCGAAAGAAGTTCTACAAAAGGATGTTCAAAATCTTGTATGAAAACAAATATTTGCACGATGGCAGGCAATTCTGAGCATCTTTGATTTTGATATCGAGTTTATCAAAGGAGAATCAAATTCTCTACCAGATTTCCTCACTAGAGAATATCTGCAAAACAGAATAAATATTTTGTTCATCTCACAAAACGATTTATTGAATACAGATCTAATGCCTCCAAGAAAAGATAAAACTATTATTAAAGAAAATATGAATATTGCTGCCAATGAAGAAAGAAGGACGGGTAGAATAACCCGAAACCATACATCTTCATCATCCTCAGAAACAATTAGAACAGAAGGACTAAAGTCCGAAGCGAGTTCTTCCGAAATAAATAATGTTCCAACCAGCCCTCACGGCATAACCCAAAACAAAGACTCTACTTACTCAAAATCCTCTCCAAAATGTCTTGAGAAATTTAGGTTGTCATTCATAACAACAATTGAAAAGGGATTCACTGACAATGATCCTTTCCGAGCATTACAAAAAGCAGTTGGAGAAGGAAAGTTCTACAAACACTGGGATCCCAAAAATACCGTTCCTTTCTACCAACACATTCTTGAAGCTACTGACTCAGCATTTGTGAAAACCTACAATATCAATTCAAGATAGATCTACCAGATTGATGAAACCTTAGGTTTCTCCACCCTAAAAATTTTCAAAGTAAACACACCAAAAGATTAGGGACATGATCTGTCCGAACCTATATGTCGCGAACGGCAAGAAGAACTCCATTCAACTATGTGCCATTCAACTACTGGGATTATCAACAGGCTTGGTTAATGTACTATACTTAGAGAATCAAAAGCAAAGCCATACTTGGTTAATATATTTTGATCAGAGGGTTTGTCCATCTGATAAATTCCAAAATTGGTGGAACCATTGGTGGGAACTAAATGGCTCTGACAGGGAAATATTAAGAGCTCCAGTTAAAGAATCATTCGATTACTTCACTGAACACTACAAACCAATGAGAGGAGAAGAAATCTTTCCTTTACTTCTATCCTTCTGCTCAGAATACTACCTTCCATGGGTGTTATCTTGGAATGTAGATGACTAAGACGGGAAAACTCTCAAAAGCAAATTCTTCATAAGGTGGTGGGAAAGGTTTAGTGTTCCACAAGAATATAGAATAGAAAATGTTATAGAAGATATGAACCAACAACAAAATATACCATCCCCACCTGAAGAAAACCAAACAACTACCACAATAAATCTAGTTGATAATGCTGTAAACCTCTTCATGTCTTTAAGAAATGAACAACTAGAAGAAATGTATGATTGGCTTGGCCAAATGATTTAACGAAATCCGGAACGAAGGAAAAACTGAGGTAAAAATAATTCACCAAAACAAAAGTTACTGTGGCTAATTGACAGGTAAAAGATACATGGGACCCATGTCGTCCACTATATCATGACTTTTACTGATCAAATAGTAAAAGAAAGATTCGATTACTGTTCATATTTGGACCTATCTGGCACCCAACCGCCTATATAAGCACACCTTGGGGGCTCATTCAGAGGGAGGCAAAATAAGGAGGCAAAATAGGGAGGCAAAATAGAGAGAGAAAGCTAGAGAAAGAAATAATGTTTTCTTAGAAGAAAACCTCCAACTCTTTTCTAGTTTCCAACTTCCAAATTTCTTCTTTCAATACTATAAATCTTTGTAATGTTCTTGATTGATCTTTCTTCTATACTATAAAGAAGATAGATTCAACATGAACTTTGATCTTTAAGTTGAAGTTAAGTCCAACTTGGACTTGTTTTTTAGGTTTGGTTCCACCTGGAACTTGTATAACAACTCCGGTGTTCGGTGGTTTCCGGCAACCGGTAGTCAAAGTTTCAGATCTACTACTCTTCTGTAAAGATCTACTATCCTTCTATAAAGGTAGCTTCTTTACCGAAATATTATCATCTAATACATGTGGTTCCGATTATAAGCACCACCTTTTTCTTTTCTTTTTCTGTTTGCCGGACATCTGTCAAAGTCATACATGTCTATCGCTACGCGGACTACCGCATGAGATAAACGTGGCTCCGACGAATGAACAGTTGTTTCCGTCAACAGACTACTTTCAAATAAGATTGGGGGTTCTCACGATCGTTTAATACTGTTCCGTCCAACTGGTCCTTAATCTAGTGTTACTTTTTTGTTATTTTATTTTTTGTTATTTTATTTTTGTCATTTTATTTTTGTTATTTTATTTCTGTTAATTTATTTTATGTTTATACAACTAATCCACTGAGTTATCTTCTCAGTCGTGATTATAGTATATATTATTATTATATTATATATATACACAACTTATAATATAAAAAATATAAAAAAATAAAATATAAAAAATGTAAAAAAGAAGTTCGGTAATTACCAACATATTTACTATTCATATTTATATTTATTATTCCGCTGGGTAATCTTCCCAGCTAGGCTCAAAACTGGTCATCTTCCAGTTTATTGTTTATAGTCTTACTTTCTTTTTAATTTTTGAACTTATTAATTGTATCTTTATATATCGTTCTATATCCGTATCCTTCCCCGTCCCGTTGTCCCCCTTGCTCGATCACCGTGGCCATTCGGTATCAGAGCCATGAGGAGGTAGAGTTGTGTGTGCTGTATAGGTTTGGTACAGTCTGCGTCTCGTCCTTGTTGTAGAAAGGATTGTGTTCTTGCGAGCACATTTGCCCCGAACAGTACAGAAGGTGTAGTAAGTCCTCAGGTGAAGGCAGTTTATCCTTATTTTGTTCAGGGACCATAGTAAGAATACAAGCCCCATATAATAGGTTGAGAAGCAGAGATGGACTCGCACCACTCTGGCTCTACTTCGTCTGATTCTATTTCAAGATCGTTATTCGTAGATCTAACTAGGAAGATAACGAACGGAGAAAATATTGATATAGAGGATTATCAATTTAAAATTGGTAAACTACTAAAATTGAATAGTCATAAGAATAATAAAGAGTTTAAACCTGATATACAATTCTTTCACAATGATTTTTGTGCAGATTATAACCTTGAGAAAAGAATTTGGTTTTTCAAAAACTTCCTTAAAACTAGACAGTATGTTCAAGACAAGTTCTATGAGTTCGTCTTCGAATATAGAGTCAATTATCTATTCTTTCAATGGTTCGAAATCTATGCATATGAAAATTCCATCAATTATCCTTTTGAAAACTCTCTTGATTCTTCTATTTCTTCATGGAAGATAATTATTGATTCTAAGATAAAATCGTATCATCATTCAGCTTTACATAAAGCGATGAGTAACGACAAAACCTATTACACAGGATCAATAAAGGTCATTGAGAAAAGGGATATGATAAATACAAAATCTTTAAGTCAAAAGGTCATCTCTATTCCTCCAACGTTCCAAAGAGAAATAATTAAAACAGGAATAGAAAAGACTGAGCTAATCGGAAAGGCTTCGGAGGATACTCTCTGTAGAAACCTCACAAGGAAATCATTCCTTGTATGAACTGATAACTACTAGAGCAATTCTAGTTGAATCTACTACTACAAAAAATCCGTCTAAATCTACAAGTAATGACACACACGATGAAGAGATAATTCAATCTACAACACAATTGTTGGTAACAAAATTGTCTAATAAGGAAACTAGGAATTATAGAGGTCATGAAACAACCATAATAATTGCTCTAAAACAAGATACTAATAAAACCCAAATGTTTTGTAAGTGTCAATTTTGTTTCAGCCAACGTGTTCCTCTCCGAAATCTCATCAGTATACATCTATGCCTCAAAACGTGTATGATGATAGTCTTGAATATGATATGAATAAATGTTTTGGTATTATCCCAAACCATATTATATCCACAGATCCATACATAGTTTTAAAAGATAAATTTGATCATTTACAACAAGGCAATCCTTATAAGAAAACCTTTAGCCTAACTCCAAGATATAATTCATTTATATACTATATAAATGATTATGATTCCCAAACCACTTTCCTTTTAAGAGAACTATTCAATAATAAACCATGGTTGAATAAAAGGGTTTTTGAAAAATTATTATTCTCTATAAAAAGAATAATTGAAAACCATAAGGTGCAGATTAACCTATTATATTGGTATTCACTCTATTACATTATCAAAAGTAGAGGTAACCTTTGGAGGTCCCATTTTACCTCTGTCATTTCCAAAACAAATCAAATGTGTGTCCTCTCTAAATCCCATCAAGACTGTCCGGAAAATATGGACACATATAGTTCTCCGAGGCAGGTTTATTCAAGCATAATTAAACTAGGACAAACCAAAAACATGTCCAACTTACAAAAACAATTGAAGGACACAAAGATGGATTTGAAAAAACTAAGAGAACAACAGAAAAATGACACTCGATTCGTAGGGAAAGTAGCAGAAAACTACCTATTTCCCCTCCAAGAAATTACATCTAGGAATTATTTGATCCAGATAACTCTCAAGTTTTCTAATAACTTCATCATTGAGACTATTGCATTGTTTGATACATGAGCTGATCTAAATTGTATCAAACCAGAGATAGTTCCTAGAATATTCAAGGAAGTAACAAGTGCAACTCTTTCGGCTACAAATAGTTCGAAATTAAGTATAGACTCCAAGACCAAAGCTTCAGTCGTTAACAATGGAATTTATTTAGAAACAACTTTTGTCCTTACCAAAGATATCTATCATACTGTTATCCTTGGAACTCCTTTCATAAATATAATCACTCCCTATACTGTGGATACCAACTCGATTTCATCTAAAACAAAACACAAAAAAATAAAGTTTTCTTTTCTTGAAAAACCTAAGACTAGAAATCTCAATCTTCTCACTGATCGTTCGATCCAAGAAGATTACACTAATAAACTTATTCAAGAAAAAACCTTCAATCTTGAAAAAATCAAAAAAGAGATTTCTCTAAAAATAATACAGGATCAACTCTGTAATCCCGAGCTAAATGAGAAAAATTCTAAATTAGAAACTCTTTTTGAAAAAGAAATATGCTCAGATTTACCTAATGCCTTCTGGGACAGGAAACAACATATTGTTGACCTCCCTTGTGAGGAAGGATTTATGGATGCTTTAATCCCAACCAAAGCTAGGCCAATTGAAATGAATCATGATTTGGAAGAACATTGTAGGAAAGAAATTAATGATCTACTGAATAAAAAAATAATCTCTAGGTCTAGATCTCCGTGGAGTTGTGCTGCTTTCTATGTCAACAAACCCTCTGAGATAGAAAGAGGTACTCCTAGGTTAGTTATTAACTATAAACCTCTAAACAAATCCTTAAAATGGATAAGATATCCTATTCCAAACAAAAAAGATTTATTACAGAGACTATTTTCTGCATCCGTATTTTCCAAATTTGATATGAAATCAGGTTTCTGGCAAATACAAATATCTGATAAAGATAAATACAAAACTGCTTGTGTTGTTCCTTTTGGACAGTATGAATGGAACGTAATGCCTTTTGGTTTAAAAAACGCTCCATCAGAATTTCAGAGAATCATGAACGAAATATTTAGTGACTTATCAAAATTCTTCATTGTATACATTGATGATGTTTTGGTCTTCTCAAACTCTATAGAAGAACATTTTAAACATCTTAAAACATTCCTATATGTAACTAAACAAAGTGGATTAGTTGTCTCAAAACCAAAAATAAGCCTTTTCCAAACAAAGATAAGATTGTTGGGACATTATATATTACAGGGAGCTATAATACCAATTGAAAGATATTTAGAATTTTCTAACAAGTTTCCAGACAAAATTCTTGACAAAACCCAATTACAACAGTTCTTGGGAAGTCTAAATTATGTTATTGATTTTTGTCCAAATATAAATAGAATGGCTAAGCCTCTCCATGATAGGCTTAAGAAAAGTCCAGTCCCTTGGACGAATGAACATACAATTCTAATACAAGAAATCAAAAAACAAGTTCTCGAAATACCCTGCTTGCATATTGCCGATCCTTCTTTACCAAAGATTGTTGAAACAGATGCTTCTGATATGGGATACGGTGGTATTTTAAAACAAAAATAGAGAGAAAAAGAATATGTGGTACAATTCACTTCCTCTCATTGGAATGATACACAAAAATCTTACTCCACTATAAAAAAAGAAATTTTAAGTATTGTGATGTGTATCCAAAAATTCCAAAGTGATCTGTTAAACCAAAAATTATTGTTAAGAATCGATTGTAAAAGTGCGAAAGAAGTTCTACAAAAGGATGTTCAAAATCTTGCATCAAAACAAATATTTGCACGATGGCAGGCAATTCTGAGCATCTTTGATTTTGATATCGAGTTTATCAAAGGAGAATCAAATTCTCTACCAGATTTCCTCACTAGAGAATATCTGCAAAACAGAATAAATATTTTGTTCATCTCACAAAATGATTTATTCAATACAGATCTAATGCCTCCAAGAAAAGATAAAACTATTATTAAAGAAAATATGAATATTGCTTCCAATGAAGAAAGAAGGACGGTTAGAATAACCCGAAACCATACATCTTCATCATCCTCAGAAACAATTAGAACACAAGGAATAAAGTCCGTAGCGAGTTCTTCCGAAATAAATAATGTTCCAACCAGCGCTCACGGCATAACCCAAAACAAAGACTCTACTTACTCAAAATCCTCTCCAAAATGGCTTGAGAAATCTAGGTTGTCATTCATAACAACAATTGAAAAGGGATTCACTGACAATGATCCTTTCCGAGCATTACAAAAAGCACTTGGAGAAGGAAAGTTCTACAAACACTGGGATCCCAAAAATATCGTTCCTTTTTACCAACAAATTCTTGAAGCTACTGACTCAGCATTTGTGAAAACCTTCAATATCAATTCAAGACAGATCTACCAGATTGATGAAACCTTAGGTTTCTCCACCCTAAAGATTTTCAAAGTAATCACACCAAAAGATTGGGGACATGATCTGTCTGAACCTATATGTCGCGAATTGGCAAGAAGAACTCCATTCAACTATGTGCCATTCAACTACTGAGAATATCAACTGGCTTGGTATATTGTACTATACTTAGAGAATCAAAAGCAAAGCCATACTTGGTTAATATATTTAGATCAAAGGGTTTGTCCATCTGATAAATTCCCAAACTGGTGGAACCATTGGTGGGAACTACATGGCTCTGACAGGGAAATATTAATAGCTACAGTTAAAGAGTCATTCGATTACTTCACTGAACACTACAAACCAACGAGAGGAGAAGAAAGCTTTCCTTTACTTCTACTCTTCTGCTCAAAATACTACCTTCCATGGGTGTTATCTTGGAATGTAGATGACTCAGACGGGAAAACTCTCAAAAGAAAATTCTTCATAAGGTGGTGGGAAAGGTTTAGTGTTCCACAAGAATTGAAAATAGAAAATGTTATAGAAGATGTGAACCAACAAAAAAATATACCATCCCCACCTAAAGAAAACCAAAAAACTACCACAATAAATCTAGTTGACAATTCTGTAAACCTCTTTATGTCTTTAAGAAATGACCAACTAGAAGAAATGTATGATAGGCTTGGCCAAATGATTCAACGAAATCCGGAACGAAGGAAAAACTGAGGCAATATAAAGAGGCAAAATAAAGAGGCAAAATAAGGAGGAAAAATAGAGAGAGAAAGCTAGAGAAAGAAAGAAAGTTTTCTTTGAAGAAAACCTCCAACTCTTTTCTAGTTTCCAACTTCCAAATTTCTTCTTTCAATACTATTAATCTTTGTAATGTTCTTGATTGATCTTTCTTCTATACTATAAAGAAGATAGATTCAACTTGAACTTTGATCTTTAAGTTGAATTTAAGTCCAACTTGGACTTGTTTTTGAAGTTTGGTTCCACCTGGAACTTGTATAACAACTCCGGTGAGCGGTGGTTTCCGGCAACCGGTCTAATATTCTTTTATAAAGGTAGCTTCTTTACCTAAATACTATCATCTAATACATGTGGTTGTGATTATAAGCACCACCTTTTTCTTTTCTTTTTCTGTTTTCCGTACATCTGTCAAAGTCATACATGTCTATCGCTACGCGGACTACTGCATAGATAAACGTGGCTCCGACGAATGAACAGTTGTTTCCGTCAACAGACTACTTACTGTTCCGCGAGATCTGTGGTGACTCTTTCAAATAAGATTGGGGGTTCTCACGATCGTTTAATACTGTTCCGTCCAACTGGTCCTTAATCCAGTTGTTACTTTTTTGTTATTTTATTTTTGTCATTTTATTTTTGTTATTTTATTTCTGTTATTTTATTTTATGTTTATACAACTAATCCACTGAGTTATCTTCTCAGTTGTTATTATAGTATATATTATTATTGTATTATATATATATACACTACTTATAATATAAACAAAATATAAAATATAAAAAAGAAGTTCGGTAATTACCGACATATTTACTATTCATATTAATATTTATTATTCTGCTGGGTTATCTTCCTAGCTGGGCTCATAAATGGTCATCTTCCAGTTTATCGTTTATGTTCTTACTTTCTTTTTAATTTTTGTACTTATTAATTGTATCTTTATATATCGTTCTATATCCGTATCCTTCCCCGTCCCGTTGTCCCCCCTTGCTCGATCACTGTGGCCGTTCTGGTATCAGAGACACGAGGGGGTAGTGTTGTGTGTGGTGTAGAGGTCTGGTACAGTCTGCGTCTCGTCCTTGTTGTAGAAAGGATTGTGTTCTTGCGAGCATATTTGCCCCGAACGGTACAGAAGGTGTAGTAAGTCCTCAGGTGAAGGCAGTTTATCCTTATTTTGTTCAGGGACCGTAGTAAGAATGCAAGCCCCATATAATAGGTTGAGAAGCAGAGATGGATTCACACCACTCTGGCTCTACTTCGTCTGATTCTGTTTCAAGATCGTTATTCGTAGATCTAACTACGAAGCTAACGAACGGAGAAAATATAGATATATATATGATTATCAATTTACGATTGGTAAACTGCTAAAATTAAATAGTCCTGAGAATAATAAAGAATTTAAACCTGATAAACAATTCCTTCACAATAATTTATGTGCTGATTATAACCTTGTGAAACGAATATGGTTTTTCAAAAACTTCCTTAAAACTAGACAGTATGTTCAAGACAAGTTCTATGAGTTCGTCTTCGAATATAGGGTCAATATTCTACTCTTTCAATGGTTTGAAATCTATGCATATCAAAATTCCATCGACTATCCTTTTGAAAACTCTCTTGATTCTTCTATTCCTTCCAGGAAAATAATTATTGATTCTAAGAAAAAATCATATCATCATTCAGCTTTACATAAAGCAATGAGTAACGACAAAACCTATTACACAGAATCAATAAAGAAAGAATCCTTTGTCATTAAAGAAAGGGATAGGAGAAATACAAAATCTTTAGGTCAAAAGGCCATCCATATTCCTCCAACTTGCCAAAGTGAAATAATTAGAATAGAAAAGATTGAGCCAATCATAAAGGTTTCGGAGAAAAACTCCGTGGAAATTGTTGGAAATAAAATTTATGTTTTGATGATGATTCATCGCTTAATCAGTTATTATTCTAAACCCCATTGATGAATTGTCATAACTAGCTGTTATAGTGCAAAGCAAAAAGATGTCTAGATATCAATGTATAGGATTTATTAGAGTCTGATATTTGTATAAGTTAAATCAGACAAGCACTGTAATAGTTCTAGGCTGGAACTGAGAAAGTAAGAAACTGAGATTTAGTTAAACTGAGATTCTATGAGAAACTGAACAATAGAGCACACCAACAAAAAACTGAAGAAGATAAGTTTGTTGAGAGTTACAGACACGGTTGGCTTATCTAAGAACACTGAAGAACTGAGGGTCACAGACTCAGTTATTGAAGATAGAGGAACTGAGGGTTCAAACTCAATTATGAAGATTACAAGTCGAGACTGTAAAGTTAGACTTCAGGCAAGATTGTGGTGACCTGAACTGACTTTATGGATCTTGTATGAAGACCTAAGAATCATAAGGACAATGAATTCTTAGATGATAATGAGTCATGGTGTACTCTATTTAAGTCAATTATAATCAGATGAAAACTGGAGTACTGATATTTGAAGAAGAGTAAAATCTCAGTTAACGCTCCAAGTCAGTCAAGAAACTGACAAGTGATAAACTCGGCATAAAACTGATAAGGAAACTCAGTTTTATATGTCAGTCATCCATTAAACTGATCATACAGTCGGACGTTGTAAAGGAAGTTATTTTATTAGATGAACTACTGACAAATCAGAACGGTCATAAAATATAGCCGTTACAAGATTCAAGCTGGATGAATGTTGAATGAACCCCTATAAATAGACTACCTCTACAACGTCAAAAGTGGGTGTGTGGTGAAAGAGCAAGAGGAATTAAAAAAGAATCTAGTCTAGTCAAGAAAGATCTAATTAAGGGGGAAAAGCCAGTCTCAGAAAGAATTCCTGCTAAGTACTTAATTGCAAAATCAAGATCCATCATTTGAAGAAATACAGAGCCGAGCATAACTTACTCATCTAGAAGAAAAGCTCTAATCACAATTGAATCATAGTTATTGATTCAAGTCTCAACTTTGATTTTATCAAAGGTTTAGACTGTGAAACACCAAGAAGGTGTGAAGGACAGTTGAGTGCAGTCAGGAAGACTGTGATTGTGATGAGCTGGTGAAGAGGCAATCCTACCCTCCAAGGACCAGTGTTTTAGACAGTTGAAGAGCAGCAATCCTACCTGTTCTACAAGTGTTTAGATAGTGACGCTAGGGATTAGTCTAGGACTATCAGTTTAGGACTCTTTGTAACCGGGCCATCTCAAAGAAGTTCTAGTGGAATTTTCCTCCGTATCACAGGGGAAGAGAGGACGTACATGATTACACCACTTGAAACCTCTATAATTCTTGTTTATTTACTTTACGCATTCATTTACTTTATTGTAGTTACAAGTATCTGGTTTTCACTCTGAAACTAAGTTAACTAGTTGTTAAAGGCTAATTTATATCCACCGCGCTTAACAAGACTAAATATAAGTCAGTATTGACTTATACTCAGTTGAGTTAGCTGAACTCCGCACAAGTTAAAGGATAGGAACAAAACTGAGCTGAGTATCAGTTTGAGTTTGGCAAAAACTCAGTTCCTGGGGTACTTCCAGTTCAGGAAAAGGTTTTGGTGACAAGTTTATTCATCCCCCCTCTAAACTTGTGTTAGCCTTTCCAAGGGACCAACAATTGGTATCAGAGCGAGTTCTTCCTTCTGGAGGAGATCCGAGTTGTTACTGCTTAAGTTATAAACCAGTTGTTGACAATCCTTATTGTACTTCATTTCAATGGATACATCTAGAATTAGAATTTGGCTAAATAACCCCCTGACTGACTACTTGCAGAATGTTGTCTATGATTTCCAGATCAAGTACTTGAAAGATTCAGTACTACAAGCTCTCACACAAATCCGGAACCTCATTTCAGTCATGATAAAGACATTGAGTTCAATGCGAAGGATGATGATGAATCCAGAGGATTTCCATCCCTAAGCGATCTTTCAGAAGAAGGAGAAAGAGAGTTACTACGAGTAGCTAATTATATAGAAGAAGAACTGACCAAAGATCCATCCAGTGCAAAAGCCAAAGATATTGATGAGACTCTACCTACAAGTCATTGAGGTGAAAGTGATGAAGAAATCATACTGCTGGGAGCTACACAGGAAAATGCTATTGATAAAGGAAACCAAGTTCTAATTGATGATGATTCCTCGACAGAAGATCTACCTATCAAAAATCAGGAGGTAATCGCATCTACATCCAGCACTCACACTACCATGAACAATCAAAGAAATGATGATTTCAATAAAACCTTGGACATACTCATAAAGGAATTAGAGGTAATTCCAATGAATTATGAGAATGTCAAAAAGGAGAAAAGGTTATTGAAAATTGAAATTTCGAGATTGAATGCTGAAATCAATCTAATCAAGACTAATAATGGAACCAAGGTAATTCGACCAACTGATGAACTAACAAAAGTTATAAACATCAAAGAATCATCAGTTGATCCAATTTCCAGAGTTAAATTCAAACCAGGAAAACCATTTGGAGATAGATCTGGTTTATGGTTTGATAATCAGTATAATTCTAAGTTCAGAACAAGATCAGTTGCAATAAAATTTGTGACTACTCAAAAGTCAGAACTCAGAAAAATGATAAAATTATTAGAACTGACAAAAACTCAGTACAGCCAAACGCACAAACTGATAAAACTGAAAGATCAGTTGGTAAAATTCACCAAACCAACAGATTTTACAGGAAGACTCAGAAGGCTGAAAACAGTAAAAAAAAACTGATCCGAGATCAGTAAGAAAAATCTTCAAGTCATATCCATCTAAGAATGAAGATCATTCATGGAATAATAGACTCGGAGGGAAAGGAAGACTCTTTCCCACTGATGAAGATTGGAATAAACCATCACATCAGTTTCAAAAACTGAACAAACCTAAAGCTGTTAAGACAAAACATGAAAAATTTGTGAAAGCTGACTTTACTCAGTCAAAATATCAAGAGAGGTATAAAGTTAAAAATGAAGTTGTACCATCAAAAGCTAATCAGTTAGGACCCAAACAGATATGGGTGCCAAAAATTTCTTATTTTGTTTTGCAGGAGAAAAACCGCTAGCTGAGAACTGAAAAGTGCAATTCACAAAACTAAGTTGTATTTACAACTGAGTTTTTGAATTCAGCACAAGGACAAAACTGAACCTATACAGCTGTTGATACACCGTACCTACTCTATTCACTATTCTCTACCTATAGATGTCAAGAAAAGACGTGGTCCTTCTCAATCTAAACCGTCCATATCTTCCACTCATCCACCTTTTCACAATCTCAAAATATTTATGACAAGACGTTTTAATGTCCCACTCAATTCTTAACTACCCCTACTACAAATTATGAATACCCAAAATTTTCTTTTGTAATTTCTTACGCTTAAATTTTGAATCCACTCTCTGAATTTCAAATTCTCAAATTCTCAATCAAATCCAGAAAAATGACTTTCACTCTTGTTGAACCCGGAATGATCGTATCTCTTGAACATTATATTGCAAAATATATTGATCAAACTCTAGTCAATTCATTGCAACAAAAATCCGGAAAATTAAAGGTTTGGATGCTGTTTTCAACATCGATCTAAAAAGTGTATGTTTAGAAAGCATTAGAGACTTCTATCAATTTGGTAGAACAACTGTAGAAGGAGAAGACACACAAACCTATATCACTACTGTCAATGATTAGGAGATCAAGGTCACCGAAGATCTAATTACAGAAATCTTTGGGTTTGACAAATCCGGAGGATCAGCAGCCATCAAGCTGACTAAGGAACAAAAGGAGAAACTATGGAAAGATATAGCGATTATTGGAGAATCCGCAGTATCACAGACCGGGAGCACAAGCTTACTCAAGCCAGAATTTAATTTTCTCTCAAAAATGTTAGCAAATTGCATAATTGGAAATGCAGGAAACTTTAGCAATCTATCTAGAGCAAAATTAGATTTGCTATATGTGATTTGGTTTGAAGAAAGTTTCAATTGGGCACGATATCTGTTTGATCAATTAGTAGCACAATCAATTGACGTACCCAAGAAGAAGACCGATGAAAAGAAAGGTCGATTTTATCACAAAAAGACTCTTGCGTTAGTAGTCCAAAGAATACTAGACCATTTTGGAATTGCAAAGAGAAAAGAAACACCAGTTGCTGATGGGAAAATTGTCGTTAAGGAAGAAAAAGCTGGAAAAAGGAAAGCTGAGAAATCTGTGAATGAACATAAAAAGAAGAAAAGCAGGAAATCGAAGAAACCTGCAACTGGAGATGAAGTTTCGGAACAGATTGAAGATCTAAGGAAAAGAAGCAAACAGTTGGAAGATACAGAAAAAGGCATAACTAATCAAGTTATTGAGAAATCAATAGAAGTGTCACCAACACAAGAAGCAAGAACTGAAGTTGCCGACGGATCAGCACCAGTAGTGAGAACTGAAACTACTCTCACCGAACCTATTCCAGTCTTGGTAACTGATGTTTCACCAATTGAAGAACCAGCTACACAGTCACAAGAAAAAGAAGTGACAAAGGAAACTGAAGTTGTCAACAAAGAACAAGTTGTTGAAACTGTCACACAGAAGGAAACTGAAACTCAGGGGGAACAGACCCTGAGAACTGAGCATGTTGATGAAGAATTTGACAGTGATGAAAGACTGATTGACGAAACAACACTGAATATGCTCATTCTGCTTTCAAGATCCAAGTCCACTTCTCAAGAATCTGCCCCCAGATTAGAACACGAGGAAACGGTTAAAGAATTTTCAATTCCTCACTCTGAGGAAAAGGAGGCTCAAGCGTAAAAAAGAATCAACCAAGGTTATTCACTTGGATGAGCAAGTCAATGAAGATGAACCCACTGAGCATACAATGGATTAAGTTCATGTTGCTGATTTGGAACTTGAACCTACTGAAAAACAAGTTGTTGAAGAACTTGTAAGTGAGAAAGTTATGGAAACTGAGCCGACAATCTCTGTTTCAGTCATTCAAAAAGAGACATCAGCCGTCCCGGACACTGCTGAGGGAGGAATCAGTGTAACCGATCTTATGGAAACTGATGATTTTGCAAGAACTGACCCCATCCAAGTTGAAGATTCAATCACAAGAGAATCAGAAGATACTCTCACACCATTTAAATCCACAACTGATCATGGAGAACTAATTACAGCTGATTATGAGCGATTGTGCAGATATCGAACTTGGAAACTTAGTTCCATTGCCGATCAAAGAAGTCAGCAAGCAAAAATGGAAGCTATTGAGAAATGGGTATTTGATTTATACAACATTTCAAGTCTATCGGAAATAATCAATACCAATGAGTTCATAAATCAAGGATATGCGCTGATCAGAAACAGTTATTGGGTTGAAGCCAAAACTGGTGGAAATTTCAAGAAAAATGATGATGATGATGATGATGATTTTCGGGAAGATCCCAACTTACAAAAATGGATTCTTGCCTCTCTACAAGAAAAGGAAACTGCAACAGAACATAACACTGAGGATGATTCTAGTAGTTCTGGTGAAAGCAGTGGAAGTTCAAGTTACGAAAGTGTATCTAAAACACAGCAAGATAAAGAACAAGAAGGAGGTTACCAATCTTACACTGACAACTCTACACTTGAAATAGCAAGAACTGTGGCAAACATGCCTAGTGAAGTGTCAGATGATGAACTCAACGTACATCTATCACCAGCAAAAGTTATTGATCCATCAAGCTTGGAAGAAGCTAAGAAACAATCTGAAGAAAGAATACAATCGACTAAATATAGATAAAAACTGAAGCAAGTTGTTCTCTCACCTCTAAAGCAAGCTAAACCAACTGAGGCTGAGACAAATAAAGGAAAAGAACAACAAGCAGGAAGTTCAAAAGATTTACCCACTCAGGTTGATCTCATTGAGTTTTATCATAATGAGATAATCAGAATTCAGAAAAACGATAATAGCTTATTTGGAAAGGTTCTACATGCCTTAGAAGCTAGCAAAGATGAAAGAAGAAATCTTGAAAAGAAAATGGATAACGTCAATGATAACTGTCAGAACACCCTGCTTGAGCTTCGGAAAACAACCATTGAGCATGATACAAGAATAGATGAAACTCAAGATAGATGGGAAGTTATTCTTAACAATCTAGTAGATAGAATGATCCTAATGGAACAGGGCATGAAGGACTCAGTTGTGGCTCAAACAATTTTGGCATCAACTCAACAAACTTTGAACGCTTACATCAAGAGCCTGATTCATAAAGATGATGTCAATAAGGGGGAAAGTTTGGATATCATAAATGTCCATGCAGCTGAGAGGAGATGCCACAAGTCCATGCAGCTGAGATGATGTCAATAAGGGGGAAGTTTGGATATCTTAAAAGTCCATGCAGCTGAGATGCCACAAGTCCTTACAAATGTTGATGATAAATTGAATGAACTGAAGAAAGCAAGAGGAGATTTCACTGATGAAGAAATGAAACTGATTGTTAAATACTCAGAGCCTACTGCCAAAAGAGTTGGTTTGGATTCTCGCCTATACAGTTTATTCAGAAACTTACCAGAAAGGGAAGGAGTATCAAAAGAAGAATCTCTAGAATCGTTCCTACACATGCAGAAGGTGCTCATGAACTATTGGAATAAACTGAAGAAGTGGGAAGCATATGGTACTATAGATAGAGAATCAGAGAAAATTGAAAAGGCTGAACCTGAATTTGTTAAAAATCTACTGAGAACAGCCACCAATGAAAGATTGAGGGCAACTGTCTTCACTTTTGCAGTTCTTTTCAAAAACAAATTTTCAAGAAGCACAATCTATCTGAATCATGGAACATTTGGGCAAGCATCCATGGAATTGAAAGCTCAGCTACAAATGATGCTATGAGATCTATTGCAGAAAATTATGATAATCAACTTTCTCTATCTGCCAAGTAAAAAGAAACTATCTTCTAGTTCCTTTTATCATGTTGTATTTTATTACTCTATCTTGTAACTCAGATATCAAATAAACTCTCAGTTTCTCAGTTCATTGCGTTATTTACTGTATTTTGTTTTATCTTTTTGCATTGCTTTTAAGGAGGGTATTGACATCATCAAAAAGGGGGAAATTATTGGAAATAAAATTTATGTTTTGATGATGATTCATCGCTTAATCAGTTATTATTCCAAAACCCCATTGATGAAGTGTCATAACTAGCTGTTATAGTGCAAAGCAAAAAGATGTCTAGATATCAATGTATAAGATTTATTATAGTCTGATATTTGTATAAGTTAAATCAGACAAGCACTGTAATAGTTCTAAGCTGGAATTGAGAAAGTAAGAAACTTAGATTTAGTTAAACTGAGATTCTATGACAAACTGAACAATAGAGCACACCAACAAAAAACTGAAGAAGATAAGTTCGCTGAGAGTTACAGACTCGGTTGGCTTATCTAAGAAGACTGAAGAACTGAGGGTCACAGACTCAGTTATTGAAGATAGAAGAACTGAGGGTTCAAACTCAATTATGAAGATTACAAGTCAAGACTGTAAAGTTAGACTTCAAGCAAGATTGTGGTGACCTGAACTGAAGTTACGGATCTTGTATGAAGACCTAAGAATCATAAGGACAATGAATTCTTAGATGATAATGAGTCATGGTGTACTATGATTAAGTCAATTATAATCAGATGAAAACTGGAGTACTGATATTTGAAAAAGAGTAAAATCTCAGTTAACGCTCCAAGTCAGTCAAGAAACCGACAAGTGATAAACTCAGCATAAAACTGATAAGGAAACTCAGTTTTATATGTCAGTCATCCATTAAACTGATCGTACAGTCGAACGTTATAAAGGAAGTGATTTTATCGGATGAACTACTGACAAATCAGAACGGTCATAAAATATAGCCATTACAAGATTCAAGCAGGATGAACGTTGAATGAACCCCTATAAATATACTACCTATACAACGTCAATAGAGGGTGTGTGGTGATAGTGAGCAAGAGGAATTAAAAAGAATCTATCTAGTCAAGAAAGATCTAATTAAGGGGGAAAAGCCAGTCTCATAAAGAATTCCTGCTAAGTACTTAATTGCAAAATCAAGATCTATCATTTGAAGAAATACAGAGCCGAGCATAACTTACTAATCTAGAAGAAAAGCTCTAATCACAATTGAATCATAGTTATTGATTCAAGTCTCAACTTTGATTTTATCAAAGGTTTAGACTGTGAAACACCAAGAAGGTGTGAAGGACAGTTAAGTGCAGTCAGGAAGACTGTGATTGTGATGAGCTAGTGAAGAGGCAACCCTACCCTCCAAGGACCAGTGTTTCAAACAGTTGGAGAGCAGCAATCCTACCTGTTCTACAAGTGTTTATATAGTCAAGCTAGGGATTAGTCAAGGACTATCAGTTCAGAAGTTTTTGTAACCGGGCCATCTCAAAGAAGTTCTAGTAGAATTTTCCTCCGCATCACAGGGGAAGAGAGGAAGTACAGGATTACACCACCTGGAACCTCTATAATTCTTGTTTATTTACTTTACGCATTCATTTATGTTATTGTAGTTACATGTATCTGGTTTTCACTCTGAAACTAAGTTAACTAGTTGTTAAAGGCTAATTTATATCCGCTGCCAGTTAACAAGACTAAATATAAGTCAGTATTGACTTATACTCGTTGAGTTAGCTGAACTCCGCACAAGTTAAAGGACAGGAACAAAACTGAGCTGAGTATCAGTTTGAGTTTGGGAAAAACTCGGTTCCTAGGGCTTTTCCAGTTTTGGGAAAGTTTTTGGTGACAAGTTTATTCACACCCCCCCCCCTCTAAACTTGTGTTAGATTTTCCAAGGGACCAACAAAACAATAGTTCTAAAACAAGACACTATTGAAACCCAAGAGTCTAGTAAGGGTCAATTGATTCCTACCAGCCAACGAGTTCCTCCTCGAAATCTCATCAGTACAACATCCATGTCCCAAAACGTGTATGACAATAGTCTAGGATTTAATGTGAACAAAGGTTTCAATACATGGTTATTGGAAACAAATTGGATCGTTTACAACAAAGTAATCCTGACAAGAAAACCTTGAAAGGATCTTTAAACATTATGAATGATTCATCTACATCAATTTTAAATCTTTATGATTTCCGAACCACTTTTCATTTGAAAACATCATCCAATATTAGACCATTTTGGAAAGAAAGATTTCTGAAAAGATTATAATTTCTTTTAAAAAGAGATTTCGAAAGACACAAGGTTTTAAAAGACTACTTCTTTAAAACCCAAATATATTATGCTATCAGAGGAAGGGATGATCACAGTAATACTTATTTTTACTTAATCAATTTTTTTCACATAGGCAATATATTAGAATGTGTCTTAATAAGATATATAAAACCTCTATTTTTACTAATCTAAGAAATATTCGTCCATCTAACATAAAGGACGTTATCCCAAGATTAGTTGGTCTACCTATGGGCACTAGTTATGAACTTTTTGAATATTGTTTAACAATCTATTTTGTTAACAAGTATATTTTCAAAGGATTTGACTTATATCAAAGTCATACTAGACCAATCAAGGCTCTTTACAATGTGCGTCATAAATGGCTTGAAGGCGCTAATATAAATCTGCTAAATAGGTTTCGCGGTCATGATAAATCCAAAACCTTCATAAATTACTTGTTTTTGGATATAATGAGAGATGAAGAAAGGATTGTTCAAAATACAAAACCTCATAACATAAACAAAAACAAAATTCATCGTTCATACTATATTTGGAATCACAAAAAAGGATTAAATGCTTTTCCTAGATCAAACAATCCAACAAGGTGTTTAGGAAAATCGGGTAAGGATAAAAAAATATATTTTCTTAAAAGATATTCAAATTTATGTTTTAAGGTAATAAAAACCTAGTTACTCATTATCAATTTCATACTTGTTTATGATCAGAGAGGAAGGCCTCTCATCTACCATATTCTAAAGGCATGCATACGAATTAATATCTGTTCCAAAAAACGTCATTTTAAGGCCATTAATAACCTTTACACCGACATTATAAATATCTATACAAGAGACTATGTCAATACTTTAATAGAAACCTATAAAACATTTTCTTTGAAAAAACTTGGATTAAATAAATATAAGATTCAAGTCTCAGAGTTAAACCAAAATGTTTCTTTAAGAAATACTTGTAACATTAATTCACTTCAAATATTAAAAATACTTATTAGCATCAATTCAAAGGTTCTGTTGGGAATAGCCATTAAACAGCAAGCTGGGATTCCAAAGAACCATTTTATTGGGGAAAATGAAGAAGTGAATCAAGCCCTAAGATCCACCAAAATTCTTCAACTAGAATTACATCTCAATATCAACATGAATAGGTTTCTTGGAAAAAAAGTAATTAATATTCAGGAAATGGTACAACGAAACCATACACTATGCAAAGGTAATAATCCTTTGATTTTCCAAAACAGATGTGCTTTACTTCCGCGGATCTATTCCCAATTCATTATAAAAATGCCAAAAGAAGCAAATCAAAAATTCAAGTTTCTTCAACTAAGTTTACACTTAAATATTTGTATAATAAACCTTATAAAGAAAGCCCAACTGATTCAAATACTATTGGATTGGTTGAAAAACTATGGTTTATTGCTTCATCCTGCCTTTATAGGTACTAAATTCCATAGACATCCACGATGTTGGCTAAAACAAATAATTAATACGGAGAAGCATACTCATCTTAAACCATCCATATGGGAAATCCCCTCTGATCCTAAAACCATCCTTCCTCAATGTCATATGTTTCCTAACAAAAGTTCAATACGTGATGTATATTTTCAAATATACACAGCTTGGTCACTAGATTCCTTAAAAGTTCATGGTTCAATTTATATTCCTTTTCTTTGGGGTATTTATCGAACCAGTTTATTCATGAAACAAGATACGAACATCCCTAAGGGGAAAATTGTTCGTCACAAGAAAGAACATAAAAAAACATGATAAAATTAAACATTAAATTCGATACGTACTACAGAAAAAGGATGATATTTCAAAATATTCATTCCATTACATAAGTATTCAGAATTCTGTGAATACTTGGCTATTAATGAAATCTCGGATTCTATGTGGAAAATACATAAAATCCAGATACTGGTTACGAAAGAAATTTGAAACCACATTCAAATATGAATGGGTTCAAAAGGGAAAGATATTACATCCATTTTCTTACAAAAAAAATAAACACCATCATACAGATGGAATACAAGGAAGGGATGCCCCCACGACATCCAAAAGATATCATTTTAATATCCAAAAAAGAAAAAGATGAGTTGGTTAAAAATTGGAGGGGGTCCAATGAATTACATTACTATATGGTTGTTGAGGGTCACAGACCAGGGATATACAAAACATTGTCTCTTGCAGAAAAATCGTTTGTAGCAAAAGAAAGAACAAAAAGGAGATACAAAGAAGAAGAACATGAGATACTTCATCAAGCAAAAACCTTTTTCTTTCCTCACCAACAAATTCAATGTTTGCCAAACTCCATTCAAGACCTTATCTTTGAAAAAGCAAGAAAGAAGTTCGAAAAGAAGGAAGAAGATATTCATGACTTCCTCGACTTGTTTTGGAAGAGAAGGCTCTATGTACATGGAATAACCATTCAGCATGAGTACTGTCATAGCAGACAACGAAAATGTCCGAAGCATTGTCACTACAAACCATGTGGGTGTACATTGGACTACAAAATCAACAAATATGCAATTGATTTTGAAGTATTCCAGACATTTTATCCTGAGGGATTACCATTTGAAGGGAATATGATCACAATACAAACCCTGCTAGATTTTGGTCTAGTAGACTGGATTCTTTTAAAGACATATGGAAACCTTCTTGAACAAAGCAGCCTGTGGAAAACATTTGTTACCCTTGTCAAGAGATTCCATAGTGAAACATCACCCGGTGCATCATGGATCATTGCTGACATTGATTCAAAATCCCCAGAATGGATTGGCGATAAAATCGAACCAGCATGCCATGTAATATACCTCGAAAGAATACCAGAAAACCCACTTGAAAACTATCAGCTAGGTGAATATCATTATAATATGGATAGTATAATGACAAGAAGAGAACAAATCAACAATTGGAGATCTAGAACCCTAGCTTTTGATTCATGGGAAGGACTTCATCTCCACAACTCTAAGATAAATAACAGGCTTGTCTTCAAAAATCTGATATACAAATTCAATGTAGAAGATCCCGACAATCCTAAAAAAAAATGTCTTTTATTCCCCTATAAAAGCAGAGACCAAGTATCATCAGCTTGTCAACTAGTATAAATCTGAGGGATATGAACAAGAAGGGATAAATCGTTAATTATCCCTAATCACAAGAATAAACCATTTGATCAATATATATGTAGTATTATTCTCCATACTCCGATGGAATTACAAGAAAGCAGCAATTTGTTCGCTTATGGTTTATCCTGATGGTAATGAAAAAGTACTACATCAAAATTACCATTTACCACACAAAATTTACTACCAAGGATATTTACAACAAGGGACCCACATTTCCAACAAAATGATGTATGTTGCCATGCCAATTGCTAAAAGCACTATATGGTATCATCATATCAAAGACTTAGAAAATATCACTATTCTACACTATTCATGACATAATATTTGCACCCAAAATTTTCTATAAATAGGAAGGGTTAGAAGACATGAAGAAAGGTGGCAAAATAGAGAGATAAAGCTAGAGAAAGAAAGAAAGTCTTCTTTGAAGAAAACCTCCAACTATTTTCTAGTTTCCAACTTCCAAATTTCTTCTTTCAATACTATAAATCTTTGTAATGTTCTTGATTGATCTTTCTTCTATACTATAAAGAAGATAGATTCAACTTGAACTTTGATCTTTAAGTTGAAGTTAAGTCCAACTTGGACTTGTTTTGATCTTTGGTTCCACCTGGAACGTGTATAACAACTCCGGTGAGCGGTGGTTTCCAGCAACCGGTAGTCAAAGTTTCAGATCTACTATTCTTCTATAAAGGTCTATAAATCTTTGTAATGTTCTTGATTGATCTTTCTTCTATACTATAAAGAAGATAGATTCAACTTGAACTTTGATCTTTAAGTTGAAGTTAAGTCCAACTTGGATTTGTTTTGAAGTTTGGTTCCACCTGGAACTTGTATAACAACTCCGGTGAGCGGTGGTTTCCGGCAACCGGTAGTCAAAGTTTCAGATCTACTGCTCTTCTGTAAAGATCTACTATTCTTCTATAAAGGTAGCTTCTTTACCTAAATACTATCATCTAATACATGTGGTTGCGATTATAAGCACCACCTTTTTCTTTTCTTTTTCTGTTTGCCGGATATCTGTCAAAGTCAGACATGTCTATCGCTACGCGGACTACCGCATGAGACAAACGTGGCTCCGACGAATGAACAGTTGTTTCCGTCAACAGACTGCTTACTGTTCCGCGAGATCTGTGGTGACTCTTTCAAATAAGATTGGGGGTTCTCACGATCGTTTATAGTGCTCCGTCCAACTGGTCCTTAATCCAGTTGTTACTTTTTTTGTTATTTTATTTTTGTCATTTATTTTTGTTATTTTATTTCTATTATTTTATTTTATGTTTATACAACTAATCCACTGAGTTATCTTCTCAGTCGTGATTATAGTATATATTATTATTATATTATATATATATACACTAATTATAATATAAAAAATAAAAAATATAAAAAAGAAGTTCGGTAATAGAAGATTTTAATGAGTCAATTGATAATTGGAAAATTCCTTAGGTAAGTAAAAAAACATATCTATAAACCTTGGTGTCCTATAATATCTGATTATACCGTTAAAACAGGAGAAAGGGATATACAAATACAAAACCCCTCTGAAACTATTAGCCTACTTACTCCCAAAACTATACAATAACACAGGGAACAAAAGTATGGATATATAAATATTGGTTTAGTTCAGGTTGGAATTAAACCCCTCACAAAAGAAGGCTTGAATACTTCTATTCTGGTCATGCTCAGGGACGCTAGGCATACAAGCTATGAAGATTCCCTTCTCAGTTCAATTGAGTCCAGTCTTTGTACAGGACCTATATCTTTTAATTGTTTTCAAACCTATCAATATCACTCTCAGACAAAAATGTTCTGAAAAGTCTATTCATGCAAATAAAGATTCATAATTATAGAATGCTTGAAGGATCTATACCTATTGCAATCATCTATAGAGTATACTATAAGACAATGATGACAGCTTTCGCAACCAGAGCAAGAAATACATGTCCAAAAGGATCAACCCTTTTGTTACAAACAGACTTCTCTCGTGCAAATGCTAATATTCCTAGAACTATTCAATGGAAAGACATAACTATTCCTGATGAATGGTTCCTCGAAGGAGAAACCAAACCATCTTCTAGTAACAACTTAAGGCCAAACAATCAACTTAGTTATGTTACGGAATATGAAGATGGAAGCGTTGATATTTCTTTCACAAAATCTCAAAGCCATGGGGAACCTGAAGTCATCTCTGACCAATGTATTCTTAACCCACAAGAAACTTCTCAACCAAACACGCCAATCAAGCATAGGAAATCAACCTCCATTATACCAAATTCCCATATTATGAAGATTGATTACTCTAGTAAACTACCTATGCCAAATTATACATCCAATGAAGATCTCAATAATACTCCTACTAGTCCCTCTTATTCCTCTGTATCAGAAAATATTGGGAAACTTTTAAATGTACTAGAAAAGGAGTTCAAGATCGACAAGAAGTTTTTCCATGATGATTTTGTTGCTAAACATAACCACATCAAAAGAATATGGTTCTTAAAAAATTTCCTAAAAACAAGACAATATATTCAAGAACAATTTTATGATTTTGTGATAAAACACAAAGTCAATATATTGTTCATCAATTGGTTTAAAATATATTGTACTGAAAATTCCATTGATTATCCTTTTAATAATACTGTTAATCCAGTATCTGAGAAAAAAGGAATTGTAGAATGGGAAACCATGGATAAAGCTGTAAAAGTCTCGTCTATTCATCCTCCTTTACAAGGAATATCTTTCGAACAGAGAAGGAACAAGTTGAAGCTATACCTATTAGTAACCCTACAGATCCTAGTGATAAGGAGGGGAAGGATATAGTCAAACAACTAAATTATACTCAAAATAGTAGGAAAACATCTTGACAGGATTGAGGACCTTGTTCAAAACCAGTCTATTATTACGACTTCTACCAATAGACACCAAGACCCCGTCTTCAAACCATTCCAAATATCTAAAGAGGGTAGAAAAGAATTCAATGATAATCATTCTGAATATCTAGAAACTGTAAAAAAAGATTAAAGAGAAACTATATAATGAGGCTATGACTAAACATAGTCACACCAATGTGGTTCCTGACACAGCTGAAATCTCTTCAAATAAAAGGATAAATACCCTAGACCATGGTTCCAGTTCAGATTCTGATAAAACAATAGAACAGTTCCAAGAAGGAGAAAATTTGATCAATAGGATTGAATGGGATTCTGTTCCAGATCTAAACACTGTCAAACCAATATCACAACCACAGTTTAGCAGTGATTATATATATGATTGGAACATAAATGGAAAATCAGAATATGAGATACTTGGCATACTACAACAGATGACCATGTATGCTAATACTTTTAGAAAACATGATATAGTATCTGATAAAACCATAGCAGAAACAATTATATCAGGTTTTTCGGGATAACTAAAAGGATGGTGGGATTTCTACCTAACCCCAACAAGCCAAGATGGAATTCTCAATTCTGTAAAAACTAATGACAGAGGAGAAACTTACATTAATTCTAGTGGATTTGCAGAGCAAAATGCAGTTGAAACCCTTATTCTATCAATTTCTATACATTTCATAGGAGATCCATCTCACATAAGGCATAAAAATGCGGAATTGCTATCTAACCTTAGGTGCAGAAAACTAAGTGATTTCCAGTATTACAAGAATACCTTCCTAACAAGAGTAATGCTTTGAGAAGACTCCAACCAACCATTTTGGAAAGAAAAATTCTTAGCCGGATTACCAACACTCCTTGGAGAGAAGGTCATAAATAAGATCCGAGAAAATTATGGTAAACAAATAATTCCCTATGATGAGTTCACCTACGGACAGTTAGTTTGTTTAATCCAGCAAGAAGGATTAAAAATATGTCAAGACTTAAAACTTGAAAAGCACCTAAAATGGGAGCTAAAGCAAACTAAACAAGAACTAGGAACATTTTGTACACAGTTTGATATAGATCAACAAAAATCTGTTTCAAAATGTAGCAACAAACAATCCAAAGAACCTTTCAAAAAGAAATACCCGAAGAGGAAGCCTCAAAAGCCTAAAGGGGATTATCACCAGAGGCACCAAGATGCCAAACCAAGACAAGATACCAAACCGTGGTATAAAGATATTGAATGTTATAAATGTCATAAAAAAGGACATACTGCAAACTACTGCAGGCTTAATAAAAAACTACAAGAGTTAAATATAGAGGAAGAGGTAGAAAATAAGTTATCAGTACTACTCAATGACTTGTCTGAGACGGATTCTTCTTCTGATAATGATGAAACACGTCATCATGATGCCACTAACTCTGGAGAACATATTTATGTTCTTACCAAGGACTAGGAATTCCAAATTGAAGTTTTAAAAAATCTAAGCGATCCTAACCTTCAACAAATCTACCTTGAAAAAATCTTAGATCCCATAAGGAAAAATGACAATAGGTTAGCTATTAGTCCAAGAAAACCTTACGACTTAACAGACATCCTTAAAATGAAACCCAAGGATGACGTTACACTTAATAAACTCCAAGAACAAATAATGGAAATTAAAGCGGAATTGAAGGATTTATGGGATTATAGAAAACGAGAGGTTGAAGAAACAAAAAAATATCATTTTCTTAAATAACGATAATAACAATCTTTCTGATAAGGATGATGATCCTGAAATTGAGAAAATTTCAGAAAACTTCTTGTTCATCCTTAAAGAAATTACATCAAAACAATATTTAATGAAAATCAAAATATATATCTCTAAAGACATCCATATCGAAACAATTGCGGTATTTGATACAGGGGCAGATCTTAATTGCATACAACCAGATCTAGTACACAAAAAATTCTGACAAAAGACCATTGATCAATTATCTACTGCTAATAATTCTAAATTACAAATTGATTCCAAGGTTGAGGCATCAATATCTAAAGATGGATTTTTGTTAAAAACATCTTTTGTCCTCATAAAAAATATGAAGCACAAAGTAATATTAGGAACACCATTCATTGCACTAATAACACCATACACAATCAGAAATAAATATGTTTACTTTGATATTGGAAGCGAAACTATAAATTTTGATTTGGTTGAAGCACCCACAAAAGACAAACCGTTGATACAAAGTCTTAATAATAATAAAGCATCTCAGCCAAAACTTTTGGCTAAAGAGCAAAATTCATTACAGATGAAACCAGTCCTCAAAGTTTCCAAGCATGGAAGCAAATATAGAAGCACAAAAGGCAAAAATAAAGAGGCAAAATAAGGAGGCAAAATAGAGAGAGAAAGCTAGAGAAAGAAAGAAAGTTTTCTTTGAAGAAAACCCCTAACTCTTTTCTTGTTTCCAACTTCCAAATTTCTTCTTTCAATACTATAAATCTTTGTAATGTTCTTGATTGATCTTTCTTCTATAGTATAAAGAAGATAGATTCAACTTGAACTTTTATCTTTAAGTTGAAGTTAAGTCCAATGAACAATTGTTTCCGTCAACAGACTACTTACTGTTCCGCGAGATCTGTGGTGACTCTTTCAAATAAGATTGGGGGTTCTCACGATCCTTTAATACTGTTCCGTCCAACTGGTCCTTAATCCAGTTGTTACTTTTTTGTTATTTTATTTTTGTCATTTTATTTTTGTTATTTTATTTATGTTATTTTATTTTATGTTTATACAACTAATCCACTCGTTTTATCTTCTCTCGTCGTGATTATAGTATATATTATTATTATATTATATATATATATATATATATATATATATATATAAACACTACTTATAATATAAAAAATATAAAATATAAAATATAAAAAAGAAGTTCGGAAATTACCGACATATTTACTATTCATATTTATATTTATTATTCCGCTGGGTTATCTTCCCAGCTGGGCTCATAACTGGTCATCTTCCAGTTTATTGTTTATATTCTTACTTTTTTTTTAAATTTTTGTACTTATTAATTGTATCTTTATATATAGTTCTATATCCGTATCCTTCCCCGTCCCGTTGTCCCCCCTTGCTCGATCACTGTGGCCGTTCTGGTATCAGAGCCACGAGGTGGTAGTGTTGTGTGTGGTGTAGAGGTCTGGTACAGTCAGCGTCTCGTCCTTGTTGTAGAAAAGATTGGGTTCTTGCGAGCATATTTACCCCGAACGGTACAGAAGGTATAGTAAGTCCTCAGGTGAAGGCAGTTTATCCTTATTTTGTTCAGGGACCGTAGTAATAATACAAGCCCCATATAATAGGTTGAGAGGCAGAGATGGATTCGCACCACTCTGGCTCTACTTCGTCTGATTCTGTTTCAAGATCGTTATTCGTAGATCTAACTAGGAAGATAACGAACGGAGAAAATATTGATATAGAAGATTATCAATTTACGATTGGTAAACTGCTAAAATTAAACATTCCTGAAAATAATAAAGAGTTAAAACCTGATAAACAATTCCTTCACAATGATTTTTGTGCTAATTATAACCTAGAGAAAAGAATATGGTTTTTCAAAAACTTTCTTAAAACTAGACAATATGTTCAAGACAAGTTCTATGAGTTCGTCTTTGAATATAGGGTCAATATTCTATTCTTTCAATGGTTTGAAATCTCTGCATATCAAAATTCCATCAACTATCCTTTTGAAAACTCTCTTGATTCTTCTATTCCTTCATGGAAGGTAATTATTGATTCTAAGAAAAAATCGTATCATCATTCAGCTTTACATAAAGCAATGAGTAACGACAAAACATATTTCACAGAATCAAAAAAGAAAGAATCCTATGTCATTGAGAAAAGGGATAAAATAGATACGAAATCTTTAAGTCAAAAGTTCATCCCTATTCCTCCAACTTTCCAAAGTGAAATAATTAAAACAGGAATAGAAAAGACTGAGCAAATCAGGAAGGTTTCGGAGAATACGGCTCTGTAGAAACCTTGCAAGGCAACCATTCCTTGTATGAACAGATAACTACTAGAGCAATTCTAGTTGAATCCACTCCTACAATGAACCCTTCTATATCCATAAGTAATGATACATATGATGAGAAGATAATTCGATTTCCAACACAATCGTTGTTAACAAAATTGTCTAATGAGGAAACTGAGAAGGATAATACCAAAACAATAGTTCCAAAACAAGACACTACTGAAACCCAAGAGTCTAGTAAGGGTCAATTGATTCCTATCAGCCAACAAGTTCCTCCTTGAAATCTAATCGGTACAACATCCATGTCTCAAAACGTGTATAACAATAGTCTAGGTTTTAATGTGAACAAAGGTTTCAATATTAACCAAATACATATTATGTCCACAAATCTAGACATGGTTATTGGAAATAAATTGGATCGTTTACAACAAAGTAATCCCGACAAGAAAACATTGAAAGGATCTTTAAACATTATAAATGATTCATCCACATCAATTTTAAATCTTTATGTTTTCCAAACCACTTTTCATTTGGAAACATCATCCGATATTAGACCTTTTTGGAAAGTAAGATTTCTGAAAAGATTATTCTGAAAAGATTATCATTTCTTTTAAAAAGAGATTTTGAAAGGCACAAGGTTTTAAAAGACTACTTCTTTAGAACCCAAATATATTATACTATCAGAGAAAGAGATGATCACGGTAATACTTATTTTTACTTAATCACATTTTTTTCACATAGGAAATATATTAGAATATGTCTTAATAAGATAGATCAAATCTCTATTTTACTAATCTAAGAAATATTCGTCCATCTAACATAAAGGACGTTATCTCAAGATTAGTTGGTCTACCCATGGGCACTGGTTATGATCTTTTTGAATATTGTTTAACAATCTTTTTTGTTAACAAGTATATTTTCAAAGGATTTGACTTATATCAAAGTCATACTAGACCAATCAAGGCTCTTTACAATGTACATCATAAATGGCTTGAAGGCGCTAATATAAATCTGCTAAATAGGATCTCATGGTCATGATAAATCCAAAACCTTTATAAATTACTTGTTTTTGGATACAATAAGAGATGAAGAAAGGATTGTTCAAAATACAAAACCTCATAACATATGCAAAAGAAAATTTCATCATTCATACTATATTCGGAATCCCAAATAATGATTAAATGCTTTTCCTAGATCAAACAATCCAACAAGATGTTTTGGAAAATTGGGTAATGAAACAAACATATACTTTCTTAAAAGATATTCAATGTTATGTTTTAAAGTAATAAACACCTTGTTACTCATTATCCATTTCATACTTAATCAAAGAGGAAGGCCTCTTATCTATCATATTCTAAAGGCATCCATATGAGTTAATATCTATACAAAAGACTATGTCAATACTTTAATAGAAACTTATGAAACATTTTCTTTGAAAAACTTTGATTAAATAAATATAAGATTCAAGTCTCAGAGTTAAACCAAAATGTTTCTCTAAGATTCTGTAGGGGATAGCCATTAAACAACATGCTAGGATTCCAAAGAACCATTTTATTGGGGAAAATGAATAAGTGAATCAAGCCCTAAGATCCACCAAAATTCTTCAACTAGAATTACATATCAATATCAACATGAATGGGTTTCTTAGCAAAAAAGTAATTAATATTCAGGAAATGGTACAACGAAACCATACACTATGCAAAGGTAATAATCCTTTGATTTTCCAAAACAGATGTGCTTTACTTCCAAGGATCTATTCCCAATTCATTATAAAAATGCCAAAAGAAGCAAATAAAAAATTCAAGTTTCTTCAGCTAAGGTTACACTTAAATATTTGTATGATAAACCTTATAAGGAAAGCCCAACTGATTCAAATACTATTGGATTGGTTGAAAAACTATGGTTTATTGCTTCATCCTGCCTTTATAGGTACCAAATGCGATAGACAACCACGATGTTGGCTAAAATAAATAATTGATACGGAGAAGCATACTCATCTTAAACCATCTATATGGGAAATCCCCTATGATCCTAAAAACATCCTTCATCAATGTCATATGTTTACTAACAAAAGTACAATACATAAAATGATAGTCTTATATGAAATATATTTTCAAATATACATTGGTCGCTAGATTCCTTAAAAGTTCATGGTTCAATTTATATTCCTTTTCTTCGGTGTATTTATCGAACCAGTTTATTCATGAAACAAGAAACGAACATCTTAAAGGGGAAAATTGTTCGCCACAAGAAAGAACATAAAAAACATGATAAAATTAAACATTATATTCGTTTCCCTAAACGATACGTACTACAGAAAAAGGATGATATTTCGAAATATTCATTCCATTACATAAGTATTCAGAATTCTGTGAACTTGGCTATTAATGAAATCTCGGATTCTATGAGGAAAATACATAAAATCCAGATACTGGCTACGAAAGATATTTGAAACTACATTCGAATATGAATGGGTTCAAAAGGAAAAGATATTACATCTATTTTCTTACAAAATAATAAACACCTTCATGCTGATGGATTACAAGGAAGGGATGCCCCCATGACATCCAAAAGATATCATTTTAATATCCAAAAAAGAAAAAAATGAGTTGGTTAAAAAATTGAGGGGGTCCAATGAATTACATTACTATGTGGTTGTTGAGGGTCACAGACCAGGGATATACAAAACATTGTCCCTGGCAGAAAAATCGTTCTCAGCCATAAACTCCCTTTTTACAAATTCCCATCGTTAAATAAAGCCGTTGAATTCCTAAGTACAGTCCCACTAACTGACTACTTCATGGAAGATTCAATCAAAGAAGAATTAGTACAAAACGAAAAAATTCTATCTATGACAGGGGCTTCTCAGGAAAAGGGTGATATGACTAATAAAGAAATACAAACCTTTGGAGATTTTGTAGCAAAAGAAAGAACAAAAAGGAGGTACAAAGAAGAAGAACATGAGATACTTCATCAAGTAAAAACCTTTTTTTTCCTCACCAACAAATTCAAAGTTTGCCAAACTCCATTCAAGACCTTATCTTTGAAAAGGCAAGAGAGAAGGTCGAAAAGAAGGAAGAAGATATTCATGACTTCCTAGACTTGTTATGGAAGAGAAGGCTCTATGTACCTGGAACAACCATTCAGCATGAGTACTATCATAGCAGACAGCGAAAATGCCTGAAGCATTGTCACTACAACCATGTGGGTTTACATTGGACTACAAAATCAACAAATGTGCAATTGATTTTGAAGTATTCCAGACATTTTATCCTGAGGGATTACCATTTGAAGGGAATATAATTACAATACAAACCCTGCTAGATTTTGGTCTAGTAGACTGGATTCTTTTCAAGACATATGGAAACCTTCTTGAACAAAGCAGCCTGGCAAAAACATTTATTACCCTTGTCAAGAGATTCCATAGTGAAACATCACCCGGTGCATCATGGATCATTGCTGACATTGATTCAAAATCCCCAGAATGGATTGGCGATAAAATCGAACCAGCATGCCATGTAATATACCTCCAAAGAATACAAGAAAATCCACTTGAAAACTATCAGCTAGGTGAATATCATTATAATATGAAGAATATGGATAGTATAAAGACAAGAAGAGAACAAATCAACAATTGGAGATCAAGAACCTTGGCTTTTGATTCATGGGAAGGACTCAATCTCCTCAACTCTAAGATAAATAACAGGCTTGTCATCAAAAATATGATATACAAATTCTATGTAGAAGATCCTGACAATCCTATAAAAAAATTTCTCTTATTCACCTATAAGAGCAGAGACCTAGTATCATCAGCTTGTCAACCAGTATAAGTCTGAGGGATATGAACAAGAAGGGATAAATCGTTAATTATCCCTAATCACAAGAATAAACCATTTGACCAAGATAAATGTAGTATTATTATCTATACTCCGAAGGAATTACAAGAAAACAGCAATTTGGTCGCTTACGTGATTACCCTGATGGTAATGAAAAGTTACTACATCAAAATTACCATTTACTACAAAAAATTTACTACCAAAGATATTTACAACATGGGACCCACATTTCCAACAAAATGATGTATTTTTCCATGCTAATTGCAAAAATCACTATATGGTATCATCATATCAAAGACTTAGAAAAAAATCACTATTCTACACTATTCATGACTTACTATTTGCACCCAAAATTTTCTATAAATAGAAAGGGTTAGAAGACAACAAAAGGAGGCAAAATAAAGTGGCAAAATAGAGAGGCAAAAGAGAGAGAGAAAGCTAGAGAAAGAAAGAAAGTTTTCTTTGAAGAAAACCTCCAACTCTTTTATAGTTTCCAACTTCCAAATTTCTTCTTTCAATACTATAAATCTTTGTAATGTTCTTGATTGAACTTTCTTCTATACTATAAAGAAGATAGATTCAACTTGAACTTTAATCTTTAAGTTGAAGTTAAGTCCAACTTGGACTTGGTTTTGAAGTTTGGTTTCACCTGGAACTTGTATTCAACTCCGGTGAGCGGTGGTTTCCGGCAACCGGTAGTCAATGTTTCAGATCTACTACTCTTTTGTAAATATCTACTATTCTTCTATAAAGGTAGCTTCTTTACCTAAATACTATCATCTAATACATGTGGTTGCGATTATAAGCACCACCTCTTTCTTTTCTTTTTTTGTTTGCCGGACATCCGTCAAAGTCATACATGTCTATCGCTACGCGGACTACCGCATGAGATAAACGTGTCTCCGACGAATGAACAGTTGTTTCCGTCAACAGACTACTTACTGTTCCGCGAGATCTGTGGTGACTCTTTAAAATAAGATTGGGGGTTCTCACGATCGTTTAATACTGTTCCGTCCAACTGGTCCTTAATCCAGTTGTTACTTTTTTTGTTATTTTATTTTTGTCATTTTATTTTTGTTATTTTATTTTTGTTATTTTATTTTATGTTTATACAACTAATCCACCGAGTTATCTTCTCGGTCGTGATTATAGTATATATTATTATTATATTATATATATATATATATATATATATATATATATATATATATATATATATATATATATATATATATACACTACTTATAATATTAAAAATATAAAATATAAAAAATATAAAAAAGAAGTTTGGTAATTACCGACATATTTACTATTCATATTTACATTTATTATTCCGCTGGGTTATCTTCCCAGCTGGGCTCATAACTGGTCCTCTTCCAGTTTATTGTTTATGTTCTTACTTTCTTTTTAATTTTTGTATTTATTAATTGTATCTTTATATATCGTTCTATATCCGTATCCTTCCCCGTCCTGTTGTCCCCCCTTGCTCGATCACTGTGGCCATTCTGGTATCAGAGACACGAGGGGGTAGTGTTGTCTGTGGTGTAGAGGTCTGGTACAGTCTGTGTCTCATCCTTGTTGTAGAAAGGATTGTGTTCTTGCGAGCATATTTGCCCCGAACGGTACATAAGGTGTAGTAAGTCCTCAAGTGAAGGCAGTTTATCCTTATTTTGTTCGGGGACCGTAGTAAGAATACAAGCCCCATATAATAGGTTGAGAAGTAGAGATGGATTCGCACCACTCTGGCTCTACTTCATCTGATTCTGTTTCAATTCAGTCTAGTAATCGTTCAACTAAGATAATAAACAGTGAAGAATACGTCATAGAAGATTTTAATGAGTCAATTGATATTTGGAAAATTCCTAAGGTAAGTAAAAAACATATCTATAAGCCCGGGTGTCCTATCATATCTGATTATACCGTTAAAACAGAAGAAAGGGATATACAAATACAAAACCCCTCTGAAACTATTAGCCTACTTACTCCCAAAACTATAAAAAAAACACAGGGAACGAAAGTATGGATACATAAATATTGGTTTAGTTCAGGTTGGAATTAAACCCCTCACAAAAGAAGGCTTAAATACTTCTATTCTGGTTATGCTCAGGGACGCTAGGCATACAAGCTATGAAGATTCACTTCTCAGTTCAATTGAGTCCAGTCTTTGTATATGACCTATATCTTTTAATTGTTTTCCAAACCTATCAGTATCACTCTCAGACAAAAATGTTCTGAAAAGTCTAGTCTTGCAAATAAAGACTCATAATTATAGTGTGCTTGAAGGATCTATACCTATTGCAATCATCTATAGAGTCTACTACAAGACTATGATGACAGCTTTTGCAACTAGAGCATGAAATACATGTCCAAAAGGCTCAACCCTTTTATTACAGACAGACTTCTCTCGTGCAAATGCTAATATCCCTAGAACTATTCAATGGAAAGACATAACTATTCCTGATGAATGGTTCCTCGTAGGAGAAACCAACCCACCTTTTAGTAACAACTTAAGGCCGAACAATCAACTTAGTTATGTTACAGAATATGAGGATGGAAGAATCGGTACTTCTTTTACAAAATCCCAAAGTGTTAGGTATCCCGAAGACCTCACTGAATAAAGTACTACTGATTTAGGAAGATTTTCTCAAATTAACACACCAATTAAGCATAGAAGATCAATTTCCATTATACCAAATTCTCATATAAGAAAGGTTGATTATTCGGGTGAAATACCAAGACCTTTTTATACATTTGAAACCGACACTGAAATACCTTCTACTCATGATGCTCCTTCTAGACCGACTTATTCTTATGTATCAGAAAATATCGGGGGAAGGATCAATGTTCTAGAGAAGGAATTTAGAGTGAACAAAAAGTTTTTTCATGATGATTTTGTGGCTGAACATAATCGCCACAAAAGATTATGGTTCTTAAAAAACTTTCTAGAAATAAGGCAAAACATCCAGGAACAATTTTATAATTTTGTGATAAAACATAAGGTTAATATATTGTTCTTCAATTGGTTTAAAATATATTGCTTGGAGAATTCTATTGACTATCCCTTAAAAAATATAGCTAATCCAGTCTCAGAGAAAAAAGGAGTTACGGAACGGGAGACAAAAATAGCGCCAAAAAGTCCTGTCAAAACACCCACCTTTCCAGGAAATACTATTACCATTAGGAGAAAGAAAGGTTGAAGCAGTACCTATTAATGACCCTTTAGAACCAAATAGGAAGAGTATTGTATCACAAATAAATTTTACCAATACTTACCTAGGAGCTATAGGAAAACAAATTGAATGAATAGAAAGTCTTGTTCAAACTCATTCAGTCATAATTAATAATCCAAACAAAGAGATATTAATTAAGAATATTAAATCCCAAGGCCCTATGTTTAAACATTACCAGATCTCCTCAAAAGGAAACAATGTGTATACAGGAAGTAGCTCTACTTACATCATCCCAGATACTCCTGAACGATCCATAGGAAAGAGAATAAACACTTTGAAACATATTACGAATGATGAGTACCAATCATTTAAAGAAACTCAAGATCAGGTTAATAAGATCGAGTGGGACTCGGTCCCAGATCTTAGTATTGCTAAACCAGTGTCCCAACCTCGGTTCAGTAGTGACTCGATCTATGACTGGAATATCAATGGAAAATCAGAATATGAAATCATAAGTATACTACAACAAATGACAATGTATGCTAATGCATTTTGGACAAATAATTGCCAAATCAGTGATAAAAGTATAGCAGAAATGATTATATCAGGCTTCTCCGGACAGCTAAAAGGATGGTGGGATTTCTATTTAACACCTATAAATCAGACTTCCATTATTAACGCTGTTAAGCTCAATACGAAAGGGGAGGCTGTTATGGATCCTGAAGGATTTGCCCAATCAAATGCGGTTGATGCTCTAATACTTGCGATTTCCTTACATTTCATAGGAGATCCGTCCCATATTAGAGATAAAAATGCTGAATTACTGGCAAATCTAAGATGCAGAAAACTTAGTGATTTTCTTGATTACAAGAATACTATCTTAACCAAAATAATGCTAAGGGAAGATTCTAATCAACCTTTTTGGAAAGAAAAGTTCTTAGCCGGTTTGCCTAATCTTCTTGGAGAAAAGGTAAGAAATAAGATAAGAGAAAATTGTGGAAAACAAATTATTCCTTATGATGATTTTACATATGGCCAATTAGTTTGTTTAACCCAACAAGAAGGTTTAAAGATATGTCAAAATTTAAAACTCCAGAAACACCTTAAGAGAGAACTAAAACAAACTAAGCAGGAATTAGGTAATTTCTATCAACAATTTGATATTTACTCACAACAACCAGTCAAAAAATGCAACGATGAGGGTGGTTGTAGTACAAATAAAACACCCCCAAAAGATCATTTCACAACAAGAAAAAAAGAATCTAGGAAGAAATTCCAAGATAAGGGTTACTACCATAATAATCCTTCAAGGGAGAAAAAATTTGAAGGTAAATACAAAGATATTGAATGCTACAAATGCCATAAGAAAGGACACACTGCAAATTATTGTAGACTTAATAAAAGGCTACATGAATTAAACCTAGAAGAGGAATTAACAAATAAAATATCCCTCTTGCTTTATGAAACAAACACTGATTCCTCTGATATAGAAAAGTGTATTCCTCAAGATGATATGCTCTCCTCTAGTACAGACTCAGGAGAACATATCAATGTTCTTACAAAAAACCAAGAGTTCTGGTTAGAAGGATCAAAAAATATATATGATTATAGCCTTTTTCAAAACTACCTTGAAAAAATCCTTGATCCCCTTAAAAATATGGATCATATAGAACCAAGGAAACCTTATGATCTAACGGAAATTCTCAAATTAAGACCAAAGCTTGATATTACAAATGATATTCAGAATAAGCTAAAAGATATTAGACTAGAAATAATCTCTTTTAAAGAATCTCAGGATCAAGAGATTGGTTTCATAAAAGATAATCTCTCAAAAACACACCATCCAGAAAAGAAGAAAATACCAGTTACATTCCTAAGATTTAAAGAAATAGTTGTGAGAAAATATTTGGTAAAAATCACTATCCAATTTTCTGAATGTGTCAAAATTGATACTATCGCACTATTTGATACGGGCGATATCCTAAATTGTATTCAACCAGGTTTAGTACCTGAAAATTTTAGGGAAACAACCATAGATCAATTATCAGCCGCTGACAATTCCAAGTTACACATCGATGCCAAAACTGAGGCCTCGATAGTAAAAAATGGATTTTTATTTAAAACAACTTTCGTGCTTGTGAGAAATATAAACCATACAGTAATCTTAGGAACACCATTTATTTCTTTGATTACTCCTTATACTGTTGGGATGAATTCCATTTCATTTGATGTCATGAATTAATGAAACCATACAATTTGAATTCCTTGAAACATCTGGGGAAATTAATATGAAGAACAAAAATTCTGTTCAGAGTCTTGTACAAAACAAAGGCTTACGAAAGAAAAAATTATCAATAAATCATGTCTCCAATAATTTATCATAGATGGAGTCATGCTCCAAGGAAGTAACAAAATATCAAAGTACCACAGACTAAAAATTAACACAAGACCTTCAAAACCTTATTGATCAACTTTATCAAAACAGGGAAGATAAGGCTATACACTATAAGTGTCTATAGAATCTTGAAGAATACTTTGTTACTAAAAGTAACTTTGCCTGTTTTGTAATACTAAAGGGTAAAGCCCTAGGAATCTGCAAAACATGATCACTAATAAAAGACTCAATAAATGTTCCTGATCCTGAATATTATGGATTTCATACATTAAAAGGAGCTAAAACTTTAGCATCCAAAAATCTACAAAAAAAATTACTACATAGAGGATATCATCAAAAACATCAATGACTATCCTGAAATAAAGTTGCTATGCTTTGAAAGGCACTTGTTAAAAACAAGTTGTCTAAAACTTGAAAGACATGTTCTTGAACTCAAAAACAAGTTCACACATATGGAAGAGTCATCTACAAAGACTCTTAACCCATCAAGAATGTTCTTCTTCCACAACCGAGAAATTGCCGTTTTACCTGAAGCAATCCAAGATTAAATCTTGCAAAAGGTTCACGAGACTTTTGAAAAAAAGGAAGAACGAATCCATGAATTCCTCGACGACATCTTGTATAACAAGATCAAAGTACATGGCATATACGTCCAAGAAGAGTTCAATTATAGAAGGACAGGCACATGTGCAAACGGTTGCAATCCGGATTTCTACAGATGTACACTTGAATATAAAGTAAATTTGTGCATCATTAATGCCTGGCTATTTCATACTTATCACAAAGAAGAAATTTGGTACAAGGGTGAAAAATTTACAATCCAAACTCTCCTTGACTTTGGGGTAATTAAACAAATTATTATCCCATCCAGTGAAAACCTTTCTCAGTACAGTTGGTTGGGGAAGACATTTAAAGAGGTGATTACCAAGTACAAAGAAATGATTAAAGAACATTACATCTTGGTAAGGATCACTTCAAAATCTCCAGAATGGATCGATCAAACACGTGTTTGAACCATCAATACATCTGGTGCTTGTGGAAGGATGCTCAAATACGGATTTTATCCAAAGCCACGTCCTGATAAACAAAGATCACAAAGCACATTGCAAGGGCACCCTCCGAGAAAAAATCAACAGATGGAGAAGTACTAACCTTGCATTAAATTTCAATAAATGCAAAATACTACAAAACTATATGACAGATAACATTCTTGTATATCAAAACCAAATATACAAAATCTACACTGCAAGTACATTTACAAAAGTACGAAGCATGATGTACACCATCATCAAGGCTAGAACAAACTTGCCAGAGTTGGTAGAAAAATATAAGGCTGAAGAATATGCTGCAAGAAACAGAAGAATGATACCACAACCAATCTTCGTGGGCAATGATAACGATTTTGAAACTGATGGTTCATCCCTGGAATGATGACACCTGCATTAGAAATAATAAGTTACTGTGGCTAATTGACAAGTGAAAGATACATGGGACCCATGTCGTCCATTATATCATGACTTTTACTGTTCAAATAGTAAAAGAAAGATTCAATTACTGTTCATATTTGGACCTATCTGGCACCCAAACGCCTATATAAACAAGGCTTGGGGACTCATTCAAGGAAGGAGGCAAAATGAAGAGGCAAAAATAAAGAGGCAAAATAAGGAGGCAAAAGAGAGAGAGAAATCTAGATAAAGAAAGAAAGTTTTCTTTGAAGAAAACCACCAACTCTTTTCTAGTTTCCAACTTCCAAATTTCTTCTTTCAATACTATAAATCTTTGTAATGTTCTTGATTGATCTTTCTTCTATACTATAAAGAAGATAGATTCAACTTGAACTTTCATCTTTAAGTTGAAGTTAAGTCCAACTTGGACTTGTTTTTGACGTTTGGTTCCACCAGGAACTTGTATAACAACTCCGGTGAGCGGTGGTTTCCGGCAACCGGTAGTCAAAGTTTCAGATCTACTACTCTTCTGTAAAGATCTACTATTCTTCTATAAAGGTAGCTTCTTTACATAAATACTATCATCTAATACATGTGGTTGCGATTATAAGCACCACCTTTTTCTTTTCTTTTTATGTTTGCCGGACATCTGTCAAAGTCATACATGTCTATCGCTACGCGGACTACCGCATTAGATAAACGTGGCTCCGACGAATGAACAGTTGTTTCCGTCAACAGACTACTTAATGTTCCACGAGATCTGTGGTGACTCTTTAAAATAAGATTGGGGGTTCTCACGATCGTTTAATACTGTTCCGTCCAACTGGTCCTTAATCCAGTTGTTACATTTTTGTTATTTTATTTTTTGTTATTTTATTTTTGTCATTTTATTTTTGTTATTTTATTTCTGTTATTTTATTTTATAGTTATACAACTAATCCACTGACTTATCTTCTCAGTCGTGATTATAGTATATATTATTATTATTATTATATATATACACTACTTATAATATAAAAAATATAAAAAAATATAAAATATAAAATATAAAAAAGAAGTTTGGTAATTACCGACATATTTACTATTCATATTTATATTTATTATTCTGCAGGGTTATCTTCCCAGCAGGGCTCATAACTGGTCATCTTCCAATTTATTGTTTATGTTATTACTTTATTTTTAATTTTTGTACTTATTAATTGTATGTTTATATATCGTGCTATATCCGTATCCTTCCTCGTCCCGTTGTCCCCCTTTCTCGATCACTGTGGCCATTTTGGTATCAGAGCCACGAGGGGGTAGTGTTGTGTGTGGTGTAGAGGTCTTATACAGTCTGCGTCTCGTCCTTGTTGTAGAAAGGATTGTGTTCCTGCGAGCATATTTGCCCCGAACGGTACAGAAGGTATAGTAAGTCCTCAGGTGAAGGCAGTTTATCCTTATTTTGTTCAGGGACCGTAGTAAGAATACAAGCCCCATATAATAGGTTGAGAAGAAGAGATGGATTCGCACCACTCAGGCTCTACTTCGTCTGATTCTGTTTCAAGATCGTTATTCATAGATCTAACTAGGAATATAACGAACGGAGAAAATATTGATATAGAAGATTATCAATTTACGATTGGTAAACTGCTAAAATGTCCTGAGAATAATAAAGAGTTTAAACCTAATAAACAATTTCTTCACAATGATTTTTGTGCTAATTATAACCTAGAGAAAAGAATATGATTTTTCAAAAACTTTCTTAAAACTAGACAGTATGTTCAAGACAAGTTCTGTGAGTTTGTCTTTGAATATACTGTCAATATTCTATTCTTTCAATGGTTTGAAATCTATGCATATCAAAATTCCATCAACTATCCTTTTGAAAACTCTCTTGATTCTTCTATTCCTTCATGGAAGGTAATTATTGATTCTAAGAAAAAATCGTATCATCATTCAGCTTTACATAAAGCAAGGAGTAACGACAAAACATATTTCACAGAATCAATAAAGAAAGAATCCTATGTCGGAGAATACGGTAAACTCTGTAGAAACCTTGCAAAGCAACCATTCCTTGTATGAACAGATAACTACTAGAGCAATTCTAGTTGAATCCACTCCTACAATGAACCCTTCTATATCCATAAGTAATGATACATATGATGAGAAGATAATTCGATTTCCAACACAATCGTTGTTAACAAAATTGTCTAATGAGGAAACTGAGAAAGATTATACCAAAACAATAGTTCTAAAACAAGACACTACTGAAACCCAAGAGTCTAGTAGGGGTCAATTGATTCCTACCAGCCAACGAGTTCCTCCTCGAAATCTCATCAGTACAACATCCATGTCTCAAAACGTGTATGACAATAGTCTAGGAATTAATGTGAACAAAGGTTTCAATATTAACCAAATACATATTATGTCCACAAATCTAGACATGGTCATTGGAAACAAATTGGATTGTTTACAACAAAGTAATCCTGACAAGAAAACCTTGAAAGGATCTTTAAACATTATGAATGATTCATCTACATCAATTTTAAATCTTTATGTTTTCCGAAACACTTTTCATGTGGAAACATCATCCAATATTAGACCATTTTGGAAAGAAAGATTTCTGAAAAGATTATTATTTCTTTTAAAAAGATATTTCGAAAGACACAAGGTTTTAAAAGACTACTTTTTTAAAACCCAAATATATTATGCTATCAGAGAAAGGGATGATCACAGTAATACTTATTTTTACTTAGTCATTTTTTTTTTCACATAAGCAATATATTAGAATATGTCTTAATAAGATATTTTTACTAATCTAAGAAATATTCGTCCATCTAACATAAAGGACGTTATCCCAATTTTAGTTGGTCTACCTATGGGCACTAGTTATGATCTTTTTAAATATTGTTTAACAATCTATTTTGTTAACAAGTATATTTTCAAAGGATTTGACTTATATCAAAGTCATACTAGACCAATCAAGGCTCTTTACAATGTGTGTCATAAATGGCTTGAAGGCGCTAATATAAATCTGCTAAATAGGTTCTGCGGTCATGATAAATCCAAAACCTTCATAAATTACTTGTTCTTGGATATAATGAGAGATGAAGAAAGGATTGTTCAAAATACAAAACCTCATAACATATGCAAAAACAAAATTCATCGTTCATACTATATTTGGAATCCCAAAAAAGGATTAAATGCTTTTCCTAGATCAAACAATCCAACAAGGTGTTTAGGAAAATCGGGTAAGGATACAAAAATATATTTTCTTAAAAAATATTCAAAGTGATGTTTTAAGGTAATAAAAAACCTTGTTACTCATTATCAATTTCATACTTGTTTATGATCAGAGAGGAAGGCCTCTCATCTACCATATTCTAAAGGCATCCATACGAATTAATATCTCTTCCAAAAAACGTCATTTTAAGGCCATTAATAACCTTTACACCGACATTATAAATATCTATACAAGAGACTATGTCAATACTTTAATAGAAACTTATGAAACGTTTTCAAGTCTCAGAGTTAAACCAAAATGTTTCTTTAAGAAATACTTGTAACATTCATTCACTTCGAATATTAAAAATACTTATTAGCATCAATTCAAATGTTCTGTTGGGAATAGCCATAAAACAGCAGGCTAGGATTCCAAAGAACCATTTTATTGGGGAAAATGAAGAAGTGAATGAAGCCCTAAGATCCACCAAAATTCTTCAACTAGAATTACATCTCAATATCAACATGAATAGGTTTCTTCGCAAAAAAGTAATTAATATTTAGGAAATGGTACAACGAAACCATACACTATGCAAAGGTAATAATCCTTTGATTTTCCAAAACAGATGTGCTTTACTTCCGATGATCTATTCCCAATTCATTATAAAAATGCCAAAAGAAGCAAATGAAAAATTCAAGTTTCTTCAACTAAGGTTACACTTAAATATTTGTATAATAAACCTCATAAAGAAAGCCCAAATGATTCAAATACTATTGGATTGGTTGAAAAACTATGGTTTATTGCTTCATCCTACCTTTATAGGTACTAAATTCGATAGACAACCACGATGTTGGCTAAAACAAATAATTAATACGGAGAAGCATACTCATCTTAAACCATCCATATGGGAAATCCCCTCTGATCCTAAAAACATCCTTCCTCAATGTCATATGTTTCCTAACAAAAGTTCAATACGTGAAGTATATTTTCAAATATACACAGCTTGGTCACTAGATTCCTTAAAAGTTCATGGTTCAATTTATATTCCTTTTCTTTGGGGTATTTATCGAACCAGTATATTCATGAAACAAGATACGAACATCCCTAAGGGGAAAATTGTTCGCCACAAGAAAGAACATAAAAAACATGATAAAATTAAACATTATATTCGATACGTACAACAGAAAAAAGGATGATATTTCAAAATATTCATTCCATTACATAAGTATTCAGAATTCTGTGAATACTTGGCTATTAATGAAATCTCAGATTCTATGTGGAAAATACATAAAATCCAGATACTGGTTTCGAAAGAAATTTGAAACCACATTCAAATATGAATGGGTTCAAAAGGGAAAGATATTACATCCATTTTCTTACAAAAAAATAAACACCTTCATACAAATGGAATACAAGGAAGGGATGCCCCCACGACATCCAAAAGATATCATTTCAATATCCAAAAAATAAAAATATGAGTTGGTTAAAAATTGGAGGGGGTCCAATGAATTACATTACTATGTGGTTGTTGAGGGTCACAGACCAGGGATATACAAAACATTGTCTCTTGCAGAAAAATCGTTCTCATCCATAAACTCCTTTTTTTACAAATTCCCATCTTTAAATAAAGCCGTTGAATTCCTAAGTACAATCCCACTGACTGACAACTTCATGGAAGATTCAATCAAAGATGAATTAATACAAAACAAAAAAATTCTATCTATGACAGGGGCTTCTCGGGAAAAGGGTGATATGACTAATAAAGAAATACAAACCTTTGGAGATTTTGTAGCAAAAGAAAGAACAAAAAGGACATACAAAGAAGAAAAACATGAGATACTTCATCAAGTAAAAACCTTTTTCTTTCCTCACCAACAAATTCAAAGTTTGCCAAACTCCATTCAAGACCTTATCTTTGAAAAAGCAAGAGAGAAGTGCGAAAAGAAGGAAGAAGATATTCATGACTTCCTCGACTTGTTATGGAAGAGAAGGCTCTATGTACCTGGAATAACCATTCAGCATTAGTACTATCATAGCAGACAACGAAAATGTCTGAAGCATTGTCACTACAAACCATGTGGGTGTACATTGGACTACAAAATCAACAAATGTGCAATTGATTTTGAAGTATTCCAGACATTTTATCCTGAGGGATTACCATTTGAAGGGAATATAATCACAATACAAACCCTGCTAGATTTTGGTCTAGTAGACTGGATTTTTTTCAAGACATATGGAAACCTTCTTGAACAATGCAGCCTGGGGAAAACATTTGTTACCCTTGTCAAGAGATTCCATGGTGAAACATCACCCGGTGCATCATGGATCATTGCTGACATTGATTCAAAATCCCCAGAATGGATTGGCGATAAAATCAAACCAGCATGCCATGTAATATACCTCGAAAGAATACAAGAAAATCCACTTGAAAACTATCAGCTAGGTTAATATCAATATAATATGGATAGTATAATGACAAGAAGAGAACAAATCAACAATTGGAGATCTAGAACCCTAGCTTTTGATTCATGGGAAGGACTCCATCTCCACAACTATAAGATAAATAACAGGCTTGTCTTCAAAAATCTGATATACAAATTCTATGTAGAAGATCCCGACAATCCTATAAAAAATGTCTCTTATTCACCTATAAAAGCAGAGACCTAGTATCATCAGCTTGTCAACCAGTATAAATCTGAGGGATATGAACAAGAAGGGATAAATCATTAATTATCCCTAATCACAAGAATAAACCATTTGATCAATATATATAGTATTATTCTCTATACTGCGATGGAATTTCAAGAAAGCAGCAATTTGTTCGCTTATGTTATTATCCTGATGGTAATGAAAACTTACTCCATCAAAATTACCATTTACAACACAAAATTTACTACCAAGGATATTTACAACATGGGACCCACATTTCCAACAAAATGATGTATTTTGACATGCTAATTGCTAAAAGCACTATATGGTATCATCATATCAAAGACTTAGAAAATATCACTATTCTACACTATTCATGACATAGTATTTGCACCCAAACTTTTCTATAAATAGGAAGGGTTAAAAGACATGAAGAAAAGGGACAAAATAAAGAGGAAAAATAGAGAGGCAAAAGAGAGAGAGAAATCTAGAGAAAGAAAGAAAGTTTTCTTTGAAGAAAACCTTCAACTCTTTTCTAGTTTCCAACTTCCAAATTTCTTCTTTCAATACTATAAATCCTTGTAATGTTCTTGATTGATCATTCTTCCATACTATAAAGAAGATAGATTCAACTTGAACTTTGATCTTTAAGTTGAAGTTAAGTCCAACGTGGACTTGTTTTTGAAGTTTGATTCCACCTGGAACTTGTATAACAACTCCGGTGAGCGGTGGTTTCCGGCAACTGGTAGTCAAAGTTTCAGATCTACTACTCTTCTGTAAAGATCTACTGTTCTTCTATAAAGGTAGCTTCTTTACCTAAATACTATCATCTAATACATGTGGTTGCAATTATAAGCACCACCTTTTTATTTTCTTTTTCTGTTTGCCGGACATCTGTCAAAGTCATACATGTCTATCGCTACGCGGACTACCGCATGAGATAAACGTGGCTCCGACGAATGAACAGTTGTTTCCGTCAACAGACTACTTACTGTTCTGCGAGATCTGTGGTGACTCTTTCAAATAAGATTGGGGGTTCTCACGATCGTTTAATACTGTTCCGTCCAACTGGTCCTTAATCCAGTTGTTACTTTTTTGTTATTTTATTTTTTGTTATTTTATTTTTGTCATTTTATTTTTGTTATTTTATTTTTGTTATTTTATTTTATGTTTATATATCTAATCCACCGAGTTATCTTCTCGGTCGTGATTATAGTATATATTACTATTATATTATATATATATATATATATATATATATATATATACACTACTTATAATATAAAAAATATTTAAAAAAAATATAAAAGGGAAGTTCGGTAATTACCGACATATTTACTATTCATATTTATATTTATTATTCCGCTGGGTTTTCTTCCCAGCTGGGCTCATAACTGGTCATCTTCCAGTTTATTGTTTATGTTCTTACTTTCTTGTTAATTTTTGTACTTATTAATTGTATCTTTATATATCGTTCTATATCCGTATCCTTCCCCGTCCCGTTGTCCCCCCTTGCTCGATCACTCTGGCCGTTCTGGTATCAGAGCCACGAGGGGGTAGTGTTGTGTGTGGTGTAGAGATCTGGTACAGTCTGCGTCTCGTCCTTGTTGTAGAAAGGATTGTGTTCTTGCGAGCATATTTGCCCCAAACGATACATAAGGTGTTGTAAGTCCTCAGGAGAAGGCAGTTTATCCTTATTTTGTTCAGGGACCGTAGTAAGAATACAAGCCCCATACAATAGGTTGAGAAGCAGAGATGGATTCGCACCACTCTGGCTCTACTTTGTCTGATTCTGTTTCAAGATCGTTATTCATAGATCTAACTAGGAAGATAACGAACGGAGAAAATATTGATATATAAGATTATCAATTTACGATTGGTAAACTGCTAAAATTGAATAGTCCTGAGAATAATAAAGAGTTCAAACCTGATAAACAATTCCTTCACAATGATTTTTGTGCTGATTATAACCTAGAGAAAAGAATATGGTTTTTCAAAAACTTCCTTAAAACTAGACAATATGTTCAAGACAAGTTCTATGAATTCTTCTTCGAATATAGGTTCAATATTCTATTCTTTCAATGGTTTGAAATCTATGCATATGAAAATTCTATCAATTATCCTTTTAAAAACTCTCTTGATTTTTCTATTCCTTCATGGAAGATAATTATTGATTCTAAGAAAAAATCCTATCATCATTCAGCTTTACATAAAGCGATGAGTAACGGCAAAACCTATTACACATAATCAACAAAGAAAGAATCCTATGTCATTGAGAAAAAGGATAGAATAAATACACAATCTTTAGGTCAAAAGGCCATCCCTATTCCTCCAACTTTCCAAAGTGAAATAATTAAAATAGAAAAGATTGAGCCAATCAGAAAGGTTTCGGTGAAAAACTCTGTGGAAACCTCACAAGGCAATCGTTCCTTGTATGATCAGATAACTACTAGAGCAATTCTAGTTGAATCCACTCAAACAACCAACTCGTCTAAATCTATAAGTAATGATTCGTATGATGAGAAGATAATTCGATTTCCAACACAATCGTTATTAACAAAATTGTCTTTTGAGGAAACTGAGAAATATTATACCAAAACAATAGTTCTAAAACAAGACACTACTGAAACCCAAAAGTCTAGTAAGGGTCAATTGATTCCTACCAGCCAACGAGTTCCTCCTCGAAACCTCATCAGTACAATATCCATGTCTCAAAACGTGTACGACAATAGTCTAGGATTTAATGTGAACAAAGGTTTCAATATTAACCAAATACATATTATGTCCACAAATCTAGACATGGTTATTGGAAACAAATTGGATCGTTCACAACAAAGTAATCCTGACAACAAAACCTTGAAAGGATCTTTAAACATTATAAATGATTCATCTACATCAATTTTAAATCTTTATGTTTTCCGAACCCCTTTTCATGTGGAAACATCATCCAATGTTAGACCATTTTGGAAAGTAAGATTTCTGAAAATATTATTATTTCTTTTAAAAAGAGATTTTGAAAAGCACAAGGTTTTAAAAGACTACATATTTAAAGCACAAATATATTAAACTATCAAAGAAAGAGATGATCACAGTAATACTCATTTTCACTTAAACACCTTTCTTTCACATAGGCAATATATTAAAATATGTTTTAATAAGATATATAAAACCTCTATTTTTACTAATCTAAGGAATATTCATCCATTTAACGTAAAGGACGTTATCCCAAGATTAGTTGGTCTAACCATGTGCACTAGTTACGATCCTTTTGAATATTGTTTAACAATCTATATTGTTGACAAGTATATTCTCAAAGGATTTAACTTATACCAAGGTCATACTAGACAAGATAGGTTCGGCGGTCATGATAAATCAAAAATCTTCATAAATTACTTGTTTTTTGGAACAATCAAAGATAAGGAAAGGAAATCTCTCTTTGAAATCCAAAAACCTTATTATCAAAATAATATATGCGAAGAAAAAATTTGCCATTCGCACTATGTTCAAAATCCCAAAAAAGGATTATATGATTTTCCTAGAATAAACAGCTCAACAAGATGTTTTGGAAAATCAGATATTCATACAAACATATATCTTCTTATAAGATATTGAAAACTATGTTTTAAGGTAATAAACACTTTAACACTCGTCACCAATTTCATATTTGTTTATAATCAAAGAAGGATGTCTCTCATCTACCAACCTTTGATTATATTCATACAAGTTAGTGTTCTTTCCGTAAAACGTCATTTTAAGGCTATTAATAACCTTCACACCGACATTATAAATACCTATCTGAGATACCATATCAATACTTTAAATACGAAATCTATGATTCAAACCTCAGAGTTAAACAATAATGTTTCTTTAAGAAATACGTGTAACATTAGCATCAATCCAAAGGTTCTGTTATGGACAACCATTAAACAACAGCCTAGGATTCCAAATAATCATTTTATTGTGGAAATTGATGAAGTGGATCAAGCCTTAAGATCCACCAAAATTCTTCAACTAAAATTACATTTCAATATCAACATGAATGGGCTAAATACTTACAAGAATTATAGGAGCCGGTTATTGTTACCTATTAAAAAAGTCAAAATAGGGGAAAACTACAGACAATATCCTTCTTCACAAATGTTAGAAGAAGCAAATCAAACTTTAAGATTCATGTTTCTTCAACTAAGGTTACACTTCAATATTCGTATACATTTAAAACTTATAAAGAAATCCCAACTTATTCATCTAAATCAAATACTATTATTTATAATATTGGATTGGTTGAAAAACTATGTTTTAAAGCTCCATCATGTCTTTACATGTCTTAAATACAATAGACAACCACGATGTTGGCTAAAACGAATGATTGATAAGGAGAAGCATACTCATCTTAGACCATCTATATGGGGGATCCACTTTGATCCTAAAAGCGTCCTTTCTCAATATCACATATTTGCTGATAATGATTCTGGTAATCCTTCCACAAACATCCGTTTGGGCAATTCTTCCTCTTCAAAACTAATAAAAAAAGGATTTGGAAAATTCCCACTATCATAAACATATAAGACATGATAAAACCACAAATTTTATTTTCCATAAACGATACGCACCACCAGAAAAGGAACATGTTTCAAAAGATCCCTATCATCATGCAAGGATCCAAAATCCTGAGAATATTTGGCTACTAGAAGAATCTCAGATTCTTTATCACATACTATTCAGAATTAATCATTCTTCAAATAAAAAGTTAGATATGATAGTGGGTTTCTTGCCACTATTAAGATTTAATCCAAAAATCCATACGAAAGTAGGATTGGGAATAAACATTGTCAAAAGGGATGACATATCTTTTAATCCATATAAATGGAGGATGTGCTTTAATCCGAGGTACCGTTTTCCCCAATATCAGGAAAATACGGCTAACCAAGGAAGAAAAAAATTGGCAACCACCCAAGGCTTGGTTAAAAAAATTCTCAAAAGCATTAAGGCTGGTTGACTACTACCATGAAAAATCCCACAGAATTTCCACCAAAAGGCATGATGAAATATTTGAGAAAAAAATAAATTATGTGACAAGACACTCTGATATGTTCACGAGAGTTCAAAACCAAATGAACAACCAGCTAACGATGGACTATGTAATTCTATATGAAATACATACGAAATTCTGGTACTATACACTAACGGAGTCCGAGAACCTATGTCTAAGATCTTTGACCTCTAGATACTCGAAATTCATAAAATTTTTATGTAAAAACCATATGAAATTTGGATATGCAGCGGATAAAAAATTACAACGCAACATACACAAGAAAATTTACTTATATCCATATGGTTATATGGTACAGATGAAATATGAGGAGGTGTTGTTAGAAGATACAACATCTAGAAATGGGAAAGAAAAGCTTTATCAACGAAAAATTCAGCCCAAAGAATCAGAGTATTATGTGCTGGTAAGAGGTCTAAAGCCAGGGATATACAAAACCATGTCTCTTGTGGAAGAATCTTTATATGTTCCGGATCCCTTTTATAATCCTTTTTCATCCTTATATGTAGCCACCAAATACATATGCACCCTCTCACCAGCTGACTATTTCTTAGAAGAAGTTATCAAAGAAGAACTAACAGAAACACAAAGGATCCGCTTGTTAATCATTGAGAGAGATCTTTTCCAAAACAGAAATAGAGAACTCGGAGAAAGAATAACTAACTTCAAAAGCCTTCTATATCAATGAATAAGAAGAAAACAAGAAATTTTACCACTTCACCCAGTAAAAACCTTCTTCTTTCCCCAACAACAACTTACAACTTTACCAACCGAAATAAAAGACCTCATATTCAAAAAGGCAAAGGAAAAGTTCGAAAAGAAAGAAGAAGAGATACACAACTTCCTCGAATCCATAGCAAAAAGAAGGATATATCTTCATGGGATTGAAATACATCAAGAATACTATCATAACAAACAAGAACTATGCCGGGTAGCACGGAAAAATCAACCTTGAGAATGCACTTTAGATTACAAAATCAGCAAGTGCGCTGTAGATTTTGATGTATTCCATGCATATCATCCACATGGATTTTCGTTCAATGGAAGGATAATCACCCTTCAGACTCTACTAGATCTAGGATTAGTAGACTGGATACTATTCAAGAGTAATGGACTCCTCCTCAACCGAAGTTCATTAGGAGAAAAATTCAACACTATTGTCAGGGAGTTTCATGCTCGATATACTCATCAAGCCACTAATACATGGACCAGTGCAATTATTGAATCAAAATGTCTAGAATGGATTGACATACAACTTGAGCCAGCAAAACATGTAGTATTTCTCCAGAGCTTAGCAGTAGATCCTACATTTCATGGAAAGATTGGAGAACATTTTTATCTCTTGGATAGCCGCAAGCCGAGAAAAGAGCAAATAAATAATTGGAGGTCCAGAACCTTATCTTTTGACTTATGGGAAGGGATGCACCTACAGAACTCTCAGTTCAGCAATAAGCTAGTCTACTAGAGCAAGATATACAAATTTTATATGGAAGATCCAAGAAGCCCTATCAGGAATAGCTTCTATTTACCCGAAAAAGCTAACACCAAGTTCGGAGAATTAGTGCTATGGTACAAGTTTGAAGGACAAGGATCAACAACGGTAAGGAATGCAAAGGAACGTCTACGATTTGAACTGTGAAGAACATCTACGCCTTGAACAGTGAAGTCATAAAAATATTGACTTTTCCTGTCCAAACAATAAAAAGAAAGTTTCGTTCACTATTCATAATGGACCAATCTGGCACCCAACTGCCTATATAAGCACAACACGGGAGCTCATAGAGAGAGGCAAAAGAGAGAGAGAGAAAGCTAGAGAAAGAAAGAAAGTTTTCTTTGAAGAAAACCTCCAACTCTTTTCTAGTTTCCAACTTCCAAATTTCTTCTTTCAGTACTATAAATCTTTGTAATGTTCTTGATTGATCTTTCTTCTATACTATAAAGAAGATAGATTCAACTTGAACTTTGATCTTTAATTTGAAGTTAAGTCCAACTTGGACTTGTTTTTTAAGTTTGGTTCCACCTAGAACTTGTATAACAACTCCGGTGAGCGGTGGTTTCCGGCAACCGGTAGTCAAAGTTTCAGATCTACTACTCTTCTGTAAGGATCTACTATTCTTCTATAAAGGTAGCTTCTTTACCTAAATAATATCATCTAATACATGTGGTGGCGATTATAAGCACCACCCTTTTCTTTTCTTTTTCTGTTTGCCGGACATCTGTCAAAGTCATACATGTCTATCGCTACGCGGACTACCGCATGAGATAAACGTGGCTCCAACGAATGAACAGTTGTTTCCGTCAACAGACTACTTACTGTTCCGCGAGATCTGTGGTGACTCTTTCAAATAAGATTGGGGGTTCTCACGATCGTTTAATATTGTTCCGTCCAACAGACTACTAATCATATTTATATTTATTATTCCGTTAGGTTATCTTCCCAGCTGGGCTCATAACTGGTCATCTTCCAGTTTATTGTTTATGTTCTTACTTTATTTTTAATTTTTGTACTTATTAATTGTATCTTTATATATCGTTCTATATCAGTATCCTTCCCTATCCCGTTGTCCCCCCTTGCTCGATCACTGTGGCAGTTCTGGTATCAAAGCCATGAGGGGGTAGTGTTGTGTGTGGTGTAGAGGTCTGGTACAGTCTGCGTCGCGTCCTTGTTGTAGAAAGGATTGTTTTCTTGCGAGCATATTTGCCCCGAACGGTACAGAAGGTGTAGTAAGTCCTCAGGTGAAGGCAGTTTATCCTTATTTTGTTCAGAGACCGTAGTAAGAATACAAGCCCCATATAATAGGTTGAGAAGCAGAGATGGATTCGCACCACTCTTGCTCTACTTCGTCTGATTCTGTTTCAAGATCATTATTCGTAGATCTAACTAGGAAGATAAAGAACGGAGAAAATATTGAAATAGAAGATTATCAATTTACGATTGGTAACCTGCTAAAATTGAACAGTCCTGAGAATAATAAAGAGTTCAAACCTGATAAACAATTTCTGCACAATGATTTTTGTGCTGATTATAACCTAGAGAAAAGAATATGGTTTTTCAAAACCTTCCTTAAAACTAGACAATATGTTCAAGAAAAGTTCTATGAATTCGTCTTCGAATATAGGGTCAATATTCTATTCTTTCATTGGTTTGAAATCTATGCATATGAAAATTCTATCAATTATCCTTTTAAAAACTCTCTTGATTTTTCTATTCCTTCATGGAAGATAATTATTGATTCTAAGAAAAAAATCGTATCACCATTCAGCTTTACATAAAGCGATGAGTAACGGCAAAACCTATTACACAGAATCAACAAAGAAAGAATCCTATGACATTGAGAAAAAGGATAGAATAAATACACAATCTTTAGGTCAAAAGGCCATCCCTATTCCTCCAACTTTCCAAAGTGAAATAATTAAAACAGGAATAGAAAAGACTGAGCCAATCAGAAAGGTTTCGGAGAATACTGTAAACTCTGTAGAAACCTCACAAGGCAATCATTCATTGTATGAACAGATAACTACTAGAGTAATTCTAGTTGAATCTACTCCTACAAAGAACCCGTCTAGATACATAAGTAATAATACACATGATGAGAAGATAATTCAAATTCCAACACAATCGTTGTTGACAGAGTTGTCTAATGAGGAAACTATGAAAGATAATACCAAAACAATAGTCCTAAAGCAAGACACTGTTGAAACCCAAGAGTCTAGTAAGGGTCAATTGGTTTCTATTAGCCAATGTGTTCCTCCTCGAATTCTCATCAGTACAACACCCATGTCTCTTGACGTGTCTTACATTTGATGTGAACAAAGGCTTCAATATCAACCGAAAACATATTATGTCCACAAATCTAGACGTAGTTATTGGAAATAAATTGGATATTTTACAACAAATTAATCCCGACAAGGAAACTTTAAAAGGATCTTTAAACTTTATTAATGATTCATTTATCTTAAATCTTTATGATTTCCAAACCACTTTTCATTTGGCCACATCATTCAATACTAGACCATTTTGGAAAGTAAGATCTCTGAAGAAATTATTATTTCTTCTAAAAAGAAATTTTGAAAGACATAAGGTTTTAAATGACTACTACTTTAAAGCACAAATATATTACACTATAAATGAAAGAGATAATCACAGTAATACTTATTTTTCCTTAATCACCTTTCTTTCACATAGGCAATTATTAAAATATGTTTTAATAAGATATATAAAACCTCTAATTTTACTAATCTTAGAAACATTCATCCATCTAACGAAAAGGATGTTATCCCAATATTAGTTGGTCTAACCAGGTGCACTATGTTGGTCCCTTGAAAAGGCTTTGGTTAAGTTTAGAGGGGGGGGGTGAATAAACTTAACACTTAAAACTTTTGGAGTTAACAAATTCAAAGAACTTCAGCGTACCGCTCGATACTTCGCAGTCTGTCGACACCTCGCAGCTCCGCCGATTAACGTAGTCTACCGACGCTTTAGTTTACCGAATTTTTGCAAATGAATTATATCAACATTAAGCCTTATTACTTGTTGTTAAATATGATACTAAGTATTAGATACTCAGTAGTGTATGTGTGTGATTTTAGTTGCTAGATTCAGTAGATTGATGTGTATAATAAACTAAGTGCGTAATCTAAATGCGTAAAGTAAGTAGGCGATATTTTATAGTGGTTCCGTGTGGTGTAATCCTGTCGGTCCACTCTTCTCCCGTGATGTTGGAGGTAATTCACTAGAGATCTTTGACTTGCTCGTTACAAAGATTCCTAAGGTTGCTTGTCCTTCACCAATGACTATGGCTTCACAACCGAAAACGGGAACAGTAGGATTGCTTTGCTCCTAAGTCTTCCACCGGTCCTTGAAGGGTAGGATTGCCTCTTCACCAGCTCCACCACAAACAACAGTCTTTCACACAACTGTGCTTCACTGTCTTCAGCAGGTTCTTTATAAAATAAAGAATGAGTCAAGTAAATGATTCAGTTGCAGTAGCTTGATTAGGATGATATAATCGCGGCTTGCGCTTCAAGTGTGTATACTTGATGTAGCTTGAATACAGAATACACTTGAAGATTTTCTCTGGATCAGTAGCTTAAGTTCAGTAAGTTCAGCAGGGTGTTTTGCAGCTCAGAAATATCTCTTAAAAGTTCATCAAATTTCATCATCATTTTATGAGTTGGAAGTTCTCTATTTATAGGTAGGAATGCATGTGACTTGTATTTGAAATTCAAATGTAGCCGTTCCTGGTTCTGTCCCATTTGAATTGCTTTCTGTCACTATTCATAGGACTGACACTGTCAAAATTCCTTTTTGACAATGCAGTCTGTCCACCCTTGACTTATATCCATTGGATAAAATCCTGAATCATCCCAACGTCCTTTTAATCTCAACCACTGATTTGTTTGATAAATCGAGGTTGTTAGCTATCATTTTCAATGTAATCTTCCAATGTAATCTTGAATCAATCGAGGTATATTATCAGCAGGTTCATAAGTCTGCTGTAATACCTATCAATCTACTTGAACAGCAATTTGCTGTATGTAAAATACAATGCAACTGATTTCTTTTATCTAACTTTTACTTGTGAAGTTAGATTACACCTTTTTTAAATATAACCAAGTTCCAAACATCATCCAACTTATGGAACTTAGACCTTGTACACAAGGTATATGTAATCAGTTTAGGTCATCACAGACTTGCCTAAATTCGATTCCATATCCTTGACTTTAATTACTAAGTTTGATCCCTTAGCCTTCAGAATCGAGTTTGAGCCCTCGCCCTTTCGCCTTCGGCGGGTTCCCGACTAGTCTACGACCTATCTACCCTATCGATAAAGACCGGTCCGTCGATATAAATCAGCTGACTACTACAGTGGTTGTTTGATCAAACCTATTCATAAATCAAACTCTAATAAACCTATACATTTGATCTAGACATCTTTTTGCCTTTGCACTATAACAACTAGTCTGGCACTCATCATCAAAACATAGAAATAAGTCCAACAATTTCCCCCTTTTTGGTGATGATGCCAATACCCTCACCTAACAGCAAAGCAAAAAGATAAAAAAACAAAACAGAACAAATATAGTCATTTCTCATTATAATCATTTGTTCAAAAATTATTACAGTCTAGCATCAGCAAAGATAAAATAGATAAGTATGCTGATCTACTGTCTTCTTTCTCTTTCTTCTCTTGCTTTCTCAACTTGCTCTTGATAGGCTCTGATTTCAATAATCATATCTCTCATCCAGTCATTTTCAATCAGAGTGAAGTTGATATGAGTGTTCAGTTGTTTCCACCAATGCCATGCTTCAGGAAGTGTAAGTTTTATCTGATTAACCCTGAAGCCTAACCTCATATAAACTTCCTTAAATTCCTTCAGTGATTCCTTTGCATCTATGGTAGGCAAACTCATTTCACCTCTACCACCTCTTCCACCTCTCCTGGAAGCCCTCATTGATTTCACTCAAGCTTCCCAAAATTTCAAACTCAAAAATGAGTTTAGACCTTCATGAAATCCCTTGTCATGATAGGGTCTCCTTCTGTTATTGTACACATTCTTGTACTGTTTGAGAAGTTCATCTGTAAGTGGAAGTCTGCCAGGTGCAGGTTCCCTATATGCATTAGTATCATCATCCCATCTCTTCTTATGGAAAATTCTTGCAGCCTCTTTTGCTACAGCTGTTTGGCCCTCGTCCCCTTATTGACATCATCAACAAAACGGGACAGCATGCCATGCACACTCTCCTGAGTGACTACTAGGTTGTTAAGTTGACTCTCAATGATTTCAGTCCTAGTATCAATTGCTGTGATCCTTCCTTGCATTGTTTGCTCCAACAGGGTTATCCTCTCAGTAAGCTTTGGATCAAGTACGGCGGTTGTTGTGCGACGAAGAGGCTCGGCGAGTCTAGGAGTTTTAGCAAGTTTGTCAAGTTTTTGATGAATAGATGTAAGTTGGTCTTTCAAAAACTTCTCCTTCAGTGTGTTTCCTTGCTTGATTCCCCTCACATCTAGCATCATATCATTAACAGCATTTTGAGTAGATGTGAAATTTGAAGCAACTATTTCAGTAGATTGTCTGTTGTCATTCACCAGCTTCATCAGTTCTTCAAATCTTTGTTCTTGCCTATCCAGTTGAGTTCTTAACTGTTGCATGTCATTCCTGACAGTCCTCAACTCATTCAACACTTCTACTGGCACTCCACCAGTCATTCTTCCATCAGAACTATTAGCAGGCTCTTTTACATTATATGGTGCCCTTTGTCTGCTGATGACCATTGCTCTACTTAAATCTCTCCCAGCAGGGGGAGGTCCTTCCGCAACCATAGCACCAAGAATATCTTCCATTACTGGATCTTGTGCAGGTTCATCATCAGTAGATCCATCAATTTGAAACTCTTCATCACTGTAGTCATAGTCTAGCAGCTGTTCTTCCTCATTAACAACGCGGCTGCCGACTATCTTTCCCTATAATGGCCTTGACTCCGTAGGCTCCACTACAACCTGCCTCTTCTACAACAACATCGGGGGTTTCCTCCAAACCCAAATTTGGTTCCAACCTTTGTCCAGTGTCTTTGTTTGTAACCCGGCGAACTGTACCTCCTATTCCAACTCGTGTCCGAGTGTTGTTGAACCTCGAACTTTGTACCACCTCTTCAACTCTTGGATCTTGTGCAATGAATGCCACAACAACTTGATCAGGGAAAATTTCCATATTTTCTTTTTGAAATTTCCCCAAATCAGTGATCCTTCTTAGCAAATTTGCAGTTTTGGTCAGGGTGTCCTCAGTGTCAAATCCATCTTGATATTGAATTGAGTCTTCTGAACTGGCACTAGGTTCACTGTGATCAGTAATCCTCTCATCATCCAAATCTACATTTTGTTGATCTTCAGGTTGATCAGTAGGTTCAACCACAAACATATCGTCAATCTCACCAACCATTCTGTTTGCACCACCATCTATTCCTGCATTGATTTGTGCCTCAATATCATCAATGGTGAGATTCTCCATATCTTCATCCATTTGTCTCTCGAGATCGTCCAAGCACCAATGACTACGCATTTCGGTAGGATCAATTAACATTGCGGTCCCACGGTCCCTCCCGGACTACGATGGATAATCACCTCCAGATTCAGATGATGATGATGAATCATCATTGTCATCTCTGGGGTCCCTGAACTTGATACCCTCTTCTTTTTGTTGATCTTCAAAGATATCCATCAATCTTGATTGTAACAAAGAGGTATCAACCAGTTCCAACAAATTCTCTACTCCCAACTTTTCAAAAGCCCATTCTTCAAAGTCTGTCACAGGTTCTGCAACAGGCTTTTGTCTCTTGTAGAATCCAAACTTCCATTGAAAATAGTCAGCAACTTGCTGAAGTTTTGGATCTACAAATTCTTCATTCTTCTTCTTTTTCACATGTCTTTCAAAAGGCATGAAAGACCTCCTGGGAGTAGTGTCAGTAGTTTGCTGACCTCCAAAGGTCCTAACAAGCAAACTCAAAGTATCTTCAATAGATGCATGAAGGTCAGTAGGTTGCTCAGATTGGATATTGGTCCCTACTACCTCCATTTGCACAACACTTGGTTCCCCCTGACTTATATGCTCATCGGCGGGGGTTAACACGGATTGTTCTTCCCCCGAACTATTGCGGGAATTGCGGGGTCTTGAACCAATGTTTCACTCACCACAAAGCGAGTGTGTAGATTCGGTGGTTTGCTTGTGGTTCTTCTACAAGTTGCTCAACAACAACTTGTGCGGCTTCGATAGAACTAACGGTTTCTACGAGAGGCTCGGTGCGAGACTGTTGTGTTTCTCCAACAGATTGCTCAACAACAACATGTTCACTTCCGGTGGGCTCGGCGGCCCTTAGTGAGGATGAGGATACAACAACATCACTCTACGAGGTTCACAACCTCTGCATCCTCATTAGGCTTGGTAATAGTCAATGGCTCAGCATCAATAGCCTCTCCTACTACTTCTACTTCTTCTACTGCTTCTTCTTCTTCTAGTTGTCTTTGAGCCTCTAAGATTTTCAATTGTTTTCCCTTTCCATGTTTCTTTTTATGAGTAATCTCTTTCATCCTCTTGGAAAGTGGCTCATCCTTTTCAATGTCAATAACAGTAGACTTCCTCTTTCTACTGGCCTGTTTTTGTTGTTCCTTTAAAATCTCAACAACATTTTTTCTAGCAGCTACAGCAGGGTCAGTAATTTCAACATCAGCTGGACCCTCAGCAGACTCAGCAGTCTGTGCTGTTTGCTTTCTTGTTCTTTTAGGCTTTAACATTTCTGTTATCTTTCTAGTGTCAGCAGCCTTTCTTTTCTCAGTAGCCTTCTTTGGTGCAGCAGGTTTGACAGTTTTCTTAACAGTTTGCTTGACCTGCTCACCACCAGCATCACCATCATCTCCATTATCATCACTATCAGCAGCCTCAGCAACACCTTCTTCATCATCATCCAGACCAGGGATAGCATAATCAATCTCTTTCTTGTATCTGGATTGATTAATCTTTTCAGGTGCTACATCAGGAATCTCCAAATGATTCAGCAGGGTCTGAACCATTAATCCTAAGGGTAAGGCCTTGGATTTTCTCTTTCCTTCTCTTTCCTCTTTTGCAATCTTCTTCATGTAATGAATGAAGTATCCAGCCTAATCAAACTTCATACTTCTGCAAATAATCATCAGCAGCTCTATTTTGGGTCCTGATAGTGTATCCATACTTCCAACCAGCCCTAATATATTCTTTGCAATGATTTTGCTCAGCAGGTTGTACTCATTCCCAATGTGTCTAACACTGATGCCATGAATTGATTTGGTGTCTTTATTTGTCTTGATTTTATCAACAAAATCCATCTTGGACAATCCCATTTCTTCAGGATTTACTGGACCATCTACTACTTCTTCAAAACCAAAAACTTCCCTCAGTAGACTTGGGGAAATATCAATCTCCTAGGCATTCACAGTTGTTTTGAATCCCTCTGTTCCTTCTTTTATCACAATGTTCTTCCAAAAGCTCACAACATTTGTGTATGAGATTGTTTCCAGTCTTATGTTAAGCACATTCTCCAAACCTTCATACCTCCATATTCTTCGACCAATGTTGATTGCTAGTTCAGTTTTATTAGCATCAACAACAAAACTTCTAACACTTTGACTTGTTCCAATCTGAACATCAATCTTCTCCGCCATTGTTAAAGAAAAATAAGATGAAGAAGATAGTTTCTCAAATCTGTGTTCACACAGTGTAAAAGCAGAGAGTATAAATCTAAGATTTTGCAAGTAGAGAGTATCTGCTGTGTGATAGGTCTGTATAAATAGAAAGTGAGTGGTTGTAACTGTCAGTGCACGTACATCCACATTAACCACGATTAATCTGAGTGAATGTTGTCTTGACACGTGTTCCATTACTTCTCCATAACGTTTGTAACCGTTGGATCATGTTAACTGCGGTTATAAAGGATAGAATAAATATCCCGCCAATCTGCTTTTTGACTTTAATAAGTTTGACTGTGTAACGTTCCATTCAGCAGGGTTGGCCTCAGCAGGGTTGGCTCAGCAGTCTGCTGATAAAGATGATTCAGCAGCCTACGACAAAGTGACTCTGCTTGATCCTTGTTTTCTTCTTGTTTTGTTCAATTGATAATACAAGATGAAGTTTAATACCAATGACTGATCTGTCAAGTGAGCTCACCCAACATGACAAAGACCAATCCCCTTGGCAACCTCATTTGCTCAATTGTCCAAACATAAGTACATGGAATTTTTGATACCAATGACTAATCTGCTAAGTGAGCTCACCCAACATAGCAAAGACTAATCCCCTTGGTGAATTCCAGTACATTGCTGATTATCAGTCAACTTTAATAATTCCAAGTTCAGTCCTTAGTTTAGCAAATCTTTCACTATCAAGTGGTTTAGTGAAAATATCAGCAAGTTGATCTTCAGTAGGTATATATAGAACCACCACATCTTTCTTTTCAACATGATCTCTTATAAAATGATGTCTCACATCAAGGTGCTTGGTTCTTGAATGCAAAACAGGATTTTCTGTGATTGCAATAGCACTTGTGTTGTCACACATAATTGGAATTTCTTTTTCTTCAATTCCATAATCCCTTAATTGTTGTCTTAACCATAGTACTTGTGCACAGCAACTTCCAGCAGCAATGTATTCAGCTTCGGCAGTGGAAGTTGATATAGAATTCTGTTTCTTGCTAAACTAGGAAACCAATCTACTTCCCATTAACTGACAGGTTCCTGTGGTGCTTTTTCTATCAATCTTGCATCCAGCATAATCAGAATCTGAGTAGGATATAACTTTGAAGCTTCCATCCTTGGAATACCATATCCCTACTCCCAAAGTCTCTTTTAGGTACTTGAGAACTCTTTTGACTGCACCTAAATGACTTTCTTTAGGTTTAGATTGAAATCTTGCACAAACACCTACAGCAAAGGATATATCAGGTCTGCTGGCAGTATGGTACAACAGACTGCCTATCATCCTTCTGTATAAAGTCTGATCAACATCTTTGCCTTCTTTATCTTCATCCAATCTGATATTTGTACTCATTGGAGTTGATATCTTGGTGCCGTTTTCCATACCAAACTTCTTCAGCAACTCCTTGGTGTACTTGGTTTGATGAATGAAGATTCCATCTTTCATCTGTTTAACTTGCAATCCCAAAAAGTAGTTCATTTCTCCCATCATACTCATTTGGAATTTGCTTTTCATTAGATTTGCAAACTTTTCACATAGCAATTCATTTTCAGAACCAAAGATTATGTCATCAACATAAATGCATCCCGAGTCTTTGTCCTCCTCATTGATTCGAAAAGAGTCTTATCAATGGTGCCTTTTGTAAAACCATTGTCCACCAAGAATTGAGATAGAGTCTCATACCATGCTCTTGGTGCTTGTTTCAAGCCATAAAGTGCTTTATTGAGTCTATACACTTTATCTTCTTGATCTTTAACTTCAAATCCGGAGGTTCTTGAACATACACTTCCTCCTCTAGAATGCCATTCAAAAATGCACTTTTGACATCCATTTGATATACCTTGAAGTTCTTATATGCGGCATGTGCCAAGAATAATCGATAGCTTCCAATCTTGCAACGGGTGCATAGGTTTCATCAAAATCTATTCCTTCTTCTTGAGAATAGCCTTTTGCAACTAGTCTGGCCTTATTCCTTACAATGGTACCAGATTCATCAAGTTTGTTTCTGTAAACCCATTTTGTACCAATGATATTTGCATGAATTGGCCTTTCCACTAGTGTCCAAACTTGATTTCTCTCAAATTCATTCAACTCTTCTTGCATGGCAATTATCCAATATGGATCTGAAATTGCTTCTGCAACAACTTTTGGTTCCATTTGAGATAGAAAACAAGTAAACATAGCTTCCAGTTGTCTTCTAGTCCTTACACCTTGCTGTACATTGCCAATAACTTGTTCAGCGGGTGATTCCTTAACCATTGTGGATTCTGGTTAGTTTGATTATCAGGAACCTCATCTTCAGTAGGGTCTGCTGTAGCTTCTTCAACAACAGGGGGTTCAGCAGATCCTTGAATTGCTTTAGTTGTTGCATCAGTAGTATCACCAGCAGGGTGTTCAGCAGGGGCAGTATCAGAAACTTTTAAGTCATTGAATCTTTCCAAAACTTCAACACAATCTGGATCAGTGACTTGTAGATTCTCAGCAGGTTCACAACCTTCATCTTCCATTCCAGTGAACTTAGGCTCATCAAACACAACATGGATTGTTTCTTCATGTTTTAATGACCTCTTGTTCAGTACCCTGAATGCCTTGCTGACTGAAGAATATCCCAAGAAAATTCCTTCATCTGACTTTGGTTGGAATGTCTTCAAATGCTCCTTATGATTTAAGATAAAACATTTACTTCCAAATGGATGGAAATAGGATATATTAGGTTTCCTTCCATTCCAAATCTCATAAGGTGTCTTCAGCAGCTTCTTGTTCACTGAGGTTCTGTTTTGTGTATAGCATGATGTATTAACTGCTTCAGCCCAATATCTTTCAGGTAGCAATGCTTCACAAATCATTGTCCTTCCTGCTTCTTTTAGAGTTCTGTTTCTTCTTTCAGCAACCCCATTTTGCTGAGGTGTACCAACAGCAGCAAGTTGATGTAGTACACCATTCTGTTCACAGTATTCTCTTATAACTTTATTGAGAAACTCGGTACCCTTGTCGATCTTATCTTTACTACTGTCAAACTTTTCTCATTTTGTAATCTCTTCAAAAGATCAGGCATCAACTTGAGTGTTTCACTTTTCTTGTTCATAAAAACCACCCAAGTGTACCTTGAATAATCATCCACAACCACTAAGGTGTATTTCTTTCTGTAAAACTTGTTGGTGTAACTGGTCCAAATAGATCCATATGCATCAGCTCCAAGACTCTATTAGTTGATTGCTTAGTCTTTGATTTGAAGCTTGATTTAGTCTGTTTACCTTGCTGGCATGCATCACATATAGTATCTTTCTTGAATGTGATCTCAGGTAAACCAATCACTAGTTTCTTCTTCACCAACTGATTGATATCATCAAAATTCAAATGATTCAACTTTTTGTGCCATAACCAATTGAGTTCTGATTTGGTATGCACAATCAGACAGGTTTCTGGAACTGTAGTAGACCAATCCACAACATACATGTTTTGTTGTCTTCTACCAGCCAATACAACTTGATCACCTCTTTCACTAATGACAGTACAATTGTTTTTGTCAAAAGTGACCTTGTATCCCATGTCACAAAATTGACCAGTGCTCAGCAAGTTGTAGTCCAGTCCTTCCACATATGCAACATTCTTGATTGTAAGTCCATTCCTCACAAGTGTGCCATATCCTCTTGTGAATCCAGGTGTATTCTTGTTGCCAAAATTCACCCTTGGACCATCCTTTGCCACAAAATTTGACAAACAATGCTTATTCTTTGTCATATGTCTGGAACATCCACTGTCAAAGTACCAGACACCCTACAAAACAAAGTTAATACATTTTAGGTACCCAAACCTGTTTGGGTCCATAATGGTCAATGGTAAGCATGACCCTTGGTAAGTTTCCATAAGGTCTTCTCCTAAAAGTGTCATACTTTGGTTCATACATGTATTCCACACATCCATAAGTTCTAACAGTAGGTTGTGTAGGATTCACATATGTTTTCTGGCCTTTTGGTTTATAATGCTGTTTGAAGTGACTTTTGTTGTTAAAAGCATTAGCATAACCATTAGTTTGTTGTCTGTTAGGAACAACCCTGTAGTATGGAGTCTGCTGAGGTCCTGCTGAGGCCTTGTATAAGTCCTCTGCTGAGTCCTTTGCTGATTCCATTGCTTAGGTTTTACCCTAGCAGCATGGTTATACTTGCTGTTTCTAGCAGCAGGTACATGAATATTCCAATCATCATCAGTAGGGAACAGTCTACCTTTCCCCCTGAGATAAGTATCCCTTGAATGATTAACATTTTTGGGTTTAGGATTCTTATCCTTGGAATATTTCTGGTTATTACCTTTCTGTGGTCCAGCAGACTTGGTAGCTGATATGCTATCAGTAGGTCTAGAAGGCACAGCAGTCCTATTTTTGGATTTGTTCTTTTTGTTAGGAGCTATTGACTTCTTTGACTTCTGATTTTGCTTCCTTGAAGCATTCTCAGTAGGTTTTACTGCCTCAGCAACCTTACTTGGAGTTGGATCTAGTGCAGGTACAAACTTAGGACCAATTCTGGTACTAGGTTCAGTAACCTTACTGGATCCACTCTTTTTGGATTGTTGAGTTCCAAATCCAAGCCATGTTCTATCACCATAAGGCTTTCCAGATTTGTATGCAGTAGAGGAACAAGATGGATCAGCAGATTCAGAAGCTACTGGATGTTCAACAGGCTTATACTGATTATGTCCAACATCTTTTTCTTTACCCTTGAGAACCCTTAATTCAGCATTCAATCTTCCAACTTCTAATTGAAGAGCTTCTTTTCGGCCTTCACAATCTCATAAACAGATTGTATTATCCTCAGTTGATTAAGGATGGCATCCAAAGTCTCATCATTGTCAGAATTTCTAGGATTTGAACCACAAGTTGATTCACAATCACTTCCAGCAGGAGTATTGATAGATACAGTATTGTATACCTCCTCTGTTTCATCCATATTAGCCATTAATGCATAATCTTCCATTTCAGCAACCAATGCTGTGTCATCTGATTCATTTCCCTTTTCAGATTCCACTTCATACCCTGATTCATCTTCAGCAACCATAGCCTTCTTGCCATATCTTCTTTGTTGGCTTTTGGTCTTCAGTAGGTCTGGACAATCAGGTCTGAAATGTCCAGGCATTTTGCAGTTGAAGCACAGATAATCAGGTTCCTTACTTTGTTTTAACTCAGGACAGTCAGGTTTGAAGTGTCCTGGTTTCTTGCAATGAAAGCATAGATAATCATTGTCTTTCTTTGGTTCTTCTTTCTTTTAGTAGACCTCTTTGTGAAATTTCTTGAAGGGACCTTTCCTGTTTTCATCATTCTGATTTTCTTGCTCAGTAGGGCAATCTGCTCTTGCATTTCATCCAATGGATCATCTTGAGCTCTGATGTCTCTTCTTGATGTTTAGCAGCCAATGCAGTTGTCTTTGGTTCCTCTTTTTCAGTGGTAGGAACCAATCTCTTGCTGAATTCATATGCTTTAAGATCTGAGAATAATTTGAATGTATCCTCTTCATGCAGCTTTCTCATTTCTTCTATTGCAGTGACTTTCATCTCCCAAGCTTCTTTGTCAGGTAATGCTTCCAAGATTTTGAGTTTATTTCTTCTTTTGAGTAAGTTACACTCAGTAGAGTAAGTTCATCCAGGATAGCATTAAATCTTGAATCCATTTGCTCAATGGTTTCATTTGGCAGCATTTTTAACTTTTGAAACCTCTTCTTTGCCACACTGATCTTATTCTTCTTGATTGCATCAGTGCCTTCACGAATCAAGCTTGTATCTTGTCCCAAAGTTCCTTTGCAGTTTTGCAATCTTTAACCTTCATATACATATTGCTATCCAAGGTTCTATAAATGATATCAATAGCAATATTGTTGAGGTTTGCTCTCTTTCTATCTTCAGCATTCCATTCTCTTTTTGGTTTTGGAATGTACTCTGTCACATCACCCACTGTTACTGCCTTGGTAATCTCCAGTGGTCCATCTGTTAGTACATCCATCATCTCATCATGAGTTGCAGCAAGGTAAGCCTGCATTCGACGTTTATATTCATCAAATCTATCTAGAGAACACATCAGCATAGTTCTAGCATACTGGGTGTTATCCATGATGCAAGTCTTTGAAAATCAATAACTTGAAAAAGTTTTCAAAGTATTTTCACAAGCACAACAAGTAGGATTTCTTCAGAATAGAAGCACTGCTCCGATACCAATTGTTGGTCCCTTGAAAAGGCTTTGGTTAAGTTTAGAGGGGGGTGAATAAACTTAACACTTAAAACTTTTGGAGTTAACAAATTCAGCAACTTCGGCGGCTGCGATACTTCGATAGTCTGGTGACACCTCGATAACTGCTAAGATAAACGATAGTCTACGACGGTTTAATTTACTTGAATTTGTGCAGCGGAATTATATCAAAATTAAGCCTTATTACTTGTTGTTAAATATGATACTAAGTATTAGATACTCAGTAGTGTATGTGTGTGATTTCAGTTGCTAGATTCAGTAGATTGATGTGTATAATAAACTAAGTGCAGAATGTAAATGCAAAAAGTAAGTAGGCAGATTTTATAGTGGTTCCAGGTGGTGTAATCCTGTCAGTCCACTCTTCTCCTGTGATGTTGGAGGTAATTCACTAGAGATCTTTGATGTTGCTGTTTCAAAGATTCCTAAGATTGCTTGTCCTTCACCAATGACTATGGCTTCACAAGGCGAAAAATGCGGGAACATGTAGGATTGCTTTGCTCCTAAGTCTTCCACTTGGTCCTTGAAAGGGTAGGATTGCCTCTTCACCGGCTCCACCACAAACAACGATCTTTCACACAAGCGTGCTTCACTGTCTTCGAGCGGGTTCTTTATAAAATAAAGAATGAATCAAGTAAATGATTCGGTTGCGGCGGCTTGATTAGGATGATATAATCAGCAGCTTGCAGTCTTCAAGTGTGTATACTTGATGTAGCTTGAATACAGAATACACTTGAAGATTTTCTCTGGATCAGTAGCTTTAAGTTCAGTAAGTTCAGCAGGGTGTTTTGCAGCTCAGAAATATCTCTTAAAAGTTCATCAATTTTCATCATCATTTTCTGAGTTGGAAGTCCTCTATTTATAGGTAGGAATGCATGTGACTTGTATTTGAAATTCAAATGTAGCCGTTCCTGGTTCTTGTCCCATTTGACTTGCTTTCTGTCACTATTCATAGGACTGACACTGTCAGAATTCCTTTTTGACAGTGCAGTCTGTCCACCCTTGACTTATATCCATTGGATAAAATCCTGAATCATCCCAACGTCCTTTTAATCTCAACCACTGATTTGTTTGATAAGTCAGAGGTTGTTAGCTGTCATTTTCCATGTAATCTTCCAATGTAATCTTGAATTAATCGAGGTATATTATCAGCAGGTTCATCAGTCCGCTTTAATACCTATCAGTCTGCTGAACATCAATTTGCTGTGTGTAAAATACAATGCGGCTGATTTCTTTTATCTAACTTTTACTTGTGAAGTTAGATTACACCTTTTTTTATAACCAAGTTCCAAACATCATCCAACTTATGGAACTTAGACCTTGTACACAAGGTATATGTAATCAGTTTAGGTCATCACAGACTTGCCTAAATTCTGATTCCATATCCTTGACTTTAATTACTAAGTTTGATCTCTTAGCCTTCAGTAACTGAGTTTGAGCCTTCAACCTTCAGTCTTCAGCAGGTTCCTGACTAGTCTACTGACCTATCCACCCTACTGATAAAGACCAATATGCTGATATAAATCAGCTGACTATTACAGTGCTTGTTTGATAAAACCTATTCATAAATCAAACTCTAATAAACCTATACATTTGATCTAGACATCTTTTTGCCTTTGCACTATAACAGCTAGTCTGGCACTCATCATCAAAACATAGAAATATGTCCAACACACTAGTTACAATCCTTTTGAATATTGCTTAACAACCTATTATGTTGACAAGAATATTTTTAAAGGATTTATCGTATACCAATATCAAAATAACATAGGCAAAAACAAAATTCACCATTCGTACTATGTTCAAAATCCCAAAAAAGGACTATATACTTTTCCTAGATTAAACAATTCAACAAGATGTTTAGGAAAATCCGAAAATGATAAAAACACATATTTCTTAAAAGATATACGAAATTATGTTTTAAGTTAATAAATACCTTGTTACTCATTATGAATTTTATACTTGTTTATGATCAAAGAGGAAGGCATGTCGTCTATCATCCCTTCATTATACAAGTTGGTGTCCTTTCTACAAAACATCATTTTAAGGCTATTAGTAACCTTTACACCGACATTATAAATACCTATATAAGATATCATGTCAGTGCTTTAATAGAAACTTATGAAAGGTTTCTTTGAAAAAACTTGGATTAAATAAAAAATCTAATATCCAAGCCTCAGAGTTAAACAATAATGTTTCTTTAAGAAACATTTGTATCGTTGATTCACTCCAAATATTAATGCTAAAGATACTTATTATAACCTGTAATATCATTAGCATCAATTCAAAGGTTCGGTTATGGATAGCAATTGAACAACAGGCTAGAGTTCCAACGAACCGTTTTATTCATAAACATAACATTGTTAAAAATGTAAAATCCACTTCTTTAAAAGTATCAGAAGTGATGAATCAGTCTTAAGATTCAAGATTCTTCAACTAAAATTACATATCAATATCATCATGAATAGGTTACTTGTCAAAAAAGTTATTAATATTCAGGGCATGGTCCAACAAAAACATATACTATCCAAAGGTAATAATCCTTTAATTTTCCAAAATATATGTGCTTTACTACTAAGGCTCTATTCCAAATTCAATATAAAATCAAGATTCTGGAAAAAGCTAAATACTTACAAGAGGAACCATATTCTATTTGGACTATGTAAACGGAATATGCATTTTGATTCAAAAAACCACTATCAGATAAATATTGGTAAGGGTTTTTATGATTTCATGAAATTATCTTATACCAATAATCATATAAAACCAAAAAAGGATAATATTAAATATTTTAAAACATTCCTTTATGACAAAACGAAAGTTTTGAATATATCAAAACCGAGTTTTGATCAAAAAAATATATCCAAGACAATAACCATGGAGGAAAGGTCTTGGCAATCGCTTAAAGCTTGGTCACATATTTCCTTAAAAGATTTGAGGTGTGTTCCTAATTGTGGAAGATATCCCAACCATATTCATAATTCCTTTATTTTTTTTATCAATATGGATTGATTACTATAAACATGAGGCATGGAACATATTACCACAAATCTAATGATAATATTTCAGACTCTATGAATAATAGAATCTCTGAGGAAAGAACAAAGTGATCTATTATCATGAAATATCTGACTTGTGTTGTTTATCAAGGACAATACATATTACAAAGAAAGGATTCTATTCAAATAGCTTCCTACTGGTTTATATGGGTTCAAATCCAATTGAACACCTGGCCACTATTGAAATCTAGGATTCAATGTAAGAAACATATGAAATCCAGATACTGGTTACTAATGGAATCTAGGATTCTATGTAAGATACATATGAAATCCAGATACTGGTTACTTATGAAATCTCAGATTCTATGTGAAAAAACATATGCAACCCAGATACTTGTTACTGATCAAAATCAAAAATATAATTAGGATCTTCAGATTTCTGTATCTCCAGAAGGAATACATGATATATTCATCTTATCATGTAATAATGAATACCTTCATACAGATGAAATACAAGGAAGGATTACCATCACTACAATCAGAAGATATTACTTTCACAAGGTCCGAAAAAGAAATATATGAGTTCCTCAAAGAATGGGAGAACAAAGAGAAGGCACAATACTTTGTAGTTACCGATGATCAAAACCCTGGAATATTCAAAACTTTACCTCTTATTAAAGAAGCCTTGTCCGCTCCAAACTCATCCTCTCGTAAATTTCAAACCCTTGATGAAGCCATTAAATTCATATGTGATATCCCAACAACAAACTACTCTTTGGAGGATGCTGTCAAAGAAGAGCTAACATAAACCCAAAAGGTTTTGTTACTAACAGCTGAGAAAAAAGCCATTCTAGAGCGATGTGATAAACTCGCCAGCCATGTTCATTCAATGTCCTTTTACTAGGAGAAATAAAAAGAAGAAAAGAGGAAGTATTGTCAGAAAGGCAAAAATTACTCCAACATAAAACCTTTCCGCTAAATCCAATTAAATTCTTACTTTTTCCCCATCAACAAATCCAATGTTTACCAAGTGAACTTCAAGATCTGATCTTTGAACAGGCAAAAGAGAAATTTGAAAAAAAGGGAAGAAGAGATTCATTGCTTTCTTGAATCAATATAAAAAGAAAGATTATACGCTTCTGCAATATTGATCCAACAAGAGTTCTATCATAGCAGACAACGGAAATGTGAAATGTACTATGATGGTTTCATTTGTGGATGTACACTTGATTACAAAATCAATAAATGTACTATTGATTTTGTCATATTCCAGACTCTATACCCTGAGGGTTTACCATTTAAGGGACAAACTATTACAATTCAAACTCTCTTGGATTTTGGATTGGTAGATTGTATCATTTTCCATACATCTGAAATACTGCTTAAACAAAGTTGCTTGGGGGAGAAGTTTATCACCATGGTTCAAAAATTTCACTCTCAAACGACTCAAAGACCAGCATGGGTGCTTGCAAATATTGAATCGAAATCTCCATAGTGGATTGGTCACAAGTTTGAGCTAGCTAGACATGTTATATTCCTTAAGAGCGTGCCAGTGTATTCAAAGCTCCATGAATATTATTATTCACTTGAATGCCAACTGCCAAAGAGAAGACAAATTGATAACTGGAGATCACAAACTCTGTCTTTTGATCTATGGGAAATACAACATCTTCAAAATTCTTGGATAAACAACAAACTTGCCTTTCAGAACAGGATATACAAATTCTATATGGAAGACCCAAGCAACATTATAAGGAATATGTTATACTTTCCTATGGAGGTTTACCCAAACAACAAACTTGCCTTTTGATTCATGGGAAGGACTCCATCTCCACAACTCTAAGATAAATAACAGGCTTGTCTTCAAAAATATGATATACAAATTCTATGTAAAAGATCCCGACAATCCTATAAAAATGTCTCTTATTCACCTATAAGAGCAGAGACTAAGTATCATTAGCTTGTCAACCAGTATAAGTCTGAGGGATATGAACAATAAGGGATAAATCGTTAATTATCCCTAATCACAAGAATAAACCATTTGACCAAGATAAATGTATTATTATTATCTATACTCCGAAGGAATTACAAGAAAACAGCAATTTGGTCGCTTACGTGATTACCCTGATGGTAATGAAAAGTTACTACATCAAAATTACCATTTACTACAAAATATTTACTACCAAAGATATTTACAACATGGGACCCACATTTCCAACAAAATGATGTATTTTGCCATGCTAATTGGAAAAAGCACTATATGGTATCATCAAATCAAAGACTTAGAGAAAATCACTATTCTACACTATTCATGACTTACTATTTGCACCCGAAATTTTCTATAAATAGAAAGGGTTATAAGACATCAAAAGAAGGCAAAATATAGAGAGAGAAAGCTAGAGAAAGAAAGAAAGTTTTCTTCGAAGAAAACCTCCAACTCTTTTCTAGTTTCCAACTTCCAATTTTCTTCTTTCAATACTATAAATCTTCGTAATGTTCTTGATTGATTTTCTTCAATACTATAAAGAAGATAGATTCAACTTGAACTTTGATCTTTAAGTTGAAGTTAAGTCCAACTTGGACTTGTTTTTAAAGTTTGGTTCCACCTGGAACTTGTATAACAACTCCGGTGAGCGGTGGTTTCCGGCAACCGGTAGTCAGAGTTTTAGATCTACTACTCTTCTGTCAAGATCTACTATTCTTCTATAAAGGTAGTTTCTTTACCTAAATACTATCATCTAATACATGTGGTTGCGAATATAAGCACCACCTTTTTCGTTTCTTTTTCTGTTTGCCGGACATCTGTCAAAGTCATACATGTCTATCGATACGTGGACTACCGCATGAGATAAACGTGGCTCCAACGAATGAACAGTTGTTTCCGTCAACAGACTACTTACTGTTCCGCGAGATCTGTGGTGACTTGTTCAAAGAAGATTGGGGGTTCTCACGATCATTTAATACTGTTCCGTCCAACTGGTCCTTAATCCAGTTGTTAGTTTTTTGTTATTTTATTTTTGTCATTTTATTTTTGTTATTTTATTTCTGTTATTTTATTTTATGTTTATACAATAATCCATTGAGTTATCTTCTCGGTCGTGATTATAATATATATTATTATATATATATATATATATATATATATATATATATATATACACTACTTATAATATAAAAAATATAAAAAAATATAAAATATAAAATATAAAAAAGAAGTTCGGTAATTACCGACATATTTACTATTCATATTTTTATTTATTATTCCGTTTGGGATATCTTCCCACCGTGCTCATAACTTGGTCATCTTACGGTTTATTTTTTATGTTCTTACTTTCTTTTTAATTTTTGTACTTATTAATTGTATCTTTATATATCGTTCTATATCCGTATCCTTCCCCGTCCCGTTGTCCCCCCTTGCTCGATCACTGTGGCCGTTTTGGTATCAGAGCCATGAGGGGGTAGTGTTGTGTGTGGTGTAGAGGTCTGGTACAGTCTGCGTCTCGTCCTTGTTGTAGAAAGGATTGTTTTCTTGCGAGCATATTTGCCCCGAACGGTACAGAAGGTATAGTATGTCCTCAGGTGAAGGCAGTTTATCCTTATTTTGTTCAGGGACCGTAGTAAGAATACAAGCCCCATATAATAGGTTGAGAAGCAGAGATGGATTCGCACCACTCGGCTCTACTTCGTCTGATTCTGTTTCAAGATCGTTATTCGTAGATCTAACTAGGAAAATAAAGAACGGAGAAAATATTGATATAGAAGATTATCAATTTATGATTGGTAAAATGCTAAAATTAAACAGTCCTGAGAATAATAAAGTGTTTAAACCTGATAAACAATTCCTTCACAATGATTTTTGTGCTAATTATAACCTAGAGAAAAGAATATGGTTTTTCAAAAACTTTCTTAAAACTAGATAGTATGTTCAAGACAAGTTCTATGAGTTCGTCTTTGAATATATGGTCAATATTCTATTCTTTCAATGGTTTGAAATCTATGCATATCAAAATTCCAACAACTATCCTTTTGAAAACTCTCTTGATTCTTCTATTCCTTCATGGAAGGTAATTATTGATTCTAAGAAAAAAATCGTATCATCATTCAGCTTTACATAAAGCAATGAGTAACGACAAAATATATTTCATAGAATCAATAAAGAAAGAATCCTATGTCATTAAGAAAAGGGATAAAATAGATACGAAATCTTTAAGTCAAAAGGTCATCCCTATTCCTCCAACTTTCCAAAGTGAAATAATTAAAACAGGAATAGAAAAGACTGAGCCAATCAGGATGGTTTCGGAGAATACGGTAAACTCTGTAGAAACCTTGCAAGGCAACCATTCCTTGTATGAACAGATAACTACTAGAGCAATTCTAGTTGAATCCACTCCTACAATGAACCCTTCTATATCCATAAGTAATGATACATATGATGAGAAGATAATTCGAGTTCCAACACAATCATTGTTAACAAAATTGTCTAATGAGGAAACTGAGAAAGATAATACCAAAACAATAGTTCCAAAACAAGACACTACTGAAACCCAAGAGTCTAGTAAGGGTCAATTGATTCCTATCAGCCAACAAGTTCCTCCTCGAAATCTCATCAGTACAACATCCATGTCTCAAAACGTGTATAACAATAGTCTAGGTTTTAATGTGAACAAAGGTTTCAATATTAACCAAATACATATTATGTCCACAAATCTAGACATGGTTATTGGAAATAATCGTTTACAACAAAGTAATCCTGACAAGAAAACCTTGAAAGGATCTTTAAACATTATAAATGATTCATCCACATCAATTTTAAATCTTTATGTTTTCCAAACCACTTTTCATTTGGAAACATCATCCGATATTAGACCTTTTTGGAAAGTAAGATTTCTGAAAAGATTATTATTTCTTTTAAAAAGAGATTTTGAAAGGCACATGGTTTTAAAAGACTACTTTTTTAGAACCCAAATATATTATACTATCAAAGAAAGAGATGATCACAGTAATACTTATTTTTACTTAATCACCTTTTTTTCACATAGGCAATACATTAGAATATGTCTCAATAAGATAGATAAAATCTCTATTTTTACTAATCTAAGAAATATTCGTCCATCTAACATAAAGGACGTTATCCCAAGATTAGTTGGTCTACCCATGGGCACTGGTTATGATCTTTTTGAATATTGTTTAACAATCTATTTTGTTAACAAGTATATTTTCAAAGGATTTGACTTATATCAAAGTCATACTAGACCAATCAAGGCTCTTTACAATGTACATCATAAATGGCTTGAAGGCGCTAATATAAATCTGCTAAATAGGATCTACGGTCATGATAAATCCAAAACCTTCATAAATTACTTGTTTTTGGATACAATAAGAGATGAAGAAAGGATTGTTCAAAATACAAAACCTCCTAACATATGCAAAAGCAAAATTCATCGTTCATACTATATTCGGAATCCCAAAAAAGGATTAAATGCTTTTCCTAGATCAAACAATCCAACAAGATGTTTAGGAAAATCGGGTAATGATACAAACATATACTTTCTTAAAAGATATTCAAAGTTATGTTTTAAAGTAATAAACACCTTGTTACTCATTATCAATTTCATACTTAATCAAAGAGGAAGGCCTCTTGTCTACCATATTCTAAAGGCATCCATACGAGTTAATATCTATACAAAAGACTATGTCAATACTTTAATAGAAACTTATGAAACATTTTCTTTGAAAAAACTTGGATTAAATAAATATAAGATTCAAGTCTCAGAGTTAAACCAAAATGTTTCTCTAAGATATGCTTTTAACATTAATTCACTTCAAATATTAAAAATACTTATTATCATCAACCCAAAGGTTCTGTTGGGGATAGCCATTAAACAACAGGCTAAGATTCCAAAGAACCATTTTATTGGGGAAAATGAAGAAGTGAATCAAGCCCTAAGATCCACCAAAATTCTTCAACTAGAATTACATCTCAATATCAACATGAATGGGTTTCTTGGCAAAAAATTAATTAATATTCAGGCAATGGTACAACGAAACCATACACTATGCAAAGGTAATAATCCTTTGATTTTCTAAAACAGATGTGCTTTACTTCCAAGGATCTATTCCCAATTCATTATAAAAATGCCAAAAGAAGCAAATCAAATTCAAGTTTCTTCAGCTAAGGTTACACTTAAATATTTGTATGATAAAACTTATAAAGAAAGCCCAACTGATTCAAATACTATTGGATTGGTTGAAAAACTATGGTTTATTGCTTCATCCTGCCTTTATAGGTACCAAATTCGATAGACAACCACGATGTTGGCTAAAACAAATAATTGATACGGAGAAGCATACGCATCTTAAACCATCCATATGGGAAATCCCCTATGATCCTAAAAACATCCTTCATCAATGTCATATGTTTCCTAACAAAAGTTCAATACATAAAATGATAGTCTTATATGAAATATATTTTCAAATACACACAGCTTGGTCTCTAGATTCCTTAAAAGTTCATGGTTCAATTTATATTCCTTTTCTTTGGTGTATTTATCGAACCAGTTTATTCATGAAACAAGATACGAACATCTGAAAGGGGAAAATTGTTCACCACAAGAAAGAACATAAAAAACATGATAAAATTAAACATTATATTCGTTTCCCTAAACGATGCGTACTACAAAAAAAGGATGATATTTCAAAATATTCATTCCATTACATAAGTATTCAGAATTCTGTGAATACTTGGCTATTAATGAAATCTCGGATTCTATGTGGAAAATACATAAAATCCAGATACTGGCTACGAAAGAAATTTGAAACCACATTCGAATATGAATGGGTTCAAAAGGGAAAGATATTACATCCATTTTCTTACAAAAAAATAAACACCTTCATACAGATGGATTACAAGGAAGGGATGCCCCCACGACATCCAAAATATATCATTTTAATATCCAAAAAAGTAAAAGATGAGTTGGTTAAAAAATTGAGGGGGTCCAATGAATTACATTACTATGTGGTTGTTGAGGGTCACAGACCAAGGATATACAAAACATTGTCTCTGGCAGAAAAATCTTTCTCAGCCATAAACCCTTTTTTTTACAAATTCCCATCGTTAAATAAAGCCGTTGAATTCCTAAGTACAGTCCCACTGACTGACTACTTCATGGAAGATTCAATCAAAGAAGAATTAACTCAAAACAAAAAAATTCTATCTATGACAGGGGCTTCTCAGGAGAAGGGTGATATGACTAATAAATAAATACAAACCTTTGGAGGTTTTGTAGCAAAATAAAGAACAAAAAGGAGGTACAAAGAAGAAGAACATGAGATACTTCATCAAGTGAAAACCTTTTTCTTTCCACACCAACAAATTCAAAGTTTGCCAAACTCCATTCAAGACCTTATCTTTTAAAAGGCAAGAGAGAAGTTCGAAAAGAAGGAAGAAGATATTCATGACTTCCTAGACTTGTTATGGAAGAGAAGGATCTACGTACCTGGAATAACCATTCAGCATGAGTACTATCATAGCAGAGAACGAAAATTCCTGAAGCATTGTCACTACAAACCATGTGGGTGTACATTGGACTACAAAATCAAAAAATGTGCAATTGATTTTGAAGTATTCCAGACATTTTATCCTGAGGGATTACCATTTGAAGGGAATATAATCACAATACAAACCCTGATAGATTTTGGTCTAGTAGACTGGATTCTTTTCAAGACATATGGAAACCTTATTGATCAAAGCAGCCTGGGGAAAACATTTGTTACCCTTGTCAAGAGATTCCATAGTGAAACATCACCCGGTGCATCATGGATCATTGCTGACATTGATTCAAAATCCCTAGAATGGATTGGCGATAAAATCGAACCAGCATGCCATGTAATATACCTCGAAAGAATACAAGGAAAGCCACTTGAAAACTATCAACTAGGTGAATATCATTATAATATAGAGAATATGGATAGTATAAAGACAAGAAGAGAACAAATCAACAATTGGAGATCTAGAACCTTGGCTTTTGATTCATGGGAAGGACTCCATCTCCACAACTCTAAGATAAATAACAGGCTTGTCTTCAAAAATATGATATACAAATTCTATGTAGAAGATCCCGACAATCCTACAAAAATGTCTCTTATTCTTCTATAAGAGTCGACCAAGTATCATCAGCTTGTCAACCAGTATAAGTCTGAGGGATATGAACAAGTAGGGATAAATCGCTAATTATCCCTAATCACAAGAATAAACCATTTGACCAAGATAAATGTAGTATTATTATCTACACTCTGAAGGAATTACAAGAAAACAGCAATTTGGTCGCTTACGTGATTACCCTGATGGTAATGAAAAGTTACTACATCAAAATTACCATTTACTACAAAAAATTTACTACCAAAGATATTTACAACCTGGGACCCACATTTCTAACAAAATTATGTATTTTTCCATGCTAATTGCAAAAAGCACTATATGGTATCATCATATCAAAGACTTAGAAAAAATAACTATTCTACACTATTCATGACTTACTATTTGCACCCAAAATTTTCTATAAATGGAAAGGGTTAGAAGACATCAAAAGGAGTCAAAAGAGATAGAGAGAAAGCTAGAGAAAGAAAGAAAGTTTTCTTTGAAGAAAACCTCCAACTCTTTTCTAGTTTCCAACTTCCAAATTTCTTCTTTCAATACTATAAATCTTTGTAATGTTCTTGATTGATCTTTATTATATACTATAAAGAAGATAGATTCAACTTGAACTTTGATCTTTAAGTTGAATTTAAGTCCAACTTGGACTTGTTTTTGAAGTTTGGTTCCACCTGGAACTTGTATAACAACTCCGGTGAGCGGTGGTTTCCGGCAACCGGTAGTCAAAGTTTCAGATCTACTACTCTTCTGTAAAGATCTACTATTCTTCTATAAAGGTAGCTTCTTTACATAAATAATATCATTTAATACATGTGGTTGCGATTATAAGCACCACCTTTTTCTTTTCTTTTTCTGTTTGCCTGACATCTGTCAAAGTCATACATGTCTATCGCTATGCGGACTACCGCATGAGATAAACGTGGCTCCGATGAATGAACAGTTGTTTCCGTCAATAGACTACTTACTGTTCCGCGAGATCTGTGGTGACACATTCAAAGAAGATTGGGGGTTCTCACGATCGTTGAATACTGTTCCGTCCAACTGGTCCTTAATCCAGTTGTTACTTTTTTTGTCATTTTATTTTTGTTATTTTATTTATGTTATTTTATTTTATGTTTATACAACTAATCCACTGAGTTATCTTCTCAGTCGTGATTATAGTATATATTATTATTATATTATATATATATATATACACTACTTATAATATAAAAATGTAAAATTTAAAAAATTTAAAAAAGAAGTTCGGTAATTACCGACATATTTACTATTCATATTTATATTTATTATTCCGCTGGGTTATCTTCCCAGCTGGGCTCATAACTGGTCCTCTTCCAGTTTATTGTTTATGTTCTTACTTTCTTTTTAATTTTTGTATTTATTAATTGTATCTTTATATATCGTTCTATATCCGTATCCTTCCCCGTCCCGTTGTCCCCCCTTGATCGATCACTGTGGCTGTTCTGGTATCAGAGACACGAGGGGGTAGTGTTGTGTGCGGTGTAACGGTCTGGTACAGTCTGCATCTCGTCCTTGTTGTAGAAAGGATTGTGTTCTTGTGAGCATATTTGCCCCGAATGCTACAGAATGTGTAGTAAGTACTCAGGTGAAGGCAGTTTATCCTTATTTTGTTCAGGGACCGTAGTAAGAATACAAGCCCCATATAATAGGTTGAGAAGCAGATATGGATTCGCACCACTCTGGCTCTACTTCGTCTAATTCTGCATTAATTCAGTCTAGTAATCGTTCAACTAAGATAATAAATAGTGAAGAATACGTCATAAAAGATTTTAATGAGTCAATTGATAAATGGAAAATTCCTAAGGTAAGTAAGAAAACATATCTATAAACCCTGGTGTCCTATCATATCTGATTATACCGTTAAAACAAAAGAAAGGGATATTCAAATACAAATCCCCTCTGAAACTATTAGCCTACTTACTCCCAAAACTATACAAAAACACAGGGAACGAAAGTATGGATACATAAATATTGGTTTAGTTCAGGTTGGAATTAAACCCCTCACAAAAGAAGACTTAAATACTTCTATTCTGGTTATGCTCAGGGACGCTAGGCATACAAGCTATAAAGATTCCCTTCTCAGTTCAATTGAGTCCAGTCTTTGTACAGGACCTATATCTTTTAATTGTTTTCCAAACCTATCAGTATCATTCTCAGACAAAAATGTTCTGAAAAGTCTAGTCTTATAAATATAGACTCATAATTATAGTATGCTTGAAGGATCTATACCTATTGCAATCATCTATATTGTCTACTACAAGACTATGAAGAAAAGGGGCAAAATAAAGAGGCAAAAGAGAGAGAGAGAAAGCTAGAGAAAGAAAGAAAGTTTTCTTTGAAGAAAACCTCCTACTCTTTTCTAGTTTCCAACTTCCAAATTTCTTCTTTCAATACTATAAATATTTGTAATGTTCTTGATTGATCTTTCTTATATACTATAAAGAAGATAGATTCAACTTGAACTTTGATCTTTAAGTTGAATTTAAGTCCAACGTGGACTTGTTTTTTAAGTTTGGTTCCACCTGGAACTTGTATAACAACTCCGGTGAGCGGTGGTTTCCGGCAACCGGTAGTCAAAGTTTCAGATCTACTACTCTTCTGTAAAGATCTACTATTCTTCTATAAAGGTATCTTCTTTACCTAAATACTATCATCTAATACATGTGGTTGCGATTATAAGCACCACCTTTTTCTTTTCTTTTTTTCTGTTTGCCGGACATCTGTCAAAGTCATACATGTCTATCGCTACGCGGACTACCGCATGAGATAAACGTGGCTCCGACAAATGAACAGTTGTTTCCGTCAACAGACTACATATTGTTCCGCAAGATCTGTGGTGTCTCTTTCAAATAAGATTGGGGGTTCTCAAGATCGTTTAATACTGTTCCGTCCAACTGGTTCTTAATCCAGTTGTTACTTTTTTGTTATTTTATTTTTGTCATTTCATTCTTGTTATTTTATTTCTGTTATTTTATTTTATGTTTATACAACTAATCCACTGAGTTATCTTCTCATTCGTGATTATAGTATTATATATATATATATATACACTACTTATAATATAAAAATATAAAATATAAATTATAAAAAAGAAGTTCGGTAATTACCGACATATTTACTATTCATATTTATATTTATTATTCCGCTGGGTTATCTTCCCAGCTGGGCTCATAACTGGTCATCTTCCAGTTTATTGTTTATGTTCTTACTTTCTTTTTAATTTTTGTACTTATTAATTGTATTTTTATATATCGTTCTATATCCGTATCCTTCCCCGTCCCGTTGTCCCCCCTTGCTCGATCACTCTGGCCGTTCTGGTATCAGAGCCACGAGGGGGTAGTGTTGTGTGTGGTGTAGAGGTCTGGTACAGTCTGCGTCTCGTCCTTGTTGTAGAAAGGATTGTTTTCTTGCAAGCATATTTACCCCGAACGATACAGAAGAATACAAGCCCCATATAGTAGGTTGAGAAGCAGAGATGGATTCGCACCACTCTGGCTCTACTTCGTCTGATTCTGTTTCAAGATCGTTATTCATAGATCTAACTAGGAAGATAACGAACGGAGAAAATATTGATATAGAAGATTATCAATTCACGATTGGTAAACTGCTAAAATTGAACAGTCCTGAGAATAATAAAGAGTTCAAACCTGATAAACAATTCCTTCACAATCATTTTTGTGGTGATTATAACCTAGAGAAAAGAATATGGTTTTTCAAAAACTTCCTTTAAACTAGACAGTATGTTCAAGACAAGTTCTATGAATTCGTCTTCGAATACAGGGTCAATATTCTATTCTTTAAATGGCTTGAAATCTATGCATATGAAAATTCTATCAATTATCCTTTTAAAAACTCTCTTGATTTTTCTATTCCTTCATGGAAGATAATTATTGATTCTAAGAAAAAATCGTATCATCATTCAGCTTTACATAAAGCGATGAGTAACGGCAAAACCTATTAGACAGAATCAACAAAGTAAGAATCCTATGTCATTGAGAAATAGGATAGAATAAATACACAATCTTTAGGTCAAAAGGCCATCCCTATTCCTCCAACTTTTCAATGTGAAATAATTAAAACAGGAATAGAAAAGACTGAGCCAATCAGAATGGTTTCGGAGAATACTGTAAACTCTGTTGAAACCTCACAAGGCAATCATTCCTTGTATGAACAGATAACTACTAGAGCAATTCTAGTTGAATCTACTCCTACAAAGAACCCGTCTAGATACATAAGTAATAATACACATTGTTGGACTTATTTCTTAGTTTTGATGATGAGTGCCAGACTAGCTGTTATAGTGCAAAGGCAAAAAGATGTCTAGATCAATTGTATAGGCTTATTAGAGTTTGATTCACAAATAGGTTTGTTCAAACAAGCACTGTAATGGTCAGCTGAGCTTTATCGGTAGACTAGTCAATATCGTAGGGTAGATAGGTCGGTAGACTAGTCGGGAACCCGTTGAAGACCGCGAAGGCGAAGGGCGAGGGCTCAAACTCGATTCTGAAGGCTAAGGGATCAAACTTAGTAATTAAAGTCAAGGATATGGAATCAGAATTTAGGCAAGTCTGTGATGACCTAAACTGATTACATATACTTTATGTAGAAGGTCTAAGTTCCACAAGTTGAATGATGTTTGGAACTTGGTTATAATTAAAAAGGTGTAATCTAACTTCACAAGTAAAAGTTAGATAAAAGAAATCAGCTGCATTGTATTTTATACACAGAAAATTGCAGTTCAGCAGACTGATAGGTATCTCAACAGACTGAAGAACCTGCTGATAATATACCTCGGTTAATTCAAGATTATATTGGAAGATTACATGGATAAGGACACCAACTACCTCGACTTATCAAAGAAATCAAAGGTGAGATTAAAAGAACGTTGGGATGATTCGAGATCTTTATCCAATGGTTATAAGTCAAAGGGTGGACGATCGCACCGTCAAAAAGGAATTCTGACAGTGTCAGTCCAATGAATAGTGACAGAATGCAAATCAGATGGGACAAAAACAAGGAACGGTTACATTTGAATTTCAAATACAGTCACATGTTCTCCTACCTATAAATAGAGGACTTTCAACTCATAAACATGATGATGAATTTTGATAAACTTTGAAGAGATATTATTCTGAGCTGAAAAACACCCTACTGAACTTACTGAACTTAAAGCTACTGATCCAGAGAAATTCTTCAAGTGTATTCTACATTCAAGCTACATCAAGCATACACACTTGAAGACTGCAAGCTGCTGATTATATCATCCTAATCAAGTTGCTGCAACTGAATCATTTATTTGATTCAATCTTTATTTTATAAAGAACCTGCTGAAGACAGTGAAGCACTTTTGTGTGAAAGACTGTTGTTTGTGGTGGAGCTGGTGAAGAGGCAATCCTACCCTTCAAGGACCAGTGGAAGACTCAGGAGCAGCAATCCTACCTGTTCGCAGTTTTCAGTTTGTGAAGCCATAATTATTGGTGAAGGACAAGCAACCTTAGGAATCTTTGTAAAAGCTATATCAAAGATCTCTAGTGAATTTCCTCCAACATCACAGGAGAAGAGTGGACTGACAAGATTACACCACCTAGAACCACTATAAAATCTGCCTACTTACTTTCAGTATTTACTTTCTGCACTTAGTTTATTTTACACATCAACCTACTGAATCTAGCAACTGAAATGACACACTTGCACTATTGAGTATCTAATACTTAGTATCATATTTAACAACAAGTATTAAGGCTTAATTTTGATATAATTCCACTGCATAAATTCAGCAAACTCAACCGTCGGTGAGACTACGTTTATCGACGGCAGGCTCGAAGTATCGACGACCTGCGAAGTATCGCGGACTGCGAAGTTGCGAAATTTGTTAACTCCAAAAGTTTTAAGTGTTAAGTTTATTCACCCCCCCCCCCCCCTCTAAACTTAACCAAAGCCTTTTCAAGGGACCAACACATATGATGAGAAGATAATTCAAATTCCAACACAATCGTTGTTGACAGAGTTGTCTAATGAGGAAACTAAGAAAGATAATACCAAAACAATAGTCCTAAAGAAAGACACTGTTGAAACCCAAGAGTCTAGTAAGGGTCAATTGGTTTCTATTAGCCAACGTGTTCTTCCTCGAATTCTCATCAGTACAACACCCATGTCTCTTGACGTGTCTTACATTTGATGTGAACAAAGGCTTCAATATCAACCGAAAACATATTATGTCCACAAATCTAGACATAGTTATTGGAAATAAATTGGATCATTTCAACAAATTAATCCCGACAAGGAAACTTTGAAAGGATCTTTAAACTTTATTAATGATTCATTTATCTTAAATCTTTATGATTTCCAAACCAATTTTCATTTGACAACATCATTCAATACTAGACCATTTTGGAAAGTAAGATCTCTGAAGAAATTATTGTTTCTTTTAAAAAGAAATTTTGAAAGACATAAGGTTTTAAATGACTACTTCTTTAAAGCACAAATATATTACACTATAAATGAAAGAGATAATCACAGTAATACTTATTTTTACTTAATCACCTTTCTATCACATAGGCAATATATTAAAATATGTTTTAATAAGATATATAAAACCTCTATTTTTACTAATCTAAGAAACATTCGTCCATCTAACGAAAAGGATGTTATCCCAAGATTAGTTGGTCTAACCAGGTGCACTAGTTACACTCCTTTTGAATATTTCTTAACAACCTATTATGTTGACAAGAATATTTTTAAAGGATTTATCTTATACCAAAGTCATACTAGACCAATGAAGGTTCTTTACAATATGCGTCATAAATGGCTTGAAGACGCTAATATACATCAGCCAAATAGATTACGTGGTCATGATAAATCCAAAATATTCATAAATTACTTTGGTACTATCAAAGATGAAGAAAGGATTTTTCAAAATACAAAACCACATTATCAAAATAACATAGGCAAAAACAAAATTCACCCTTCGTACTATGTTCAAAATCCCAAAAAAAGGACTATATACTTTTCCTAGATTAAACAATTCAACAAGATGTTTAGGAAAATCCGATAATGATAAAAACACATATTTTCTTAAAAGATATACGAAATTATGTTTTAAGTTAATAAATACCTTGTTACTCATTATCAATTTTATACTTGTTTATGATCAAAGAGCTTGGAAGGCCTGTCATCTATCATCTCTTCATTATACAAGTTGGTGTCCTTTCTATAAAACGTTAATTTAAGGCTATTAGTAACCTTTACACCGACATTATAAATACCTATATAATATATCATGTCAGTGTTTTAATAGAAACTTATGTAAGGTTTTCTTTGAGAAAACTTGGATTAAATAAAAAATCTAATATCCAAGCCTTAGAGTTAAACAATAATGTTTCTTTAAGAAATATTTGTATCGTTGATTCACTCCAAATATTAATGCTAAATATACTTATTATAACCTGTAATATCATTAGCATCAATTCAAAGGTTTGGTTATGGATAGCAATTAAACAACAGGCTAGAGTTCCAAAGAACCATTTTATTCATAAACATAGCATTGTTAAAAATGTAGAATCCACTTCTTTAAAAGTATCAGAAGTGATGAATCAGTCTTTAAGATTCAAAATTCTTCAACTAAAATTACATATCAATATCATCATGAATAGGTTACTTGTCAAAAAAGTAATTAATATTCAGGGCATGGTCCAACAAAAACATATACTATCCAAAGGTAATAATCCTTTAATTTTCCAAAATATATGTGCTTTACTACTAAGGCTCTATTCCAAATTCAATATAAAATCAAGATTCTGGAAAAAGCTAAATACTTACAAGAGGACCCATATTCTATTTGGACTATGTAAACGGAATATGCATTTTGATTCAAAAAACCACTATCAGATAAATATTGGTAAGGGTTTTTATGATTTCATGAAATTATCTTATACCAATAATCATATAAAACCAAAAAAGGAGAATATTAAATATTTTAAAACATTCATTTATGACAAAAGGAAAGTTTTTAATATATCAAAACCAAGTTCTGATCAATAAAATATATCCAAGACAATAACCACGGGGGAAAGGTCTTGGCAATCGCTAAAAGCTTGGTCACATATTTCCTTACAAGATTTGAGGTGTGTTCCTAATTGTGGAAGATATCCCAACCATATTCATAATTCCTTTATTTTTTATCAATATGGATTGATTACTATAAACATGAGGCATGGAACATAATACCACAAATCTAATGATAATATTTCAGACTCTATGAATAATAGAATCTCTAAGGAAAGAACAAAGCGATCTATTATCATGAAAGATCTGACTTGTATTGTTTATCAAGAACAATACATATTACAAAGAAATGATTCTATTCAAATAGCTTCCTACTGGTTTATATGGGTTCAAATCCAATTGAACACCTGGCCACTATTGAAATCTAGGATTCAATGTAAGAAACATATGAAATCCAGATACTGGTTACTAATGAAATCTAGGATTTTATGTAAGATACATATGAAATCCAGATACTGGTTACTTATGAAATCTCGGATTCTATGTGAAAAACATATGCAACCCAGATACTTGTTACTAATCAAAATCAAAAATATAATTATGATCTTCAGATTTCTGTATCTCCAGAAGGAATACATGATATATTCATCTTCTCATGTAATAATGAATACCTTCATACAGATGAAATACAAGGAAGGATAACCATCACTACAATCAGAAGATATTACTTTCACAAGGTCCAAAAGAGAACAAGGAGGAGGCACAATACTTTGTAGTTACCGATGATCAAAACCCAGGAATATACAAAACTTTACCTCTTATTAAAGAAGCCTTGTCCACTCCAAACTCATCCTCTCATAAATTTCAAACCCTTGATGAAGCCATTAAATTCATATGTGATATCCTAACAACAAACTACTCTTTGGAGGATGCTGTCAAAGAAGAGCTAACATAAACCCAAAAGGTTTTGTTACTAACAGCTGAGAAAAAAGCCATTCTAGAGCGATGTGATAAACTCGCCAGCCATGTTCATTCAAAGTCCTTTTACTAGGAGAAAGAAAAAGAAGAAAAGAGGAAGTATTGTCAGAAAGGCAAAAATTACTCCAACATAAAACCTTTCTGCTAAATCCAATTAAATTCTTACTTTTTTCCCATCAACAAATCCAATGTTTACCAAGTGAACTTCAAGATCTGATCTTTGAACAGGCAAAAGAGAAATTTGAAAAAAAGGTAAGAAGAGATTCATTGCTTTCTTGAATCAATATCAAAAGAAAGATTATACGCTCCTGCAATATTGATCCAACAAGAGTTCTATCATAGCAGACAACGGAAATGTGAAATGTACTACGATGGTTTCATTTGTGGATGTACACTTGATTACAAAATCAATAAATGTACTATTTATTTTGACATATTCCAGACCCTATACCCTGAGGGTTTACCATTTAAGGGACAAACTATCACAATTCAAACTCTCTTGGATTTTGGATTGGTAGATTGTATCATTTTCCATACATCTGAAATACTGCTTAAACAATGTTGCTTGGGGGAGAAGTTTGTCACCATGGTTCAATTATTTCACCCTCAAACGACTCAAAGACCAGCATGGGTGCTTGCAATTATTGAATCGAAATCTCCAGAGTGGATTGGTCACAAGTTTGAGCCAGCTAGACACGTTATATTCCTTAAGAGCGTGCCACTATATTCAAAGCTCCATGAATATTATTATTCACTTGAATGCCAACAGCCAAAGAGAAGACAAATTGATAACTGGAGATCACGAACTCCGTCTTTTGATCTATGGGAAATAAACAACAAACTTGCCTTTCAGAACAGGATATACAAATTCTATATGGAAGACCCAAGCAACATTATAAGGAATATGTTATACTTTCCTATTGAGGTTGAAACTAGATATTTTGATTTAGTCTGCTGGTATAAACATATTGATATCATGGCTCCGCTAGGAGAGATTGATTCCTTTCCTAGCTAGAGAAAACCGGGAAGACTTCAATTATCTTTACTATCAATTGAAGATCTATTCTATGAAGCGAGTTACCCCTGTAGATAAGTAATAGACACATGAGACCCATGTTTCCTTTACTATACATGATTGACTATTTGGAAAAAGTAAGATTCTCTTACTATTCATGCTTGCCTTTATTGGCACCCAACTTCCTATATAAGCACAACTCGGGGCTCATTCAGAAGGAGGAAAAAGAGAGAGAGAAAGCTAGAGAAAGAAAGAAAGTTTTCTTTGAAGAAAACCTCTAACTCTTTTCTAGTTTCCAATACTATTAATCTTTGTAATGTTCTTGATTGATCTTTCTTTTATACTATAAAGAAGATAGATTCAACTTGAACTTTGATCTTTAAGTTGAAGTTAAGTCCAACTTGGACTTGTTTTCGGAGTTTGGTTCCACCTGGAACTTGTATAACAACTCCGGTGAGCGGTGGTTTCCGGCAACCGGTAGTCAAAGTTTCAGATCTACTACTATTCTGTAAAGATCTACTATTCTTCTATAAAGATAGCTTCTTTACCTAAATACTATCATCTAATACATGTGGTTGCGATTATAAGCACCACCTTTTTCTTTTCTTTTTCTGTTTCCCGGACATCTGTCAAAGTCATACATGTCTATCGCTACGCGGGCTACCGCATGAGCTAAACGTGGCTCCGATGAATGAACAGTTGTTTCCGTCAATAGACTACTTACTGTTCTGCGAGATCTGTGGTGACTCTTTCAAATAAGATTGGGGGTTCTCACGATCGTTTAATACTGTTCCGTCCAACTGGTCCTTAATCCAGTTGTTACTTCTTTGTTATTTATTTTTTGTTATTTTATTTTTGTCTTTTTATTTTTTTTATTTTATTTATGTTATTTTATTTTATGTTTATACAAAATAATCCACTAAGTTATCTTCTTAGTCGTGATTATAGTATATATTAAATATATATATATATATATATATATATATATATATATATATATATATATATACACACTACTTATAATATAAAAAATATAAAATATAAAATATAAAAAAGAAGTTCGGTAATTACCGACATATTTACTATTCATATTTATATTTATTATTCCGCTGGGTTATCTTCCCAGCTGGGCTCATAACTGGTCATCTTCCAGTTTATAGTTTATGTTCTTACTTTCTTTTTAATTTTTGTACTTATTAATTGTATCTTTATATATCGTTCTATATCTGTATCCTTCCCTGTCCCGTTGTCCCCCTTGCTCGATCACTGTGGCCGTTCTGGTATCAAAGACACGAGGGGGTAGTGTTGTGTGTGGTGTAGAGGTCTGGTACAGTTTGCGTCTCATCCTTGTTGTAGAAAGGATTGTGTTCTTGCGAGCATATTTGCCCTGAACAGTACAGAAGGTGTAGTAAGTCATCAGGTGAAGGCAGTTTATCCTTATTTTGTTCAGGGACCGTAGTAAGAATACAAGCCCCATATAATAGGTTGAGAAGCAGAGATGGATTCGCACCACTCTGGCTCTACTTCGTTTGATTCTGTTTCAATTCAGTCTAGTAATCGTTCAACTAAGATAATAAACAGTGAAGAATACGTCATAGAAGATTTTAACGAGTCAATTGATAATTGGAAAATTCCTAAGGTAAGTAAAAAAACATATCTATAAACCCTGGTGTCCTATCATATCTGATTATACCGTTAAAACTGAAGAAAGGGATATACAAATACAAAACCCCTCTGAAACTATTAGCCTACTTACTCCCAAAACTATACAAAAACACAGGGAACGAAAGTATGGATACATAAATATTGGTTTAGTTCAGGTTGGAATTAAACCCCTCACAAAAGAAAGCTTAAATACTTTTATTCTGGTTATGCTCAGGGATGCTAGGCATACAAGCTATGAAGATTCCCTTCTCAGTTCAATTGAGTCTAGTCTTTGTACAGGACCTATATCTTTTAATTGTTTTCCAAACCTATAAGTATCACTCTCGTACAAAAATGTTCTGAAAAGTGTAGTCTTACAAATAAAGACTCATAATTATAGTATGCTTGAAGGATCTATACCTATTGCAATCATCTATAGAGTCTACGACAAGACTATGATGACTGCTTTTGCAACTAGAGTAAGAAATACATGTCCAAAAGGCTCAACCCTTTTATTACAGACAGACTTCTCTTGTGCAAATGCTAATATCCCTAGAACTATTCAATGGAAAGACATAACTATTCCTGATGAATGGTTCCTCGAAGGAGAAACCGAACCACCTTCTAGTAACAACTTAAGCCCAAACAATGAACTTAGTCAGAATATGAGGATGGAAGAATCGGTATTTCTTTTACAAAATCCCAAAGCGTTAGGTATCCCGAAAACCTCACTGAATCAAGTACTATTGATTTAGGAAGAGTTTCTCAAATTAATACACCAATTAAGCAAAGGAGATCAATTTCTGTTATACCAAATTCTCATATAAGAAAGGTTGATTATTCGGGTGACACTGAAATACCTTCTACTCATGATGCTCCTTCTAGCCCGACTTATTCTTCTGTATCAGAAAATATCGGGGAAAGGATCAATGTTCTAGAAAAGGAATTTAGAGTCAACAAAAAGTTTTTTCATGATGATTTTGTGGCTGAACATAATCGCCACAAAAGATTATGGTTTTTAAAAAAAAAATCTAGAAATAAGGCAAAACATCCAAGAACAATTTTATGATTTTGTGATAAAACATAAGGTTAATATATTGTTCTTCAATTGGTTTAAAATATATTGCTCGGAGAATTCTATTGACTATCCCTTCAAAAATATAGCTAATCCAGTCTCAGAGAAAAAAGGAATTACGGAATAGGAGACAAAAAAATAGCGCCAAAAAAGTCCTGTCAAAACACCCACCTTTCCAAGAAATACTATTACCATTAGGAGAGAGAAAGGTTGAAGCAGTACCTATTAATGACCCTTTAGAACCAAATAGGAAGAGTATTGTATCACAAATATATTTTACCAATACTTACCTAGGAGCTATAGGAAAACAAATTGAATGAATAGAAAGTCTGGTTCAAACCCATTCAGTCATAATTAATAATCCAAACAAAGAGATATCAACTAAGAATATTAAATCCCAAGGTCCTATGTTTAAACCTTACCAGATCTCTTCAAAAGGAAACAATGAGAATACAGGAAGTAGCTCTACCTACATCATTCCAGATACTCTTGAACGATCTCTAGGAAAGAGAATAAACACTTTGAGACATATTACGATTGATGAGTACCAACCATTGAAAAAAACTCAAGATCAGGTCAATAAGATCGAGTGGGACTCTTTCCCAGATCTTAGTATTGTTAAACCAGTGTCCCAACCCCGGATCAGTAGTGACTCGATCTATGACTGGAATATCAATGGAAAATCAGAATATGAAATCATAAGTATACTACAACAAATGACAATGTATGCTAATGCATTTAGGACAAATAATGGCCAAATTAGTGATTTTCTGGATTACAAGAATACTTTCTTAACCAGAATAATGTTAAGGGAAGATTCTAATCAACCTTTTTGGAAAGAAAAGTTCTTAGCCGGTTTGCCTAATCTTAAGAGAGAACTAAAACAAACTAAGCAGGAATTAGGTAATTTCTCACAACAACCAGTCACAAAATGCAAGGAGGAGGGTGGTTGTAGTACAAATAAAACACCCCCAAAACATCATTTCACAACAAGAAAGACAGAATCTAGGAAGAGATTCCAAGATAAGGATTACTACCGTAATAATCCTTCGAGGGAGAAAAAATTTGAAGGTAGATACATAGATATTGAATGCTACAAATGCCATAAGAAATGACACACTGCAAATTATTGTAGACTTAATAAAATGCTACATGATTTAAACCTAGAAGTGGAATTAACAAATAAAATATCCCTCTTGCTTAATTATACAAACACTGATTTCTCTGATATAGAAAACTGTATTCAGCAAGATGATATACTCTCCTCTACTACGGACTCGGGAGAACATATCAATGTTCTTACAAAAAACCAAGAGTTCCGGTTCGGAGGATCAAAAGATATACATGATTCTAGCCTTTTTCAAAACTATCTTGAAAAAATCCTTGATCCCCTTAAAAATTTGGATCATATAGAACAAAGGAAACCTTATGATCTAACAGAAATTCCCAAATTAAGACCAAAGCTTGATATTACAAATGATATTCAGAATATGCTAAAAGACATTAGACTAGAAATAATCTCTTTTAAGGAGTCTCAGGATCAAGAGATTGGTTTCATAAAAGATACTCTCTCAAAAACAGACCATCCAGAAAAGAAGAAAATACCAGATACATCCCTAAGATTTAAAGAAATAGTCGTACGAAAATATTTGGTAAAAATCACTATACAATTTTCTGAATGTGTCAAGATTGATACTATCGCACTATTTGATGCAGGCGCTGACCTAAATTGTATTCAACCAGGTTTAGTACCTGAAAATTTTAGGGAAAGAACCATAGATCAATTATCAGCCGCTGACAATTCCAAGTTACACATCGATGCCAAAACAGAGGCCTCGATAGTAAAAATGGATTTTTATTTAAAACAACTTTTGTCCTTGTTAAAAATATAAACCATACAGTAATCTTAGGAACCCCATTTATTTCTTTGATTACTCCTTATACTGTTGGGTTGAATTCCATTTCATTTGATATTATGAATGAAACCATACAATTTGAATTCCTTGAAATATCTGGGGAAATTAATATAAAGAACAAAAATTCTGTTCAGGGTCTTGTAAAAAATAAAGGCTTCAGAAAGAAAAAATTATCAATAAATCATGTCTCCACTAAATTATCACAGATGGAGTCATGCTCCAAGAAAGAAACAAAATGTCAAAGCGCCACGGACAAAAAATTACCACAAGATCACTAAAACCTTATTGATCAACTTTATCAAAATAGGGAAGACAAGGTTGGACACTATAAGTGTCTACAGAATCTTGAAGAATACCTTGTTACTAAAAGTAACTTTATCTATTTTGTGATACTAAGGGGTAAAACCCCAGGAATCTACAAAACATGGTCATTAATAAAAGGCTCAATAAATGTTCTTGATCCTGAATTTTATGGATTTCATACATTAAAAGAAGCAAAAGCTTTAGCATCCAAAAGGCTGCAAAAGGATTACTACATTGAAAATATCATAAAAAACATCGATGATTGCCCAAAAATAAAGTTGCTACGCTTTGAAAGGCACTTATTAAAAATAGAGTGCCTAAAACTTGAAAAACATGTTCTTGAACTCAAGAACAAATTAACACACATGGATGAGTCATCTACAAAGACTCTTAATCCAGCAAGAATGTTCTTTTTTACCAACCGTCAGATTGGTGGTCTACCTGAAGAAATCCAGGACTGCATCTTTCAAAAGGTCTACCAAAGTTTTGAAGAAAAAGAGGAACGGATCCATAGGTTCCTTGAGGAAATCCTACAAAACAAAATCAAAGTCCATGGTATATATATATATTCAACAGGAATTCAGAAGAAGCACATGTAGGAATGGTTGTAAGCAGTATCTCTGTGGCTGCAAAATTGAATATAAAATAAACTTGTGCACCATTGATGCCTGGCTATTTTATGCTTATCACAAGGAGGGAGTTAAATATAGAGGTGAAAACATTACAGTCCAAACCCTATTTGACTTTGGAGTTGTTAGCCAAATCGTCATTCCATCCAGCGAAGACCTTTCACATTTCAGTTATTTGGGGAGAACATTCAAGAATGTGATCATCAAATACAAAAGGCTAGTCAACAAGGTCCACATCTTGATAAGAATCATTTTGAAATCTCCAGAATGGATCAAACAAGTATTTGAACCGTCAACACATCTAGTACTCATTGAAGAATACTCACGTACAGATCTTATCCAAAGCATGATCCTGGTCAACAGAAAACATCATGAACCTCGTAAAGGTACTCTCAGAATTAACATCAATCGCTGGAGAAGTTCTAAAATTTCATCAAATCGAAACGAAGACAGAATACTTCCAGACTCCAATATACTCGTGTATCAAAACAAGATATATAAAATATACACGGCATGCAAATTTACAAAAATAAGAAATAGGATGTCTACACACATTGAGGCCAGGACCAACTTCCCAGAGCTAGTAGAAAAATTTAAAACTGAGGAAAGGGCAACAATGTGTATAACCTCACAACCAATCTTCATGGACAATGATAGCGATTATGAGAGTGATGATTTAACTCTTGGATATTGACACAGGCATTGGAAATAATATTCATTGTGGCTAATTGACAATTAAAAGATACATGGGACCCATGTCGTCCATTATATCATGACGTTTACTGTTCAAATAGTAAAAAAAAGATTCGATTATTGTTCATATTTAGACCTATCTGGCACCCAACTGCCTATATAAGCACACCTTGGGGGCTCATTCAGAAAGGCGGCAAAAATAAAGAGGCAAAATAAGGAGGCAAAATAGAGAGGCAAAATAGAGAGAGAAAGCTAGAGAAAGAAAGAAAGTTTTCTTTGAAGAAAACCTCCAACTCTTTTCTAGTTTCCAACTTCCAAATTTCTTCTTTCAATACTATAAATCTTTGTAATGTTCTTGATTGATCTTTCTTATATACTATAAAGAAGATAGATTCAACATGAACTTTGATCTTTAAGTTGAAGTTAAGTCCAACTTGCACTTGTTTTTGAAGTTTGGTTCCACCTGGAACTTGTATAACAACTCCAGTGAGAGGTGGTTTCCGGCAATCGGTAGTCAAAGTTTCAGATCTACTACTCTTCTGTAAAGATCTACTATTCTTCTATAAAGGTAGCTTCTTTACCTAAATACTATCATCTAATACATGTGGTTGCGATTATAAGCACCACCTTTTTCTTTTCTTTTTCTGTTTGCCGGACATCTGTCAAAGTCATACATGTCTATCGCTACGCGGACTACCGCATGAGATAAACGTGGCTCCGACGAATGAACGGTTGTTTCCGTCAACAGACTACTTACTGTTCCGCAAGATCTGTGGTGACTCTTTCAAATAAGATTGGGGGTTCTCACGATCGTTTAATACTGTTCCATCCAACTGGTCCTTAATCCAGTTGTTACTTTTTTGTTATTTTATTTTTGTTATTTTATTTCTGTTATTTTATTTTATATTTATACAACTAATCCACTGAGTTATCTTCTCAGTCATGATTATAGTATATATTATTATTATATTATATATATATATACACTACTTATAATATAAATAATATAAAAAAATATAAAATATAAAATATAAAAAAGAAGTTTAGTAATTACAAACATATTTACTATTCATATTTATATTTATTATTCCGCTGGGTTATCTTCCCAGCTGGGCTCATAACTGGTCATCTTCCAGTTTATTGTTTATGTTCTTACTTTCTTTTTAATTTTTGTACTTATTAATTGTATCTTTATATATCGTTCTATATCCGTATCCTTCCCCGTCCCGTTGTCCCCCCTTGCTCGATCAACGTGGCCGTTACGGTACCAAAATAATAAGTTACTGTGGATACCAGAACGGCCACAATGATCGAGCAAGGGGGGACAACGGGACGGGGAAGGATATGGATATAGAACGATATATAAAGATAGAATTAATAAGTACAAAAATTAAAAGAAAGTAAGAACATAAACAATAAACTGGAAGATGACCAGTTATGAGCCCAGCTGGGAAGATAACCCAGCGGAATAATAAATATAAATATGAATAGTAAATGTGTCGGTAATTACCGAACTTCTTTTTTGTATTTTTTATATTTTTTATATTACAAGTAGTGTATATATATATATAATATAATAATAATATATACTATAATCACGACTGAGAAGATACCTCAGTGGACTAGTTGTATAAACATAAAATAAAATAACAGAAATAAAATAACAAAAATAAAATGACAAAAATAAAATAACAAAAAATAAAATAACAAAAACGTAACAACTGGATTAAGGACCAGTTGGACGGAACAGTATTAAACGATCGTGAGAACCCCCAATCTTATTTGAAAGAGTCACCACATATCTCGCGGAACAGTAAGTAGTCTGTTGACGGAAACAACTGTTAATTCGTCGGAGCCACGTTTATCTCAAGCGGTAGTCCGCGTAGCGATAGACATGTATGACTTTGACAAATGTCCAGCAAACAGAAAAAGAAAAGAAAAAGGTGGTGCTTATAATCGCAACCACATAAATTAGATGATAGTATTTAGGTAAAGAAGCTACCTTTATAGAAGAATAGTAGATCTTTACAGAAGAGTAGTAGATCTGAAACTTTGACTACCGGTTGCCGGAAACCACCGCTCACCGGAGTTGTTATACAAGTTCCAGGTGGAACCAAACTTCAAAAACAAGTCCAAGTTGGACTTAACTTCAACTTAAAGATCAAAGTTCAAGTTGAATCTATCTTCTTTATAGTATAGAAGAAAGATCAATCAAGAACATTACAAACATTTATAGTATTGAAAGAAGAAATTTGGAAGTTGGAAACTAGAAAAGAGTTGGAGGTTTTCTTCAAAGAAAACTTTCTTTCTTTCTCTAGCTTTTTCTCTCTCTTTTGCCTCTCTATTTTGCCTCTTTATTTTGCCTTCTTTTAAATGAGCCCCCAAGGTGTTCTTATATAGGCGGTTGGGTGCCGAATAGGTCCAAATATGAACAATAATCGAATCTTTCTTTTACTATTTGAATAGTAAAAGTCATGATATAATGGATGACATGGGTCCCATGTATCTTTTACTTGTCAACTAGTCACAGTAACTTTTGTTTTTATTGAGCACTTTTTACCAATGTTAAAAGATCAAATCATTCCCAGTTTTCTTTCCTTTGGAAAAGTGTATGTTTCCTCTTTTATGAAGTCTTCCGTCTAATACCAATTCACCAGGTCTGTGAACTTGGTATGTATATTGTACGGAATACATATATGCTGATTCTTTTCCTCATCTTCTTGTATATATATTTAGGAGATGTGGTTTTGATATATTAATTCATGACGCAGCCATGAGAATGTGAGATGGTTCTTTTCCCAAAGATTGAAGGCGATGGTTCTACTTCTCCATCTATCTATCTGTAGTCTTTTTGGATAATTACATTTTATCCTATATTCAAACTCTCCATTGTACCAGTTTCGTGTTGCTGGGTTGACCTGATATTTTTCTAGGAATATGATATGCTTTGCAGGTTCAAAGATATGATCTATCCATTCTGGATATTTTGATTCGATGTTTGCCACCACGCCACATTTGACTGAGCTGGAGGAGGATTGTTGTGATAGTATTTGGAAATCATTGATGATTTGTTTAAATTTGCTCCCCAGACAGCAGTTAGATATTGTATTAGGATGGAAGAGAATAAAATCGATCAATCCAAAGTCTAGGAGAGTTTGTATTGTAATTGTTTCTCCTTTGAACATTGTTCCATCTTGGTGGTGTATATTAAATTGCTCAAAGTCAATTGCACACTTATTTATCTTGTAATCTAGCGTGCAGCTACATGGTTGTCGTATACATTCTGGGCTGTGGCATTCTTTTGTCCTGCTATGGTAGTATTCTTGTTGTATGAAGATTCCTTTAATACATAACTTTTTTTGTAAGATGAAATCAAGAAATTCATGTATCTTTTCTTCCCTTGCTTCGAAGTTTTGTCGTGCAATGTTGAAGATATGTTGCCTTATTGTGACTGGTAATCCGAGTATTTGTGAATGAGGATGAAAAAATGTTTTTATTGGATCAAGAGGTGCTGATCCGTAATCTTTTGATAGGTTTATGGCTAGTATATTTTTGAGATCAAGTATCTTTTTTTGTAGTTTATGATAGTATATTTGGAGGGAATTTTTTCAAAACTCACCAGCGGCATATCGGACAAGTCGCTGATCTCAGTTCTAATGACTTCTTCAATATAGAAATTCGCTCTATGTTTTTTAAATGCCAATTTTTTAGCTGGTGCTAATGTATGAAATCCATAGAATACAGGATCAGGAACATTAATTGATTCTTTCACATGTGACCAAGTTTTATATATTCCAGGGGTTTTACCCTTCAATACCACAAAGTATTTAAAGTTACTTTTGGTGATAAAATATTTCTCAAGATCTTGTAGACCTTTCATGTATCTATCTTTATCATCCCTGCTTTGGTTAAGATGGTCAAGCAGGTTTTGATGATCTTTTGTTAATATATTGCCTTTTGTGCTTCTATATTTGCTTCCATGCTTGGAAACTTTGAAGACTGGTTTCATCTGTAATGAATTTTGCTCTTTAGCCAAAAGTTTTGGCTGAGATGCTTTATTATTATTAAGACTTTGTATCAACGGTTTGTCTTTTGTGGGTGTTTCAACAAAATCAAAATTTATAGTTTCGCTTCCAATATTAAACAGATTTATTTCTTACTGTGTATGGTGTTATTAGTGCAATGAATGTTGTTCCTAATATTACTTTGTGATTCATATTTTTGATGAGGACGAAAGATGTTTTTAACAAAAATCCATCTTTAGATATTGATGCCTCAACCTTGGAATCAATTTGTAATTTAGAATTATTAGCAGTAGATAATTGATCAATGGTCTTTTGTCGGAATTTTTTGGGTACTAGATCTGGTTGTATGCAATTAAGATCTGCCCCTGTACCAAATAACGGAATTGTTTCGATATGGAAGTCTTTAGAGAAGTCTATTTTGATTTTCATTAAATATTTTTTTGATGTAATTTCTTTAAGGATGAACAAGAAGTTTTCTGAAATTTTCTCAATTTCAGGATCATCATCCTTATCAGAAAGATTGTTATTATCGTTATTTAAGAAAAGGATATTTTTTATTTCTTCAACCTCTCGTTTCCTATAATCCCATAAATCCTTTAATTCTGCTTTAATTTCCATTATTTGTTCTTGGAGTTCATTAAGTGTAAAGTCATCCTTGGGTTTTGTTTTAAGGATGTCTGTTAAGTCGTAAGGTTTTCTTGGACTAACAGCTAACCTATTGTCATTTTTCCTTATGGGATCTAAGATTTTTTCAAGGTAAATTTGTTGAAAGTTAGGATCACTTAGATTTTTTTAAAACTTCAATTTGGAATTCCTGGTCCTTGGTAAGAACATAAATATGTTCTCCAGAGTTAGAGGCATCATGTTGACGTGTTTCCTCATTATCGGAAGAAGAATCCATCTCAGACAAGTCATTGAGTAGTACTGATAACTTATTTGCTACCTCTTCCTCTATATTTAACTCTTGTAGTTTTTTATTAAGCCTACAGTAGTTTGCAGTATGTCCATTTTTATGACATTTATAACATTCAATATCTTTATACCACGGTTTGGCATCTTGGTGCCTCTAGTGATAATCCCCTTTAGGCTTTTGAGGCTTCCTCTTCGGGTATTTCTTTTTGAAAGGTTCTTTGGATTGTTTGTTGCTACAATCCCCTTTACATTTTGAAACAGGTTTTTGTTGATCTATATCAAACTGTGTACAAAATGTTCATAGTTCTTGTTTAGTTTGCTTTAGCTCCCATTTTAGGTGCTTTGGAAGTTTTAAGTCTTGACATATTTTTAATCCTTCTTGCTGGGTTAAACAAACAAACTAATTGTCTATAGGTGAACTCATCATAGGGAATTATTTGTTTACCACAATTTTCTCGGATCTTATTTCTGACCTTCTCTCCAAGGAGTGTTGGTAATCCGGCTAATAATTTTTCTTTCCAAAATGGTTAGTTGGAGTCTTCTCTAAGCATTACTCTTGTTAGGAAGGTATTCTTGTAACACTGGAAATCACTTAGTTTTATGCACCTGAGGTTAGATAGTAATTCCGCATTTTTATGCCTTATGTGAGATGGATCTCCTATGAAATGTATAGAAATTGATAGAATAAGGGTGTCAACAGCATTTTGCTCCGTAAATTCACTAGAATTAATGTAAGTTTCTCCTCTGTCATTAGTTTTTACGGAATTGAGAATTCCATCTTGGTTTGTTGGGGTTTGGTAGAAATCCCACCATCCTTTTAGTTGTCCCGAAAAACTTGATATAATTGTTTCTGCTATGGTTTTATCAGATACATTTATATCATGTTTTCTAAAAGTATTAGCATACATGGTCATCTGTTGTAGTACGCCAAGTATCTCATATTCTGATTTTCCATTTATGTTCCAATCATATATATAATCACTGTTAAACTGTGGTTGTGATATTGGTTTGACAGTATTTAGATCTGGAACAGAATCCCATTCAATCTTATTGATCAAATTTTCTCCTTCTTGGAACTATTCTATTGGTTTATCAGAATCTGAACTGGAACAATGGTCTAGGGTATTTATCCTTTTATTTGAAGAGATTTCAGCTGTGTCAGGAACCACATTGGTGTGACTATGTTTAGTCAAAGCCTCATTATATAGTTTCTCTTTAATCTTTTTTTATAGTTTCCAAATATTCAGAATGATTATCATTGAATTCTTTTCTACCCTCTTTAGATATTTGGAATGGTTTGAAGACGGGGTCTTGGTGTCTATTGGTAGAAGTCATAATAATAGACTGGTTTTGAACAAGATCCTCAATCCTGTCAAGATGTTTTCCTACTATTTTGAGATGGATGTTGGTATAATTTAGTTGTTTTACTATATCCTTCCCCTCCTTATCACTAGGATCTGTAGGGTTACTAATAGGTATAGCTTCAACTTGTTCCTTCTTTGTTCGTAAGATTATTCCTTCTAAAGGAGGATGAATAGACAAGACCTTTATAGCTTTATCCATGGTTTCCCATTCTACAATTCCTTTTTTCTCAGATACTGGATTAACATTATTATTAAAAGGATAATCAATGGAATTTTCAGAACAATATATCTTAAACCAATTGAAGAACAATATATTGACTTTGTGTTTTATCACAAAATCATAAAATTGTTCTTGAAAATATTGTCTTGTTTTTAGGGAATTTTTTAAGAACCATATTCTTTTGATGTGGTTATGTTTAGCAACAAAATCATCATGGAAAAACTTCTTGTCGATCTTGAACTCCTTTTCTAGTACATTTAAAAATTTCCCAATATTTTCTGATACAGAGGAATAAGAGGGACTAGTGGGAGTAGTACTGAGATCTTCATTAGATGTATAATTTGGCATAGGTAGTTTACTAGAGTAATCAATCTTCTTAATATGGGAATTTGGTATAACGGAAGTTGATTTCCTATGCTTGATTGGCGTGTTTGGTTGAGAAGTTTCTTGTGGGTTAAGAATACCTTGGTCAAAGATGACTTCAAGTTCCCTATGGCTTTGAGATTTTGTGAAAGAAATACCAACTCTTCCATCTTCATATTCCGTAACATAACTAAGTTGATTGTTTGGCCTTAAGTTGTTACTAGAAGATGGTTTGGTTTCTCCTTCGAGAAACCATTCATCAGGAATAGTTATGTCTTTCCATTGAATAGTTCTAGGAATATTAGCATTTGCACGAGAGAAGTCTGTTTGTAACAAAAGGGTTGATACTTTTGGACATGTATTTCTTGCTCTAGTAGCAAAAGTTGTCATCATTGTCTTATAGTATACTCTATAGATGATTGCAATAGGTATAGATCCTTCAAGCATTCTATAATTATGAGTCTTTATTTGCAAGACTAGACTTTTCAGAACATTTTTGTCTGAGAGTGATACTGATAGGTTTGGAAAACAATTAAAAGATAAAGGTCATGTACAAAGACTGGACTCAATTGAACTGAGAATGTAATCTTCATAGCTTGTATGCCTAGCGTCCCTGAGCATGACCAGAATAGAAGTATTCAAGCCTTCTTTTGTGAGGGGTTTAATTCCAACCTGAACTAAACCAATATTTATATATCCATACTTTCGTTCCCTGTGTTTTTGTATAGTTTTGGGAGTAAGTAGGCTAATAGTTTCAGAGGGGTTTTGTATTTGTATATCCCTTCTTCTGTTTTAACGGTATAATCAGGTACTATAGGACACCAGGGTTTATAGATATGTTTTTTACTTACCTTAGGAATTTTCCAATTATCAATTGACTCATTAAAATCTTTTATAACGTATTCTTCACTGTTTATTATCTTAGTTGAACGATTACTAGACTGAATTGAAACAGAATCAGATGAAGTAGAGCCAGAGTGGTGCGAATCCATCTCTGCTTCTCAACCTATTATATGGGGCTTGTATTCTTACTACGGTCCCTGAACAAAATAAGGATAAACTGCCTTCACCTGAGGACTTACTACACCTTCTCTACCGTTCGGGGCAAATATGCTCGCAACAACACAATCCTTTCTACAACAAGGACGAGACGCGGACGTACACGGACCTACACACCACACACAACACTACCCCCTCATGGCTCTGATACCAGAACGGCCACAGTGATCGAGCAAGGGGGGACAACGGGACGGGGAAGGATACGGATATAGAACGATATATAAAGATACAATTAATAAGTACAAAAATTAAAAAGAAAGTAAGAACATAAACAATAAACTAGAAGATGACCAGTTATGAGCCCAGCTGGGAAGATAACCCAGCGGAATAATAAATATAAATATGAATAGTATATATGTCGGTAATTACCGAACTTCTTTATTATATTTTTTATATTTTTTATATTATAAGTAGTGTATATATATATATAATATAAAAATAATATATACTTTAATCACGACTGAGAAGATAACTCAGTGGATTAGTTGTATAAACATAAAATAAAATAACAGAAATAAAATAACAAAAATAAAATAACAAAAATAAAATAACAAAAAATAAAATAACAAAAAAGTAACAACTGGATTAAGGACCAGTTGGACGGAACATTATTAAACGATCGTGAGAACCCCCAATCTTATTTGAAAGAGTCACCACAAATCTCGCGGAACAGTAAGTAGTCTGTTGACGGAAACAACTGTTCATTCGTCGGAGCCACGTTTAGCTCATGTGGTAGCCCGCGTAGCGATAGACATGTATGACTTTGACAGATGTCCGGCAAACAGAAAAAGAAAAGAAAAAGGTGGTGCTTATAATCGCAACCACATGTATTAGATGATAGTATTTAGGTAAAGAAGCTACCTTTATAGAAGAATAGTAGATCTTTACAGAAGAGTAGTAGGTCTGAAACTTTGACTACCGGTTGCCGGAAACCACCACACACCGGAGTTGTTATACAAGTTCCAGGTGGAACCAAACTTCAAAAAGAAGTCCAAGTTGGACTAAACTTCAACTTAAAGATCAAAGTTCAAGTTGAATCTATCTTCTTTATAGTATAGAAGAAAGATCAATCAAGAACATTACAAAGATTTATAGTATTGAAAGAAGAAATTTGGAAGTTGGAAACTAGAAAAGAGTTGGAGGTTTTCTTCAAAGAAAACTTTCTTTCTTTTTCTAGCTTTCTCTCTCTCTCTTTTGCCTCCTATTTTCCCTCTTTATTTTGCCCCCTTCTTTGAATGAGTCCCCAAGCCTTGTTTATATAGGCAGTTGGTTGCCAGATTGGTCCAAATATGAACAGTAATCGAATCTTTCTTTTACTATTTGAACAGTAAAAGTCATGATATAATGGACGACATAGGTCCCATGTATCTTTTACTTGTCAATTAGCCACATTAACTTATTATTTATAATGCAGGTGTCATCATCCAGGGATGAACCATCAGTTTCGAAATCATTATCATTGCCCAAGAAGATTGGTTGTGGTATCATTCTTCTGTTTCTTGCAGCATATTCTTCAGCCTTATATTTTTCTACCAACTCTGGCAAGTTTGTTCTGGCCTTGATGATGGTGTACATCCTGCTTCTTACTTTTGTAAATGTACTTGCAGTGTAGATTTTGTATATTTGGTTTTGATATACAAGAATGTTATCTGTCATATAGTTTTGAAGTATTTTGCATTTATTGAAATTTAATTCAAGGTTAGTACTTCTCCATCTGTTGATTTTTTTCTCGGAGGGTGCCCTTGCAATGTGCTTTGTGATCTTTGTTTATCAGGACGTGGCTTTGGATAAAATCCGTATTTGAGCATCCTTCCAATAGCACCAGATGTATTGATGGTTCAAACACGTGTTTGATCCATTCTGGAGATTTTGAAGTGATCCTTACCAAGATGTAATGTTCTTTAATCATTTATTTGTATTTGGTAATCACCTCTTTAAATGTCTTCCCCAACCAACTTTACTGAGAAAGGTCTTCACTGGATGGGATAATAATTTGTTTAATTACCCCAAAGTCAAGGAGAGTTTGGATTGTAATTTTTTCACCCTTGTACCAAATTTCTTCTTTGTGATAAGCATGAAATAGCCAGGCATTAATGATGCACAAATTTACTTTATATCCAAGTGTACATCTCCAGAAATCCGGATTGCAACCATTTGCACATGTGCCTGTCCTGCTATAACTGAACTCTTGTTGGACGTATATGCCATGTACTTTGATCTTGTTATACAAGATGTCATCGAGGAATTCATGGATTCGTTCTTCCTTTTTTTCAAAAGTCTCGTGAACCTTTTGGAAGATGTAATCTTGGATTGCTTCAGGTAAAACGGCAATTTCTCGGTTGTGGAAGAAGAACATTCTTGATGGGTTAAGAGTCTTTGTAGATGACTCCTCCATATGTGTGAACTTGTTTTTGAGTTCAAGAACATGTCTTTCAAGTTTTAGACAACTTGTTTTTAACAAGTGCCTTTCAAAGCGTAGCAACTTTATTTCAGGATAGTCATCGATGTTTTTGATTATATCCTCTATGTAGTAATGTTTTTGTAGATTTTTGGATGCTAAAGTTTTAGCTCCTTTTAATGTATGAAATCCATAATATTCAGGATCAGGAACATTTATGAGTCTTTTATTAGTGACCATGTTTTGTAGATTCCTGGGGCTTTACCCTTTAGTATTACAAAACAGGCAAAGTTACTTTTAGTAACAAAGTATTCTTCAAGATTCTGTAGACACTTATAGTGTATAGCCTCATCTTCCCTGTTTTGATAAAGTTAATCAATAAGGTTTTGATGGTCTTGTGTTAACTTTTTTGTCTGTGGTACTTTGATATTTTATTACTTCCTTGGAGCATGACTCCATCTGTGATAAATTATTGGAGACATGATTTATTGATAATTTTTTCTTTCGGAAGCCTTTATTTTGTACAAGACTCTGAACAGAATTTTTGTTCTTCATATTAATTTCCCCAGATGTTTCAAGGAATTCAAATTGTATGGTTTCATTCATGACATCAAATGAAATGGAATTCATCCCAACAGTATAAGGAGTAATCAAAGAAATAAATGGTGTTCCTAAGATTACTGTATGGTTTATATTTCTCACAAGCACGAAAGTTGTTTTGAATAAAAATCCATTTTTTACTATCGAGGCCTCAGTTTTGGCATCGATGTGTAACTTGGAATTGTCAGCGGCTGATAATTGATCTATGGTTGTTTCCCTAAAATTATCAGGTACTAAACCTGGTTGAATACAATTTAGGTCAGCGCCCGTATCAAATAGTGCGATAGTATCAATTTTGACACATTCAGAAAATTGGATAGTGATTTTTACCAAATATTTTCTCACGACTATTTCTTTAAATCTTAGGAATGTATCTAGTATTTTCTTCTTTTCTGGATGGTCTATTTTTGAGAGAGTATCTTTTATGAAACCAATCTCTTGATCCTGAGATTATTTCTAGTCTAATATCTTTTAGCTTATTTCTAAACTTTTCTCCATGAAGATTAGGCAAACCGGCTAAGAACTTTTCATTCCAAAAAGGTTCATTAGAATATTCCCTTATCATTATTCTAGTTAAGAAAGTATTCTTGTAATCCAGAAAATCACTCAGTTTTCTGCATCTTAGATTTGCTAGTAATTCAGCATTTTTATCTCTAATATGGGACGGATCTCCTATGAAATGTAAGGAAATCGCAAGTATTAAAGCATCAACCGCATTTGATTGGGCAAATCCTTCAGGATCCATAATAGCCTCCCCTTTCATATTGAGCTTAACAGCGTTAATAATGGAAGTCTGATTTATAGGTGTTAAATAGAAATCCCACCATCCTTTTAGCTGTCCGGAGAAGCCTGACATAATCATTTCTGCTATACTTTTATCACTAATTTGGCCATTATTTGTCCTAAATTCATTAGCATACATTGTCATTTGTTGTAGTATACTTATGATTTCATATTCTAATTTTCCATTGATATTCCAGTCATAGATCGAGTCACTACTGAACCGATGTTGGGACACTAGTTTAGCAATACTAAGATCTGGGACCGAGTCCCACTCGATCTTATTAACCTGATCTTGAGTTTCATTATATGATTGGTACTCATCATTCGTAATATGTTTCAAAGTGTTTATTCTCTTTCCTAGGGATCGTTCAGGAGTATCTGGGATGATGTAGGTAGAGCTACTTCATGTATACTCATTGTTTCCTTTTGAGGAGATCTGGTAAGGTTTAAACATAGGGCCTTGGGATTTAATATTCTTAATTAATATCTCTTTGTTTGGATTATTAATTATGACTGAATGGGTTTGAACCATACTTTCTATTCGTTCAATTTGTTTTCGTATAGCTCCTAGGTAAGTATTGGTAAAATTTATTTGTGATACAATACTCTTCCTATTTGGTTCTAAAGGGTCATTAATAGGTACTGCTTCAACCTTTCTTTCTCCTAATGGTAATAGTATTTCTTGGAAAGGTGGGTGTTTTGACAGGACTTTTTTGGCGCTATTTTTTGTCTCTCATTCCGTAACTCCTTTTTTCTCTGAGACTGGATTAGCTATATTTTTGAAGGGATAGTCAATAGCATTCTCCGAGCAATATATTTTAAACCAATTGAAGAACAATATATTAACCTTATGTTTTATCACAAAATTATAAAATTGTTCTTGGATGTTTTGCCTTATTTCTAGAAAGTTTTTTAAGAACCATAATATTTTGTGGCGATTATGTTCAGCCACAAAATCATCATGAAAAAACTTTTTGTTGACTCTAAATTCCTTTTCTAGAACATTGATCCTTTCCCCGATATTTTCTGATACAAAAGAATAAGTCGGGCTAGAAGGAGCATCATGAGTAGAAGGTATTTCAGTGTCGGTTTCAAATGTATAAAAAGGTCTTGGTATTTCACCCGAATAATCAACCTTTCTTATATGAGAATTTGGTATAATGGAAATTGATCTTCTATGCTTAATTGGTGTATTAATTTGAGAAACTCTTCCTAAATCAGTAGTATTGATTCAATGAGGTCTTCGGGATACCTAACACTTTAGGATTTTGTAAAAGAAATACCGATTCTTCCATCCTCATATTCTGTAACATAACTAAGTTGATTGTTCGGCCTTAAGTTGTTACTAGAAAGTGGTTTGGTTTCTCCTACAAGGAACCATTCATCAGGAATAGTTATGTCCTTCCATTGAATTGTTCTAGGGATATTAGCATTTGCACGAGAGAAGTCTGTCTGTAATAAAAGGGTTGAGCCTTTTGGACATGTATTTCTTGCTCTAGTTGCAAAAGTTGTCATCATAGTCTTGTTGTAGACTCTATAGATGATTGCAATAGGTATAGATCCTTCAAGCATACTATAATTATAAGTCTTTATTTGCAAGACTAGACTTTTCAGAACATTTTTGTCTGAGAGTGATACTGATAGGTTGGAAAATAATTAAAAGATATAGGTCTTGTACAAAGACTGGACTCAATTGAACTGAGAAGGGAATCTTCATAGCTTGTATGCCTAGCGTCCCTGAGCATAACCAGAATAGAAGTATTTAAGCCTTCATTTGTGAGGGGTTTAATTCCAACCTGAACTAAACCAATATTTATGTATCCATACTTTCGTTCCCTGTGTTTTTGTATAGTTTTGGGAGTAAGTAGGCTAATAGTTTCAGAGGGGTTTTGTATTTGTATATCCCTTTCTTCAGTTTTAACGGTATAATCAGATATGATAGGACACCAGGGTTTATAGATATGTTTTTTTACTTACCTTAGGAATTTTCCAATTATCAATTGACTCATTAAAATCTTCTATGACGTATTCTTCACTGTTTATTATCTTAGTTGAACGATTACTAGACTGAATTGAAACGGAATCAGAAGAAGTAGAGCCAGAGTGGTGCGAATCCATCTCTGCTTCTCAACCTATTATATGGGGCTTGTATTCTTACTACGGTCCCCGAACAAAATAAGGATAAACGCCTTCACCCGAGGACTTACTACACCGAGTTATGAGCCCGGCTGGGAAGATAACCCAGCGGAATAATAAATATAAATATGAATAGTAAATATGTCGGTAATTACCAAACTTCTTTTTTATATTTTTTATTTTTTATTTTTTATATTTTTTAATATTATAAGTAGTGTATATATATATATATAATATAATAATAATATATATTATAATCACGACTGAGAAGATAACTCAGTGGATTAGTTGTATAAACATAAAATAAAATAACAGAAATAAAATAACAAAAATAAAATGACAAAAATAAAATAACAAAAAAGTAACAACTGGATTAAGGACCAGTTGGACGGAACAGTATTAAACGATCATGAGAACCCCCAATCTTATTTGAAAGAGTCACCACAAATCTCGCGGAACAGTAAGTACATCTGGTGAGCAATTATTTTCTCCGTTTGTTATCTTCCTAGTTAGATCTACGAATAACGATCTTGAAACAGAATCAGACGAAGTAGAGCCAGAGTGGTGCGAATCCATCTCTGCTTCTCAACCTATTATATGGGGCTTGTATTCTTACTACGGTCCCTGAACAAAATAAGGATAAACTGTCTTCACCTGAGGACTTACTACACCTATATATATATATATATATATATCGGGGGAAATATGATTTTTAATAATAAGGGTAATTAAGAAAAATAAGGGATCAGGTTAATTATTGATAATTTTTCTATTTAAGGAAAAATAAACCTCATTAGTTTTCCGTAACTTTTTGAATCAAAATTCCACCTCCTAATATTCCCCTCTCCTGCGTGTAAGAGTTTGAGAAATAGGTTTTGAGATTTCTTCCGTTTTCTAAGTCCAATCTCAACCGTTTTCATATTCGAGTGAAGCGTTGGAATCGTCGTGAAGATGGCGTCGTTTCAAAAAAAGAAATATGGAGCTTTTCTCAAGGTATGATTTTCGACCTAGCTGCTGTTTTGGATGGTTTTGGAGATCAAAACTCATATCTTTCGTAGTCTTGTGTTAATCGAAGCGGGTGATCGAATCTAACCATTTTTGAAATTGATCACATAGGCTACCTGCAAGTAAAGATCAGGTTTTGCTGGTTTTTCTCAAATTCTTGAGAATCGATTATTGGCAATCCCATCCATTCACCTAGTTAAGATATTCTTGCATTTATGCAACATTCAACGATGTAGTCTACCCTACCTCTCAGGAATGGTTATCTAAACCTGCAGGTGAATACGAAATGGGATGTTTAGTGAATCCTCAAGTCTCTTCGGGAGAATGAGGAATAATATGCTTGTATATTCAGGTGCAAACTAGAATATAAGTTATAACACTAATTCTGGCTTTAGGTCGGATTAAGGATGATCGTTATGTAGATCTTGTCCTCAGTGTTGACTCAAAGGCATATTGAAAGTGTACCACCGGATTACATGGACAGGCGACGTTTCGATCCCAAAGACCCAAGCCGCCAACCTACCTGATCAGTGTACCAAGTCACATGGTATTCGGATTCTAAGTACGCGACGGGTCACTGACCTACCCTACGGCGGCACACTCCGCTCGTGCTTGGAAGGATGAATTACTAAGATGCGCTTGGAGGGTACAGATTAGAGGGATACGTCTCGCTTGTTTTGAGCAAGTGGGAGAATGTGGTAGATATAGATATAAAGGGGTGTGCTCTAAAACAATGAATCCACTAGCCTTTCGTGCAAGTGGGAGATTGTTAGGTGTAGTGCCCGAAAAACAATTATGTAATTGTTTTAGGACAGAATTAATAATTCATCTTATTATATGCATGTATGCTTATAATTAAGACACTACTGAAAACCCTAAGTACCCCGTTTATGTAATCACATAACTCAGTGTATGGCTATACACAAGAGGATTGAGTTAGTGAGATGTACTTAAAATTAATTTAGTCCGTAGCGTTTATTAATCGGAGTACGGGTCTCATGATTAATTTGCTAATAATGCGCCCAGAACACTCTACGGTGTGACAGTCTTATCCGGACTGTCGGTAATAGGGTACCTAATGGGGCATTTATATATGATGATGATCATATAGGGCTGGACCGATTTGATTTGAGTTCTCGATATAATTCCGTGATCGAGAAGTCTTATTGAATCACAAGATGATCATATATGGATTAATCTCAATCCTGAGGTGATCACAGACAACTGCTTAGACTAGGGTAGAGTTTGATGTGTTAGTGATCACTTTGTAGTATGTGGTCCCGAACTTCTCGTTGGCTCTATTCTGGGATGAGTGAGTAGTCTGTGCTATCACAGATATGGAATCCATTCCCTCCCTCGGGAAGTAGACAGAAAGTTCCCTTATTTGTTAATCCTAGAAACTGGTCGATCCCGGGAGTTCGTACTATATTAGTTATGAACTAATTGATCACTATAGGGTTAATGGTAAATAAGGATAAGAGGTTTCGAGAAGGGTTTACGGAGATATCCCGAATCGAAACAAACAGTCTATGGAGGATTTATCCGTATGTAATGATTATATCAGTGGACACCTTATCAACTCATAGTTGAGAGTAAGTTATCTATATTCGGCAGAGTTCAGTTTCGGGTTTATAGTGGTGTAATCCTGGAATTAATAGATTGAATATTATTGTTCGGTCTGACGGATAATATTATTTAATTTATTGTAGCTACCGAATATGGGTTAATGGTCCCCGACGTGGCTCCTAACATAGCATATGTTTTCTCGTCGTTTCACCTCAATTGTAATTAAATAGTTGGATTGGACTATTTAATTGATATGTGGATTAATTGTTTAGTTGGACTAAATAATTAAATACACGGAAAAGACATTTTTCGTGGACTCGACCTAAATTAGTGTGTTGACTTTTTGACCTAATTGGTCAAATATAAAAGTGGCGTGTATTACTTGTTTGGTTATCAAAAAATTTGTTTTCTTGGATAATTATGGTACAAGTATTTAATTATTTATTTATTGAATGATTAATTAAGGAAAAAATATTAGATTGATCCTTAAATAATCTAGATTTATTCTAGATTATTCTAGGAGTATCTTTTATTTAATAAGGATTATTATAATTGATTTGGTATTAATTATTAAATCCTTGGAGGACAAGGATTACTCTCCTATATAAAGAGAGTTCTCTCAAGCCTCAATACACACATAACATGTGACTTAGATGAGTGTTTGAAGCTTAGAATTTTCGGCTTCAACACTAGGGTTTCGAGTTGGGATAATCCTCGGGATTATTCCGGTAGCATATCGAGGAGGTCCGGCGGTTTGAAACACCATCCACCTGGTGGTGCTTGGAGACACATGTTGGAAGACTTTGGCTTCTCAACTAGGATCTCAACTAGCTTGGATTGAAGATTGTTCTAGACGTTTATTCACAATAAACCGGTAAGCAATCTGACCCCCTCGTAGGATTAGTTCTATTATTTTATGTGCTTTAGTTGACTAGATCTAGATCTTATACTTTCCGCTGCGTAATCGGGTGGATCTATGATCCATCCGGAGATATTACATCCTACAAGTGGTATCAGAGCCTTTGATCTATCAATCAAAGTATGTGAGTTTTAGATCTAGGAGTGGAAAATCATGTTTAGATTATTTTTTGTTTTTCGTTTGCTTTTCTATATGCATCGAAATTTATTCATGTATGTTGCCTTGTGATTTTCATGGATGAAGATATGGATTGGGGTTGGTATTTTTTACTCGTTAGATCTACTGTAAACTCATATAAATTCGTTTATATGAGTATAGGAAATTTTGTAATTTTAGTTTCCTAGAAGTAGATCAGTTTTGTTTCTGTTCAGTTTTTTATTTATTCCTGGAGATTGAGCCGTTGAAACGACAATCCCTCCATTCAGAATGAAGATTAATAGTTTCAGAACGGACCCTCAAAATTTCGTGACGATCGGAGTCCATCTCGATGTCCAATCGTTACAATAAAGTTGCTGCTGTGTCGTAAAAGCACTGCCGCCCCAGCTGTCAGTTCGTCGAATTTCTGGAAAAGATTGGACCGTTGAAACAAAGATCCAACCGTTCAGATTTAAGTAGGAGGAGTGAAGAACAGGTCCATAAAGTTTCGTGATGATCAAAGTTCGTTTAGATGTCGAATTGTCGATAAAACGCGGCAGCAGCAGATTAGAAAATAGTAAACCCTAGTTATGGTTTGTTTGTTTTTTTAATAGGTTAGATACGGGGGTACCAACGATCCATCTCGGTGTTTATTTTTTCCGTTATTTTTTTCGTGTATGATCGAAATTATGTGATAGAAACCGGAAAATTTCCATGACATGCATCATATCATGATTCCACTCCAATGCATACATGTAGCTAGTTTATTTGGAATAAATTATGCATGTATAACTCGTATAATTAGTTAAAAGTTTTTTTAATTAATATGTGGTAGTTAATTAATTAAGTAACTAATTATTAAAACCGAGGAACCGGGTTTTGTCAATCGTTACGATTTTAGTGATGGATTCTCGGTGAATCCCACTTAGATAAATCGTTGAGTTTTCGGTGAACCTACCTTAAACAGAAACGAGATTACGCTTTGGTTGACAACATAGAAATCGGAAAATCTTAGTACATGGGTTCGGAAATGGTCTAACCATGGTTGGACGAGTTCAACCGAGCTTCGGCTCAATGGACTCCCCTCCACGTGTTGTGTACGTTACAGTGGTTCGACAAGACTTAGCATAGCCGATAAGCCTTTGGGCTAAACGGGGCTTCTCTTGCCGGATCGGCTTGAACTGCCACATATGTTCCAACGAATAAGACGGCGTAGGCTTGCCTACATAACCGACCCTTTTTGGAGTACTTTGATTTATTGTTTCTTATTGTCAAGACCGAAACCGTAATTAGTAAATCGACCACTTTTTCAAATTATTGAGTGGGAGCGGGGAAGGCGACAGCCAACCCCACGGCCTCTACTATAGATGCAAGCACGTGAGAGAATGGTGACACCTCATGCCGCTTTGATTCCGGTCCCCTTCGGATGGTGTTCACCGCTATCAAAATTCAAGGCTTGGTCTCCGAAAGGATAGGATATCAGGTTCTCGCCAGGTCACTGACCTGCCCCTCGTAGGCATACTCGGGGCGTACTCTGAGATCTGATATAGTAGGTCACACTCTTTATGGATATTTTTGAAATATCTAGGCTAGAAAAAGGAAGGTAATCAATGATTAAGGTCCAGGATGTCTGATTCCCGTGAGATGTTCGATTCTCGAAGCTTAATCATTGAGAGAGATTGTCTCAGTTTAACCGTCATAGTGATGATAGGATAAACTTTTTATAGTTTATTATTCATAAAATAAAATTTTAGTAGTGAAAAATTTATTTTTGAATTTAACTGTCTGTCATATTTATTTTACAACTAAATCTCTAGGCTATTAAACTGTTAGTAATAGAACGTCATTAAAAATGTGAAAAGTAACAAGTACGTTGTGAATTATCAATAAATGCAGTTAATTTTCGGAAGAGATTTTTCTCTTGAGCCTTTAAAAACTTAATGACATAGTATAGGTATGTTACGGATGTCGCTCGTGTAAAACGAGAAAGGACCGTACTTAGTTTACAAAAGATGATTTAGGACTATATATAAAATTCATTTAGTGAATTTTAAAAGTGTAATTACACAACAAAATTTCTAAATTGAAAAATTGGAAAATCATATACATAAGGCATTGCTAGTTAGACGGTATTTGGAACCGATAAACTAGTGGGAGCCTTAGTCTTATGATTTGTTGTTTTTCTGAATCATTAGAAATGTGTAATGGACTGCACAAGAGTTTTTCCATTCATTGGAAAAACAATAATAAAGCGTTACTAGTTAGACAGTATTTGGAACTGATAAACTAGTGGGAGCTTAATTCTGGAGATTTTATAATCTATGAAACATCATGAACACAACATTGCTAGATAGACGGTATTTGGAACTGATAAACTAGTGGGAGCTTAGTTCTAGGTGATGTTCTAATCTTTGAAAAATCATAAATACAATGTGTTGCTAGTTAGACGGTATTTGGAACTGATAAACTAGAGGGAGCTTTGCTCTTATGATTTGTCGATTAGAAAAATAGAATAGTCCAAGCTAGTAACACTATCATTAGGCATCCGACAGTTCAAGAGTAGTGTCTACTCAAACGAACTGCTAGTTCAAGACTGTTTCCATTTAAGGAAAGTCGAGAATAGGAAAGAATGTTTATACGTGTTAGTCATCTAAACTAAGTAGTTTAAGGCTAAACCGAAATATTATTAAATTGGAAATTAGAGGATAAGGAAAGTGATTTCGGATCACTGACCAATGTATCCTTAGCAATTTTCTCAAAAGCTAAGTTCTTTGGAAGAACTAGGTAGCTTTGCATTAAACGATAAATAAAATAGACAACGGGCAGTTACTTCAGATAGACTAGTGGGAGTGATATAAGGAAATGAATCTCGGATTCAATTCTTGAGTATCACAGAAAGTTCATTATCTGTTTTCGGATTCGTTGGAACGACGTATTAATTTTCAATAGGATAATTTGTTTGTCTTATTGACGATAAATATAACATTCATAGCACGAAGCCAAGACTCGGACTTTTGTTTGATAAAATCAGAACCACTAAGAAGTGCTGAATAGGTATATGTAACACCCATTTATATCTATATCTACAACATTCTCCCACTTGCTCAAAACAAGCGAGACGTATCCCTCTAATCTGTACCCTCCAAGCGCATCTTTGTAATTCATCCTTCCAATCACGACCGGAGTGTGCCGCCGTAGGGTAGGTCAGTGACCCGGTGCGTACTTAGAATCCGAATACCATGTGACTTGGTACATTGATCAGGTAGGTTGGCGGCTTGGGTCAATCATTGGGATCGAAACGTCGCCTTTCCATCTAAACCGGTGGTACACTCTCAATATGCCTTTGAGTCAACATTGAGGATAAGATCTACTTCACGATCATCCTTAATCTGACCTACACCCAGAATCAGTGTTATCACTTATATTATAGTTTGCACCTGAATATACTAGCATATTATTCCTCATTCTCCCGAAGAGACTTGAGGATTCACTAAACATCCCATTTCGTATTCATCTGCAGGTTTAGATAACTCCCTAATACCAATAGTCTCCAAGTGCCGGTTGAAGACTTCTAACGGCAATGTCTTGGTGAAAGGATCAGTGGGGTTGTCAGCAAAGGGGATTTTCTTGACGGAAATGTCTCCTCTTTGTACAATCTCTCTGATTAAATGGTACTTTCACTCAATATGCTTTGACTTGCGGTGACTACGGGGTTCCTTCGAATTTGATACGGCCCTATTGTTGTCACAATAGAGAGTGATCGGATCTTTGTGATTTGGAGAGACCCCTAAACCACTCAGGAACTTTTTGAGCCAAACTGCTTCCTTAGCTGCCTCGGAGGCCGCTATGTATTCAGCTTCCATAGTAGAATCAGCCATGCTGGATTGCTTGACGCTTCTCCAAATGACTGCACCACCACCAATGGGTGGGCCCATAACCCACAGGTCCCAGGATCGAAACCTGGCTCCGATACCACTTGTAGGATGTAATATCGCCGGATGGATCATAGATCCACCCGATTACGCAGCGGAAAGTACAAGATCTAGATCTAGTCAACCAAAATACATAAATATAATAGATCTAAACCTACGAGGGGGTTAGATTGCTTACCAGTTTATGGTAAATAAACTCCAAGAACAATCTTCAATCCAAGATCCAAGCTAGATGAGAAGCCACAGTCTTCCAACGTGTGTCTCAAAGCCCCACCAGGTGGATGGTGTTTCAAGCCGCCGGACCTCCTCGATATGCTACCGGAATAATCCCGAGGATTATCCCAACTCGAAACCCTAGTATTATAGCCGAAAATTCTAAGCTATAATACTCCCAATAATTCGAAATTATGTGTGTCATAAGGCTTGGGAGAACTCTCTTTATATAGGAGAGTAATCCTTGTCCTCCAAGGATTTAATAATTAAGAGATAATTATTAGATTAATCCTTATTGCAAATAAAATATAAATAAAATAATTATCCCAAACAAATTAGGATAAATAAATATATTATCCAATATTCCATGATTTATCAGTTAACAAATAAATAATTAAATCATATATCAAATAATTATCCAAGAAAACTAATTTCTTTCTAATTACTTAATTGTCACAAAATGCGCCCCAAACCCTAGATAAATAGGGCCACACACATTTTACACATATTGGGCCGAGTTCAGAAAAAATTTCTTTTCCATGTATTTAATCATCTAGTCCAAATAAACAATTAATCCACCTATCAATTAAATAGTCCAATCCAACTATTTAATTATAATTGAGGTGAAATGACGAGAAAACATATGCTATGTTAGGAGCCACGTCGGGGACCATGGACCTATATTCAGTAGCTACAATAAATTAAATAATATTATCCGTCAGACCGAACAATAATATTCAATCTATTAATTCCGGGATTACACCACTATAAACCCGAAACTGAACTCCGCCGAATATAGATAACTTATACTCAACTATGAGTTGATAAGCATCCACTGATATAATCATTACATATGGATAAATCCTCCATAGACTGTTTGTTTCGATTCGGGATATCTCCATAAACCCTTCTCGAAACCTCTTATCCTTATTTACCATTAACCCTCTAGTGATCAATTAGTTCATAACTAATATAATATGAACTCCCGGGATCGATCAGTTTCTAGGATTAACAAATAAGGGAACTGTCTGTCTACTTCCCGAGGGAAGGAATGGATTCCATATATGTGATAGCACAGACTACTCACTCATCCTAAAATAGAGCCAACGAGAAGTGTTGGACCACATACTACGAAGTGATCCTTACTAACACATCAAACTCTACCCTAGTCTAAGCAGTTGTCTGTGATCACCTCAGGATTGAGATTAATCCATATATGATCATCTTGTGATTCGATAAGACTTCTCGATCACGGAATTATATCGAGAACTCAAATCAAATCGGTCATCCCTATATGATTATCATCATATATAAATGCCCCACTAGGTACCCTATTACTGACAGTCCGGGTAAGACTGTCACACCTAAAGTGTTCTGGGCGCATTATTAGCAAATTAATCTTGAGACCCGTACTCAGATTAATAAACGCTACGGACTAAGTTAATTTTCAGTACATCTCACTAACTCAATCCTTTTGTGTATAGCCATACACTGAGTTATGTGATTACATGAACGAGGTACTTAGGGTTGTCAGTAGTGTCTTAATTATAAGCATACATGCATATAATAAGATGAATTATTAATTACGTCATAAAAACAATTAGATAATTGTCTTTCGGGCACTACACCTAACAATCTCCCACTTGCACGAAAGGCAAGTGGATTAATTGTTTTAGAGCACACCCTTTATATCTATATCTACAACATTCTCCCACTTGCTCAAAACAAATGAGACATATCCCCAAGATTCATACCCTCCAAGCGCATCTTAGTAATTCATCCTTCCAAGCACGACCGGAGTGTGCCGCCGCAGGGTAAGTCAGTGACCTGGCGCGTACTTAGAATCCGAATACCATGTGACTTGGTACACTGATCAGGTAGGTTTGCGGCTTGAGTCAATCTTTGGGATCAAAACGTCGCCCTTCCATCTAATCCCGTGGTACGATTTCAATATTCTTATGACCTCTAGTGATTGCAAAATCCTTATGATCTACCTCTCCAATGTTTTCACAATGAAGAGGATAATATTTCATCACATGAGTAAACACTCAGACCGAGATCGATTTAACGATCATCCTCAATCTGACCTAAAGCTAGAATCAGTGTTATCACTTATATTCTAGTTTGCACCGGAATATACTAGCATATAATTCCTCATTCTCCCGAAGAGACTTGAGGATTCACTAAACATCTCATTTAGTATTCAGTCGCAGGTATAGACAAGAATTCCTGAGAGGTAGGGTAGACTACATCGTTGAATGTTGCATTCCTCTATGCAAGAACATCTTAATCATTGAGATTGATGAATGGGATTGCCAATTGCTTATTTTCGTGAATTCGAGTCTGTCAAATTCTTTTAGAAAATAGCCCGATGGCATGTTATCCTCTGACTTCAGATAACACACCCATGTTGTTTCCAACAGTTTCAGTGTTACCATTCACAAACACTAATCTACATACTACTCTACTAATATCGAAGCCCAGTCTACGAAAGACTTATCAATATTCTAGTCAAGTCCACATATTAAAATATATGACTTTGAAATGACCTAGAGGTTTGCTTTAATCTCCAAAGGATATGAGCTATGGGAGGCATCCTGCCAAAGGTTCTTTCTGAATAAATTAAGATACGGTTAGTCTCGCAAAAAGGTCTTTGGGAATCACCCCTATTTTCTACTTTGTAACGAATCTGTCATTTGTTCTTAGCTAAAACCCTTCTGTTCTGAATGAGTTCAGATTCCGTTGTTCGGCAAGGATGTCTTAGGGAATCACCCCTATTTCCCGCTTTCTGACAAAATCAAGTAAGACTGAGTGGTAAGAGAGATCACGGTCTGGTTAACTCTCTACCTTTTAGGGAATCACCCCTAAATTACTCAGCTTTGCGTTGAAAGTTAAACTTTCCTATTCATTCGACTCTTCTCTGGTGTAGTTCCAATTACTTCCACTGGGCCTGAGATACTCGGTGGTTCTACAAGAGTTTCAACAGAACTAGAGTATCAAACTCCATTCACAGGGTTATGGCTTTTAAACCAACCTCTATGATCAGGATCCTATACAGCCCACGAAGGACTATAGGTCATCAATCTACCTTATAGACTGCAAGGTCCTACAATGGGTAATGGACAAACCATACTCCCACTACGTTCGGGGTGGATCGATATACTGATCTAGTTTAGTAGTTTTTATTAGTGTTATCACCAACTGCCGGTGTTGGATGTGGACTGAACAAATCAGTTAGTAACATCTTGAGTACAAATACTTCATGATCTAAGGTTGTTATTTATAGACTCTATGAGCCTGAGTTAGACAGTATAACCGTCATTCTTTGATTTTACGAGTTTTATAATCAACCTTTACTCAATGTATTAAGATATTTCACGCTCTGAACGTGTACGCAAAATTTCCAGTCCTACCTTCAAGCACTAAGTGCTAAATGTCTATATTTCCGGAAGTGGGTGAACCGAATTCACTCCGTATCCACAAATGTCTAGGCATCTTCTAGTTAGACTTCTCGGTTTCACATGATAATGTAAGCCGTTATTTTTGCAACTAATATCTTAAATGAGTTAAGCAGTGTATCGTAGCACATCAATAACTATATAAGGCAATTTTATGGTGTATCCCTTAGTGAAAACATTTCACTGGGAGGCAGGCCGAGCATCAATCCCGAAGACTGCGCAATAACCTATTTCTGAGTATGGAATACTCTATCTCTGGTGAAATCAGAGATTTCCTCCAAATATTTTGGATAAAATTACCGGAGTTTCGAGTATTTATCAGACAATATGTCACCACTCAGAAGCTCCCACTAGCTTGTATCTTTCATATGACCCCGAAGGTCGTTATGACCAAGCTATGTTACTTCTTTAAATCTATTACCCTTTCCTGATTGAAAGGAAACTTAGTCAGTGTTCCTTTGAGACAGTGTTCCTTTGACTGGGAGATAGGAATCACCCTAAGCCAGTCTTGAGATCTTATCTTTAGGGAATATGCACTAATTAATAGAATATAAAGAAGCGTTTATCAAAATACGGAAACCATTTGCGTTTATATATTTTAAGATGTGTTACTAATACCTTTTCATCAATGCTTAGTGGTTCTGACTTTATCAAACAAAAGTCCGAGTCTTGGATTCGTGCTACGAATGTTATATTCATCGTTAATAAGACAAACAAATTATCATATTGAAAATGAATACGTTCGTTCCAACGAATCCGAAAACAGAAAATGAATTTTCTGTGATACTCAAGAATTGAATCCGAGATTCATTTCCTTATATCACTCCCACTAGTCTATCTGAAATAACTGCCCGTTGTTTATTTTATTTATCGTTTAATGCAAAGCTACCTAGTTCTTCCAAAGAACTTTAGCTTTCGAGAAAATTGCTAAGGATGCATTGGTCAGTGATCCGAAATCACTTTCCTTATCCTCTAATTTCGAATTTATTATTTTTCCGGTTTAGCCTTAAAACTACTTAGTTTAGATGACTAACACGTATAAACATTCTTTCCCATTCTCGACTTTCCTTAGATGGAAACAGTCTTGAACTAGCAGTTTGTTTGAGTAGACACTACTCTTGAACTGTGGGATGTTCAGTGTTACTTGCTTGGACTATCGATTTTTCTAATCGTCAAATCATAAGACCAAAGCTCCCACTAGTTTATCGGTTCCAAATACCGTCTAACTAGAAACACTTAGTATTTATGATTTTTCAAAGATTAGAAAATCCCCCAGAACTAAGCTCCCACTAGTTTATCAGTTCCATATACTGTCTAAATAGCAATGCTTTGTTCATGATGTTTCAAAAGATTGGAAAAAAACTCCAGAGCTAAGCTCCCACTAGTTTATCAGTTCCAAATACTGTCTAACTAGCAACGCTTTATTCTTGTTTTTTCAATGAAAAGAGAAACTCATGTGCAGTCTATTACATATTTCTAATGATTCAGAAAAACAACAAATCATAAGACTAAGGCTCCCACTAGTTTATCGGTTCCAAATACCGTCTAACTAGCAACGCTTTATGTATGATTTTCTGATTTTTCAATTAGAAATTTGATGTGTAGTTACACTTTTAAAATTCACTAAATGAATTTTATATATAGTCCTTAATCATCTTTTGTAAACTAAGTACGGACATTTCCCGTTTTATACGAGAGACATCCGTGACATACCTATACTATGTCATTAAGATTTTAAAGGCTCAAGAGAAAATATTTTCCGAAAATTAACTGCATTTATTGATAATTACAACGTACTTGTTACTTTCCACATTTTTAATGAAGTCCTATTACTAACAGTTTAGTAGCCTAGAGATTTAGTTGTAAAAAATAAGACAGAAAGTTAAATTCAAAAAATAGATTTTCACTACTAGATCTTTATTTTAGGAATTATAAACTATAAAAAGTTTATCCTACCATTCCAAGGATTTAACCTCGCATAGTAGTGTCCGAGAGGGTCGATATCAGCACTATGACGGTTAAACTGAGACAATCTCTCTCAATGATTAAGCTTCAAGAATCGAACATCTCACGGGAATCAGACATCCCGGACCTTAATTATTGATTACCTTCCTTTTTCTAGCCTAGATATTTCAAAAATATCCATAAAGAGTGTGACCTACTATATCAGATCTCAGAGTACACCCCGAGTATGCCTACGAGGGGCAGGTCAGTGACCCGGCGAGTACCGATATCCTATCCTTTCGGAGACCAAGCCTCGAATTTTGATAGCGGTGAACACCATCCGAAGGGGGCCGAAATCAAAGCAGCATGAGGTGTCACCATTCTCTCACGTGCTTGCATCTATAGTAGAGGCCGTGGGGTTGGCTGTCGCCTTCCCCGCTCCCAATAATTTGAAAAAGTGGTGGGTTTACTAATTACAGTTTCGGTCTTGACAATAAGAAACAATAAATGATGTACTCCGAACAGGGTCGGTTATGTAGGCAAGCCTATGCCGTCTTATTCGTTGGAACATATGTGACTGTCGGTCGGATCCGGCAAGAGAAGCCCCATTTAGCCCGAAGGCTTATCGGCTATGCTAAGTCTTGTCGAACCACTGTAACGTACATCACACGTGGTGGGGAGTCGATCGAGCCGAAGATCGGTTGAACTCGCCCAACCATGGTTAGACCATTTCCAAACCCATGTACTAAGATTTTCCGATTTCTATGTTGTCAACCAAAGCATAATCTCGTTTCTGTTTAAGGTAGGTTCACCGAAAACTCAACGATTTATCTAAGTGGTATTCACCGAGAATCCATCACTAAAATCATAACGATTGACAAAACCCGGTTCCTCGGTTTTAATAATTAGTTACTTAATTAATTAACTACCACATATTAATTAAAAAAAGCTTTTAACTAATGATATGATGCATGTCATGGCAATTTTCCGGTTTCTATCACATAATTTCGATCATACACGAAAAATAACGGAAAAAATAAATACCGAGATGGATCGTTGGTACCCCCGTATCTAACCTATTAAAAAAACACAAACCCTAACTAGGGTTTACTATTTTCTAATCTGCTGCTGCCTCGTTTTAGCGACAATCAGACATCCAAACGAACATTGATCGTCACGAAACTTTATGGACCTGTTCTTCACTCCTCCTTCTTCAATATGGATGGTTGGATCCGAGTTTTGATGGCCCAATTTATTCCAGCAAGCCGCCGATCCAACTGTTGCATCTGTTTATAACTGCGGTGCATCAGTGTCTTCCCGGAGCCGATCAGGCATTGAGACACAACCCGATCGACCCGAAATTTTTAGTACTTGTTCAGAACTCCTTGATAGTCAATCTGAACGGTCGGATCTTTGTTTCAACGGTCCAATCTCTTTCAGAAATTCGACGAACAGACAGCTGGGACTGCAGTGCTTTTACGACACAGCAGCAACGTTATCGCAACGGTTGAACATCGAGATGGAGTCCGAGCGCAAGGGTCTGTTCTTCAACTTTTATTCTTCATTATGACCAGAGGGATTGTCGTTTCAACGGCTCAATCTCCGGGAATAAATAAAAAACCAAATAGAAACAAAACAGATCTACTTCTAGGAAACTAAAATTACAAAATTTCCTATACTCATATAAACGAATTTATATGAGTTTACAATAGATCTAACGAGTAAACAATACCAACCCCAATCCATATCTTCAACCACGACAATCACAAGGCAACATACATGAATAAATTTCGATGCATATAGAAAAGCAAACAAAAAACAAAAAACAATCTGAACATCCTAGAAGTAGATCTGTTTTGCTGCTGTTCGTTGTTTTATTTTTTCCCGGAGTTTAAGCCGTTGAAACGACAATCCCTCTAGTCATAATGAAGAATAAAACTTTAAGAACAGGCCCTCAAAATTTCGTGACGATCGGAATCCATCTCGATGTCCAATAGTTACAATAAAGTTGCTGCTCTGTCGTAAAAGCACTGCAGTCCCAGCTGTCAGTTCGTCGAATTTCTGGAAGAGATTGGACCGTTGAAATGAAGATCCAACCGTTCAGATTGAAGTAGGAGGAGTGCAAAACAGTTCCATAATTTTTCGTGATGATCAAAGTTCGTTTGGATGTCCAATTGTCGATAAAACGCGGCAGCAGCAGTTTAGAAAATAGTAAACCCTAGTTAGGGTTTGTGTTTTTTATAATAGGTTAGATACGGGGTACCAACGATCCATCTAGGTGTTTATTTTTTCCGTTATTTTTTCGTGTATGATCGAAATTATGTGATAGAAACCGGAAAATTGTCATTACATGCATCATATCATGATTCCACTCAAATGCATACATGTAGCTAGTTTATTTGGTATAAATTAGGCATGTATAACTCGTATAATTAGTTAAATGTTTTTTTAATTAATATGTGGTAGTTAATTAATTAAGTAACTAATTATTAAAACCGAGGAACCGGGTTTTGTCAATCGTTACGATTTTAGTGATGGATTCTCGGTGAATCCCACTTAGATAAATCGTTGAGTTTTTCGGTGATGGCTTCTCAGTGAACCCACCTTAAACAGAAACGAGATTACGCTTTGGGTGACAATTTAGAAATCGGAAAATCATAGTATATGGGTTCGGGAATGGTCTAACCATGGTTGGGCGAGTTCAACTGAGCTACGGCTCGATTGACTCCCCTCCACGTGTGACGTTTGCACGGGGTTCGACAAGACTTAGTATATCCGATAAGCCTTCGGTCTAAACGGGGCTTCTCTTGCCGGATCCGACCGACAGTCACATATGTTCCAACGAATAAGATAGCGTAGGCTTGCCTACATAACCGACCCTGTTCGGAGTACTTTGATTTATTGTTTCTTATTGTCAAGACCGAAACCGTAATTAGTAAACCCACCACTTTTTCAAATTATTGAGCGGGAGCGGGGGAGGCGACAGCCAACCCCACGGCCTCTACTATAGGTGCAAGCACGTGAGAGAATGGTGACGCCTCATGCCGCTTTGATTTCGGCCCCTTCGGATGGTGTTCACCGCTATCAAAATTCAAGGCTTGGTCTCCGAAAGGATAGGATTTCGGGTACTCGTCGGGTCAGCGACTCGCCCCTCGTAGGCATACTCGGGGCGTACTCTGAGATCTGATATAGTAGGTCACACTCTTTATGGATATTTTCGAATATCTAGGCTAGAAAAAGGAAGGTAATCAATTATTAAGGCCCGGGATGTCTGATTCCCATGAGATGTTCGATTCTCGAAGCTTAATCATTGAGAGAGATTGTCTCAGTTTTACCGTCATAGTGCTAATATCGACCATCTCGGACAGTACTATGCGAGGTTAAATCCTTGGAATGGTAGGATAAACCTTTTATAGTTTTTAATTCCTAAAATAAAAATCTAGTAGTGAAAATTTATTTTTTGAATTTAACTTTCTGTCTTATTTTTTAAAACTAAATCTCTAGGCTACTAAACTTTTAGTAATAGGACTTCATTAAAAATGTGGAAAGTAAACAAGTACGTTGTAAATTATCAAACAATGCATTTAATTTTTCGGAAGAGATTCATTCTCTTGAGCCTTTAAATTTTAAGTGACATAGTATATGTATGTCACATCTGTCATTCGTGTTGAACGAGAGAAGACCACACATAGTTTACAAAAGATGATATAGGACTATCAGAAAAATTCATTTTGTGAATTTTAAAAGGTGTAATTACACAACAAATTTCTAAATTGAAAAATTGGAAAATCATATACATAAGGCTTTGCTAGTTAGACGGTATTTGGAACCGATAAACTAGTGGGAGCCTTAGTCTTATGATTTGTTGTTTTTCTGAATCATTAGAAATGTGTAATGGACTGCACAAGAGTTTTTCCATTCATTGGAAAAACTAGAATAAAGCGTTACTAGTTAGACAGTATTTGGAACTGATAAACTAGTAGGAGCTTAGTTCTGGAGATTTTATAATCTTTGAAACATCATGAACACAACATTGCTAGTTAGGCGGTATTTGGAACTGATAAACTAGTGGGAGCTTAGTTCTAGGTGATGTTCTAATATTTGAAAAATCATAAATACAAAGTGTTGCTAGTTAGAAGGTATTTGGAACCGATAAACTAGTGGGAGCTTTGGTCGTATGATTTGACGATTAGAAAAATCGAATAGTCCAAGCTAGTAACACTATCATTAGGCATCCCACAGTTCAACAGTAGTGTCTACTCAAATGAACTGCTAGTTCAAGACTGTTTCCATTTAAGGAAAGTCGAGAATGGGAAAGAATGTTTATACGTGTTAGTCATCTAAACTAAGTAGTTTTAAGGCTAAACCAGAAAATTAATAAATTGGAAATTAGAGAATAAGGAAAGTGATTTCGGATCACTGACAAATGCATCCTTAGCAATTTTCTCGAAAGCTAAAGTTCTTTGAAAGAACTAGGTAGCTTTGCATTAAACGATAAATAAAATAGAAAACGGGCAGTTATTTCAGCTAGACTAGTGGGAGTGATATAAGAAAATTAATCTCGGATTCAATTCTTGAGTATCATAGAAAATTCATTTTCTGTTTTCGGATTCGTTAGAACGAACGTATTCATTTTTAATAGGATAATTTGTTTGTCTTATTGACGATGAATATAACATTTGTAGCACGAACCCAAGACTCGGACTTTTGTATGATAAAGTCAGAACCACTAAGAAATGCTGAATAGGTACATGTAACACATCTTAAACAATATAAACGCAAATGGTTTCCGTATTTAGATAAACACTTCTTCTTTCTATTAATTAGTGCATATTCCCTAACGACAAGATCTGCAGTCTCAAAGGAACAATGCCTAAGTTTCCTTTCAATCGGGAAAGGGTAATAGATTTAAAGAAGTTACATAGCTTGTTCATATCGACCTTCGGGGTCTTATGAAAGATACAAGCTAGCGGGAGCCTCTGAGTAGTGACATCTAAGTCTGACAACTATTTGAGACTCCGGTAAGTTTATCCAAAATATTTGGAGGAAATCTCTGATTTAACCAGAGATAGAGTATTCCAAACTCAGAAATAGGTTATTGCATAGTCTTCAGGACTGATGCTCGGCCTGCCTCCCAGTGTAATGTTTTCACTAAGGGATACACCACAAATTTGCCTTATATAGTTATTGATGTGCTACGATACGCTGCTGAACTCATTTAAGATATTGGTTGCAAAATAACGGTTTACGTTGTAATGAAAAACCGAGAAGTCTTCCTAAAAGATGCCTACGCATTTATGGATAAGGAGTGAATTCGGTTCACACCACTTCCGTAATTAGAGGCATTTAGCACCGAGTGCTTGAAGGTAGGACTGGAAATTTTGCGTACACGTTCAGATAGTGAAATATCTTGATGCATTGAGTAAAGGTTGTTGGTCCCTTGAAAAGGCTTTGGTTAAGTTTAGAGGGGGGGGGAATAAACTTAACACTTAAAACTTTGGAGTTAACAAATTACGCAACTTCGGCGGCACTGCGATACTTCGCATAACTGTCGATAAACGATAGTCTCTTGATAGTTAAGTTTGCTGAATTTGTGCAGCGGAATTATATCAAAATTAAGCCTTGAAACTTGTTGTTAAATATGATACTAAGTATTAGATACTCAGTAGTGCAAGTGTGTGATTTCAGTTGCTAGATTCAGTAAGTTGATATGTAAAATAAACTAAGTGCGAGAATGTAAATCTTTGAAAGTAAGTAGGCGATTTTATAGTGGTTCCGGGTGGTGTAATCCTGTCGGTCCACTCTTCTCCCGTGATGTTGGAGGAAATTCACTAGAGATCTTTGATGTAGGCTTGTTACAAAGATTCCTAAGTTGTTTGTCCTTCACCAATAACTATGGCTTCACAAGGCGAAAACGGGAACGGTAGAATTGCTTTGCTCCCGAGTCTTCCACCGGTCCTTGAAGGGTAGGATTGCCTCTTCACCAGCTCCACCACAAACAACAGTCTTTCACACCAAAGTGCTTCACTGTCTTCAGTAGGTTCTTTATGAAATAAAGATTGAATCAAGTAAATGATTCAGTTGCAGCAGCTTGATAAGGATGATATAATCAGCAGCTTTAGACTTCAAGTGTGTATGCTTGATGTAGCTTGAATGTAGAATACACTTGAAGAATTTCTCTGGATCGGTAGCTTTAAGTTCGGTAGGTTCGGCGGGGTGTTTTTCGATTCGAATAATATCTCTTCAAAGTTTATCAAAATTCATCATCTTGTTTCGAGTTGAAAGTCCTCTATTTATAGGTAGGAAAACATGTGACTTGTGTTTGAAATTCAAATGTAACCGTTCCTTGTTTTTGTCCCATCGATTTGCATTCAATCGTCACTATTCATGGGGCCGACACTTCGAAATTCCTTTTTGACGGTGCGATCTCACCCCTTTGACTTGTATCCAATGGATAAAAATATGAATCATCCCAACGTTCTTTTAATCTCAGCCTTTGATTTCTTTGATAAGTCAGAGGTAGTTGGCTATCCTTATCCATGTAATCTTCCAATAATATTGAATTAATCGAGGTATATTATCGGCGGGTTCATCGATCTGTGAGATACCTATCGATCTCGAACTCCAATTTCTTTGTGTATAAAATACAATGCGGTGACTTCTTTTATCTAACTTTTATTTGTGAAGTTAGATTACACCTTTTTAATTATAACCAAGTTCCAAACATCATCCAACTTATGGAACTTAGACCTTCTACACAAGGTATATGTGATCGGTTTAGGTCATCACAGACTTGCCTAAATTCTGATCCCATATCCTTGACTTAAATTACTAAGTTTGATCCCTTAGCCTTCTGTAACTGAGTTTGAGCCCTCAGCCTTCAGTCTTCAGTCTTCAGCAGGTTCCTGACTAGTCTACTGACCTATCTACCCTACTGACCTAGACCAGTCTGCTGAAACAAATCAGCTGATCATTGCAGTGCTTGTTTGATCAAACCTATTCATGAATCAAACTCTAATAAACCTATACATTTGATCTAGACATCTTTTTGCCTTTGCACTATAACAGCTAGTCTGGCACTCATCATCAAAACATAGAAATAAGTCCAACAAAGGTTGATTATAAAACTCACAAAATCAGAAAATGACGGTTATACTGTCAAACTCAGTCTGATAGAGTTTATAAATAACAACCTTAGATCTTGAAGTATTTGTACTCAAGATGTTACTAACTGATTTGTTCAGTCCACATCCAACACCGGCAGTTGGTGATAACACTAATAAAAAAAACTAAACTAGATCAGTATATCGATCCACCCCGGACGCAGTGGGAGTAGGTTTGTCCATTTACACATTGCAGGACCTTGCGGTCTATAGGGTAGATTGATGACCTATAGTCCTTCGTGGGCTGTGTAGGATCCTAATCATAGAGGTTGGTTTAAAAGCCATAACCCTGTGAATGGAGTTTAATACTCCAGTTCTGTTGAAACTCTTGTAGAACCACCTGAGTATCTCAGGCCCAGTAGGAGTAATTGGAACTACACGGAGAAGAGTCAAATGAATAGGAAAGTTTAACTTTCAATGCTAAGCTGAGTAATTTAGGGGTGATTCCCTAAAAGGTAGAGAGTTAACCAGACCGTGATCTCTCTTACCACTCAGTCTTGCTTGATTTCGTCAGAAAGCGGGAAATATGGGTGATTCCCTAAGACTTCCTTACCGAACAACGGAATCTTAATTCATTCAGAACAGAAGGGTTTTAGCTAAGAACAAATAACGGATTCGTTACAAAGCAGAAAATAAGGGTGATTCCCTAAAACCTTTTGCGAGACTAACGGTATCTTGATTTATTCAGAAAGAACCTTTGGCAGGATGTCTGCCATAGCTTATATCCTTTTGGGGATTAAAGCAAACCTCTAGGTCATTTCAAAGGCATATATTTTAATATGTGGATTTGACCAGAATATTGATAAGTCTTTCGTAGACTGGGCTTCAATATTAGTAAAGTAGTACGTAGATTAGTGTTTATGAATGGTAACACTAAAACAGTTGGAAACAACATGGGTGTGTTATCTGAAGTCAGAGTCTGACATGCCATCGGGATTCATTCTAAAGGATTTGATTCACTCAAATTCGCGAGAATCGATCATGGCAATCCCATCCATTCACCTGGTTAAGATCTTCTTGCATTTATGCAGCATTGAACGATGTAGTCTACCCTACCTCTCAGGAATGATTATCTAAACCTGCGGATGAATACTAAATGGGATGTTTAGTGAATCCTCAAGTCTCTTCAGGAGAATAAGGAATAATATGCTAGTATATTCAAGAATATAAGTGATAACACTGATTCTGGCTTTAGGTCGGATTAAGGATGATCGTCAAGTCGATTTTGTCCTCAGTGTTGACTCAAAGGCATATTGAAAGTGTACCACCGGATTATATGGAAAGGCGACGTTTCTATCCCAAATATTTACTCAAGAAGACAACCTACCTGATCAGTGTACCAAGTCACATGGTATTCGGATTCTAAGTACGCGCCGGATCATTGACCTACCCTGCGACGGCACACTCCGGTCGTGCTTGGAAGGATGAATTACTAAGATGCGCTTGGAGGGTACAGATTTGAGGGATACATCTCACATGTTTTGAGCAAGTGGGAGAATGCTATAGATATAGATATAAAGGGTGTGCTTTAAAACAATTAATCCACTTGCCTTTCGTGCAAGTGGGAGATTGTTAGGTGTAGTGCCCGAAAGACAATTATCTAATTGTTTTAGGACATAATTAATAATTCTTCTTATTATATGCATGTATGCTTATAATTAAGACACTACTGAAAACCCTAAGTACCTCTTTTATGTAATCACATAACTCAGTGTATGGCTATACACAAGAGGATTGAGTTAGTGAGATGTATTTAAAATTAACTTAATCCGTAGCGTTGATTAATCTGAGTACGGGTCTCATGATTAATATGCTAATAATGCGCCCAGAACACTTTACGGTGTTACAGTCTTATCCGGACTGCTGGTAATAGGGTACCTAGTGGGGCATTTATATATGATGATAATCATATAGGGCTGGACCGTTTTGATTTGAGTTCTCGATATAATTCCGTGATCGAGAAGTCTTATCGAATCACAAGATGATCATATATGGATTAATCTCAATCCTAAGGTTATCACAGACAACTGCTTAGACTAGGGTAGAGTTTGATGTGTTAGTAAGGATCACTTCATAGTATGTGGTCCAACACTTCTCGTTGGCTCTATTCTGGGATGAGTGAGTAGTCTGTGCTATCACAGATATGGAATCCATTCCTTCCCTCAGGAAGTAGACAGACAGTTCCCTTATTTGTTAATCCTAGAAACTGGTCAATCCACGGAGTTCATGTTACATTAGTTATGAACTAATTGATCACTAGGGGGTTAATGGTAAATAAGGATAAGATGTTTCGAGAAGGGTTTACGGAAATATCCCGAATCGTAACGAACAGTCTATGGAGGATTTATCTGTATGTAATGATTATATCAGTGGACACCTTATCAACTCATTGTTGAGTGTAAGTTATCTATATTCGGCAGAGTTCAGTTTCGGGTTTATGGTGGTGTAATCCCAGAATTAATAGGTTGGATATAAATGTTCGGTCTGACGAATAATTTTATTCGATTTGTTGTAGCTACTGAATATGGGTCCATGGTCCCCGACGTGGCTCCTAACATAGCATATGTATTCTCGTCGTTTCACCTCAATTGTAATTAAATAGTTGGATTGGACTATTTAATTGATATGTGGATTAATTGTTTAGTTGGACTAGATAATTAAATACATGAAAAGTTATTTTTCATGGACTCGGCCCAAGATGATGAAAAATGCATGAAGCCCTTTTGTCCTAAGGGGTTTGGGGCGCATATTTTCATTTATTATTTGTTGAGGAATTAGTTTTCTTAATAAATAATAAGACATGTGATTAAATTATTTATTTGTTAAATAATTGGAAAAGAAAATATTTTATATATCCTTATTAATTTGGGAATATTCTAGATTTATCTTTTTAGGAAAAGGATTATTTCAATTGATTTTGTATTAATTAAATAAATCCTTGGAGGACAAGGATTACTCTCCGATATAAAGAGAGTTCTCCCAAGCCTAAATCACATCACAAATTTCGACTTTTGGGTAGTAGTATCGCTTAGAGATTTCGGCCATTATACTAAGGGTTCGAGTTTTAGAAAAACTTTGGGTTTTTCTAAGGTAGCATATCGAGGAGGTCCGGCGGCTTGAAACACCATTCACCTGGTGGTGCTTGGAGATACACGTTGGAAGACTTTGGCTTCTCAACTAGGATCTCAACTAGCTTGGATTGACCTTTCGTTCTTGGATTTTTTGCACCATAAAAAGGTTGGTAATCTAACCCCCTCGTAGGTTAGATCTTTTCCTTGATCCTGAGGTGATCACAGACAACTGCTTCGACTAGGGTAGAGTTTGATGTGTTAGTAAGGATCACTTCGTAGTATGTGGTCCAACACTTCTCGTTGGCTCTATTTTAGGATGAGTGAGTAGTCTGTGCTATCACAGACATGGAATCCATTCCTTCCCTCGGGAAGTAGACAGACAGTTCCCTTATTTGTTGTTAGGAACATTTTATTGTGTTTTGATGATGGCCATACTAGCTGTTATAGCAAGCCTGAAATAAGTTAGAATTCTCTGTATAAGTCTTTACTTAGAGTCTGACATGTTGTATAAGTTAAGTCAGACAAGTATTGTACTAGTTGGTAGGACGGAAAAGTAGAAACAGACATTCGGCAGAGTGAAGCCAGCCAAACACCAGCAGATATACAATGAAGACATTATGGTCTGACTTATAACAAGGGAAGTCTGTGATGACCTCGGATAAGTCTAAGTTATACTTCAAGTGATGAAACTTAATATTCAAATATGGTGTACACTGATCTCACCCCAATCAAGGATCAGTGAAGTACAAAGATTCTCATTAAATTGAAATAATGAAGGAAACAGTGAATCGGCAGAGTAAACTGGCTTTCGGCTGAGTGAAGACAAAACGGTGAAGGAAGATCTAGAACGGCGAAGTCAGATGAATCACTCAACCGCTTGAGAACGGTGAAGTAAATATTACCAAATCAGATTTTGATGAAGATTCAGAAGATCATGCATTAAATGCACAATCAACAGAGGATCAATCAAGGACGGATTTTCTGCTATACGTTTGAAGGAAAAATCCGATCACTAAAATCAAGGAGAATGCAATTAAGGGGGAATCAAGAATAAAATCAAGGATTATTCCCTCATTAATATAGCCAACGGACGGAATTTCAAAATCAATCTTATTCAAGGCTATAAATAGAAGGCATTGGCAGACAAAGAAAAAAAAACGATAGAAAAAGAAAGATCAAGCAAATACTCTATCAATTTGAAAAGCCTTCTCTCTGAACATACAAGGATACATCTAGTGATCAACTCAGACATCAGAACTACAAAGTCATATTCGGCACTGAGATTGATCAAGCGAGTTTGTGAATCACATTCACATCAAACCGAAGCAACAGCGAATCCGAGGCAATCGAGAAGGAGTTGAGTCTGTGATAGTTGTTGAAGGATTTTGATCTCAAGGAGCGACAAAAGAGACGAATCACTTGAAGCCATTGCGGTCAAGGAGTGATAGTCTTGTAGATTGTGAAGCTTGGGAAGCCAAGGACAATCATACTATTGTATCTGTGAAAACAATAGTGAATTCCTCCGATCATCACATGAGAAGAGTGGATTAAGGGATTACACCACCCTAAACCACTATAAGCCTTGTGTCAATTTACTTTCTGCAATTTACTTTACAGCATTTATTTAAATTGCCTAGATCATAACTTATATTTGTGATTGTCTAAACTGATTTGAAAACAACATAGTAAGAAGGGACTTATCCGCCGCCCAAAAGCTTTTAAACATAAGAAAAGTTTTTGAAACTCCACTATAGTCATTCACCCCCCCCCCTCCTCTCGACTATTGTTTCACCCTTCTCGGGACCAACAATTGGTATCGGAGCGGTGTTCTAGTATCGAAACTTTGTTCGAGATCTAATTTCTGGTAACAAGGAGATCACATATTTTCAAAGTAGTTTTCAAATCTGAGTTTTCTATACATTTACATTTATATCTTCATTTGTACTTATGGATTCCTCAAAATTTTGGTCAAAAGTACATGTTTTTCATGTTAATAATTTTGATGAATATAAAATAAGAATGTTGTCTCATCTTGCAGCAACTCATGAGGAGATGTTGGATGTAATTAATGATGGACCAATCATAATCACTACTATGTTAGGCACAGGAGTAGATCAAGGGAAGGAAATTGATAAACCTAAGAAAGATTGGACCAAGGATGACAGGAGAAGAGTAAATCTAGACTTTGTTGTAAAAGACATGATTTTGAAGACCCTAGATAGCAACATGTTCATGAGAATCAAAGACTGCAAGACAGCAAAAGAGATGTGGGACAAGATATCATTGATAAATGAAGGATCTGAAGCAGTTAAAGAAAACAAGTTATCTGTTGCAAAACAGAAATTTGAGAATTTCAAAATGAAGGCTGGTGAATCCATTGATAAAATGGACAACAGATTCTCAAGCATTATCAGTGAACTGCAACAGCTTGGACACACATATCTCCAGAAAGAAGTATGCTTGAAGATTTTGAGAGGCTTACCTGAAAGATGGAAGATCATAACATCAGTAATCAGAGGAACAACAAATCTTGCAAACACAGACACTCTGGCCCTGATGTCCCATTTAAAAGCTCATGAATTCGAATTGAACGGTGAAGATGGTGCTCCGGCGAGACACAAAGAGCTACTTGCCTTTGGTTGCACCCCGAAGAAAGTAACTTTGCCAATTGTATCGACGAGAGACACAAGAACTCAAAGAACGGTAGCTTTATTAGTCAAACGTTTTGACAGGTTTAGCAAAAAGAAGCCATTCAAAGGAAACTCATCATCAAACAAGAGGTCAAGCTCAAACAAAGACATGAAGAAGAAAGATGATGAATACAGATGCTTCAACTGCAACAAGAAAGGCCACTTCAAGGCTGATTGTCCTGAAGAAAATGATAAAGATGACAAGAAGAAGTACAAGGCATCTGAAAAGAGAAAAGGCAAAAAGGCACTCAAGGCTGAATCCAGCAGTGAAAAGAATGAAGAATCATCTGATAATGACTCAGATGATAGTGATGAAGAAGACAACTCCAGAAAATGAAAAAGCATGCCTATGTCTCATGACCAAAGAATTAAATGAAGATGAAGGTGACGGCTCGGACAACGATTTATGTCTAATGACCAAAGAATCAAATGAAACGAGGTATCATCTAGTTCTTACTCTTCATCTAATGCATCCACATCGACAACTTTGCACAATCTTCTACTCTCCCATTCGATACAGCAGACCTAGTCCAAAATCTCATGACTAAATTTGATGAAATTGAAATGAATCATGAAATTATGGAAAAGGAATGCAAGGATCTAAGAAAAGAGAATAAGAGATTAAAGAAAGATCTGGATAAAGCAAAAGCTGAATTAATTAGTCAGGAGACCTACTTAAATGATCAACAAAAAGCAGATGATCATACATCTGTTACTTATAGATCAGTTAAGAAAATCTCCCCACCAGTAAAGGCAACCACTGCACCACTAAATGCACCAGCTTACAAGCCCTCAAAAAGGTTTGGATCCAGATCTGGTCTTGGCTACAACAGTCAGGATGAGAGTAGGGACAATGGTCAAAACAATTCTAAATTCAGGACAAACAATGGACCAAAATTTAGAATTGGACAGACTATAGTTCCAACAAACCATCCTGCTCCGGTGAAGTCAAAACCTAGTGTAGTGAAACAGCAGACTAAATCCTCATTCCAGCCAATCAAAAACAAAAACCTTCTGAAAGGTAAAGGCAGACTTTATCCTTCAGAGGATGATTGGAATGTTGCACCTCCAAAATACAAGACGAAACCATTGAGTGATATGCATCATGTGTTTAAGAAAAATCAATCTAGATATGTTCCTAGACACATGAAGCAACACAGGTTTCCTACTGCTTATTGGAAAGTGAAGAAGGATGTACATGCACCAAAGACAAAGAAAAGTATCAGAATATCTTTAGTAAAAATATTAGAAGCTATTCTGCCATGCCTTATATATATGAAGTTGATGACTTCAATTATCCAAAAAGAAGAACTTTTGGATATACACTTGGTATGGGAGGCATGATCGCTAACAGGTATGGACCCAAACAGTGTTGGGTACCTAAACTTAATTAATTTGTTTTGTAGGATGTCTGGTACATAGACAGTGGATGTTCTAGACACATGACAGGAAACAAGAGATGGCTCACTGACTTCAAAGCTTTTGATGGACCCAAAGTCACATTTGGAGGCAAAGAAAACCCTGGCAAGATTAAGGGGAAGGCACAATACTCAAGAACAATTTGAAGATTCAAAATGTAGCATATGTTAGAGGACTTAACTTCAATCGATGAGCATCGATCAATTACGTGACAAAGGCTACAATGTACATTTCAATAAGGAAGGATGCAAAGTGATTCACGGCCAAACCAACACGGTAGTTCTTGCGGGAAGAAGACAAGATAACATGTATGTGGTGGGTTGGAAAACGACCAAGGCGAAACATGTACGCTTGTCAAAAATAAAAAATCAACCAAATTTGGATTTGGCACGAAGATTAAATCACTTGAATTTCAAGACCATCAACAAACTATCAAAGAACAAGTTAGTTGAAGGCACTGCCGAGAGATCACATACAAGAAAGAAAGTCTATGTGATGCATGTCAGAAAGGGAAACAAATCAAAAGTTCATTCAAGAAAAAGCCCTATCAATCTACAACAAGAGTTCTACATCTGTTGCACATGGACCTGTTTGGACCAGTCACACCAGTAAGTGTAAGTGGTAAGAAATACACCCTAGTAGTGGTGGATGACTTCTCAAAATACACCTGGACCATTTTCATGAACAAGAAGAAAGAGACACTCAAAAAGCTGCCAGATTTGCTAAGAAGACTCCAAAATGAAAAAGAACTGAAGAACATCAAGATCAAATCAGATAGAGGGACTGAATTTCTTAATGAAATTATCAAAACCTATTGTGAAGAAAATGGAGTGCTACATCAACTATCTGCAGCAGGAAGTCCACAACAAAATGGTGTAGCGAAAAGAAGAAACGAACTCTCAAAGAAGCGAGTTAGAACAATGATTGTTGAAGCATGCTTGCCAAAGAGATTTTGGGTCAAGCAAAGAAATACGACATGCCATACACAAAATAGATCAATCATCAACAAACACCATGGAAAAACTCCATATGAAATATGGAATGGTAGAAGACCTAATATCTCATATTTTCATATGTTTGGATCAAAATGTTTTGTTTTGAACAGGAACCAGCTGCATACCTTTGATGAAAAGGCTGATGAAGCAATCTTCATGGGATACTCAGACACAAGCAAAGCATTCAGAATACTAAACAAAAGATCATTGGTGATTGAAGAATAAATTCATGTAGTTTTTGATGAACCAAATACAAATGGTGAAAATCTTCAAGATCAAGAAGAGGAAGCAGCACAAAGGGAAATCTACACAAATGCAACCATACCAACTTCCATCCTAAATCACCATTTTGAAAATCAAGAGGAACCACATATCAATACAACAGAAGAAGCACCAGAATTTGAAGTTCATGCTCAACATGAAAGTGTGGAAGCACCAAGTGAAGAGCAACTTCAACCTGATCTTAATTGACTAAGAGATCATCCTGAAGAACAAGTCACTGGAGACATTCACACAGGAGTTAGAACCAGAAGACAACTGGAAAATATGCTAACATGTTTTCTATTTCAAGTGTAACCCAAGACAATAGATGATGCAATTCAAGATGCAGATTGGATCACAGCCATGCAAGAAGAACTAAATGAATTTGAAAGAAATGAAGTCTGGGAACTTGTTGACAGACCAGATATGGCCAACATCATTGGAGCAAAATGGGTATTCAGAAACAAAATGGATAAGCAAGGAACAGTTGTCAGAAACAAAGCAAGGCTAGTTGCAAAAGGCTATTCTCAAGCAGAAGGAATAGATTATGATGAAACATTTGCACCAGTAGCAAGATTAGAGGCAATCAGACTCTTTCTAGCTTTTGCTGCATACAAAGACTTCAAAGTCTATCAAATGGATGTCAAGAGTGCATTTCTAAATGGACTTTTGGAAGAAGAAGTATATGTGAAACAACCTCCTGGTTTCCAAATCAAAGGAAAAGAAGACAAAGTATACAAACTCAAGAAGGCCCTCTATGGACTCAAACAGGCACCTAGAGCCTGGTATGAAATACTATCACAATTCCTGATCAAGAATGGATTCAACAAGGGAACTATAGACAAGACTCTATTCAAACTAGGGGAAGGAACAAGTACATTGCTAGTACAAATCTATGTTGATGATATCATCTTTGGATTAGAGGATGAAAAGCTATGTGAGAAATTTGCAAACCTGATGAAGAGCAAATTTCAGATGAGCATGATGGGAGAATTAAATTATTTCCTTGGCCTTCAAGTAAAGCAAATGAAGGATGGTATTTTCATTAGTCAAGCCAAGTACACAAGAGATTTAATACACAAGTATGGGATGGATACAAGTGGCATAGCAGACACACCAATGTGTGCAAGAGTCATTCTTGGAAAAGATGAAGCAGGAAAAGATGTCGACCAGAAAATGTATAAAGGAATCATTGGATCCCTACTATACCCGATCGCAAAGCGTACTCGATATAGCATTTGCAGTAGGAGTATGTGCAAGATTTCAAGCACAACCAAAAGAATCACATCTACTAGCAGCCAAAAGAATAATCAAATACTTGAAAAACACTATAAATGTTGGAATTTGGTATCCAAAAGATGGAGGATTTAAGTTGATATCATATTCAGACTCGACTATTCTGGATGCAAAATAGATAGAAAAAGCACCTCCGGAACATGTCAAATGCTAGGCACCCAGACTAGTCTCTTGGTTCAGTAAAAAGCAAAACTCCATATCTACATCAACGGCTGAAGCAGAATATATAGCAGCAGGTAGTTGTTGTGCACAAGTACTTTGGATCAGACAACAGCTAAGGGATTATGGAGTGGAGGAGAAAACAATTCCAATCATGTGTGATAACACAAGTGCAATATCTATTACTGAAAATCCAGTGTTGCATTCAAGAACAAAGCACATTGATGTGAGACATCACTTTATCAGAGATCATGTTGAAAAGGGAGATGTCATTCTAAAATACATACCCACTGAAGATCAATTGGCTGATATCTTTACTAAACCACTCAGTTATGAAAGATTTAGCATGTTAAGAACTGAGTTAGGAATGATTGAGATTGACTAAGTACCAAAGAGCAGCTAACTGGAGTAATCGGCTAAGTGACTTTATCAGCTGTTTAACCCTTTGCCATTACAGGAGATGTAGCAGGTAAGGCACTGGTATCCAACGAAGTCAACTTAACTGATTGTTAGGAACGGTTAAATGGAGCAGCTCAGTGAAGAATTCACTACATCGGCTAAGTGACCAGCCAAGGCACTCCACCGAAATAAAGACTTGGACAAATTAAAGTGTGAACAAAATCACATTTTATTACACGTGGAGAATAAGGAAATTATGGAGGATTATTCTGTGGAAGATTACACACGTGGAGATCAACTTATGAGCATGGAGGTAACCATATTATTTTTTGAATTATAAACGCCTTGATTCCCGGGCTCTATCATTACTTACCTCAATCCACTCCCCCACTACACTCGAATATCGCGATTTATATACACAAAATCACGCCATTATGTCATAAAATCCTTCCACATTCAAACCACGTTCACACTACCCAAATCATCCTATATAAACGATACTTAGAGATTTTCATAAATCTTTACATCCTCTTGCAAATTACAAACCCTACTTTTGTTTCTCTCTGAAAACTCAAAGTATTCTTTTCTAATCATCAATTACTTATCAATGGCTTCATCCTCCACAATCTCTCCCACTCAAAAATACTACGAAAAATCAATCATCACTGGTTCATTTTTCAAACCTGAACACTATCTCTCGTTTTGTGATAATGATGCACAAGCTCAACGCTTGGTTGACTGCTGTTCGAATTTGGGGCTGATGACTTTCCTAAATCACCCAATAACTGGAATCTGCTATGAAAATTAGATAGCATTTTGGAAAAATGCCAAGTTTGTGCCCAGCACAAAGAAGACTGAAGTCGATTGCATAAAAAGCTCTATCTTTGGAAGAGAAATAGTCATCACGCCTGGTACACTCAACGTATACACCGCAACTTCCCATAATAGGTCCGGCTAATGTCAAGTTTGTGACGATCGACACCAAGAAATTATGGGGCTGAAATAGCCAAGAACCCCGACGAAGAAACAAAAACATACAATCTACCCGGATCAATGCTCAAACTTCCTTTTTGCCGAATTTGCACCGATCATCACAAAGAATATCGAAGGCGAAAGGGGTCAATGGAAAACCTAACTAAGGTACGGATCAGACTGATGGCCATCATCTACGAAGGTATCAAATTCGACTGGGCAACATTTGTTTTCAATCGATTGAAGGATCAGATTCAGAAGGAAATTGATTTATCTATAACGGCACCAAGCAAGGATTTGCAGAAAAAGGGCGATTTCTGGGAGAGGAAATCATATGGATTCCCTCTTCAGCACCTATTCAACGCATTGAAAGTACAACCCACCAATTTGCAATCACCACACAAGTCGAAGACAATGTTCACTTACATCAAGGCATCCTTGAAACCCAAACACACTGCTGGGAGCAAAAGAAAACAACACCGAAACCGGTAGATCGGGGAGTGGGACGAAGAACCGGATCTCGAAGGCACGAGAACACATCTCTCTCGCCCGGTTCTAGCAACTTGAATGAACTGTGACAATCGGTGATGACACGAAACAACGAAGAAAAGGAGCAAGAGGAAATCACCTACCCGGAGGAAGGTGAGGAAGGATACGAATTACTTCATCCGAAGAAGAGGAGATAGATGAGAAAGAATCTGAGTCAGAGGATGAACACTCAGAGAGTGATCATTTTGAAGCAAGTCAAGAAAATCTGGAGATTTCTGATGATGAACTGACTCTTCAAGAAGTGCTTTTCAAAAGCATTGGCAAAGTTGACGAACAGCTAAGTGAGCCAGCTGATAAAGCTCACTCAGCCAAACTTGTCACTCCCCACAATTGCACAAGGGGGAATAGTAGCGGATGCAGCAGTCAACACTCAACAACAACCTCTAAATGACCCTGTGTCTAATGAGGAAGAACAAGAACAGATGGAAGAAAGAGAAGAAGACGCACAAGATGAAAAGGAAGAGGAAAAGGAAGAAAGAGAAATTGAAGTGGAGAATGAGAAAGGGCAAGATGGAGATGCTGAGAATGAAAATGATGGAGATGAAGAGGATGTCCATGTGGCACCAGAGGAAATTGATCCAGAGAGAGTCTTCAATCTGGACATTCAACCCCTCATTGTGGACATGGAAAGGCGATAGATTACGACGAGCAAAACCTCGAAGAATGCCTTAAGGAGTGAAGCAACCTCCTTAAACCACAAGATTGAGGCCCTCATCAACCACATCAAAATCCAAGATGAAGTCATGGAGAGACAAGGCAACCTTCTTTTCAATTTACAGCAACTCATTCCTCACCATGTCCAAACCAATCTTGAGTTTCATGCTGAGACGATTGACAACAATCTTAAGCCATTGGTGGACACCCTCAATGCTCACACTCATCAAATTCAGCACCTGGATGAGGTAATGGAGCATTCCGGCAAGCAACCTGGACCTTCTAATTAAAGTTGGTGAGGCCAACAACAAGATACTGGAAAGAAGGTATGGCCCTCTCCCTGATTCTGACACAGCAACGACAAATCTTGAAGCATTTTTTAGTGCTGCCAAACAGGGGGAAGGAAGCTCTAAGCCTGAAAGCTCCAGTGAAAAGAAGGCAAGCCCAACAGAAAAGGGCAGGGGCAGCAAAGGCAAAGGCATCAGGTTTGAGGATGTGAAGAAGTAGACCTTACACTCAATTTGAATTATTTTTAAATTACTTCTATTTGCCTTTGTCTTTGAATAAAAAGATGCAATATCTTATTGCCCTATGATGGATGAATAAAATTGCTTAGTTTTGTTCTGTTATTTATTATGAAAATTTTGGATTACTTATGTTCAGGCTTATGAGGGTTTTGGCATCATCAAAAAGGGGGAAATTGTTAGGAACATTTTATTGTGTTTTGATAATGGCCATACTAGTTGTTATAGCAAGCCTGAAATAACTTAGAATTCTCTGTATAAGTCTTTACTTAGAGTCAGACAAGTATTGTACTAGTTGGTAGGACTGCAAAGTAGAAACAGACATTCGGCAGAGTGAAGCCAGCCAAGCACCAGCGAGATACAATGAAGACATTATGGTCTGACTTATAACCAGGGAAGTCTGTGATGACCTTGGATAAGTCTAAGTTATACTTCAAGTGATGAAACCTAATATTCAAATATGGTGTACACTGATCTCACCCCAATCAAAGATCAGTGAAGAACAAAGATTCTCATTAAATTGAAATAATGAAGGAAACAGTGAATCGGCAGAGTAAACTGGCTTTCGGCGGAGTGAAGACAAAACGGTAAAGGAAGATCTAGAACGGCGAAGTCAGATGAATCACTCAAACGCTCTGAGAACGGTGAAGTATATATTACCAAATCAGATTTTGATGAAGATTCAGAAGATCATGCATTAAATGCACAATCAATAGAGGATCATTCAAGGACGGATTTTCTGCTATACGTTTGAAGGAAAAATCCGATCACTAAAATCAAGGAGAATGCAATTAAGAGGGAATCAAGAATAAAATCAAGGATTATTCCCTCATTAATATAGCCAACGGACGGAATTTCAAAATCAAGCTTATTCAAGGCTATAAATAGAAGGCATTGACAGACAAAGAAAAAAAAATGATAGAAAAAGAAAGATCAAACAAATACTCTGTCAATTTGAAAAGCCTTCTCTCTGAACATACAAGGATACATCTAGTGATCAACTCAGACATCAGAACTACAAAGTCATATTCAGCACTGAGATTGATCAAGCGAGTTTGTGAATCACATTCACATCAAACTGAAGCAACTGAATCAGAGGCAATCTGAGAAGAAGTTGAGTCTGTGATAGCTGTTGAATGATTTTGATCTCAAGAAGCAGCAAAAGAGACTGAATCACTGAAGCTGTTGCTGTCAAGGAGTGATAGTCTTGTAGATTGTGAAGATTGGGAAGCCAAGGACAATCATACTATTGTATCTGTGAAAACAATAGTGAATTCCTCCGATCATCACAGGAGAAGAGTGGATTAAGGGATTACACCACCCTGAACCACTATAAGCCTTGTGTCAATTTACTTTCTGCAATTTACTTTACAACATTTATTTAAATTGCCTAGATCATAACTTATATCTGTGATTGTCTAAACTGATTTGAAAACAACATAGTAAGAAGGGACTTATCCGCTGCCCAAAAGCTTTTAAACATAAGAAAAGTTTTTGAAACTCCACTATAGTCATTCACCCCCCCCCCCCCTTCGACTATAGTTTCACCCTTCTCTGGGACCAACATTTGTTAATCCTAGAAACCGATCGATCTGGCAGTTCATATTGTATTGGTTATGAACTAATTGATCACTAGGGGTTAATGGTAAATAAGGATAAGTGGTTTTGAGAAGGGTTTACGGAGATATCCCGAATCGAAACGAACAGTCTATGGAGGATTTATCCGTATGTAATGATTATATCAGTGGACGCTTATCAACTCATAGTTGAGTATAAGTCATATATATTCGGCAGAGTTCAGTTTCGGGTTTAAGGTGGTGTAATCCCGGAATTAATATATAGAATATTATGTTAGGTGTAATGCCCGAAAGACAATTTTGTAATTGTTTTATTTAATAAATGAAATGATATTATTATTCATATTTATTATTCTCATATTCACCAATGTGACAATAGTATTTACACTACAGAAAACCCTAAAGTATATCGTTTATGTAATCACTTAACTCAGTGTATGGGATATACACGGGAGGATTGAGTTAGTTTAGATGTACTTAAAATACAATTAGCCCGTAGTGAAGTTAATCGAGAGTATCGGGTCTCTCCTTTAACGTGCTATTAATGCGCCCAGAACACAATAGGTGTGATTGTCTTATCCGGACTTTCGGTTAAGAGAACCTAGTGGGGCATTTATATATGATAGATATATCATATAGGGGTGGACCGATTTGATTAGAGTTCACGATATAATTCCGTAATCGAGAAGTCTTATCGAATCAATCGATGATCATATTTATGGATATATCTTAATCCCGAGGTGATCACGAGTCAACCGCTTGAATCGGTATGAGGTTTGACTTGACGGTTAAGGATTACACCGAGTCCGTGATCCGAATTACCTCATCTTGGCATTGTACTTGGATTGAGTGAGTAGTACGTGTTATCACGGATACGGAATCCATTCCTTCCATTTATGGAAGTAGATAGACGATTCCCTTATTTGTTAATCCTAGAAACGATCGATCGTACGAGGTCATATTACACCGATTAGCTACCGATGAGTTGTATGAATTAATTGATCACTAGGGGTTAATGGTAAATAAGGGTAAGAGGTTCTAAAAAGGGTTAATGGTAACTTCCCGAATGAACAGTCTATGGAGGATTAATCCATATGTAATGATTATATCAATGGACGCTTATTATCATTCTCGTGAGGAGATAAATATAATCTTATAATCGGAGGAGTGCAGTCACGGGATTATGGTGGCATATTCCTGTGATTGATTTATCGAATATAATTATTCTGTTCGTAAGATAATTATTTATTTGATTTATCGGACCCGCTGATTATTAGTCCATGGTCCCCGACGTGCCTCCAATATAGCATAGCTATTCTCGTACGTCAAATCATAATAATATTAATATAGTTCTTATTAGAATTTAATTAAAACGATATGTGAATTAATTGTTTAGTGGACTATTAAATTAGTTGGGCTAAATAATTAAATATGTGAAAAAGACATTTTTCATAATCTTGGCCCAAGTGTGTGAAATGCGTGGATGACCTAATATATTAGGGCATGGGGCGCATCTTTTGTCATTTAATTGTCAAGAAATTAGGTTTCTTGGATAATTATTTAACATGTGATTAAATTATTTGTTTGTTGAATAATTGATTAAGGAAAATATTGGATTGATCCTTAAATATTCTAGATTGGTTCTAGATTATTCTAGGAGTATCTTTTATTTAATAGGATTATTATAATTGATTTTGTATTAATTATTAAATCCTTGGAGGACAATGATTACTCTCCTATATAAAGAGAGTTCTCCCAAGCTTAAAACACACACAAATTTCGACTTCTATCTCTTAGAGAGAAGAAGGAAAATATTCGGCCAAAGGGTAAGAGAGGAAGATCTTGGAGGTTTTCCGGGTAGCATATCGGGAGGATTCGAGACGAGGATTTTCTTCCACCGGGAGTTGCTCGGATCACACGTGCGGAAGATCGTGGTGCTCTACACACCATCTTTTGTTCTTCCTATTGCGGTTCTTGTACTTGGATTTTGAGATCCAATAGGTATGTTCTACAACCCCCTTGTAGAGTAGATCTAGTTATTTTATTATGTGTAAATTATAGATCTAGATCCTTTAAATTGCTTCCGTTGCGGATGGTATTACTAACAGTGGTATCAGTCGCCATGGTGATCTATATTTATACGTATAAAATATTAGATCTAGGAGTGGTAAACATGTAGATTTTTTGTCCCTATTTTTTTATAGGGGCCGAATATTTGTTTTTTTTCTATGTTGCGATGTTGTGGTTTGAAGAGATGGATTGGGGTTGGTACTGTTTACTCGTTAGATCTATTGTAAGCTCTCTCGATTTAGATCGTTTGAGCATAGGATTGATGTAAAATTTGTTGTTTTTTATTTATTTTTTTCGGCTATTTTTTTTTTTTGTAATTCCGGAAAAACGACGAAGAACGATGATGAACACGAGATGAAGACGGAACTCGAGGTATGAATAGGAGTCGTGGTGAAAAATTTTGTTATTTTTTTTTGCACCACACGGCTAGGGTTTGATTTTTTTTTATCAATAAAGTAAAGGCCCCTTCTCCTTTCGTGTTCGCGGTTCGTGGTTCAAGGCTCAAATATCGAAGACACGAAGACAAAAAGTTTTAATTTACTGCTTTCCTAGGATAGATTAGATACGGGGGTACCAACGATCCATCTTGGTGTTTAAATTTTCCGCAATTTATTTTTTTTATGTGTTTGATCATATAATAGATATAAAATCGGAATTGCCATGACATGCATCATATCATAAATCCACTCCATGCATACATGTAGAATTTTAATTTTGGTAATTAAAATAGGCATGTATAAAAACTGGCGTAATTAGTTGAAATTTAATTAATACGTGGTAATTAATTAATTTAGTAACTAATTAAAGATCCGAGGACGGGTTATGAAATCGTTAAGCCTTTCGGTGTGTGTTCTCGGTGAACCGCCTTAAAAGCCCAAACGAGATCACGTTTTCGATTCATAGTGTCTACGAGATTGAATGATGGTAAAAGAACAATAAATCTTGGATAAAAACGGTTCGCCTATAGGTTGGGTGGTCAACTGAGCTTCGCTCGACCGACTTAACCCTCCTAGTGTGATGTATGCATGGGGGTCCGGCAAGATTAAGCTACACCGGCGAGCAGAGGGGTGATTCCTTCTTATCTCAATGGGGCTCTCTTGACCTGATTTCGTCCGACTGTCACATATGTTCCAACGAATAGGACGTGTAGGCTTGCCTACGTTACCGACACCATTCGGCATCCTTGATTTGATGTGATTTTATGCTAACATCAAAAAGACGTGGTTAGTTAACCCACCACCACTTCCAAAATATTGAGTGGGAGTGGGGGAGGCGACAGCCAACCCCACGGCCTCTACTATAGATCAAGTAAGTGAGAGAAGGGTGACGCCTCGCGGCGCTTTGATTTCGGCCCCCTACGGATGGTGTTCACCCCTATCAACATTTATGGCTTGGTCTCCGAATGGATAGGATTTCCAGGTACTCGTCGGGTCACTGACCTATCCTACGACGGCACACTCGGGGCGTACCTAAGAGATCCGATATAGTAGGTCACACTCATCAAGGGTATTCTTGATAATATCTAGGCTAATAAAGGAAGGTAGTCAATGAATAAAGGGATGTTCGATTCTCGTGGGATGTTCGATTCTCACAAGTTATTCATTGATGAGATTGTCACGATTTAACCGTCATCTTTTTGACCTACCCTACGGCGGCACTGAGATGCGAGGTTAAAACCTTGGAATGGTATATTAGACTTAATTTTAGTTTACAATTCCTAAAATAAACTTATATAGTAGTGTTAAACTTGAATTAATATATGTCATTTTATTTTCAGCAAAAATGTCTGCTTTACTGTCTGAAAAATTATTGGGAAACAACTTTAAGAAATGGAAGAATAATCTAAACGTGGTACTCACATACGAGAATGTGCAATATGTACTCACTTCTGAATGCCTTACGGTGGCGATCCAAAAACCCGGAAAAGCTGAGATCGAGCAGCGTAATCGCTGGATCGAGTTAGATAACCGGGCTCGTGGGATCATCCTGGCGGCAGTGTCGGAGGTTATTAGGACCCAGATTGAAGAGTTTGAGACTGCATGAGAAATCATGCAGAAACTTACTTCGATGTTTGGATCACCAAGCAACCAAGCAAGACACGATGCCATCAGGATGGTGTTAACACGAAATTTGAAGAAAGGTCAAGCAGTGAATGGTCATGTTCTAAATATGATCAGTTACTTCAATGACGCCGGTATTCATGGATCGATGTTCGATGAAGCAACTCAAGTGTCGATGATTTTGGAATCGTTGACTCCTGAGTTTATCCCGTTCAAAACTCAGTATCTGATGGGCAAACATGAGTTGACTATGACACAGATGCTTAATGAACTGACTATCTACGAGGGTCTACTATCGAAAGATAAGGTCCAAGTAGGGGATAAGAAAGTTGAAGCCAATATGGCCGAAACTAAGCCATCAAACAAGCCTAAGGCCAAGCCAAAGAAGAAGGGTAGTGTTGCACCTGTGCCCAAGCAAATGAAGAAAAAGAAAGCCAAGAAAGTTGATGAGGCCAAGCCCAAGGGCAAGTGCTTTTACTGTAAGAAGGTAGGACATTGGAAACGCCATTGTCCGGAATTTTTCATGATGTAAAGGATGGCAAAGTCAAGGCTGTCACTAGGAAAGATAAGAAAGGTAATTCGGAATTACTATTCTTGGAATCTTTTAATGTAGCTAAAGATGTGTCCACTTGGATACTTGATACTAGAGCTACTAACCATGTATGTTCTTCATTGCAGATTCTTAGTTCGTACGAGGAGCTGGAAGAGGGTTCTCAAGTGATGCGAGTAAGCACTGGGGCGCTCATTTCGACTAAAGCGATGGGGGCCGTGGACTTACACTTTAATAATAGAATTTTACATTTAGAGAATGTTTATTTTATTCCGAATTTCAGGAGAAATTTAATTTCTCATTCTGCCTTAGTTGAACAATCATTTTATGTTTCAAATTTGAATGGTGAATTTGTTATTTCGAAGAATGGCTTTGAATTGTGTTCAACTACGAATGAAAACGGTTTTTATTTTGTAAGACCACATAAAGCTCCCCTACTTAATACTGAAATGTTTAAAACTGCTCATCAAAGATTTGCTAAAAGGCAGAAAGTTTCTCAAGTAAAAGAAGATAAAACATACTTGTGGCATCTGAGCCTCGGCCATATTTCCTTGGAAAGACTCAAAAGACTATAAAAGGTTCATGCCTTAGGTGAGTCATCTGTTGACACACTGCCTGTCTGCGAGTGTTGCCTGGAGGGAAAAATTACCAAGCGTCCCTTCTCGTCAAAGGGTAATAGGGCCACGGGAACTCTAGACATAGTGCATTCAGACCTTTGTGGTCCGATGAACGTACAAGCTAGAGGCTGATACGAGTACTTTGTGACTTTCATTGATGACTACTCGAGATTCGGTTATGTTTATCTGCTGCATAGGAAGTCCGAGGCTTTTGGTAAGTTCAAGGAGTTCCAAGCAGAAGCCGAAAGGAAACTAGGCAAGTCATTGAATTGCCTTCGCTCGGATCGTGGAGGTGAGTATTTAGATACTGAGTACATTGACTACTTGGCTGAAAAAGGAATTTGTTTCCAACGTTCAGCGTCTAGGACACCTCAGCAAAACAGAGTTGCTGAGAGGAGAAATAGGACATTGATTAACATGGTTAGATCAATGATGAGCTACGCCTCACTACCTATATCCTTTTGGGGTTATGCTTTAGAAGCAGCGGTCTACATTTTGAATGCAGTACCGTCAAAGTCTGTCGAAAAGACACCCGTTGAGATGTGGTCCGGACGTCGCGAAAGCATGCGTCACTTCCGTATATGGGGTTGTCCTGCACATGTGCTGATGGACAAGACTACCAAGCTACAATCACGTACGAAAGTGTGTTTGTTTGTAGGCTATCCAAAAGGTACACGTGGTGGTCTATTTTACGATCCGGAAGATAACAAAGTGCTAGTCTCCACTAACGCTACATTTTTTAGGAAAGTTATATGAAAGACCACAGACCTCGAAGTAAAATTGTACTAGAGGAATTACTCTCCGATGACGTCGGGCCTATTGTGGCTGTTGATGTTCCTGTAAACAACACTACTAATACAACAGTCACTTCCGACATTCCTGTTCCACCTAGACGTACTGCGAGAGTGGTTCGGCCACCGGCTCGGTACGGCATGGATTTAGAGATGAACGTAGTCGCCTCTGATGGGGTGGAAGTTGATCCTCCGACCTATAAGAAGGCTTTATTGGATCACGATAAGGATAAATGGATTGACGCAATGAATCAAGAGATGGAGTCTATGTACTCTAACTCAGTCTGGAAACTTGTAGAACTTTCTCAGGGTGAAAGGCCCATTGGATGTAAATGGCTCTACAAGCGAAAGAGAGGAATAGATGGGAAGGTCGAAACCTTCAAAGCACGGCCGGTAGCCAAAGGTTACACACAAAGGTGAGAGGGTATAGACTACGAGGAAACCTTCTCACCCGTGGCCATGATGAAAACCATCGCATCCTCCTTTCGATTCTTTGCATGTCCGGATTATGAAATCGGCAAATGGATGTTAAGACGAATAAGCGTTTCTAAACGGCTTTCTCGACGAGGAAATCTATATGCGGCAACCGAATGATTCATTGAAGAAGGTCGAGAGCACATGGTGTGCAAGTTGCTCAGATCCATTTATGGGTTGAAGCAAGCATCTCATTCCTGGTATCATAGATTCGATCACACGATCAAGTCTTATGATTTCGAACAACACTTTGCTGAATCTTGTGTGTACAAGAAGGTTATCAAAGATAGTATTATATTTCTAGTGTTGTACGTTGATGACATATTCCTAATTGGCAACGATAAGGGATGATGTCCGACGTGAAAAGTTGGTTGACCACGCAATTCCAAATGAAGGATTTGGGAGAAGCGAGTTATGTTCTAGGGATCCAAATTATAAGGGATCGCAAGAACAGGATGTTAGCTCTGTCCCAAGCAACTTATATAGATAAGGTGCGACACGCTTCGATATGGAGAACGCCAAGACGGGTTTTCTACCAACCCGTCACGGCGTTTACCTCTCTAAGACTCGGGGGCTAAAACTCCCGAAGAGGCCGAAGCTATAGGAAGAGTGCCATATGCCTTGGCTGTTGGTAGTCTTATGTATGCTATGAGGTGTACGAGACCTGATATTTGTTACGGCGTTGGATTAGTCAGCCGTTTTCAATCAAATCCAGGGCAACCGCACTGGACAGCAGTAAAGAATCTCATCAAACATTTGAAGAGAACCAAAAATTATATGCTCGTCTATTCGAGTGGGAGTTTGGATTTAGCGGGGTACACCGATTCTGACTTTCAGTCAGACAGAGATGATTCTAAATCAACCTCTGGTGCAGTGTTTACGCTTGGTGGTGGTGCAATAGAATGGAGAAGCCAAAAGAAATCCAGCACAGCCGATTCAACAATGGAAGCTGAGTTCATAGCGGCCTCTGAGGCAGCTAAGGAAGCAGTTTGGTTAAGAAAGTTCATCAGCGGATTAGGCCTTGTCCCGAATGCTGAAGATCCTATTACTCTCTATTGTGATAACAATGGGGCCATTGCCAACTCTAGGGAACCTCGAAAGCACAGTAAGTCGAAGCATATAGAGAGGAAATACTGGGTGATCAACGATTTTGTCGATAGAGGGGATGTTTCCGTCCGAAGAATCGCCTCCGCCGATAATCCTGCTGATCCATTCACCAAGACACTGTCGATTGAAGCTTTTAGTCGACACTTGGAGACTATAGGTATTAGAGACATGTCTCATTTGCTTTAGAGCGGGAGTAATAGTTTGCTGTATTTTAAATAATAGGGTGTGCTCTAAAACAATTAATCACATGCTTTCGTGCAAGTGGGAGATTGTTAGGTGTAATGCCCGAAAGACAATTTTGTAATTGTTTTATTTAATAAATGAAATGATATTATTATTCATATTTATTATTCTCATATTCACCGATGTGACAATAGTATTTACACTACAGAAAACCCTAAAGTATATCGTTTATGTAATCACTTAACTCAGTATATGGGATATACACGGGAGGATTGAGTTAGTGAAGATGTACTTAAAATAAAATTAGCCCGTAGTGAAGTTAATCGAGAGTATTGGGTCTCTCCTTTAATGTGCTATTAATGCGCCCAGAACACAATAGGTGTGATTGTCTTATCCGGACTTTCGGTTAAGAGAACCTAGTGGGGCATTTATATATGATAGATATATCATATAGGGCTGGACCGATTTGATTAGAGTTCACGATATAATTCCGTAATCGAGAAGTCTTATCGAATCAATCGATGATCATATTTATGGATATATCTTAATCCTGAGGTGATCACAGTCAACTGCTTGAATCAGTATGAGGTTTGACTTGACGGTTAAGGATTACACCGAGTCTGTGATCTGAATTACCCCATCTTGGCATTGTACTGGATTGAGTGAGTAGTCTGTGTTATCACAGATACGGAATCCATTCCTTCCATTTATGGAAGTAGATAGACACTTCCCTTATTTGTTAATCCTAGAAACTAATCGATCGTACGAGTTCATATTACACTGATTAGCTACCAGTGAGTTGTATAAATTAATTGATCACTAGGGGGTTAATGGTAAATAAGGGTAAGAGGTTCTAAAAAGGGTTAACGGTAACTTCCCGATTTAGAATGAACAGTCTATGGAGGATTAATCCATATGTAATGATTATATCAATGGACGCTTATTATCATTCTCGTGAGGAGATAAATATAATCTTATAATCGGAGGAGTGCAGTCACGGGATTATGGTGGCATATTCCTGTGATTGATTTATCGAATATAATTATAATGTTCGTAAGATAATTATTTATTTGATTTATCGGAGCCGCTGATTATTAGTCCATGGTCCCCGACGTGCTCCAATATAGCATAGCTATTCTCGGACGTCGAATCCTAATAATTTTAATTTAGTTCTTATTAGAATTTAATTAAAACGATATGTGAATTAATTGTTTAGTGGACTATTAAATTAGTTGGGCTAAATAATTAAATATGTGAAAAAGACATTTTTCATAATCTTGGCCCAAGTGTGTGAAATGCGTGGATGACCTAATATATTAGGGCATGGGGCGCATCTTTTGTCATTTAATTGTCAAGAATTTAGTTTTCTTGGATAATTATTTAACATGTGATTAAATTATTTATTTGTTAAATAATTGATTAAGGAAAATATTGGATTGATCCTTAAATATTCTAGATTGGTTCTAGATTATTCTAGGAGTATCTTTTATTTAATAGAATTATAATTGATTTTGTATTAATTATTAAATCCTTGGAGGACAAGGATTACTCTCCTATATAAAGAGAGTTCTCCCAAGCCTAAAACACACACAAATTTCGACTTCTATCTCTTAGAGAGAAGAAGGAAAATATTCGGCCAAGGGGTGAGAGAGGAAGATCTTGGTGGTTTTCCGGGTAGCATATCGGGAGGATTCGAGACGAGGATTTCCTTCCACCGGGAGTTGCTCGGATCACACGTGCGGAAGATCGTGGTGCTCTTCACACCATCTTTTGTTCTTCCTATTGCGGTTCTTCTACTTGGATTTTGAGATCCAAGAGGTATGTTTTATTATGTGTAAATTATAGATCTAGATCCTTTAAATCGCTTCCGTTGCGGATGGTATTACTAACATATTATTGTTCGGTCTGACGGATAATATTATTTAATTTATTGTAGCTACTGAATATGGGTCCATGGTCCCCGACGTGGCTCCTAACATAGCATATGTTTTCTCGTCGTTTCACCTCAATTATAATTAAATAGTTGGATTGGACTATTTAATTGATATGTGGATTAATTGTTTAGTTGGACTAGATAATTAAATACATGGAAAAGAAATTTTTCGTGGACTCGGCCCATTGTGTGTAAAAATGCGTGTAGCCCTTAATGCCTAGGGTTTGGGGCGCATTTTGTATTAATTAATTATTGGGAAATTAGTTTTCTTGGATAATTATTTAATATATGATTTAATCATTTATTTGTTAAGTGATTAATCATGAAATATTAGTTAATAATATTATTTATCCTAATTTGTTTGGGATAATTATTTTATTTATCTTTTATTTGAAATAAGGATTAATCTAATAATTATCTCTTAATTATTAAATCCTTGGAGGGCAATGATTACTCTCCTATATAAAGAGAGTTCTCTCAAGACTTATGACATACATAATTTCAAATTATTGGGAGTATTATAGCTTAGAATTTTCGGCTATAATACTAGGGTTTCGAGTTGGGATAATCCTCGGTAGCATATCGAGGAGGTCCGGCGGCTTGAAACACCATCCACCTGGTGGTGCTTGAAGATACACGTTGGAAGACTTTGGCTTCTCAACTAGGATCTCAACTAGCTTGGATTGACCTTTTGTTTTTGGAGTAATTGCACCATAAAAGGTTGGTAATCTAAACCCCCTCGTAGGTTAGATTTATTATTCCTGTATTTTGGTTGTTAGATCTAGATCTTGTATTTATTCCGCTGCATATTCCCTAACGACAAGATCTGCAGACTGGCTTAGGGTGATTACTATCTCCCAGTCAAAGAAACAATGTCTCAAAGGAACAATGCCTAAGTTTCATTTCAATCGGGAAAGGGTAATAGATTTAAAGAAGTTACATAGCTTGTTCATATCGACCTTCGGGGTCATAATATAAAAGATACAAGCTAGTGGGAGCTTCTGAGTGGTGACATATTGTCTGATAACTACTCGAAACTCCGGTAAGTTTATCCAAAATATTTGGAGGAATCTCTGATTTCACCAGAGATAGAGTATTCCATACTCAGAAATAGGTTATTGCATAGTCTTCGGGAATGATGCTCGGCCTGCCTCCCAGTGAAATGTTATCACTAAGGGATAGACCGTAAATTTGCCTTATATAGTTATTGATGTGCTATAATACGCTGCTGAACTAATTTAAGATATTGGTTGCAAAATAAAGGTTTACATTGTAATGAAAAACCGAGAAGTCTACCTAAAAAATGCCTACGCATTTGTGGATAAGGAGTGAATTCGGTTCACCCCACTTCCGTAAATATAGACATTTAGCATTTAGTGCTTGATGGTAGGACTGGAAATTTCGCGTACACGTTCAGGTCATGAAATATCTTAATGCATTGAGTAAAGGTTGGTTATAAAACTCATAAAATCAGAGAATGACGGTTATGCTGTCAAACTCGGTCTGATAGAGTCTATAAATAACAACCTTAAATCTTGAAGTATTTGTAGTCAAGATGTTACTAACTGATTTGTTCAGTCCACATCCAACACCAGCAGTTGGTGATAACACTAATAAAAACTACTAAATTAGATCAGTATATCGATCCACCCCGAACATAGTGGGAGTATGGTTTGTCCATTACCAATTGCAGGACCTTACGGTCTATAAGGTAGATTGATGAGCTATAGTCCTTTCTGGGCTGTGCAGGATCCTGATCATAGAAGTTGGTTTAAAAGCCATAACCCTGTGAATGGAGTTTGATACTCCAGTTCTGTTGAAACTCTTGTGGAACCACCTGAGTATCTTAGGCCCAGTGGGAGTAATTGGAACTACACGGAGAAGAGTCGAATGAATAGGAAAGTTTAACTTTCAACGCAAAGCTAAGTAATTTAGGGGTGATTCCCTAAAAGGTAGAGAGTTAACCAGACCGTGATCTCTCTTACCACTCAGTCTGGCTTGATATCATCAGAAAGCGGGAAATAGGGGTGATTCCCTAAGACTTCCTTGCCGAACAACGGAATCTGAATTCATTCAGAACAGAAGGGTTTTAGCTAAGAACAAATAACGGATTCGTTACAAAGCAGAAAATAGGGGCGATTCCCTAAGACCTTTTTGAAAGTCTAACGGTATCTTAATTTATTCAGAAAGAATCTTTGGCAGGATGCATGCCATAGCTTATATCCTTTAGGTATTAAAGCAAACATCTAGGTCATTTCAAAGTCATATATTATAATATGTGGACTTGACCAGAATATTGATAAGTCTTTCGTAGACTGGGCATCAATATTAGTAAAGTAGTATGTAGATTAGTGTTTGTGAATGGTAACACTGAAACAGTTGGAAACAACATGGGTGTGTTATCTGAAGTCAGAGTCTGACATGCCATCGGGATTCATTCTAAAGGATTTTATTCGCTCAAATTCTCGAGAATCGATTATTGGAAATCCTATCCATTCACCTAGTTAAGATATTCTTGCATTTATGCAACAACGATGTAGTCTACCATACCTCTCAGGAATGGTTATCTAAACCTGCGGGTGAATACGAAATGGGATGTTTAGTGAATCCTCAAGTCTCTTCGGGAGAATGAGAGATAATATGCTAGTATATTCAGGTGCAAACTAGAATATAAGTGATAACACTGATTCTGGCTTTAAGTCGGATTAAGGATGATCGTTATGTAGATCTTGTCCTCAGTGTTGACTCAAAGGCATATTGAAAGTGTACCACCGGATTACATGGACAGGCGACGTTTCGATCCCAAATATTGACCCAAGCCGCCAACTTACCTGATAAGTGTACCAAGTCATATGGTATTCAGATTCTAAGTACGCGCCGGGTCACTGACCTACCCTGCGGCGGCACACTCCGCTCGTGCTTAGAAGGATGAATTACTAAGATGCACTTGGAGGGTACAGACAGAGGAGGGATATGTCTCGCTTGTTTTGAGCAAGTGGGAGAATGTTGTAGATATAGATATAAAAGGGTGTGCTCTAAAACAATTAATCCACTAGCCTTTCGTGCAAGTAGGAGATTGTTAGGTGTAGTGCCCGGAAGACAATTATGTAATTGTTTTAGGACAGAATTAATAATTCATCTTATTATATGCATGTATGCTTATAATTAAGACACTACTGCTAAGTACCCCGTTTATGTAATCACATAACCCAGTGTATGGCTCTACACAAGAGGATTGAGTTAGTGAGATGTACTTAAAATTAATTTAGTTCGTAGCGTTTATTAATCTGAGTACGGGTCTCGTGATTAATTTGCTAATAATGCACCCAGAACACTTTACAGTGTGACAGTCTTATCTGGACTGTCGGTAATAGGGTACCTAATGGGGCATTTATATATGATGATGATCATATAGGGGTCACGGGCCGATTTGATTTGAATTCTCGATATAATTCTGTGATCGAGAAGTCTTATCGAATCACAAGATGATCATATATAGATTAACCTCAATCCTGAGGTGATCACAGACAACTGCTTAGACTAGGGTAGTGTTTGATGTGTTAGTAAGGATCACTTCGTAGTATGTGGTCCAACACTTCTCGTTGGCTCTATTCTGGGATGAGTTAGTAGTCTGTGCTATCACAGATATGGAATCCATTCCTTCCCTCGGAAAGTAGACAGACAGTTCCCTTATTTGTTAATCCTAGAAACTGATCGATCCCGGGAGTTCATACTATATTAGTTATGAACTAATTGATCACTAGGGGGTTAATGGTAAATAAGGATAAGAGGTTTCAAGAAGGGTTTACGGAGATATCCCGAATCGAAACGAATAGTCTATGGAGGATTTATCCGTATGTAATGATTATATCAGTGGACACCTTATCAACTCATAGTTGAGTGTAAGTTATCTATATTCGGCAGAGTTCAGTTTCGGGTTTATGGTGGTGTAATCCCGGAATTCATAGATTGAATATTATTGTTCGGTCTGACGGATAATTTTATTTAATTTATTCTAGCTACTGAATATGGGTCCATGGTCCCCGACGTGGCTCCTAACATAGTATATGTTTTCTCGTCGTTTCACCTCAATTGTAATTAAATAGTTGGATTTGACTATTTAATTGATATTTGGATTAATTGTTTAGTTGCACTAAATAATTAAATACACGGAAAAGACATTTTTCGTGGACTCGGCCCAAATTAGTGTGCTGACTTTTTGACTAATTGGTCAAATATAAAAGTGGCGTGTATTACTTGTTTGGTTATCAAGAAATTTGTTTTCTTGGATAATTATGGTACAAGTTTTTAATTATTTATTTATTGAATAATTAATTAAGGAAAAAATATTAGATTGATCCTTAAATAATCTAGATTTATTCTAGATTATTCTAGGAGTATCTTTTATTTAATAAGGATTATTATAATTGATTTTGTATTAATTATTAAATCCTTGGAGGACAATGATTACTCTCCTATATAAAGAGAGTTCTCCCAAGCCTCAATACACACATAACATGCGACTTAGATGAGTGTTTGAAGCTTAGAATTTTCGGCTTCAACACTAGGGTTTCGAGTTGGGATAATCCTTGGGATTATTCCGGTAGCATATCGAGGAGGTCCGGCGGCTTGAAACACCATCCACCTGGTGCTGCTTGGAGACACACATTGGAAGACTTTGGCTTCTCAACTAAGATCTCCACTAGCTTGGATTGAAGATTGTTCTAGACGTTTATTCACAATAAACCAGTAAGCAATCTAACCCCCTCGTAGGATTAGATCTATTATTTTATGTGCTTTGGTTGACTAGATCTAGATCTTATACTTTCCGCTGCGTAATCGGGTGGATCTATGATCCATCCGGCGATATTACATCCTACAGTTATAGTAGATAAAAGTTATGTTTTTCTGCTATTTTTCGAGTATTATGATGTTGAACAAGTTTGAGAACGATTAGGGATCAATTAGGGATCAAAAACTGAGTTTTTAGGGGGTTGCCGCGCTTGGTGCGAGCGCACCAAGCCCAGTGCTGGCGCACTGAAGGCCCAGAATGTGAAAATTTTATGTACAGAGTTTTGGTACTGGTGCACCGGCCCGATCTTTGGCGCGCACCGGACGAACGAGTAATTCCGCTTTTACGTACAGAGGCTTAGTGCGTGCGCACTGAACCCGGTGTGGGCGCACTGGACCTTTTTTTTAATGAAAAAGATGATTTTTAGCGGTGTTATAAATCCTAAATGTTAATCCTTGATCTAATAACATTAATTAAACATAAACAAGCCCTGATTGAGTTCTGATGCGTTTGGTCCGGCACCGGACGTACTCTTAAAGGGAGTTGAAGTCCGGGACCGTCGGAAAGGCATGAAGGGGCTTGTGCTTTGATGAATTAGAATTCATCAATGTCTGTGTAATTTCTAGGCCTTGTCCATGTCTAGAGGTTTAGGAAAGATGGTTGAGTTTGTGAGGGAGCTTACTTGAAAATACTTAGGTGGCTAGCTAACAACATAATAATAAACATACTTGTGTAGTTAAAAGATTAAACATCATATCATTCTTGGTAAGGCACAAGTCTATATCGCAATGTGTAGGCTTTCGGGTAAAATGAGTAAACTTGCTGGCCTTTCTAGAGGCACCAGGAGTAGAGGGTACTCGTGGATGGATAACTTTGCTGGCCATTAGAGGGCACCAGGAGTAGAGGGACTTCACCGAACGCATATACTATCGGGACTAGCCCGTTGCTATTGGTGTGATCCACTAATAGGTTGCACCCAGATACTTCGTGGTGAGTAGCATCATGCGCAGTGCCCTAGAATGCGATGTAACAAAGATAAGCTAAGTCAGAAATGGTTAGTCATGACATGTTGATGGACATGAAGTGAACCATAGATTGAGTCGGTCTCATAAAGATAACTATTATAATAAAACTTGTTAAAGAGCCTTAGTTAATTTGTAGCTTCTACCTCTTACTATGTACAATGTACTTACCTCAAATGCATGTTTATTTATGTTTTGGGGGAGAGAAGATGAACAGGTCGACCATGAGCTTGATCAAGACTTCGATGACGACGTTTGAGGACGCCGGAGTTGGAGCTGTTTATTATTTATTGTCTTTCATTATTCTTTTGTCACTGTTTTGGATTCAAGTTCTTTAGTTGAACTTGTTGGCTTTGTCTTTCATAGTTTTGAGGATTTCGTATTTCTTTTAAGTTTCATTTGGATATCTCTTGATGTAATAAGTTACATTTCTACCCTTTAGTTATTCTTTCTATTCTTGGTTGTATAGAGAATTTTACACGAGTATTTTGCTTCTGTTTGCTTTATTTGATACAACGTAGTAGAGGCTTACGTGTAATATTAGATTTATTTAATATTATGCGTGTCGAACGTTCCTTTTCCGGATAAGGACTCGGTGTCCGGGAACGGGGCGTTACAGTTGGTATCAGAGAGAAGCGTCTTTTACGCTTCCTTTCCTCTAAGATAAGATTTCCTTTGATCTTGTAGAACCATTCTGATCTCTCTTGATCATGGTGGTAAATCCTCGTAAGACTAAGAATCCTTAAACTGTGGTTAAGTTGCACTAGGACCAAGTGAAGAGTCTCATTAGGCGAAGGTTAGGTTGAGTTCTAAGCTCATATCTCTTACGTGATTCCCTCAAGTTAGTTCCTTTAGAATACTTAATAGAATCCCTCTCTTCTTTTGGAACTTTTTGACTTCCCTCTCATGTTCTATTTCTTGGAGGATTTAGTATTTTTTTTGTTACGTTTGGTCCTAATCATTTCTTTTTGTAACTTGGTGTTATGCGAAATGAGTAAACGATTTTGTTCACATTTCTATATGCCATGTAATATCATTTCTGAAATACCAAGAATTCTGTAAATTTTCAGCCACTTAAAAAGTTGTCTTATCTACAACTTCTTGTTAGGAAATCTACGCGGAAACGCAGCGGAATTTAAAATTTTATTTCCTTTTAACCAGGATCGACTTTGTTTAAGCAATAAACAAATAAGTAGTAGACGGCGGTTACCTTGCTTGATCTAAAAGATCGATGCTTTGACCGTCTAATGAGAGTAGTTCTGCATGGAGCCGCCCAAGTGTTCGGCCTCTACCGCTAGTCCACACGAACGGCCCACCGGAATCCACCATTGGATTACTACTAGAAAAATCCGGCTGCTAGACTAGCCTTTTCTCCCTCTCAAAACTCTCTCTTAGAGGCTCTCTATTTTTCACAAGAACTATTAGTTCTTGGAGTTGTGATGTACAAAAGAGCTTGACACCCACCTCTTATTTATAGTGAGTGGGGCGCCTCTAATAGAGTGGAGGAGAAGAAAACCTTTTACTAGTAAAATAAGGAAAATATATTTGATTGATTTATCTCATTACTTTAATATCATATATTAAATATTTCCAAGATATTGTCAATATCTTATATTGACTATATTTATCTTATTACCACAAATCAATTTACACATGTGTGCAAATCTATAGTCATTGATATCTAATATTAATTTATGGTAATCTTATTAATTAAATTGCATAATCCAAGTGTATCATAATACACTATTATTGCACCACTCTTAGCCTTTAATTGGCTTCCGGAATATTCTTTATTAATATAATACTATGATTAATTGATTTGCAAAATACATGTATATCACATATATACATACTTTCGACATACACATCATATATGTTTATTTAATTAATCAACATAATTAATATCTTGGATTATATTTATTCACAATAAATAAATACCACCATATTAATTTACCACTATAACCTTTATAGTCGTGAGATAAACTTTCCTTATTGGGTTATCATCTATAACCACATTTTAATCCGGCTAGATGTTCATATGTGTGTGACCCGATAGGCTTCCAAATATGTTGGCCGTAGACACAAAATGCAAATTACAAAAACGCCCTTCATGCCTAACGATCACGGGATAACGTCTAGCAACACACTGTGACCCCCAATCATCGGAAGAGTCAAATGCAATGACTACTACCTTTCATGTGAAACAGTTACCGTGTAACTTACAATCCCATCGCTGTAATAATATCCATACGATCGTATCTCGAGTGTCAATACATTAACGATCGTATCTTATAATCTGGATATCATGCTCTCTCGGAATAACACATTTACTCCCACTTTGCAAAGATTCTCGAGATCTAGACATTCCTTATAAGAAAGCCATTTCGGATATTCAATCTCAATCATAGGATACGCGATTCCCAAACGACCAACCACGTATACTCCGCATGCTTCAGTATCACACCCAATCACTAGCGCATGATCGCCCCGTGTCTAGGGGAAATCTCAATAGTGTCAAAGCATGAAAATCCACACCGAGATGCCGTGGAGACTCCGGTCATAAGGATAATTACACAACCGCCACATAGTGTGACGCTTAATGTAAGTGGGTCAGTCTAACGTACGCATTCTCTAATACACATCCACATACAGTCCAAGTGTCTCTACACTTCGATATACGAGATCTATCCCTGCCCTTAAAGACAGAAGACATCTAATACGTGCTAGTATGTTCGTACTATCAATGCCCTGTTTAATAGTACATCAGCCTAGAGACATTTAAGTACCAAACTTATTAAAGTGATTAGAGATCTCATCAACCATAATCGCCTATCATGGTTTCTCTATCACAGTTTAATACTAAGGACATTATCATATAACAATTCATAATTGGTTCTTTAAAAGAACATATATATATGACAACAGAAAAGCCATTTAATATATGTACAAACATAAAGAAATAGTAGAAATGATCCGACCCGGTCGGATCTGGTCTAACCCGATTGGGTTTAGGACACAATTTCAACACTTCTGTCATTAAATCAACTCATTTTTCAAATTGGATTGTCATAAATTTCATGACAAGGATGAGCACTCTGTTCAGAAAATTCTGCGGCGGTACTCATACTTATCAATATGTTTTGAATAAGCTAACCACCTCCAAATTACTTGAATTTTTGATATGTTGTAGAAAACATCCTGAACTAAAATTTTTGTTTTGGAACCAAGTGAAAAGTCGTTTTGGTTTGAGCACAATCTGCAACAAAAGTCAGTTTGTGAAGTCCTGAAAATTTTTGACAGCTTATAGTAGTAGATGAAAAGCATTATTTTGACCGACCTATGGCTTCCCAAAAACTTTGATTTTTGAGCATCATATGTAAAACTTATATACTTAAAGATTTTATCTTTGCCTCTTGTTCAAAATCAGTTCAGTTTGTTTTGTGAAAATCAATTATTTCATGGCTTATGTATGCACCTGAATTTCTCAAAACCATTTAAATCCTTTGAGCAAGAAAGAATAGATGCCTTTCTTTCACCTTAGACGTTTGGTAGGTAGAGACTAGGTGTTGTTGTTCTAGGGCTCAGTAAGAAGCGAGTGGTTTGGTTTAAGACAGTAGTGATTCAGTTGGAACGAGTTGATCGGTTTTAGAACCAGGTACCCCACCTCAGTGTTCGTAAGAACAACCTCAAGGATTCCTTGGTGATAACAACGACTTTGGATAGAGTAATCAAAGTTGCTAGGGTGTTACTACAAGTTGTTGGTTGTGTTGGAATCTATAGTGGCAAGAGTAAAGTTATAGTTTTGAATTCTACGGACCATAAAGTGATTATTGGTATAGGTCGGCTATCCAAGAATTTTGTCTAATTGGATAATAGACATAAGAAAGTATCTTCCGGTATTGGTTGCACCGAGTAGAAGAGTGGCTAGTGCAGTTTCAGTGACTCAAGTTGTGGTTGGTCAGCTTTGGGTAGAGTGTACGAGGTTTGAACGGTTTGGAAATCGGTAGAGTGTGGTTCAATGGTTAGCAAGATCAGATTCGGTTAGAAGTTGTCCGTGGGAAAACAAGTGAAGCTTCGGTTTGGTTTGTGTTGATGAGAGAATGCTAAGGAAGGTCAACGGTTTGAGCACGCTCGAGTTTCGAGGACGAAACTCCTTTTAAGGGGGAAGGAATGTAATATCCCGACTTTTCGAAAAAGGGCAGACGTGTCTTTTTGCAAAAAATAGAATATTATGATTTACGGATTAAAGTATTTTTGTGTATATATATATTTTGGATAAATATATATATATATATATATATTGGGGAAAATATGATTTTTAATAATAAGGGTAAGAGGATCTTTCTACTGCTAGAAGTAATAGCACCGATCAAGACACTCGATCTTTGCACAGCGGAAGCTTATGCGATTTACGATATGAAACATAACTAATTAATCCTATGAGAAGGTTAGTAGATTTACCCAAACCGGATAGATGATAAAATTGACCAAGGGGAGAAGCCGTCATCTTCCGGATTGTATCTCCAAGCGACGACTGGTGGATGTCGATCCTCGCCATAGAACCTCCTCGAATATGCACAAGAAAAATCCTAGATTTTTCTCCTCTTAATGACTAGAACAAGAAACTAATTTTTCTCTTCTATGTTTGTGATTGTGGCGCAATAAATCTTTTGTTGTTGTGCTAGGAGGAACTCTCTTTATATAGGAAAATAACTAGTCAAGAGAGTTATCCTTTTCACACCGCAAAAACCTATTCTCATAAGGAAAATATATTTTTGCTACAAAAATAAGAGATAATTCCCAAAAAATCAATCACTTAATTTTCCATTAATTATCCAACAAATAGATAATTAATTAATTACACATGTGACATAATCTACGAAAATTTATTCTCCTAATTATTACTAATGTGGCGCCATTTTTTTAGTCATTTTAATAGAAAATGTCTTTTCTATTTTACATATTATTTACCAAATAAATAATATTGCATATTCATTAAATAGACCAACTATTTAATTTAATCTCGAGGTTCCATAAAACGAGAAAACACACGCGTGTTAGGAGCCAACCCGGGGACCATGGACCTATAATCAGTAGCTACAATAAATTAAATAAAATATTCATCGAACAGAATATTTCTACTCAACATATTAATTCCGGAATTACGCCACCATAAATCCGAAACTGAACTCTATCGATTATAGATATAACTTATTCTTAAAACGTCGAGTCGATAAGTGTCCATTGATATAATCATTACATATAAACTAACCCTCCATAGACTATCCGTACTGAAGTAGGATTATTTCCGTAAACCTAATTCACTACATCTTATCCTTATTTACCATTAACCCACTAGTGATCAATTAGTTCATAACAAATACGAACTCCCGGGATTGATCAGTTTCTAGGATCAACAAATAAGGGGATTGTCTTTCTACTTCCCGCATGAAGGAATGGATTCCATATCTGTGAGACACACACTTCTCATTCATCCCAGAATAGCGCCAACTTGAAAGTGATTCGGACTGCGCCTCTTAGCGATCCTTAACGAACACATCAAACCCTATCCTGAAACCAGTAGGAGTTTGTAATCACTTCAGGATTAAGGTTAATTCATATATGATAATCTTGTGATTTAATAGGATTTCTCAATCACGGAATTATATGAGAAACTCGCATTAAATCGGTCCAAATCCCTATATGACTCTCATCATATATAAATGCCCCACTTAGACAACCAATGTCGACGGTCCGGATAAGACGGTCACACCATAAAGTGTTCTGGGCGCATTATGGTGGTTTAATCAATAGACCCCATACTTTGATTAACTTCACCATGGACTAACATTTCAAGTGTATCACCATAAACTTAATCCTCATGTGTGACACACACTAAGTTATATGGCTACATATGATACGACTTAGGGTTTTCAATAGTGTATTACTTACAAGCACAAAGCAAGTAATAAGATGAGAATAAATCAGTCATTTATTAATTCTAAAAACAATTACATAAATTGTCTTTCGGGCGCTACTTCCAACAATCTCCCACTTGCCCGTAAGGACAAGCAACAATTGTCTTTCGGGCACATTATATCTAACAATCTCCCACTTGCCCGTAAAGACAAGCAATGATTGTTTTTAGAGCACCACACCCTTATTCTTTCTATCCACAACATTCTCCAACTTGCTCTAAAGCATATGAGACATATCTCCTAATTCCATACCTGCCATGCGCTCATCAGTGACATTAGATGCCACAAGAATTGGTAATCTGATCAGCAGGTTGTCGGTTTCGAGGCGATCTTAAGGACCGATACGTCGCTTGTTTGCACGGTCTGTCTGACCAGGTGGTACTTTCACTCAATATGATTTTGACCTCTTGTGATTGCGAAGATCATTTGCATGAGCTACCTCTGAACTGTTTTCACAGTAAAATGATAACGGCTCATCGAGACCTGGAATCACTTCCCGATCCAACAAATAACTTCTCAAGCCATACTGCCTTTTTAGCTGCTCCAAAAGCTGCTATGTATTCGACTAACAGAGTCAAATTGGCAGTACTGGATTGCTTCAGACTATAGCTCCATTACTATGAGAAATCACTGAGTCTGAGATCGATTCACGATCATCCTCAATCCGACAAAAAAATAGAATCAGTGTAGTCAACGACACTCAGGTTCGCACCCGAATGCACAGCATATGATTCCTCGTTCTCTCAAGATACTTGAGGATGCACTATACTGCTTTCACCGTCCGAATCCAACATTTGACTGTTATTGACTTTTAATAACTTGACCTTCTCTATCCAAGAGAGAATTGATGGCCTAAAACTGGGGTCCAATCTAACCGGCAGTGTACCGGGTCAAATTGTAGTCTAGTCTAGTGAACAAGGTCGTCTCCTCAGGGAATACGATATAATTCAAAGTGTGGTTAAACACCAATTAGTTATTATTATCTTGATCTAAGTCGCAGTTTTAACATAAAAGTGATAGTTTTACGTCACTAATAAAATTAACAATTAATAATAAAGGTATTAGCCAAGACAATTTCATTGAACAATAGTCTCTTTTAGTTTAATGGATGTGACCAATCGACCTATTTAGGGTATCCAAATGTGTGAAACGGTGTACTCCTATTCTAACAATTTCCCCTCATACGAGTGTACCAAATTGTTCTATGCCTCATCATTGGTTTAAGAGCCCTAAACCTAAATATTTGACATGATAAACTCTTGAGTACAACTAATCTTTCCCCGGATAAGAAATCGAATTCCGATAAACGGTCGGTTTTACCTTCCGGTTTTCTACCTCGTTCTCACACCTAATATCTCCATTCGGTGTCCATTGAGTGTGTGTGCTAATATTGGTTAATTACTCCAACACCAGCCAGCAATTAATATAAGTAGAAAAAGCTTCAATACAATCGAAATTTATAATATACATTACATAATCATCATCCGATTACTAAAAGAGACCGAAATAGTTCAATTACATTGCCTTGGCTAGTTACAAGTCTAGCCACTCATTACTATAAATACTAACATATTTAATTTAGCATTCATAGAAATCAGATTAACAAAACAAAATAATACTAGAATGTTACCGGTACAACCGTTGAATTAGTGTAAGGCAGCTTGTTTTTGTATCCGGTGTTCATCGACTGAGTTGCATCCAAAAGCTTAGCCTATACTTATCAATTATCATAACTTGATGTCCACATTCTAAGTGTTAATTGTGATGAAAAATAATTATAAGTGATGTTACTAATTTTGGCTATATGAGCCTCTATTTGTTTGCCTGCAAGATAGGAGAAAAATATATGGCTCCTCTCCTATGATGTGTATGTGCAAATATATATAGGATTTTCGCCTCTGTAAGTGAATAGTAAAAGGAAAATAATTCAGGACTTGTCTTTCCGGCGTGCGCCGGTACTTCCTCGGTTTGCGCCGGAATCTTGCTAATCATGATGGACGTCAGGCTCATTAATGCGCATTCAATGCTCCAATATTTTGCCAATCTTGAAATATTCCGCTGCAGACCGGTATATACCCGGTCTGCGCTGGGTCTTGTCAAGTCATTTCCAATAATACTCAATTTTGGCCGATCTTTTGGGGAAATAATAAGATTTTGATAATTATAAACCCGTTTTGTCGAGTTTCACATTACGACTTCAAGATTTCATCATGTTGTATCTATAAAAAACAAAAGAGACAAAAGACACGGTAAATCTGATAATAAAATTAGGCCGATAAGCCTAAAAATAATTCAAAATAGTGGAAATTTATGATATCTAATTTCTTCGGAAATAAATTATATTACTACGATATTTATTATTATTGATGCAAAATGTTGCTAAGAACCTCGAAAATGGGATTTAAAATGGAGTAAAATATATTATCTGGTTGACATACATCAAGAATCTATCTCATTTTCTCTATATCCGAAGACTAGGAGAATTATTCCGTGAGGGGTTTGGTAGGAAACCTCTCGTTGAATATTGCATACGAAAATGCATTATATCATCTTAACCAATTAGATGCATAGGACGTTGCCACAACTTGTACTCATGAATTCGATTGAATCGATTTTCTAAGAATATAGTCCACATCTCTAATTTAGAGAATCTTGGCTCGTCAGTTCCTGACTTCAGATAACACACTCATGTTGTCCTCAACTGTTGCAGTGTTATCCTTTATAAACACTAACGTCTACTACTTTACCAATATTGATTCTCCAGTCTACAAAAGACTCATCAATATTATGGTCAAGCCCACACATTTCAAACATGTGACTTTTAGTGACCTAGAGGTTTGCTTTAATCCTCTAATGGATGTATCACTGGCAGTCAATCTGCCATTGGATTTAAGCTAAAACCCTTCTATTCCAAATGAATTTGAGCTCCTTTGTATGGCAAGGAAGTTTCAGGGCATCACCCCTGGTAATCTTTCTGCTTTTCAGGGAGTCAAGCAAGGCTGAGTGGTGAGAGAGTTTCAGGGCATCACCTCTTTCAAACTATCTACTTCTCAGGGAATTACCCCTAGACCACTTGGCTTTGCCTTGAAAGATAAAATTTCCATTCATTCTCATCATGTAGATCCAATTACTCCCACTGGGCCTAAGACACTCAGGTGGTTCTACAAGATCGTTAACAGAACTAGAGTACCAAAACTCCATATACAAGTTTATGGCTTTAAACCAACCTCCTATTTTCATAATCCTATACGGTCTTCCCTAAAAGACCATAGGTTATCAATCACCCCCAGTAGATTGTAAAGTTTGCATAATCACAACGAGTCAATGGATAAACCATACTCCCACTGCATTTGGATGGATTGATATTCTGATCTAGTTTAGTAGTATTTATCAGTGTTATCCCCCAACAACCAATGTTGGATGTGGTCTGATTAAATCAGATAGTAAATCCTTGAGTAACTGTACTTCAAGGTCTAAGGTTGTTATTTAAACATTCTTTATGGAAAGGATATAACAGTGTAACGGTCACTATCCGATCTTAAGAATCTTATAACCAACTTATACTCATTGTATCAAGATATTTCTCGAACAGTCACCATCTGAACGTGTATGTAAAATCTCCAGTCCTACCTTCAAGCACCAATGCTAAATGCCTCTATTTGCGGAAGTGGAGTAAATGCACTTCACTCTTTATCCACAAATTCATAATCATCTTCTATGTAGACTTCTCGGTATTACATAATAATGTAAACCGTTATTTTGCAACCAATATCTTAATTGAGTTAAGCAGTGTATTGTAGCAAATCAATAACTATACAAGACAATCTATGGTTTATCCTTTCAGTGATATCATTTCACTTGGAGGTTGGCCGAGAATCAGTTCCAAAACTATGCAATAGCCTATATCTGAGCATGGAATACTCGTTCTCTGGTAATATCAGAGATTCCTCCAAATATTTAGGCAAACTAATCCGCGTTTCGAGTAGTCATTTAGACAAAACAAGGTTTATTACTCAAAAGCTCCCACTAGCTTGTATCCTTCATAAGACCCCGAAGGTCAATATGAACAAGCTATGATACTTCTTTAGCTCTATTAACCTGTCCTGATTGAAAGTTTACTTAGTCATTTTCCTTTGAGATAATGTTCTTAGACTGGGAGATAGGAATCACCCTTACCCAGTCTTCAGATCTTATCTCTATGATGTATGCACTAATTAATAGATGCTGAAGAATCGTTTGTCTAAATACGGAAACCATTGGTCTTAATAGTTTATGATGTGTTACTTCTACCTCCTCAGCATTACTTAGTGGTTTTGACTTTATCAGACAAAAGTCCGAGTCTCAGAATCTTATACAAACGTCATATTCACTTTCTTTCAGGAAACTATATTATCGATGTGAAAGTGAATACATTTGTTCCAACGAATCTGAAAACAGAAATTATATTTCTTTGATATTCAAGGATTAAAATCCGAAATTTATTTCCTTATATCACTCCCACTATCTTAGCTGGAATAACAGCCTGTTGTTTACTCATCATCATGAATGCCCAGCTACCTTGTTCTTACAAAAGAACTTTAGCTTCCGAGTCAAATTACTCGGTTAAGAAAGTTTCTAAGGATTCATAGGTTAGTGATCCGAAATCACTTTCCTTATCCTATACTTTCTTTTATTAATATTTAGGTTTAGCCTTTAACTTATTTTGTTTAGATGACTTGCACTCGTAGACATTTATCTTCCCATTCTTGGCTTTCTTTAAAAAGAAATGGCCTTGAACTACAGTTCATTTGAGTAGACACTACTCGTGAACTATGGGATGTCTAGTGAGATTGATACCAAATCATTCAACTAATTTTATTTTGTCTCTCGCTCAGCACGAGTGACAGTAGTCACATTCTTATCAAATGTCACATAAGTTTGTAGGCTCAAGAGGATCATCCTCTTCCGAAGAATTAATTTGCATTCTTGATTATTGAGTTCAACGTTCTTGTTACTTTTCCACTTTTACGAAGTCGTTACCAGTCAATATATCATGTTTAGCAGTTTAGATACCATGAGATAATATGTAGTTGTAGAAAATAAATTATGACAGAAGTATAAATCAAATCATACACCACAACATACAATAATTTTAGGAATAATAAACGTGATGTCATGCATGCAGTTTATCCTACTATTCCAAGGATTTAATCTCACACCTACAGTTAGGGGTGTACACGGTTCGGTTCGGTACGGTTAATGGCCTTACCGAAACCGAACCGAAATTTTCGGTTTATTGAAATTCGATACCGAAACCGAACCGTTTGTTTTAGGTAACCGAATTGAACCGAACCGAAATATACGGTTTGGTTCGGTTCATTTAACCGAAAAAAGGAAATAAAAATAACAATTCTATTTGGTTATGAACGATTTGGTTTTTTTCGAATTTTTAATTCGGTTAAAAAATTGCTTAGACAACGGTTCAGTTATATGCAATTTTTCATAAACACTTATTGTATTTTGGTTATGAAAACTAGTAATACATGTTAATTATAGACATTTCGGTTACACTTTTCTATTCAATTTCGGTTAACCGTTCGGTTTTTATTCTGTTCGGTTACGGATACTTTATAGAGTTATCCGTAACCGAACCGAAAATTTTGGTTTTTCAATAATACTAACCGAAACCGAACCGAAAGTATTATTAACCGAACCGAATTGAACCAAAGGACTCCGATTCGGTTCGGTTTTCGGATAATCCGTATCCGTGTACACCCCTACCTACAGTACCGCCGTAGGGTAGGTCAAAGAGGTGACGATTAAATTGAGACAATCTCTTCTCAACAATTAATCCATTGTGAATCAAACATCTCCGTTTAGTTGTTGATTACCTTCCTTTTACAGCCAAGATATTTCCAAAAATAACCTTGTGAATGTGACCTATTGTTTCAGATTTTTAAGTACACCCCGAGTATGCCGCCGTAGGGTAGGTCAGTGACCCGACGAGTACTCAAAATCCTATCCTTTCGGAAACCAAGCCTTGAATTTTGATAGCGGTGAAAGCCATCCGTAGGGGGCCGAAATCAAAGCGGCACGAGGCGTCACCATTCTCTCACGTGCTTGTGTCAACGGTAGAGGCCGTGGGGTCAGCTGTCACATTCCCCGCTCACACTCGTTATTTTGAAAATTAGGTAGTTTTATTAGGATTTTCAGAATTTTTTAATCATCCGAAAAACAATAAATCATGAATATTTAAATTAATCCTCCCACTAGTTCATCGTTCCAAATACCGTCTAACTAATGTCACTTATTCACGACTTTCCAATTTCTCAAATTTTAAATTCTTTGTGTAGACACTACACAATTAAAATTCGCCAAGAATTTTATAATCCTAATCTATTAGGACTTGTGAATTTCCCACCAAATCGAAAAACAATAAATCACAAATTTAAAGCTCCCACTAGTTTATCGGTTCCGAATACCGTCTAACCAGTGACACTATATTCATGATTTTCCAATTTATCGATTTAGAAAATCTCTTGTGTAGACACTACACAACAAAAATTCACCAATGAATTGTATAGTCCTAATAATGTCATGATAAAAATTTAATTTGGATCTCGGAATTTTTTCAATAATCCGAAAACAATGAATCACGAAAAGCAATCACCAACTTATCAATTCCAAATACCGTCTAGTTAGTGTCCTATCTTTTCACGAGTTTCCAATTTTCTCGATCATTAAAATCTTTTACGTAGACACTACATAAAAAAAATTCACAAAGAATTTTATTATCCTAAAAGGTTCTGGGATTGTTGATTTTTTCGAATAAGTCGAAAAACAATAAATCAAGAAAAGCAAACACCAACTTGTCGGTTTTAAACCCTGGTTGAGCTTTAACCGAGTTTACCGAATGGTGTCGGGATTGGCTAAGCCGACCCGTCCTCTTTGTTGGTTCATGCACGACTGCTGGAGGAACCGGGCTAAGGATGCCCCATTGAGCCTAAGCTCGCCGAATAGCTTGACCTTGCCGGACCCCCGACGCTAACGTCGCACTTGGACGGACTAGTCGAGTCGAGCCGAAGCCCTGTTGACCGCCCGAACCAATTTTCGAACCTTTTGCTCAGTTGGTGTCCAACTTTTTCGGATTTTCCAATTTTTTATTATCAAAATTCAAAATTTATGTAGACACTACATAACCTAAACCCCGTAGGATTTATTATCCCAAATAAAGTTTATCATGTGAATTTTATATCCCGATAAAATTCCGTTCGTTTTAATTAATTTAATTAATTACCTAAATTAATCTAAATTAATTTCGTCTCATACATGCCTAATTAATATCACGATTAATTATCTACATATGCTAGGAGTGGAATTCGTGAATATGATGCATGGTATGACATGGTTATATCACATAAATAATCATCCAAGAAAAAAATGCGAAAAAGTAAACCACTGAGATGGACCGTTGGTACCCCCCGTATCTAACCTATTTAAACTAGGAAAAAAAATTATATATCAAGTCTTCGTCCAGCATCTTTATAAAAAAAAGTTTGATACTTTTTTTTTCGTATGAACAGTGCCTCGTCGCATGAACAGTGTCTGGAGCACAATATTGTTGCAGCGCCTTCTTTTTCCTCTCCATTGTAGATATTTGGCCGACAGATCCTACGAAATAAATACTACTACTTATGAAATTTAAATTGCAAAAATTAAATTACATAAATTGCAAAATAAATTACATATATCCTATACTCGTATAATATTAATTATTCGAGTTTACAATAGATGTAACGGTAAAAAAGTACCAACCCCAATCCATCTCGTCAACCACATCATTCAATCGCATATATATAAAAAATATAATAAAGATGCAATATTTATTTAATTCCCCTCCTAATTTAATTAATTATGCTTTTGATATCGTAAAATTTTAACCTTGGCTCCGATACCACATGCTAGAAGTAATAGCACCGATCGAGACACTCGATCTTTGCACATCGGAAGCTTATGCGATTTACGTTATTAAACATAACTAATTAATCCTACGAGAAGGTTAGTAAATTTACCCAAACCGGAGAGAAATGATAAAATCGACCAAGGGGAGAAGCCGTGATCTTCCGGATTGTATCTCCAAGCAACGACTGGTGGACGTCGATCCTCGCCATAGAACCTCCTCGAATATGCACAAGAAAAATCCTAGATTTTTCTCCTCTTAATGACTAGAACGAGAAACTAATTTTTCTCTTCTTCGTTTGTGATTGTGGCGCAATAAATCTTGTGTTATTGTGCTAGGAGAAACTCTCTTTATATAGGAAAATAACTAGTCAAGAGAGTTATCTTTTTCACACCACAAAAACTTATTCACATAAGGAAAAGATATTTTTGCTACAAAAATAAGAGATAATTCCCAAAAAAATCAATCTCTTAATTTTCCATTAATTATCCAACAAATAGATAATTAATTAATTACACATGTGACATAATTATAGAAAATTTCTTCTCCTAATTATCTCAAATGTGGCGCCATTTTTTAGTCATTTTAATAGAAAATGTCTTTTCTATTTTACATATTATTTACCAAATAAATAATATTGCATATTCATTAAATAGACCAACTATTTAATTTAATCTCGAGGTTCCATAAAACGAGAAAACACTCGTGTGTTAGGAGCCAACCCGGGGACCATGGACCTATAATCAGTAGCTACAATAAATTAAATAAAATATTCATCGAACAGAATATTTCTACTCAACTTATTAATTCCGGAATTACGCCACCATAAATCCGAAAGTGAACTCTATCGATTATAGATATAACTTATTCTCAAAACGTCGAGTCGAGTCGATAAGTGTCCATTGATATAATCATTACATATAAACTAACCCTCCATAGACTATCCGTACTGAAGTAGGACTATTTCCGTAAACCTAATTCACTACATCTTATCATTATTTACCATTAACCCACTAGTGATCAATTAGTTCATAACAAATACGAACTCCCGGGATTGATCAGTTTCTAGGATCAACAAATAAGGGGATTATCTTTCTACTTCCTGCAGGAAGGAATGGATTCCATATCTGTGAGACACACAATTCTCACTCATCCCAGAATAGTGCCAACATGAAAGTGATTCGGACTGCGCCTCTTAGCGATCCTTAACGAACACATCAAACCTAATCCTGAAACCAATAGGAGTTTGTAATCACTTCAGGATTAAGGTTAATCCATATATGATCATCTTGTGATTTAATAGGATTTCTCAATCACAGAATTATATGAGAAACTCATATTAAATCGGTCCAGTCCTATATGACTCTCATCTTATATAAACGCCCCACTTAGACAACCAATGTTGACAGTCCGGATAAGACGGTCACACCATAAAGTGTTCTGGGCGCATTAATGGTGGTTTAATCAATAGACCCCTGATGTATGATAAAAATACAACTATATTATATGACTTTTTATATCGTATTTACGATAATATCGTATAAATTCTATAAAAATATATCTAAAAACTCATAAAAATCTAAATCGTTATAAATAGATATTATCGTTATAATTTTAGTAAAACTTCTAGTTTTTGTGGTCAGAATTACTGTGGCTCGTGTTTTTGACTGTTTCAGGGTTCGTGTGATGAAAAACTAAAGAATTAAGATCAAAACAGTAGAAAACCGAAGACGGATATTTTTCAAAGTCCGGCCCGAACCGAAGAAGACCGGCCCGAGCCGGAATCTCTCTGCAATCAGCACGTGGGCTCGGACACCAAATAATCTTCACTGTTTGACCAGCCCGCGCCGGTGCATGCCCGGCCCGCGCCGGCCTACTGCCTTGGCCTATAAATACAAACTCATTTGCGTGCTTTGTGGATCGTACCAATATATATATATATATATATATATATATATATATATATATATATATATATATATATATATCACTTCTATATATATATACATTCCCTTAATCTAGTTTCTAGTTATGTAAATACCGTAAAAGGCATTCTACCGAAATAATAATGTATTATAAGTCTCGTGTAATACTTAGAAGGATTATCAAGGCTCGTTGTTGCTAAAGGAGTTGTTATTTCCGGAGAATACGGCTCTGACGCTACAATTGTAATCTGGTAACTTTTTAATGTATTTATGTTTGTTTATTTATATTAGTATCTATATATTAGTTATAATGATATTAGGCTAACTCTATATCTAGCCAAGATATGAAATTGAATTAGTTTTATCTTTTTAGGGAAATAGATGATGACTATGTTAAAATTGAATTAAAATCGATTATATTGAGTCTCTTTCTATTTGCACTTAATGAAAAGTTAAAATTGAATTAGCTACTCGATTTAACAAGAATCGTAACCTAATGATGAACTGACCAGAGAAGTTAGGATACGCGATCAAGAATAGAAAGACCGGAGGGTAAAAATGGCCGTCTGACAAACGGAATCCTATTTCCTACCCGGGGGCAGATTTGTCGTAGAAAAACACATCTTATTGAAAATTGGACTCAAGATATTATCACGTTAAAATCACCTGTTTAATTGAGCAATACTCAAAATACCGGCCGTATGACAAAACGGAGTTCCCGAGCTTGAGGATGACATTGGACAGAGGACTTTTGACATATGACAATTTCATACGCTCGTGTGAGGAGGAGTTGCCTAGCTTAGGAGTACACCGGTTTATATATAATTGATTAACCTTAAAATAAGGAAAGATCAAGCACATCTATTTCTACTAAAAAGAGATACCGATTCGGTGACATATTCTTGGCTAGTTTCTAATAATATTACTAGTATTTATATCCTATATATTGTATTGGTACCTATATATATTTATATCTATATATATATATATATATATATATATATATATATATATATATATATATATGTATTTCTATATATTTATATATATATTTATGTATCTATATATATCTCGTTTTAGTTTTATGCATTTATTTACTCGTTTTAATTTTATTTACTATTTTACGGTTACTAAAAAGGAAAAGGAAAAACTGCGACTTAGATTGAGTTAATAACAGCTTCTTGGTGTTTAGCCACACTCTGAATTACCACACGTTTCCCTGAGGATTCGACACCTGACTCACCACACTAGCACTACAATTTGACCCGGTACACTACCGGTAAGGATTGTATAGCCTAGAAATAGTCCGTCAACCCCATACTTTGATTAACTTCACCATGGTCTAACATTTCAAGTGTATCACCATAAACTTAATCCTCATATGTGACACATACTAAGTTATATGACTACATATGATACGACTTAGGGTTTTCAGTAGTGTATTACTTACAAGCAGGAAGCAAGTAATAAGATGAGAATAAATCAGTCATTTATTAATTCTAAAAACAATTACATAAATTGTCTTTCAGGCCCTACTTCCAACACCTACAAGTTAATTACGGTTTCATAGGGTTTACGTTAGGATTCGATGTGATTTTATGCTAGAATTGTTACCTTCGTGTTGCCTAAAGATTTAGAGTTGTTATGGTAGATAAAAGTTAAGTTTTTCTGCTATTTTTCGAGTATTATGATGTTAAACAAGTTTGAGAACGATTAGGGATCGATTAGGGATCAAAAACTGAGTTTTTAAGGGGTTGCCGCGCTTGGTGCGGGCGTACCAAAGCGAGTACTAGCGCACTAGAGGCCCAGAATGTGAAAATTTTACGTACAGTGTTTTGGTGCTGGCGCACTGGACAAGCGGAATTCTAGTTTTTACGTACAGAGGCTTAGTGCATGCGCACTGAACCCGGTGTGGGCGCACTGGACCTCCTTTTTGATGAAAAATATGTTTTTTAGATGTGTTATGAATCCTAAATGTTAATCCTTGATCTAATAACATTAATTAAACATAAACAAACCCCGATTGAGTTCTGATGCGCTTGGTTCTGGCACCAGATTACTCTTAAAGGGAGTTGTAGACCCGGACCGTCGGAAAGGCATGAAAGGGCTTGTGCTTTGATGAATTAGAATTCATCAATGTCTGTGTAATTGCTAGGCCTTGACCGTGTCTAGAGGTCTAGGAAAGAGGGTTGAGTTTGTGAGGGAGCTTACTGGAAAATACTTAGGTGGCTAGCTAACAACATAATAATAAACATACTTGTGTAGCTAAAAGATTAAACATCATGTCATTCTTGGTAAGGCACACGTCTATATCGCAATGTGTAGGATTTCGGGTAAAACGAGTAAACTTGCTGGCCTTTCTAGAGGCACCAGGAGTAGAGGGTACTCGTGGATGGATAACTTTGCTGTCCATTAGAGGGCACCAGGAGTAGAGGGACTTCACCGAATGCGTATACTATTGGGACTAGCCCGTGGCTATTGGTGTAATCCACTATTAGGTTGCACCCAGATACTTCGTGGCGAGTAGAATCATGCGTAGTGCCCTAGAATGCGGATGTAACAATGATAAGCTAAGTCAGAAATAGTTAGTCATGACATGTTGATGGACATGAAGTGAACCATAGATTGAGTAAGTCTCATAAAGATAACTATTATAATAAAACTTGTTAAAGAGCCTTAGTTAATTTGTAGATTCTACCTCTTACTATGTACAATGTACTTACCTAAAATGCATGTTTATTTATGTGTTTGGGGGAGAGAAGATGAACAGGTCGACCATGAGCTTGATGAGGACTTCGATGACGACATTTGAGGACGCCGGAGTTGGAGTTGTAAATTATTTATTGTCTTTCATTATTCTTTTGTCACTGTTTTGGATTCAAGTTCTTTAGTTGAACTTGTTGGATTTGTCTTTCATAGTTTTGAGAATTTCGTATTTCTTTTAAGTTTCATTTGGATTTCTCTTGATGTAATAAATTACATTTCTACCATTTAGTTATTCTTTCTATTCTTGGTTGTATACAGAATTTTACCCGAGTCTTTTGCTTCCGTTTGCTTTATTTGATACGACGTAGTAGAGGCTTACGTGTAATATTAGATTTATTTAATATTATGCATGCCGAACGTTCCTTTTCCGGATAAGGACTCGGTGTCCAGGAACGTGGCGTTACAGTTGGTATCAGAGAGAAGCGTCTTATAGGCTTCTTTTCCTCTAAGATAAGATTTCCATAGATCTTGTAGAACTTTTTGATCTCTCTTGATCTTGGTGGAAAATCCTCGTAAGACTAAGAATCCTTAAAACGTGGTTAAGTTGCACTAGAACCAAGTGAAGAGTCTTCTTAGCCGAAGGTTAGGTTGAGTTCTAAGCTCACATCTCTTACGTGATTCCCTCGAGTTCGTTCCTCTAGAATATGAAATAGAATCCCTCTCTTATTTTGGAAATTTCATACTTCCCTCTCATGTTCTATTTCTTGTAGGATTTAATATATTTTTTGTTAGGTTTGGTCCTAATCATTTCTTTTTGTAACTTGGTATTTTGCGAAACGAGTAAACGATTTTGTTCACATTTCTATATGTCATGTAATATCATTTCTGAAATACCAACAATTCTGTAAATTTTCAGCCACTTAAAAAGTTGTCTTTTATCTACAACTTCTGTCTTTACATCAACTCAGTTTTTGTTGGTCCCTTTGAAAGGCTAACACAAGTTTAGAGGGGGGGGGGGGGTGAATAAACTTGTCACCAAAAACTTTTTCCTAACTGGAATAGCCCCAGGAACTGAGTTTCTCCAAAACTCAAACTAATGCTTAGTCCAATTTTGTTCATGTCCTTTAACTTGTGCGGAGTTCAGCTAACTCAACTGAGTATAAGTCAATACTGACTTATATTTAGTCTTGTTAACTAGCAGCGGATATAAATTAGCTTTTAACAACTAGTTAACTTAGTTTCAGAGTGAAAACCAGATACTTGTAACTACAATAAAGTAAATGAATGCGTAAAGTAAATAAACAATAATTATAGAGGTTCCAGGTGGTGTAATCATGTACGTCCTCTCTTCCCATGTGATGTGGAGGAAAATTCCACTAGAACTTCTTTGAGATGGCCCGGTTACAAAGAGTCCTAAACTGATAGTCCTTGACTAATCCCTAGCGTCACTATCTAAACACTTGTAGAACAGGTAGGATTGCTGCTCTTCAACTGTCTGAAACACTGGTCCTTTGAGGGTAGGATTGCCTCTTCACCAGCTCATCACAATCACAGTCTTCCTGACTCCACTCAACTGTCCTTCACACCTTCTTGGTGTTTCACAGTCTAAACCTTTGATAAAATCAAAGTTGAGACTTGAATCAATAACTATGATTCAATTGTGATTAGAGCTTTTCTTCTAGATGAGTAAGTTATGATCGGCTCTGTATTTCTTCAAATGATAGATCTTGATTTTGCTATTAAGTACTTTGCAGGAATTCTTTCTGAAAATGGCTTTCCCCCTTAATTAGATCTTTCTTGACTAGATAGATTCTTTTTAATTCCTCTTGCTCTTTTTCCACACCCCTCTTTTGACATTGTAGAGGTAGTCTATTTATAGGGGTTCATTCAACGTTCATCCTGCTTGAATCTTGTAACGGCTATATTTTATGACCGTTCTGATTTGTCAGTAGTTCATCCAATAAAATTACTTCATTTATAACATTCGACTTTACGATCAGTTTAATGGATGACTGACATATAAAACTGAGTTTCCTTATCAGTTTTATGCTGAGTTTATCACTTGTCAGTTTCTTGACTGACTTAGAGCGTTAACTGAGATTTTACTCTTTTTCAAATATCAGTACTCCAGTTTTCATCTGATTATAATTGACTTAATCAGAGTACACTATGACTCATTATCATCTAAGAATTCATTGTCCTTATGATTCTTAGGTCTTCATACAAGATCCATAAAGTCGCCTTCGTGTCACCACAATCTTGCTCGAAGTCTCACTTTACGATCTCGACTTGTAATCTTCATAACTAAGTTTGAACCCTCAGTTCTTCTATCTTCAATAACTAAGTCTTTGTCCCTCAGTTCTTCAGTCTTCTTAGATAAGCCAACCGAGTCTGTAACTCTCAGCGAACTTATCTTCTTCAGTTTTCTGTTGGTGTGCTCTATTGTTCAGTTTCTCATAGAATCTCAGTTTAACTAAATCTCAATTTCTTACTTTCTCAGTTCCAGCCTAGAACTATTACAGTGCTTGTCTGATTTAACTTATACAAATATCAAACTCTAATAACTCCTATACATTAATATCTAGACATCTTTTTGCTTTGCACTATCACAGCTAGTTATGACACTTCATCAATGGGGTTTAGAATAATAACTGATTAAGCAATGAATCATCATCAAAACATAAATTTTATTTCCAATAATTTCCCCCTTTTTGATGATGTCAATACCCTCTTTAAAAGAAATCCAAAAAGATAAAACAAAATACCGTAAATAACGCAATGAACTGAGAAACTGAGAGTTTATTTGATAACTAAGTTACAAGATAGAGTAATAAAATACAACATAATAAAAGGAACTAGAAGATAGTTTCTTTTTACTTGGCAGATGGAGAAAGTTGATTATCATAATTTTCTACGATAGATCTCATAGCATCATTTGTAGCTGAGCTTTCAATTCCATGGATGCTTGCCCAAATGTTCCTTGATTCAGATAGATTGTGCTTCTTGAAAAATTTGTTTTTGAAAAGAACTGCAAAAGTGAAGACAGTTGCCCTCAATCTTTCATTGGTGGCTGTTCTCAGTAGATTTTTAACAAATTCAGGTTCAGCCTTTTCAATTTTCTCTAATCTCTATCTATAGTACCATATGCTTCCCACTTCTTCAGTTTATTCCAATAGTGCATGAGCACTTTCTGCATGTGTAGGAACGATTCTATAGATTCTTCTTTTGATACTCCTTCCCTTTTTCTGGTAAGTTTCTGAATAAACTGTATAGGCGAGAATCCAAACCAACTCTTTTGGCAGTAGGCTCTGAGTGTTTAACAATCAGTTTCATTTCTTCATCAGTGAAATCTCCTCTTGCTTTCTTCAGTTCATTCAATTTATCATCAACATTTGTAAGGACTTGTGGCATCTCAGCTGCATGGACTTTTAAGATATCCAAACTTTCCCCCTTATTGACATCATCTTTATGAATCAGGCTCTTGATGTAAGCGTTCAAAGTTTGTTGAGTTGATGCCAAAATGGTTTGAGCCACAACAGAGTCCTTCATGCCCTGTTCCATTAAGATCATTCTATTCACCAGATTGTTCAAAATAATTTCCCATCTATCTTGAGTTTAATCTCTTCTTGTATCATGCTCGATGGTTGTTTTCCGAAGCTCAAGCAGGGTGTTTTGACAGTTATCATTGACGATATCCATTTTTTTTCAAGATTGCTTCTTTCATCTTTGCTAGCTTCTAAGGCATGCAGAACCTTTCCAAATAAGCTGTTATCGTCTTTTTGAATTCTGATTATCTCATTATGATAAAACTTAATGAGATCAACCTGAGTGGGTAAATCTTTTGAACTTCCCGCTTGTTGTTCTTTTCCTTTGTTTGTCTCAAATTTCTCGCTTGGTTTAGCGTGCTTTAGAGGTGAGAGAACAACTTGCTTCAGTTTTTCTCTATATTCAGTCGATTGTCTTCTTTCTTCAGATTGTTTCTTAGCTTCTTCCAAGCTTGATGGATCAATAACTTTTGCTGGTGACAGATGTACGTTGAGTTCATCATCTGACTCTTCACTAGGCATGTTTGCCACAGTTCTTGCTATTTCAAGTGTAGACTTGTCAGTGGGATATTGGTAACCTCCTTCTTGTTCTTTATCTTGTTGTGTTTCAGATACACTTTCATAACTTGAACTTCCACTGCTTTCACCAGAACTACTAGAATCATCATCAGTGTTATGTTCTGTTGCAGTTTCCTTTTCTTGTAGAGAGGCAAGAATCCCTTTTTGTAAGTTGGGATCTTCCTGAAAATCATCATCATCATCATCATTTTTCTTGAAATTTCCACCAGTTTTGGCTTCAACCCAATAACTGTTTCTGATCAGCGCATATCCTTGATTTATGAACTCATCGGTATTGATTATTTCCGATAGACTTGTAATGTTGTATAAATCAAATACCCATTTCTCAATAGCTTCCATTTCTGCTTGCTGACTTCTTTGATTGGCAATGGAACTGAGTTTCCAAGTTCGCTATCTGCGCAATCGCTCATAATCAGCTGTCATTAGTTCTCCATGATCAGTTGTGGATTTAGAATTATACTGATTATCAAACCATAAACCAGATCTATCTCCAAATGGTTTTCCTGGTTTGAATTGAACTCTGGAAATTGGATCAACTGATGATTCTTTGATGTTTATAACTTTTGTTAGTTCATCAGTTGGTCGAATTACCTTGGTTCCATTATTAGTCTTGATTAGATTAATTTTAGCATTCAATCTCGAAATTTCAGTTTTCAATAACTTTTTCTCCTTTTTGACATTCTCATAATTATTTTGAATTACCTCTAATTCCTTTATGAGTATGTCCAAGGTTTTATTGAAATCATCATTTCTTTGATTGTTCATGGTAGTGTGAGTGCTGGATGTAGATGCGATTACCTCCTGATTTTTGATAGGTAGATCTTCTGTCGAGGAATCATCATCAATTAGAACTTGTTTTCCTTTATCAATAGCATTTGCCTGTGTAGCTCCTAGCAGTATGATTTCTTCATCACTTTCACCTCCATGACTTGTAGGTAGAGTCTCATCAATATCTTTGGCTTTTGCACTGGACGGATCTTTGGTCAGTTCTTCTTCTACATAATTAGCTACTCGTAGTAACTCTCTTTCTGCTTCTTCTGAAAGATCGCTTAGGGATGGAAATCCTCGGGATTCATCATCATCATTCGCATTGAACTCAATGTCTTCATCATGACTGAAATGAGGTTCCGGCTTTGTGTGAGAGCTTGTAGTACTGAATCTTTCAAGTACTTGATCGTGGAAATCATAGACAACATTCTGCAAGTAGTCAGTCAGGGGATTATTTAGCCAATTTCTAATTCTAGATGTATCCATTGAAATAAAGTATAGTAAGGATTGTCAACAACTGGTTTATAACTTAAGCGGTAACAACTCGGATCTCCTCCAAAAGGAAGAACTCGCTCCGATAGCAATTGTTGGTCCCTTTGAAAGGATAACACAAGTTTAGAGGAGGGGTGAATAAACTTGTCACCAAAAACTTTTTCCGAACTGGAATAGCCCCAGGAACTGAGTTTTTCCGAAACTCAAACTGATGCTTAGTCCAGTTTTGTTCCTGTCCCTTAACTTGTGCGGAGTTCAGCTAACTCAACTGAGTATAAGTCAATACTGACTTATATTTAGTCTTCTTAACTGGCAGCGGATATAAATTAGCCTTTAACAACTAGTTAACTTAGTTTCAGAGTGAAAACCAGATACTTGTAACTACAATAAAGTAAATGAATGCGTAAAGTAAATAAAAAATAATTATAGAGGTTCCAGGTGGTGTAATCCTATACGTCCTCTCTTCCCCTGTGATGCGGAGGAAAATTCCACTAGAACTTCTTTGAGATGGCCCGGTTACAAAGAGTCCTAAACTGATAGTCCTTGACTAATCCCTAGCGTCACTATATAAACACTTGTAGAACTGGTAGGATTGCTGCTCTTCAATTGTCTGAAACGCTGGTCCTTGGAGGGTAGGATTGCCTCTTCACCAGCTCATCACAATCACAGTCTTCCTGACTACACTCAACTGTCCTTCACACCTTCTTGGTGTTTCACAGTCTAAACCTTTGATAAAATCAAAGTTGAGACTTGAATCAATAACTATGATTCAATTGTGATTAGAGCTTTTCTTCTAGATGAGTAAGTTATGCTTGGCTCTGTATTTCTTCAAATGATAGATCTTGATTTTGCAATTAAGTACTTAGCAGGAATTCTTTCTGAAAATGGCTTTCCCCCTTAATTAGATCTTTCTTGACTAGATAGATTCTTTTTAATTCCTCTTGCTCTTTTTCCACACCCCTCTTTTGACGTTGTAGAGGTAGTCTATTTATAGGGGTTCATTCAACGTTCATCCTGCTTGAATCTTGTAACGGCTATATTTTATGACCGTTCTGATTTGTCAGTAGTTCATCCAATAAAATTACTTCCTTTATAAAGTTCGACTGTACGATAAGTTTAATGGATGACTGACATATAAAACTGAGTTTCCTTATCAGTTTTATGCTGAGTTTATCACTTGTCAGTTTCTTGACTGACTTGGAGCGTTAACTGAGATTTTACTCTTCTTCAAATATCAGTACTCCAGTTTTCATCAAATTATAATTGACTTAATTAGAGTACACCATGACTCATTATCATCTAAGAATTCATTGTCCTTATGATTCTTAGGTCTTCATACAAGATCCATAAAGTCAGTTCAGGTCACCACAATCTTGCCTGAAGTCTAACTTTACAGCCTCGACTTGTAATCTTCATAACTGAGTGTGAACCCTCAGTTCTTCTATCTTCAATAACTGAGTATGTGTCCCTTAGTTCTTCAGTCTTCTTAGATAAGCCAACCGAGTCTGTAACTCTCAGTGAACTTATCTTCTTCAGTTTTCTGTTAGTGTGCTCTATTGTTCAGTTTCTCATAGAATCTCAGTTTAACTAAGTCTCAGTTTCTTACTTTCTCAGTTCCAGCCTAGAACTATTACAGTGCTTGTTTGATTTAACTTATACAAATATCAGACTCTAATAAATCCTATACATTAATATCTAGACATCTTTTTGCTTTGCACTATAACAGCTAGTTATGACACTTCATCAATGGGGTTTAGAATAATAACTGATTAAGCGATGAATCATCATCAAAACATAAATTTTATTTCCAACAGTTTTCAAATTGGATTGTTCATAAATTTCTTGACAAGGATGAGCACTCTGTGCAGAAAATTTTGCGGCGGTACTCTTACTCATCAATATTTTTGAATAATCTAAACACATCCAAATGACTTAAATTTTTTATATGTTGTAGAAAACATCCTGCACTAAACCTTTTGTTTTGGAACCAAGTGCAAATTCGTTTTGGTTTTTGCACAATTTGCAACAAAACTCAGTTTGTGAAGTCCTGAAATTTTTTGACAGCTTATAGCAGTAGATGAAAAGAATTATTTTGACCGACCTATGGCTTCCCAAAAAATTTGATTTTTGAGCATCATATGTAAAACATATATACTTACAGATTTTATATTTGCCTCTTGTTCAAAATCAGTTCAGTTTGTTTTGTGAAAATCAATTATTTCATGGCTTATTTATGCACCTGAATTTCTCAAAACCATTTAAATCCTTTGATCAAGAAAGAATAGATGCCTTTCTTTCACCTTAGATGTTTGGTAGGTAGAGACTAGGTGTTGTTGTTCTAGGGCTCAGTAAGAAGCGAGTGGTTTGGTTTAAGACAGTAGTGAGTCGGTTGGAACGAGTTGATCGGTTTCAGAACCAGGTACCCCACCTCAGTGTTCGTAAGAACAACCTCAAGGATCCCTTGGTGATAACAATGACTTTGGATAGAGTAATCAAAGTTGCTAGGGTGTTACTACAAGTTGTTGGTTGTGTTGGAATCTACCGTGCCAAGAGTAAAATTACAGTTTTGAATTCTACGGAGCATAAAGTGATTCTTGGTATAGGTCGGCTATTCAAAAAATTTGTCTACTTGGATAATAGACATAAGAAAGTATCTTCCGGTGTTGGTTGCACCGAGTAGAAGAGTGGCTAGTGCAGTTTCCGTGACTCAAGTTGTGGTTGGTCAACTTTGGGTTGAGTGTACGAGGTTTGAACGGTTTGAAATCGGTAGAGTGTGGTTCAATGGTTAGCAAGATCAGAATCGGTTAGAGGTTGTCCGCGGGAAAACAAGTGAATGTTCAGTTTGGTTTGTGTTGAAGAGATAGTGCTAAGGAAGGTCAACGGTTTGAGCATGCTCGAGTTTCGAGGACGAAACTCCATTTAAGGGGGAATGAATGTAATATCCCGACTTTTTGAAAAAGGACAGACAGGACGAAACTCCATTTAAGGGGGAATGAATGTAATATCCCGACTTTTTGAAAAAGGACAGACATGTCTTTTTGCGAAAAATAGAATATTATGATTTACAGATTAAAGTATTTTTGTGTGTATATATATATATATTGGGGAAAATATGATTTTAATAATAAGAGTAATTAAGGAAAATAAGGGATTAGGTTAATTATTGGGAATTTTCCTACTTAAGGCAAAATAAACCCCATTATTTTTCCCTAACCTTTTGAATCAGAATTTCACATCCTAATCTTCCCCTCTCCTGCGTGTAAGAGTTTGAGAAAAAGGTTGAGAAATTTCTTCCGTTTTATAAGTCGAATCTCAACCGTTTTCAGATTCGAATGAAGCGTTGGAATCGTCGTGAAGAGGGCGTCGTTTCATCACAAGAAAGTTGGAGCTATTCTCAAGGTATGATTTTCGACCTAGCTGTTGATTTGGATGAGTTTTGGAGATCAAAACTCATATCTTTCGTTGTCTTGTGTTAATCGAAGCGTGTGATCGAATCTAACCCTTTTTGGAAATGATCACATAGGCTACCTGCAAGAAAATATCAGGCTTTGCTGGTTTTTCTGAGGATTTGGATTTGGATTAGCTTGCTAAAAGGTAAGAGGATCTTCCTACTGTAAGATGTAATATCTCCGGATGGATCAAAGATCCACCCGATTACGCAGTGGAAACTACAAGATCCAGATCTAGTCAACCAAAATACATAAATAAATAGATCTAACCTACGAGGGGGTTAGACCACCAACCTTTTTATGGTGAAAAACGTCAAGAACAAGTTGAGAGCCTAGTTGAGAAGCCAAAGTCTTCCAACGTGTCTCCAAGCACCACCAGGTGGATGGTGTTTCAAACCGCCGGACCTCCTCGATATGCTACCGGAATAATCCCGAACATTATTCCAACTCGAAACCCTAGTATAATGGCCGAAATCTCCAAGCCACTATACTACCAAAAACTCAAAATTTATGTGTGTCCATAAGGCTTGGGAGAACTCTCTTTATATAGGAAAGTAATCCTTGTCCTCCAAGGATTTAATAATTAAGAGATAATTATTATAATAATCCTTTTTCCAAATAAAAGATAAATATAATATATATCCCAAACAAATTAGGATAAATAAATATATTATCTAATATTCCATGATTTATCACTTAACAAATAAATGATTAAATCATACATTAAATAATTATCCAAGAAAACTAATTTCTCTCTAATTAAATAATCATAAAATTCGCCCCCTTTAATTAATTAAAGGTCCACACGCATTTTTGACACAATGGGCCGAGTCCACGAAAAATTTCTTTTCCATGTATTTAATCATCTAGTCCAACTAAACAATTAATCCACATATCAATTAAATAGTCCAATCCAACTATTTAATTATAATTGAGGTGAAACGGCGAGAAACCAATATGCTATATTAGGAGCCACGTCGGGGACCATGGACCCATATTCAGTAGCTACAATAAATCGAATAATATTATCCGTCAGACCGAACAATAATATTCAATCTATTAATCCCGGGATTACACCACCATAAACCCGAAACTGAACTCTGCCGAATATAGATAACTTACACTCAACCATGAGTTGATAAGGTGTCCACTGATATAATCATTACATACGGATAAATCCTCCATAGACTGTTCATTTCGAGTCGGGATATTTCCGTAAACCCTTCTTGAAACATATTATCCTTATTTACCATTAACCCCCTAGTGATCAATTAGTTCACAAACCAGACTAGTAGCTAATTAGTCTAACATGAACTCCGCGGATCGATCAGTTTCTAGGATTAACAAATAAGGGAACTGTCTGTCTACTTCCCGAGGGAAGGAATGGATTCCATATCTGTGATAGCACAGACTACTCACTCATTCCAGAATAGAGCCAACGAGAAGTGTTGGACCACATACTTCGAAGTGATCCTTACTAACACATCAAACTCTACCCTAGTCTAAGCAAATACGTGATCACCTCAAAATTGAGATTAATCCATATATGATCATCTTGTGATTCGATAAGACTTCTCGATCACGGAATTATATCGAGAACTCAAATCAAATCGGTCCAAATTTCCCTATATGATCATCATCATATATAAATGCCCCACTAGTACCCTATTACCGACGGTCCGTATAAGACTCGTCACACCGTAAAGTGTTCGGGCGCATTATTAGCATATTAATCATGAGACCCGTACTCGCATTAATCAACGCTACGGACTAAGTTAATTTTAAGTACATCTCACTAACTCAACCCTCTTGTGTATAGCCATACACTGAGTTATGTGATTACATAAACGAGGTACTTAGGGTTTTCAGTAGTGTCTTAATTATTAGCATACATGCATATAATAAAATGAATTATTAATTCTGTCCTAAAACAATTACATAATTGTCTTTCGGGCACTACACCTAACAATCTCCCACTTGCACGAAAGGCAAGTGGATTAATTGTTTTAGAGCACACCCCTTTATATCTATATCTACAACATTCTCCCACTTTCTCAAAACAAGTGAGACGTATTCCTCAAATATGTACCCTCCAAGCGCATCTTAGTAATTCATCCTTCCAAGCACGACCGGAGTGTGCCTCCGTAGGGTAGGTCAGTGACCCGGAGCGTACTTAGAATCCGAACACCATGTGACTTGGTACACTGATCAGGTAGGTTGGCGTCTTGAGTCAATCATTGGGATCGAAACATCGCCTTTCCATCTAATCCGGTGGTACGATTTCAATATGCCTTTGATTCAACACTGAGGACGAAACCGACTTAACGATCATCCTTAATCTGACTTAAAGTCAGAATCAGTGTCATCACTTATATTCTAGTTTGCACCCGAATATACTAGCATATTATTCCTTATTCTCCTGAAAAAGACTTGAGGATTCACTAAACATCCCATTTCGTATTCATCTGTAGGTTTAGATATATAACCATTCCTGAGAGGTAGGGTAGACTACATCGTTGAATGTTGCATAAATGCAAGAATATCTTAACCAGGTGAATGGATGGGATTGCCAATAATCGATTCGCAAGAATTTGAGTGAATCAATCCCTTAGAATGAATCCCGATGGCATGTCAGACGCTGACTTCAGATAACACACCCATGTTGTTTCCAACTGTTTCAGTGTTACCAATCACAAACACTAATCTACATACTACTTTACTAATATCGAAGCCCAGTCTACGAAAGACTTATCAATATTCTGGTCAAGTCTATATATTAAAATATATGACTTTGAAATGACCGAGAGGTTTGCTTTAATCCCCAAAGGATATAAGCTATGGCAGGCATCCTGCCAAAAGTTCATTCTGAATAAATTAAGATACCGTTAGTCTCGCAAAAAGGACTTAGGGAATCACCCTTATTTTCTGCTTTGTAACGAATCCGCCATTTGTTCGTAGCTAAAACCCTTATGTTCTGAATGAATTCAGATTCCGTTGTTCGGCGAGGAAATCTTAGGGAATCACCCATATTTCCCGCTTTCTGACGAAATCAAGGAAGACTGAGTGGTAAGAGAGATCATGGTCTGGTTAACTCTCTACCTTTTAGGGAATCACCCCTAAATTACTCAGCTTTGCGTTGAAAGTTAAACTTTCCGATTCATTCGACTCTTCTCCGTGTGGTTCCAATTACTCCCACTAGGCCTGAGATACTCAGGTGGTTCTACAAGAGTTTCAACAGAACTGGAGTATCAAACTCCATTCACAGGGTTATGGCTTTTAAACCAACCTCTATGATCAGGATCCTATACAGTCCACGAAGGACTATAGTCATCAATCCACCCTAGAGACCGTAAGGTCCTGCAATGGGTAATGGACAAACCATACTCCCACTACGTTCGGGGTGGATCGATATACTGATCTAGTTTAGTAGTTCTTATTAGTGTTATCACCAACTGCCGGTGTTGGATGTGGACTGAACAAATCAGTTAGTAACATCTTGAGTACAAATACTTCAAGATCTAAGGTTGTTATTTAAACACTCTATCAGACCGATTTTGACAATATAACCGTCATTCTCTGATTTTGCAAGTTTTATAACCAACCTTTACTCAATGCATCAAGATATTTCACGATCTGAACGTGTACGCAAAATTTCCAGTCCTACCTTCAAGCACTCGGTGCTAAATGCCTCTATTTACGGAAGTGGGGTGAACCGAATTCACTCCTTATCCACAAATATGTAGGCATCTTCTAGATAGACTTCTCGGTTTCACATTACAACGTAAACCGTTATTTTGCAACTAATATCTTAAATGAGTTCAGCAGCGTATCGTAGCACACCAATGACTATATAAGGCAAGTTTATGGTGTATCTTTTAGTGAAAACATTTCACTGGGAGGCAGGCCGAGCATCAGTCCCGAAGACTACGCAAGAACCTATTTCTGAGTATGGAATACTCTATCTCTGGTGAAATCAGAGATTTCCTCCAAATATTTTGGATAAACTTACCGGATTTTTGAGTAGTTATCAGACAATATGTCACTACTCAGAAGCTCCCACTAGCTTGTATCTTTCATATGACCCCGAAGGTCGATATGATATATGTAACTTCTTTAAATCTATTACCCTTTTCCCGATTGAAAAGGAACCTTCGGCATTGTTCCTTTGAGACAGGGTTCCTTTGACTGGGAGATAGGAATCACCCTAAGCCAGTCTGCAGATCTTGTCGTTAAGGAATATGCTAATAGAATGGAAAGAAGCGTTTATCTAAATACGGTAACCATTCGCGTTTATATTGTGTTACATATACCTATTCAACATTTCTTAGTGGTTCTGACTTTATCAAACAAAAGTCCGAGTCTTGGGTTCGTGCTACGATTGTTATATTTATCGTCAATAAGACAAACAAATTATCCTATTGAAAATGAATACGTTCGTTCCAACGAATCCGAAAACAGAAAATGAATTTTCTGTGATACTCAAGAAGTGAATCCGAGATTCATTTCCTTATATCACTCCCACTAGTCTATCTGAAATAACTGCCCGTTGTCTATTTTATTTATCATTTAATGCAAAGCTACCTAGTTCTTCCAAAGAACTTTAGCTTTCGAGAAAATTGCTAATGATGCATGTTCAGTGATCTGAAATCACTTTCCTTATCCTCTGATTTCCAATTTATTAATTTTCCGGTTTAGCCTTAAAACTACTTAGTTTAGACGACTAACACGTATAAACGTTCTTTCCCATTCTCAACTTCCTTAGATAGAAACAATCTTGAACTAGCAGTTCGTCTGAGTAGACACTACTCTTGAACTGTGGGATGTTCAGTGTTACTTACTTGGACTATCGTTTTTTTCTAATCGTCAAATCATAAGACCAAAGCTCCCACTAGTTTATCGGTTCCAAATACCGTCTAACTAGCAATACTTTGTTTTTATGATTTTTCAAATATTAGAACATCACCTAGAACTAAGCTCCCACTAGTTTATCAGTTCCAAATACTGTCTAACTAGCAATGCTGTGTTCATGATGTTTCAAAGATTATAAAATCTCCAGAACTAAACTCTCACTAGTTTATCAGTTCCAAATACTGTTTAACTTGTAATGCTTATTCTTGTTTTTCCAATGAATGGAGAAACTCTTGTGCATTCCATTACACATTTCTAATTATTCAGAAAAAAACAACAAATCATAAGCTTAAGGCTCCCACTAGTTTATCGGTTCCAAATACCGTCTAACTAGCAACGCCTTATGTATATGATTTTTCAATTTTTCAATTAGAAATTTGATGTGTAATTACACTTTTAAAATTCACTAAATGAATTTTATGTGATAGTCATATGTCATCTTTTGTAAACTAAGTATGGTCGTCTCTCGTTCAACACGAGTGACACCCGTGACATACCTGTACTATGTCACTTAAGTTTTTGAAGGCTCAAGAGAAAAAACTCTTCCGAAAAGTTAACTGCATTTATTGATAATTACAACGTACTTGTTACTTTCCACATTTTTATTGAAGTCCTATTACTAACAGTTTAGTAACCTAGATATTTAGTTGTAAATAAAATGACAGAAAGTTAAATTCAAAAATAAAATTTTCACTACTAGATTTATTTTAGGAATAATAAACTATAAGAAGTCTATCCTACCATTCCAAGGATTTAACCTCGCATCGTACCGCCGCCTTTAGGGTCGGTATCAGCACAATGATGGTTAAACTGAGACAATCTCTCTCAATGATTAAGCTTCGAGAATCGAACATCTCACGGGAATCAGACATCCCGGACCTTAATCATTGATTACCTTCCTTTTCTAGCCTAGATATTTCGAAAATATCCATAATGAGTGTGACCTACTATATCAGACCTCAAAGTACGCCCAGAGTATGCCGCCTTTAGGGTCGGTCAGTGACCCGACGAGAATCCAAAATCCTATCCTTTCGGAGACCAAGCCTTGAATTTTGATAGGGGTGAACACCATCCTTAGGGGGCCGGAATCATAGCGGCACGAGGCGTCACCCTTCTCTCACGTGCTTGCACCTATAGTAGAGGCTGTGGGGTCGGCTGTCGCCTTCCTCGCTGCCACTCAATATTTTGAAAAAGTGGTGGGTTTACTAATTACGGTTTCGGCCTTGACAATAGGAAACAATAAATCAAAGTACTCCGAACAGGGTCGGTTATGTAGGCAAGCCTACGCCGTCTTATTCGTTGGAACATATGTGACAGTTCAGGCCAATCCGGCAAGAGAAGCCCCGTTTAGCCCGAAGGCTTATCGGCTATGCTAAGTCTTGTCGAACTGCTGTAACGTACATCACACGTGGAGGGGAGTCGATTGAGCCGAAGCTCGGTTGAACTCGCCCAACCATGGTTAGACCATTTCCGAACCCATGTACTAAGATTCTCCGATTTCTAAATTGTCACCCAAAGCGTAATCTCGTTTTTGTTTAAGGTGGGTTCACTGAGAAGCCATCACCGAAAAGCTCAACGATTTATCCAAGTGGGATTCACCGAGAATCCATCACTAAAATCGTAACGATTGACAAAAACCCGGTTCCTCGGTTTTAATAATTAGTTACTTAATTAATTAACTACCACATATTAATTAAAGAAGCTTTTTAACTAATTATACGAGTTATACATGCCTAATTTATTCGAAATAAACTACATGTATGCATTGGAGTGGAATCATGATACGATGCATGTCACGGCAATTTTCCGGTTATATCACACAATTTCGATCATACACGAAAAATAAACAGAAAAATAAACACCGAGATGGATCGTTGGTACCCCCGTATCTAACATATTTATTAAAAAAAACACAAACCCTAACTAGGGTTTACTATTTTCTAATCTGCTGCTGCTGCGTTTTATCGATGATCGAGCATCCAAACGAACTTTGATCGTCACTAAACTTTATGGACCTGTTCTTCACTCCTCCTACTTGAATATGGACGGTTGGATCTGAGTTTTGACGGTCCAATTGATCCCAGCAAGCCGCCGATCCAACTGCTGCATCTGTTTATAACTGCGGCGCATCAGTGTCTTCCCGGGGACGATCGGGCATCGAGAAAATCCCGATCGACCTAACATTTTTGGACCTTGATCATAACTCCATGTTAGTCAATCTGAACGGTCGGATCTTCGTTTTGACGGTTCAATCTCTTCTAGAAATTCGACGAACTCACAGCTAGGGTTTTTATGGCTGCTGTGCTTTTCTGTTACAGCAGCAACTTTATAGCAGCGATCGGACATTGAGATTAACTCCGATCGTCACGAAATTTTGAGGTCATGTTCTTCAACTTTTATTCTTCATTCTGACCGGAGAGATTGTCGTTTCAACGGTTCAAACTCCGGGAAAAAATAAAAAAACAGAACAACAGCAAAACAGATCTACCTCCAGGAAATTAAAATTACAAAATTTCCTATACTCATATAAACGAATTTATATGAGTTTACAATAGATCAAACGAGTAAACAATACCAACCCCAATCCATCTCTTCAACCACAACATATCAAAGCATTCATCATCATGATTTTCGGAAAAAAAAAAAACAATGCAATCTAAACATGCAATTTCCACTCCTAGATCTAAAATTCACATACTTTGATTGATAGATCAAAGGCTTTGAAACCACTTGTAGGATGTAATATCTCCGGATGGATCAAAAATCCACCCGATTACGCAAGCGGAAACTACAAGATCTAGATCTAGTCAACCAAAATACATAAATAAATAGATCTAACCTACGAGGGGGTTAGATCACCAACCTTTTTATGGTGAAAAACATCATGAACAAGTTGAGAGCCTATTTGAGAAGCCAAAGTCTTCCAACGTGTCTCCAAGCACCACCAGGTGGTTGGTGTTTCAAGCCGCCGGACCTCCTCGATATGCTACCGGAATAATCCCGAAGATTATTCAAACTCGAAACCCTAGTATAATGGCCGAAATCTCCAAGCCACTATACTACCAATAACTCGAAATTTATGTGTGTCCATAAGGCTTAGGAGAACTCTCTTTATATAGGAGAGTAATCATTGTCCTCCAAGGATTTAATAATTAAGAGATAATTATTATAATAATCTTTTTTCCAAATAAAAGATAAATATAATATATATCCCAAACAAATTATTATATCCCAAACAAATTAGGATAAATAAATATATTATCTAATATTCCATGATTTATCACTTAACAAATAAATGATTAAATCATACATTAAATAATTATCCAAGAAAACTAATTTCTCTCTAATTAAATAATCATAAAATGCGCCCCCTTTAATTAATTAAAGGTCCACACGCATTTTTGACACATTGGGCCGAGGCCACGAAAAATTTCTTTTCCATGTATTTAATCATCTAGTCCAACTAAACAATTAATCCACATATCAATTAAATAGTCCAATCCAACTATTTAATTATAATTGAGGTGAAACGACGAGAAACCTATATGCTATATTAGGAGCCACGTCGGGACCATGGACCCATATTCAGTAGCTACAATAAATCGAATAATATTATCCGTCAGACCGAAAAATAATATTCAATCTATTAATTCCGGGATTACACCACCATAAACCCGAAACTGAACTCTGCCGAATATAGATAACTTACACTCAACCATGAGTTGATAAGGTGTCCACATATATAATCATTACATACGGATAAATCCTCCATAGACTGTTCATTTCGAGTCGGGATATATATTTCCGTAAACCCTTCTCGAAACATATTATCCTTATTTACCATTAACCCCCTAGTGATCAATTAGTTCACATACCAGACTAGTAGCTAATTAGCCTAACATGAACTCCACGGATCGATCACTTTCTAGGATTAACAAATAAGGGAACTGTCTGTCTACTTCACGAGGGAAGGAATGGATTCCATATCTGTGATAGCACATACTACTCACTCATTCCAGAATAGAGCCAACGAGAAGTGTTGGACCACATACTCCGAAGTGATCCTTACTACTAACACATCAAACTCTACCCTAGTCTAAGCAGTCGTAATGTCGTCGTGATCACCTCGGGATTGAGATTAATCCATATATGATCATCTTGTGATTCGATAAGACTTCTCGATCACGGAATTATATCGAGAACTCAAATCAAATCGGTCCAGCCCCTATATGTCATCATCAATATATAAATGCCCCACTAGGTACCCTATTACCGACAGTCCGGATAAGACTGTCACACCGTAAAGTGTTCTGGGCGCATTATTAGCATATTAATCATGAGACCCGTACTCAAATTAATCAACGCTACGGACTAAGTTAATTTTAAGTACATCTCACTAACTCAACTCTCTTGTGTATAGCCATACACTGAGTTATTTGATTACATAAACGAGGTACTTAGGGTTTTCAGTAGTGTCTTAATTATTAGCATACATGCATATAATAAGATGAATTATTAATTCTGTCCTAAAACAATTACATAATTGTCTTTCGGGCACTACACCTAACACCTACAAGTTAATTACGGTTTCATAGGGTTTACGTTAGGATTCGATGTGATTTTATGGTACAATTGTTACCTTCGTGTTGCCTAAAGATTTAGAGTTGCTATGGTAGATAAAAGTTATGTTTTTCTGCTATTTTCCGAGTATTATTATGTTGAACAAGTTTGAGAACGATTAGGGATCAAAAACTGAGTTTTTAGAGGGGTTTCCGCGCTTGGTGCGGGGCGCACTGGAGGCCCAGAATGTGAAAATTTTACGTACAGAGTTCTAGTGCTGGCACACCAGCCCCAGTGTTGGCGCACTGGACGAGCAGAATTCCAGTTTTTACGTACAGAGGCTTAGTGCGTCCGCACTGAACCCGGTGTGGGCGCATTGGACCTCATTTTTTATGAAAAATATGATTTTTAGCTGTGTTAAGAATCCTAAATGTTAATCCTTGATCTAATAACATTAATAAAACATAAACAAGCCCCGATTAAGTTCTGATGCGTTAGGTTCCGGCACCAGACGTACTCTTAAAGGGAGTTGAAGTCCGGGACCGTCAGAAAGGCATGAAAGGGCTTGTGCTTTGATGAATTAGAATTCATCAATGTCTGTGTAATTGCTAGGCCTTGTCCGTGTCTAGAGGTCTAGGAAAGATGGTTGAGTTTGTGAGGGAGCTTACTTGAAAATACTTAGGTGGCTAGCTAACAACATAATAATAAACATACTTGTGTAGCTAAAAGATTAAACATCATGTCTTGGTAAGGCACAAGTCTATATCGCAATGTGTAGGCTTTCGGGTAAAACGAGTAAACTTGCTGGCCTTTCTAGAGGCACCAGGAGTAGAGGGTACTTGTGGATGGATAACTTTGCTTCGGCCATTAGAGAGCACCAGGAGTAGAGGGACTTCCCCGAACGCGTATACTATCGGGACTAGCCCGTGGCAGTTGGTGTGATCCACTAATAGGTTGCACCCAGATACTTCGTGGTGAGTAGCATCATGCGTAGTGCCCTAAAATGCAGAAGTAACAAAGGTAAGCTAAGTTAAAAACAGTTAGTCATGACATGTTGATGGACAAGAAATGAACCATAGATTGAGTCGGTCTCATAAAGATAACTATTATAATAAAACTTGTTAAAGAGCCTTAGTTAATTTATAGCTTCTACTTCTTACTATGTACAATGTACTTACCTCAAATGCATGTTTATTTATGTGTTTGGGGGAGAGAAGATGAACAGGTCGACAATGAGCTTGATGAGGACTTGGATGACGACGTTTGAAGACGCCGGAGTTGGAGCTGTTTATTATTTATTGTCTTTCATTATTCTTTTGTCACTGTTTTGGATTCAAGTTCTTTAGTTGAACTTGTTGGCTTTGTCTTTCATAGTTTTGAGGATTTCGTATTTCTTTTAAGTTTCATTTGGATATCTCTTGATGTAATAAGTTACATTTCTACCCTTTAGTTATTCTTTCTATTCTTGGTTGTATGGAGAATTTTACCCGAGTCTTTTCTTCCGTTTTTTTATTTGATACGACGTAGTAGGCGCTTACGTGTAATATTAGATTTATTTAATATTATGCGTGCCGAACGTTCCTTTTCCGGATAAGAACTCGATGTCCTGGAACGGGGCATTACATGTTGGAATCAATATAATTTATCAACGTTTTCTATGACGGACTTGCTATTGCCGATTCGAAGCATCAACTATTTTTTTCCGTTGCCACCCACCAACAATTTGTTTACCATTCAATATAATTTGGTTGTACAGATGTCGAGGGAAAGTATGCACATGGGATTAGTTTTTGGTGTGTTCTGTGGGGTATCACAATTGCTAGCCGTGGTTATGGGTTTTGTGATTTCATAAGCCGTGTACAAAAAAATTCGAGTTCAATTTTATTTTTGATAAAGTCAAAGTGTGTTTTTTTAAAAATTATTTTCAAATATATTACTTATATCAAATAATGTCTTAATAAGACTCGGAAGTCGTTTTCGAATGATTTCATAAAACAATAAAACATTAATTGTTTTGAGCTAATGCACAATCTTATAACTATAAAAACTGATATACTTGGAATTGACGGACAATACTTGCCCGTTGATGTATGAAAAATATATCATTATATTATAGGACTTTTTATTATTATTTTTATGATATTTTAGTATAATTTCATATAAATGCATTAAAAACTTGTAAAAATCATAGTTAGTTATAATTAGATGCATGAGTTATAAGAACGATAAAAATGATGGTTTTTTGTCAGGTTTACGTTTGGTGTTTCGTTGATTTTATTGCGGGATCGGATGTTTACCGAGATCCCAAAATATGACATACTTTGAAGCATAAATCATGAGTTTTTGTGGGATAAAAGATTATGCCAAAATCTAACAACTTTGAACGGATCAACTCGTCCTTAATGTTTCTACCGTAACTCATCTTCAACGGACATTTGACCTAACTTAGAGGCATTTTCAGAGAAAAAGTCCTTGATGAAAGTTGTAGACCTTCAAGAGAGCTTTCCAACGAATATTAAATCATGTCAATCCGAGGTCTACAAACTCGAGATAGGTTTTTACGAACATCGGATATGTTGCATGGCCGGCACGCGCCGGAGAAGGCCGGATCTTGCAGGGAAAATCTCGACATTGGGCCCACAAATCTCCGACAAGGGAATATATACTATTTGACCGGCACGCGCCGGTGGTGTTCCGGCACGCGCCGGCCTTGTGGTGCACTCTATAAATACCCCTCAATTGCAACCATTTTGAGGTGTACCAATGCATATATCTCTCTTCTATATCTCTCTATAGTCTCGTTTGTTGTTTTTAGTTAAATAAAAGTCGTAAACGGCACTCGCCGGAATAATGCTTTGTAGTATAAAGTATCGTTATAATGCTTAGAAGATGTATCAAGGCTCATTGATGTAAAAGAGTTGCTATTTCCGGAGGGTACAACTCTGAAGCTTCGATTGTAATCTGGTAACTTTTCTAATGTATTTATGTTTGTTTGTTGTTATTAGTATCTATATATTAATTATAATGATATTAGGCTAACTTAATATCTAGCCAAGATATGAAATTGGATTAGTTTTATCTTTTTAGGGAAATAGATAACGACTATGTTAAAATTGATTAAAATCGGTTATAATGAATCTCTTTCTATGTTTGAATTGAAGTAGCTAATTGATTTGAAAGAATTCATAATCTAATTATGAATTGACGCCTCGTAGTTAGTTTATGAACTCGTTAATAGAAAGACCGGAGGGTAAAATTGGCCGAGTGAAAACGTGACAACGGAATCCTATTTCCTAAACCGGGGGTAGATTTGTTTCGGGAGAAACAAACTCTTATTGAAATTTATACTCGAGAGATTATCACGTTAAATTCGCCCGTTTAATTGACATCTCTTAAAATTGGCCGTATGACAAAACGGGAGTGACCCATGCTTGAGGATGACATTGGACGAGAGGACAAGACATATGACAATTTCATACGCTCGTGTGAGGAGAAATTGCCTAGCTTAGAGTATACCATTTCGTATAATTGATTGGACCTTGGAAAAAGGAAGATCCGTCTTATCTAATTTCTACTAAAAAGATATAAGAATTCAATAACATATTCTTGGCTAGTCTCTAATTATAATATCTATCTCCCTCCCTTATATATTGTTTTGGTACCTATATATACTTATATCTATATATAGATATATATATGTATTGCTATATATTTATATATATATTTATATACTTATATATATCTGTTTTAGTTTTATGCATTTATTTATTGTTGATTACTTTAGAGGTTGGTTTTATGATAAAATTGCGACTTAGATTGCGATAATAATAGCTTTTTGGTGTTTAATCACACGGTGAATTACCAAGTTTTCCCTGAGGATCGACACCTGACTCACCATACTACGCTGCAATTTGACCCGGTACACTGCCGGTTAGGATCTGTAAAGCCTAGAAAAGGTCCGTCACCCGTTCGCTCGCTCGTGACACGAAAGTGTCAAAGCTCTGGTGGCTAGGGGGATTTGAGCTACTGCTCTAGGAGAACGGCTAGTCACCGGTCTCGGGGCCTCTTAAATCGAAGTCTTTCCGACAGTAGCTAGAGTGCTCGCTCGTAAGAGTGAGGACGGTACATTTTCCCCAAAGATTTATGCTACATCCGGGAAAGCAAGTGCTGACTGTTGGTCCCTTGAAAAGGATAACACAAGTTTAGAGGGGGGGTGAATAAACTTGTCACCAAAGACTTTCCCAAAACTAAAAGTGCCCCAGGAACTGAGTTTCTCAGTAACTCAAACTGAACTATCAAACTGGTGTACAATATGACTCAGTTCAGTTTCGTTCCAGCCCTTTAATCCTGTGTAGGAGTTAGCTAATTCAGTTTAGTTGATGCTAAAACTAAACTATCTTGCAACGGATAAGATTAAGTCTTTGTGCAATAGATGTGTCAATAAAGATCTAAGTCTCCTATGTATCAGTTCTGTGCTAACTCAGTGTCTAGTGTTTGCTGAGTGATATCATAACAATGCAATAATATAAATACGTAAAGTAAAACAACATAGAATTTGTTTATGGAAGTTCCGGGTGGTGTAATCCCGTACGTCTTCCCTCCTCCTGTGGTGTAGGAGGTATCACTAGAATCTTGAGATAACTGTTACAAAATCCTAGCCCAATGACAGTCCTTCACGACACCCTAGTTTCACTTGTCTACACATAATGAAGAAAGGTAAGATTGCTCCCTTCACTCGCACACTGATCCTTCGGAGGTGGAATGACTCCTTCACCAGCTCACCACTAACACAAACACAGTCCGCAAACTGCACCAACAGCTGTGGCAACCAAGTTGCAACCGTATGAGAAAAGGTGGAGTTGCTCTCCTCAAACTATGCACAGCCAACCCTTTTTCACAAAGGTTAGGTTTAGAATTAATCAGAAGATTAATTCAGTGAGCTGTCTGTTTCTTCTGGATATGGCGTTGTAGCTCCAAGATGCCTTCTTCCCCCTTAATGGGTTACTGGATCTTTCTTTGTAATCTTCAAGGCAATTTCATTGGCTCCCCTTTTCTAGATATGAAATCTGATTTTCCGGATCTTGATCTTTAGATATATGCTTCTAAAGCTTTTTCAGATCTTACTTACAAGTGTTTTGCCTTTGTGTATTTATAGGGGCAATGTAACGGTCAGATAAATTTTATAGCCATTGCATTTGTTGTTTAGCCAACGTTCATATGTACGTCCTTTTGTCGTTTTGTTATTTCAAATTCAACAAGGCCTTAACTCTGTTTTCTACTCTTCTTCAAAACTAAGTACCTTATATTCTTGACATCTGACTTCAATTGACTAAGTCAGAGTACACCATTCAGTTCCTTCTTTTTTTTTGGTAACTGATAATCTTTGTCCTTAAGATTATTCAGCTTTACGTGATCTATAGTTCAATTACAGGTCACCACAGACTTGCCTGAATCCTTACTTATAGTCACGGCTTAATCAGCCTCTAACTGAGTTTGCCAACTCAGTTCTTCAGTCTTCAATAACTGAGTCTGTGTCCCTCAGTTCTTCAGTCTTCTTAGACAAGCCAACTGAGTCTGTGTCCCTCAGCGAACTTATCTTCTTCAGTTTTCTTATGACTGGGTCTGATCCCTCAGATTTTCATATGTATACTCAGTTTGCTTGTTGTGACTCAGTTGTTTGCCTAGTTCCTATCTATTACAATGCTTGTCTAAAGCAACCTATACAAAGTTCAGAATCTAGATAGAACTTATACATTTTCTCTAGACCATACTATAACAGTTAATTATGACTTCATCATCATGGGTTGTAAGCGATCTTACTAGATGCGTGACAAATCATCATCAAAACAAAGATATTATTTCCAACAATTTCCCCCTTTTTGATGATGTATCATAACCCTCCCTAAAAGCAATAATAAGAGAATAATGCAAGAAATCATAACAAATTAAAATAACAGACCAAAAGCAGCTGAGTTCATTACAAAGTTATGCCAAAACAAATTGAGTTACTGGGTTTATTATAATTTATCTTTCTCCAAAGACAACATCTTTTCACCAAGAAAGATACTTCTTTTTGTTTCTAGAAGCCTTCTTTCTTTTCCTTCTTCTCTCGATTCACCATCTCTGGGCTTGATATCCAAGTATTCATTGATCAGCCGATTCGCTTCTTGGTTATCTTGGTTTTTGAGTTTTATCAAGATCTCTTTAATTTCCTCATCCATTGTCTTCTCTTCTTCTTTAGATATAAGACCAAGTTCCTTTTCTTTTTCAGCTTTTCCCTCTGGTTTCATTTTAGCTTCCTCCTCAGTTTTTGTCTTTTTACCTTCATCTGCCTTTAAATTTTCCTTCAATCTGGCACAGATTGCAAGCTTCTTCCTTATGTTCAACACAGCTTTAATTGAGGCTTCTTCATCTTCCTCAGTTCTTGTTTCTACAAAATTTTCTTCTGCAATTAGCATTAGCTTCTCGATCAGATTATCAACTGCTTCTCCATTTTGTTGAATAGCAAGTAGATCGGCATCTACTTGTCTTTCTTGCTCTTTGATCAACATCTTGGCATAGATTTCTTCAGCTCTTTCAGTTTTATCAGCATCAGCATCACCTTCAGCTTTATCTTCCCCTTTGTTTGACGATATGCAAAAGCTTTCTTCAAATAACTTGTGCAAGGTGATGAAGTTGGAGTATTTGTTTATACCTGAGTAATGTGCTGTTCCAATAAATTCATGTAAGTTGTAGAGCTTCTGTTGTAGAGTCTGCATCAGACTTTCGATGATAACTTTTAATCCTTCCAATTTCTCTTCAGTCAATTGGCGCTGAGATCTTTCAGTTGCATCATGGGGAATATCCTTCAGTACAGATTTGCTTGTAGACGCTTTATGAGCTTGAGATGAGGAACTGGCTTCATGATAATGAGAGTCATGACTTAATAATTCTCTCTCATACTCATTTGCGCAAAATTCAGCATCTTCCAAAGCTTATCTTTGCTCCTCAGTATATTCTTCATGCGTCTCAGTTGGAAGTTCACTTTCTTCAGTTTCATCTTCAATTAGAATAGTGTCTTCTGTTTCAGTTTTCTTTGCAAGATATCTGTTCCACATCTTTCTTTGTCTCCTCAAGGTTCTGTCATCCGGATTTACAGTTTCACTTGAACTAGAGTTTGAAGTTTCTCTCTTATCTTCTTCAACGACTTTCCTTTTCTTCGCTCCACTGGATATTGATTTCTATATTACTTATGTTTCTGTGGATTTTGAGATGGAGAAATAGTCTAGTATACTTTGAACTAGATATGTAAATCCCTTTTTCAATAAGAACTTTTCTCCAACAGCCTTCCTCCCTTGGCCTTTTGCTTTTTAATCTGAAACTTGTTTGATCAATTGCTTGAGAACAAACTTGTTCCAATACAGTCTTTCTTCAAACCAAATAGCATAGATAAGTTTCAGTTTCTATGTTGACAGAGTGTAGAGATTCCATGTGTGACCAATGACATTTTTGGTCAGGAGAATTGTCAAAAACACAAATTCTCATTTTTGTTGATGAATGGATCCAATGAAATTCTTCTTATCTTTGTTGAGTGATGTGATATTCCAAAGTTTGCCTTTTTCTTCATTTCCAAAGGTGAGAGATGAAGATCCTCCAAATATGTCTAAACCAAAGACTAGGGAAAGCAGATGTTCATTAACAGTTATGCTTTTATCTTGAACAGCTGTCCTGAGACTCTTTCCATCATCGGCGATTACGGCGTTTCTATAGAAATCTTTGATGTTTTCTGGGCACAGAGTATTGACCTTTGTATCAATCAGATTTTCAAGACCTCAAACTCTTTTTATTTTATCTGCAATCTGAGTTGATAGAGTGAAGTTTGAAATTTTTTGACTGAAGTCATCAAGACTCATTGTAATTCCTTCATCAATGTTATATCGCTCCATGGATTTAGATTAAGAATTCTTGGGGAATTTTGAAAGTTTTAAAAATGATTGAGCAGGATTTTGTCAAATATGTGTTTCTGAGTCTTTCAATCGTTTTCAATAAGAGTCATGTCGCAATCAATGAGATTTGTAGGGATGTACATCTACTTCTTCTCCTTGATTGACACGTGGCTTCAGGTGATTTGTCTTGTCAGCCCAAGCGACAGATGGTAGGTGGAAAGTTTTCTGCTTTTGACCAATTTGCCCTTCGTCAGCTTTTGCCTTTTTCAGCTTTGTGTAGAAAGTCAGTTTTTCTAAGGATTTTGCAATGAAAACTGACTTTATCTGCAAAACAGTTTTAAGTTTTCTTCGGCACCCATATCTTCTTGGGTCCGGCTGGATTAGTTACTGAAGTACAGACTTCACTTTCTTTGATGAGGGAATTAACCTTTCTCATCTCTTTTCTTGATAGGCCATTATGCTAAACCTTAGTTGATTTCACAAGGATTCTTTTAGATTTATCATCTTTGTTTTCTTTGTGTAATCCACTAGGTCTTCCAGTATCTTGATATCTAGAGTTTATACTCCTTGAAATATTAAGACTGGGTAACGATGGGGAATTATCATTGCTTTTGTCAAATTTACTAGATAATAATCTTTCAGCTAGATTTGACATCTCAGTTTCAAGAAACTCATTCCAATTTTTTGCTTTGCCATGTTCTATATCTTTTAGTTTCAACTCCAGTGTGAGTTTTTCTGTCAACTTGGCAAGCTCAGAGTTTCTCTGACTAAGTTCAGTGAATGATAACTGAGTTGTAGAATGTACCTTTTCTTGATTACCTGTTGCAGCTTTACTATATGAATGCACATTCTTGGTTGCTCTAATGAATCTTTTATATCGTCTGTTTCTTGCAACAACTTCTTTTCTTCTTTTTCTGAGAAGTTACTTAGTGATGGAACTCCTTTGGATTTGTCATCATGTATATTGATAATAATATCCATATCATCACTGATTTGAGGTTCTGGTTTTGTATGTGAATTTGTAGCACTGAACCTCTCAAAAACTTGATCCTGAAAATCAGATACATTTTGCAAACAGTTAGTCAGGGGGTGAATAAGCCAACTTCTAATTCTAGATGTAACCATTTCGATTAAGTGCTTTTACAACTGATACAGTGAGGGGATTTTCAACAACTGGTGTGTAAGATATTTGGATCACTTCCAAACGGAAGAGCTGCTCCGATACCAATTGTTGGTCCTTTGAAAAGGCTAACACAAGTTTAGAGGGGGGTGAATAAACTTGTCACCAAAGACTCTCCCAAAACTGAAAGTGCCCCAGGAATTGAGTTTCTTAGTAACTCACACTGAACTATCAAACTGATGTACAATATGACTCAGTTCAGTTTCGTTCCAGCCCTTTAATCCTGTGTAGGAGTTAGCTAATTCAGTTTAGTTGATGCTAAAACTGAACTATCTTGCAGCGGATAAGATTAAGCCTTTGTGCAATAGATGTGTCAATAAAGATCTAAGTCTCCTATGTATCAGTTCTGTGCTAACTCAGTGTCTAATGTTTGATGAGTGATATCATAACAATGCAATAAATATAAATGCGTAAAGTAAAACAACACAGAATTTGTTTATGGAAGTTCCGGGTGGTGTAATCCCGTACGTCTCCCCTTCTCCTGTGGTGTAGGAGGTATCACTAGAATCTTGAGATAACTGTTACAAAATCCTAGCCCAATAACAGTCCTTCATGACACCCTAGTTTCACTGTCTACACATAATGAAGAAAGGTAAGATTGCTCCCTTCACTCTGCACACTGATCCTTCGGAGGTGGAATGACTCCTTCACCAGCTCACCACTAACACAAACACAGTCTGCAAACTGCACCAACAGTTGTGGCAACCAAGTTGCAACTGTATGAGGAAAGGTGGAGTTGTTCTCCTCAAACTATGCACAGCCAACCCTTTTTCACAAAGGTTAGGTTTAGAATTAATCAGGAGATTAATTCAGTGAGCTGTCTGTTTCTTCTGGATATGGCGTTGTAGCTCCAAGATGCCTTCTTCCCCCTTAATGGGTTACTGGATCTTTCTTTGTAATCTTCAAGGCAATTTCATTGGCTCCCATTTTCTAGATATGAAATCTGATTTTCCGGATCTGGATAATTAGATATATGCTTCTAAAGCTTTTTCAGATCTTACTTACAAGTGTTTTGCCTTTGTGTATTTATAGGGGCAATGTAACGGTTAGATAAATTTTATAGCCGTTGCATTTGTTGTTTAGCCAACGTTCATATGTACGTCCTTTTGTCATTTTGTTATTTCAAATTCAACAAGGCCTTAACTCTGTTTTCTACTCTTCTTCAAAAATGAGTACCTTATATTCTTGACATCTGACTTCAATTGACTAAGTCAGAGTACACCATTCAGTTCCTACTTTTTTTTTGTAACTGATAATCTTTGTCCTCAAGATTATTCAGCTTTACATGATCTATAGTTCAGTTACAGGTCACCACAGACTTGCCTGAATCCTGACTTATAGTCACGACTTAATCAGCCTCTAACTGAGTTTGCCACCTCAGTTCTTCAGTCTTCAATAACTGAGTCTGTGTCCCTCAGTTCTTCAGTCTTCTTAGACAAGCCAACTGAGTCTGTGTCCCTCAGCAAACTTATCTTCTTCAGTTTTCTTATGACTGAGTCTGATCCCTCAGTTTTTCATATGTATACTCAGTTTGCTTGCTGTGACTCAGTTGTTTGCCTAGTTCCTATCTATTACAATGCTTGTCTGAAACAACCTATACAAAGTTCAGACTCTAGATAGAACTTATACATTTTCTCTAGACCATTTCTTGCTTCTTCTTTTATTACGCACTATAACAGTTAGTTATGACTTCATCATCATGGGTTGTACGCGATCTTACTAGATGCGTGACAAATCATCATCAAAACAAAGATATTATTTCCAACACTGACGGTTGTTGCGTTGGTCCTAGGGCATGGATAGGGTTGGCTGGAACCGTGTAGGAGGTTTGCACGGTGAATGTTGGTTCTTTTCCCTGACAATCGGCCGGAGTTGTCAGGCATGGCTAGTTCTCGTGAAGTGCGGTTGAAATCCAATTGGTAAATCTGGTGTGGGCGTTACTTGACTCGTCGGCTCGGCCAAAACTGATGCTTGTAAATGAATCTAACACGTTTTCTTAATGCTCGTGCACTTAACTGTTTGTTTAAAAAAATGTCGTAAAGAAAGACTTCCGTTGTTATTTTTAAATGTTGCATCAAAGTATTGTTTCTTTTAATTATATATATATATATAGTTTAACACTTGCACACGTGGCTCATACCAGCTCTTTCCTGACGACTCGTTTCTTTGTTTTGTTTTTTTTCTTTCTAAAAATATAAATACAGGTTAATGGAGGGGATTGAAAATTATAGGAGATGATTTTGATCGAGATCCGAAGAAATTTAAATTAATGTTTTGGATGGTAATTCATTTAATTTTTTAGAGCTATTGTAATTTGTGGTTTGTGATATTGTAATGAAATTAATTATTGAAGTATTGTCAAATCTTGTGTGGGTTATGTAAATATAAATTGTGGATTTATTGGATTTTTTTTTGGAATTATAGTCTAGTTATTGAAGTCGCGGCGAGAGCTTCGCAACCCCTCCTAGTATGACCCCGGTGGACCTAGGGGTTGGAAATAGGGTATTACAGTGTGGGTTTCCATGGTATCAAAAGTATCATTGGGTATTGACTCACCCGTTTGTGGCTCCGTTTTTGGCTCTGATGATGAGTGTGTTCCCTTAGCCCGCTTTCGTGCAGTTCTTTGACTATCGTCTGCCAACTTTGTGTTAATTAGTCCTGCCATTTGGGGTTCACTCTTAAAATCTCCCAGCATTCCTTCCACTTGAAGGCTCCTTTTCCTTGACCCTTATGTGTTTCGAGACAAAGTTTGTCTAGCACAAATCACAATAGAGTATTACAAATAGAAAAACGAGTGACAAGTAATCAAAGCAATTTCATAGCACATTGAGCAGTGATGTCATAGCACATTGAGCAGTAGAGTTTTTTTGGGAACCATATGCCTGTAGTTCTTGTTTTTTTCATAATATAACTAATCAAAAGAGTTGCCCGATCGAGATATATATATTAGGGTCACATATGCACCTACTCTCCTTGCAAATTGAAGTAGCGTAGTATTAGGGGTTAACACCCGTAACTGACAAAGAACTAAAATTTACCTACGAGGAAGATCGACACATAAATTGAGGAAAATAACTAATCACACATAGTTAGAACTAATCTTTAGAAACTCATACAGGTGCATTTGTGTGTTTGCTCTTGCATATTATTATCACCATGTACCATTGTTGGGCGTGGTCCGTCCTAATTGTTCTCAATCTAATTAATTGTATCTTACGAGTCTCTATAGAATCGACCTTGATTCGCTTCGCTATACTGTGATAGATCTAGTCCTATTGCTAGTAATTCGTGAGTTGCACCCGAGATCAGCGACGCTTGAAAAATCTAAATTGATACTTGGTTCACGGAGGTGAATCAAACACAGATAAATATAACTAAGATTTTTTTTCCACTGTTTTTTTTTTTCTAATAATCTTTTGATAAGACATATCATATCTGTTGATGTTGAATAATAGATATCCAAGGGGGAAGTGTCAAGAAATGATATAATTGATAGATTATCTATTATTCTGATTGATTTGCGTAGATTTCGGATACATTCAAATTATTATGTTTACATTGTAATCTCTTATAAATACCCTTTTATCAATGAATTATTGCACAAACAATTTCCCCTTCTCCGTACTTTGTCTTTTATGTTATTCTTTCTTTGTCATTTAAATTTTTTCCTTCTTAAAGCCTCGGAATACACTACTCCGACTAGTCCAGAGTTCGGTCCGGGTTAGTTTTATAACAATTTTTAACAAATTTGGGTGATGGATGGTATTTTTAAATTGGGTGACACTCCTTTACAGGGGTCTGCTCCTCTTCCTCTACCTCTTCCTCTTCCATGTGCAGGGCTCGTCTCTAGCATTATTCTCAGCAAAATTTTCAGCCTAAAACAAAAACTGTTCATTTCATTGCCATTGCCATTGCCAATTATTTCGGGACCCATTTCTGCTAGTTGTCTCTGGACCCCATTGGATTTAGTGCAAAGCGTAAGTGAATGATGACAATGACAGTAATATTTATATAAACGATTCAATTTATTCTACGGTACTGCTACATCCACTACACTTATCTCCACAACATCATCCACAACATCATTCACACCATACATTTTTTATATAGTGGATGTAGCATTTTCCTTTATTCTAACCAATCCTCTCCCAAAATCCAATCCAAGAGTACATCATATGGAGGGTCAAGATTTTTGCGTCGTTTTCACATTCGCCATCGTTTTCAAGCTTCCTTTCAGTATTTCTCGGAACGTGGAGTAGGCTGCTCAGCTGGTTTATTGGCCTAAGGACAGATATTCACGAGCAGGGGCGGATCCACGTGCCCCGGGGGGGTCACGTGACCCCACTGAATTTTTAAAATTTCTTTTTTTTAGTATTAAAATTATGTAGTTTTGTTGTTAAAAAGTGTTGTTTTGCCGATAAAAATTGATGTTTTAGGCTACGCGACCCCACCGAATTTTTTTTTTTAGATAAAAGATGTAGTTTTAGACTCCGGTGACACCACTGAAATAAATTCCTGGATCCGCCAGTGTTCACGAGGCCATTCAATTTTTCAAGCGGTGGTTGCAATCCCAGTTTTCCGACGGCAAATTGAGGGTCCGTTTCTTTTGAGTTTTTTTTTTTTTTTTAGTGGTAAGGAAAGTAATTTTGCTCATATTGTTTGAATTTAATTAAAGGACGACGGTTGGCCAATTAAAGAACCCCTATGATCATGTGACAGAAATATTAAAATTAGTAAAAACTAGATAGCCCGTTTGGAATTAATTAATTTGTTATTATTTTGTTTCAAAAAAATTTTTAGTAATGATAGAGGCACAAAGGTTGTGCCACAACGAGTGACATAACAGTTATCTACACCGTTGATCATTGTTAGATTTATATCATTATCTTTTTAACTCATTATGATCAAAGATGTAGATAACCGTTGTGTCACTCGTTGTGGCACAATCGTTGTGCCTCTATCATTACTCTTTTTATTATTATTTTTATTCAAATATACTTTTGGTAAAACTTCATTTACTTCGTTTCAAACAAAAAAAAAATCATGTAATTTCGATTGCACATCTTTTTGAATAAAGTCGAGAATGGCTAGGGAGGTCAAGTTCGATTCTCCTCTGAAGCACCATGTTGAAAATGTTTTTGGCATTTACCCTTGAATAAGAGTCAGACCTGTCTGCAGGCACGATACGACCCGAATTTCGAATTAATTGGACCAGTTGGTTCCGAAAACCGGAGACTTTAAGAAAAAAAAATTGATTTGAAGAATTGTAACACAAAAAGAAATACCATTAATCGTATGGAATAAAGTTGATTTGCTAGCTGTATGGTGAAAATTATTTGTATTTAATTTGTTTAATTAGTAACAAATTATGAAGTGTCTTGGTCTTTTCTCTATCTTTTCCAGCCAACACGTGTTTGAACCATTTTTCTTTTATGGACACCGTTATTGATTGAATCTATCGGGACATCATATTTTGCATGAAATTCGATTTTGCAGAGATCAAATTTTGTTTTCGATCAATAAGAGTCGAATTTTGAGTTTATATTCATCTTTTTGGAACTGTCAAAATCACTCGGGTGCCCTGAAAATAAATTCAATGTGGTATCAATAACTATGACCTTGTTTATTTTTCACAATTTTAAAATCAGTGAACCTACCGTTCATCAATATGATGGTCTTGGATTTCTTATATACACATTCAAAATCAAGAACATCTTATTATAATTTTTCTAATTGCCACTGGTAAGAATACACCTTACAAACATCTTGTAGGTGATATGACGTCATTCAGTGTCGGACCCAGGATTTCACCTCATTGGATGTCAAATCTTATTAAAATATCGTAGCGATTTTTTTTTCAAGAATAAGAAGGTTTCTGTCAGTTTAGATTTCGGAGAAGTATTAGCTATGTTTATTTAATACTAACAACAAGCACGCATATTTTTATCCGAAAAATTAATTGACACATACATCCGGTGACCCTTAGGTCAATGATAAGACATTTCATCAATTGAACTAAATAGACAATTTCAGTAACGAATGTTCCAAATAATATAACACAGTTGTTTAACATTATTAGAATGATATATTAGTAATTTCGAATAAAAATTTGAGTGGGGTCATGTCCCCCCTCCCCATGTGGATCCGTCCCTGGCGCATCATGCTTCTTGGTTGCCTGTTTTTTTATATCCAAAGTTTGTATCTGTATTTGTTCTTTATGGGCTTGCGTTCTCCACTATCATGGTCCTTTTTTTATGTTGTAAGTTAATGGTAGTGTCACGTTCACATCGAAATGATCACAACAAAGCGACATAACACACTTTTATCGATGATGAGATCTATAACAATCAAGATGTTCTACATTATGATTAATACGTAAAAGTATGTTGTTTCACCCTTGTAACACAAGCACAACTACTTTCTAGTAATGCTATGTCGTGTCTACAACAAAATTAACATAATAAAAAGACACGCACATTAGACACTACTATTATGGTGTAGCACCCATCGGTAGGTGAGGATCCGTAACATGGGAAATTTTTCGGTACTAACTCCATATGGAGTGAAGTGACCAACAAAGTGATCAAAACCACACAGTTTATATCATGCTTCCGATAATTTTGATCATTTGAACCAAGTATGTCCACCAAAACATGTTACTTCACTCCATACGGAGGTATTTGACAAAATGGTCCGTAAAATGTGTCCTCTTGTGTAGCTATAGAATTTTCCTTTCTACTTTTTGTAGTCAAGTCTTTGATTCCTCTCCTTTTTTGCACGTGATGGTTCTCCACTGGAAAATGCGCCCCCCTTTTTTTTTTTTTTTTTTTTTTTTATTATCTTGTCCACTTGATGTGTGAAAGACGTCTAGTTGTTAGAATGGTTGGTAATGACCAAACATGCACAAAATGAAAAAATTCCAAGGGTCTGATCGGTGTTTTGTCTGTATATAGAATAAAGGATATTTGCCGACATATAACGGATAATGCTTTGCTTATATATACTTGTGGATAGCCTAATAGTAATACGTACTTGTTTCTTACACTCTTTTCTTCCAGTTTACTAAAGATTCTGGAAAATTACATAAGTTGTTTACTATTGAAGTCAACTGCTATAGGAGTATTGAACTGGAAAAATACACGTGGGACTGTCCACTGGAATGGATTTCTTAAATTGATTCTGTCTCATCTGGCTACCAGAAGAGTAACTATATATATACATAAATCATTCATGATTTGATCATTCAAGCTTGATTTTTACCTTTCCTGGAATTTTGAAGGGCAAGATTCTCCCTTTCAAAAAAAAAAAAAAAAAAAAAGGGTTATTGTGAAAATGGCTCAGTTAATTGGTGAAGATGACGTTGAATCATCGAGAGAAGATGAGGTGTCAGGAATAAGAAGGGCTCTGAGCTTGCCATTTTGGGGCCTTTTCAGAAGCAATTCAGAATTGAGCAATGGCCCTGATGAAGAAACTGCTTTACAGTGGGCAGCTATTGAGAGAATGCCTAGTCCTAAAAGGCTGAGATCATCCTTGTTTATAAATCACTCGAGTGAAAATGATGGCATGCCTAAAACAAAAAGCGTGATTGATGTCACGAAGCTCGATGCTTTTGAGAGGAATCTGTTCATTGACAACCTCATTAAGAATATTGAGGATGACAATCTTCGTTTGTTGCAGAAGATCAGGAAACGATTGGATAAGTAAGCCTTTACCTCAATTATGTTACTTGTGTAAGGAGGTGCTTTTTTGGTAAATTTAACTTTCTAGCTACCTTTGATGTCTAATTTTAGTTTTGGTTCCAATTGATTCGTGTAGAGTTGGAATCGAATTGCCCACGGTACAAGTACGATACGATGATTTACATGTAGAAGCTCAATGTAAAGTTGTTGATGGGAAGCCCCTCCCAACTCTTTGGAATTCTTTGAAAAGGTTTCTTCTGGTATTATATCATACTCAACTTTTGTCTTTTCCTGACAACTTTCCATATAATAATCTTAATTACTTTTTAACTGCAGTCATTGCGTTTTGCTACTGAGCTACCTTTTCATGAAATAAATGCCATACATGCATGGATGTGTATGCGCACACACACATAAATAGGTGTATGTATGTAAGAGTAGGCATGACTTAAGAAGCCTGCTGTTTTTTGAATTCCATTTGTCCAAAACCTCAAGTAATATCAGTAGAATTGAAATGCATCAAACATAAAGGTTGTGAATTTAGTTAATTCTTGGCCTTGCGGGTTATGTTACTTTTTCTGGACAGGATCATCTTAGGGTGCCTGGTATAAAGTCAGAAATGTCCAGGATCAAGATCATTGATGGTGTCAGTGGCATCATTAAGCCTGGGAGGTAAACAACAAGAACCTTTTTTTTTTTTTTTTTTTTTTTTTTTTGTTGGACAGAAAAAGATTTTATTACATAAAAAACAAGAACTTTTATTTCTGGATTATTTATGTTTAACAACAATTTTTCTCCCCTGTCATGCTACAATGGGGAGATATCGCTAAGTTACTGTTATCTGGACACTTGATAAAGGTCAATGAATTGTCAATAATAGTATATATGATTCTTAGACTTACAATTCATTTTAAATGCAGAATGACTCTACTTCTAGGTCCTCCTGGAAGTGGGAAGACCTCACTTTTGAAGGCTCTCTCAGGCAACCTTGATAAAGCCTTCAAGGTCCTTACCGTTTTTTTTTTATTTTTCCTTTCTTTTGTCTAACTAGTGAGTGAATTGTATTGTATAATCATGTTTATGGGTGAGTATTCATTTTTATAAACATTTCTCAAGATTTTTTCAATTTAGACGCACGTGTAGCAGAAATGTAAAGGTTTGATGGTGTTTATTATTGTAATGGTAGGTATCTGGAGAGATTTCATACAACGGATACAGATTACACGAATTTGTGCCTCAGAAAACATCTGCATACATAAGCCAGTATGACCAGCATATTTCCGAAATGACAGTTAGAGAAGCACTAGATTTTTCTTCCTGCTGTCAAGGCGTTGGAAGCAGAAAAGGTATATATATATATATATGCTTTCATGTATTCTGCTGTACAGAATATGTCGTATTATTCTAGTAGTATTTACTTAAAAATGTTGAATTGAAAATGTCTTTCTTCCTTGTAAAGAGATTATGATTGAACTAAGCCGGAGGGAGAAAGAGGCAGGAATTTGTCCAGATCCTGATATAGATACTTACATGAAGGTAGATATAATGTTTGCTTTATGTTCTAACATTTTTCTGATGCATTTCATACTTCTTATTATATTTTTTTTTTAGAGGAATAAATTACCATTTAGAGACTGCGAAAAATTGAGTTTACATGCTTCAGCTTTAGGCATCCATTGATTGTGATTTCTTTGACTAATATGAATTGTTTGTGGTGTAAACATTAGAGAAAATTGCTGTATGCAGAGTATAGGTATCTGAGTACCTATTCTTAATTAAGGATTGTACTTATTGCATGATTCTTTTTCCTTTAACTTTTGCACCCTCAAAGTTTCATTATTGGTCAAGGTCATCTCTTTTGTTTTGTCTTGATTTCTGTTCACACTTCCAGGCAATTTCAGTTGAAGGACGAAAGGCCAAACTTCGTACGGATTATATTTTAAAAGTAACTTCTCTTTCCTCGTAAAGAAATAGTTTTGTTGGTTTCTAGATATAAATCGAAGAAACAACCATGTTTTTTTGTTAAAATTAAAAAAAAAACCATTTTCTGCTTCTTTTAGGTACTCGGACTTGATATTTGTGCGGACACACTCATTGGGGATGTCATGAAGAGAGGAATCTCTGGTGGTCAGAAGAAACGTTTGACAACAGGTAACCATAATATGTTATTGTTATAGCATGGTATGAAAACTTATGATTTTAGGAGAGATTGTAATTCTACATGGTACAAGTGCAATACGTGGACTTTTGTCTTGGACGAGTATCCTGCATTTGAGTACTTGTTTCATGCTGCAGGAGAGATGATTGTTGGCCCAATGAAGACACTATTCATGGATGAAATATCAAATGGCTTGGATAGTTCGACAACATATCAGATTATCGCTTGTCTTCAGCATGTGGCTCATATAACAAATGCTACAATACTTGTTTCGATTCTTCAGCCTCCGCCAGAAGCATTTGATCTGTTTGATGATATTATCTTGCTGGCAGAGGGAAAGATTGTCTACCACGGACCCCGAGAAAGAGTTTTGGACTTTTTTGAGAGTTGCGGATTCAGGTGTCCTGAAAGGAAAGGAGTGGCAGACTTCTTGCAGGAGGTACGTAATCATATATATTTTATGTTTGTTCCCTAAATAGTCACTGATTGTTTTCAAGAGCTATATTCATACTGAATATCGTATTGACAGGTCATTTCAAGAAACGATCAGGCACAATATTGGCATGGTAGCCAAGATACCTACAGTTACCATTCTGTACAAATGTTCTCAATAAAATTTAATGAATCGGAATACGGAGAGATACTTAAGCAACAACTTTCTATGCCATTAGTGAAGTCCAAGAATCATAATGATGCCATTAGTTTCGGCACGTATTCACTGACAAGATGGTCTCTGTTTAAGGCTTGTTTCTCTAGAGAATATCTTCTCATGAAGAGGAACTCATTTGTCTACGTTTTCAAATCTATCCAGGTTTGCAACCTTTGCTCATTTTAATCCTTGTATTGTATCACCAATTCATACTTATCTAGACGCTTAATTCTTTGCAGCTCTTTACACTTGCATCTATCGCGATGACAGTGTTCTTGCGCACAAGGATGGAAACAACTGATCTAATCGATGCAAATTATTATATGGGAGCATTGTTTTATAGTCTGGCTATCTTCTTTATCGATGGACTCCCTGAGGGGGCAATCACCGTTTCAAGACTTGCTGTTTTCTATAAACAGAGAGATCTACATTTTTATCCTGCTTGGGCCTATGCAATTCCTTCCTTCATTTTGAAGGTTCCTCTGTCGATTTTGGCTTCTATTATTTGGACATGCTTGACTTATTTTGTCATTGGCTACAGTCTCAATATCTGGAGGTATGTGTATGTACCAAGTCTAAGATCTAATACTTATTTTGTCATTGTTGTTCTTGAGCTGCTAACTAACAAAGAATAATATTTGATAGGTTCTTCCGTCAGCTGATTCTTCTATTTGCTGTTCACTTAACATCTATGTCCATGTTCCGTTTCTTAGCATCCATCACCCGGAATTTGGTTGCTTACAATGCAGCTAGTAGTTTCTCCTTAACATTTTCCTTCATTTTCGGGGGTTTCATTATATCAAGACGTAAGCTTTTTTTGTTTTTTTGGTATCTTTCATCTCATACGTTGTGAAAGTAACAAAGAATTGGCTTCATTTCAGCCTCTATGCCTGTTTGGTTGAAGTGGGCGTTTTGGGTCTCTCCATTGACATACGGCGAAATGGGACTAGCTGTTAATGAATTTTATTCTCAAAGGTGGCAAAAGGTATGATTGACTTTTATACACTTTCATTATAATAGAGGGTAACACCAACACTATTGCCTTTTTGTTTTAGGAAATATACTGTAGTTTCAAGTTTGGCTCTATTTTTGTACATTTTAGCTGTGATACAGTTTTGGTAATACACTCATCACTTTTTTTTTTATACTGATCTGAATGCTTAGAACATTAATAATAGAAGGATTGCAAACTTTTCATTCCCCTTATTGACTGTTACTCTTCACCCCTGTCTTTAGATGCTTCCAATGAATACCACTATAGGAGAAGAAACACTTGAAGCACATGGACTGAAATTTAGTCGACATGTTTTCTGGATAGCGGTTGGTGCTTTATTTTGTTTTACACTAGTGTTCAACATTGGATTCACGTTGGCCTTAAGTTTCTTAAAACGTAAGTGTTTGTCTCTCTGACGTAGTAGTTAATAAATAGCCTAACAGACAGACTGATTGTCTAAGCCCAAAACTGAATGTCTTGAATTGTGTACGTGGTTCCTCCAGCTCCTGTTTCTCGTGCTATTATTTCCAGAGAAAAGTTGAATAAACGTAATGCATCTGATGATACGAACAAGTCCATCGATGTCTTACCTTTAACTTCTACAGAATCCAGAAAAGGTTGGTCTGTTCTTTTTCTTCTTCTTCTTTTTTTTTTCTTTATTTATTATATTCCCTGGACTATACTTTCGTAGTATGAATACACTTGATTTTGATATTTCAGGAAGGATAGCTTTGCCTTTTAAACCCTTGACAGTTGCATTTCTCGATCTCCAATACTATGTTGAGACCCCTTTGGTAAAGTTCCCTGTTCCATTTATTTATTCTCTAAGGAAGAACGAACATATTCTTTTTATTTTTATTTTTTATAAACGAGTTCCCTATCTCTCTATCTCTCAGGCGATGAAGAAGCGTGGTTTTGCACATAAAAGACTCCAACTTCTGCATAATATAACAGGGACGTTTAGACCCGGTGTTCTTACAGCACTTATGGGTGTCAGTGGAGCTGGAAAAACTACTCTATTTGATGTGCTTGCTGGTAGGAAAACTAAAGGTAGCATAGAGGGAGAAATAAAAATTGGAGGATACCCAAAAGTGCAGAAGACATTTGCAAGAATTTCTGGTTACTGTGAGCAAAACGACGTGCATTCTCCTAACATCACCGTAGAAGAATCTCTTATCTTTTCGTCTTGGCTACGCCTTCTGCCTGAGATCGATTCCAAAACTAAATCTGTACGAATTAATCCAAAGTTTAAACCAGTCGGCTTTGATATCACTTTTTCTAACTTCATTTTTTTTTTAAAAAAAAAAATCTGATTTTGTGTATAGGATTTCGTGAAGGAAGTTCTTGAAACTGTTGAACTTGAGGGAATCAAAGATTCGTTGGTAGGAATTCCAGGTGTCAATGGTTTGTCGACTGAGCAACGTAAGCGACTCACGATTGCTGTGGAGCTAGTTGCCAACCCATCGCTAATGTTCCTTGATGAACCTACCACCGGATTAGATGCAAGAGCAGCAGCCATAGTGATGAGAGCCGTTAAAAGAGTTGCTGAAACTGGGAGAACAATTGTTTGCACTATACACCAGCCAAGTATCGACATGTTTGAATCTTTTGACGAGGCAAGTGCTAAACTTGATATGCGAACATATCAAGTTTTTTTTTTTTTGTGACTTGATAAATTGAACACCTTCTTTCATACATTTTGCAGATAATTCTCCTGAAATCCGGTGGGCACATGATTTACTGTGGACCTTTAGGCCAGCATTCCTGTAAAATAATTGAATACTTTGAGGTCGGTCGCCTTTCTAAACCCATGTGAATTTTAATATTAACATCAAAGTGCATGCTATTAACAAACGTGTTCTCTCCCCTTTGTTCTTTTTTTCTTTTTTCCCCTGGATGATAGCAGAGTATATCCGGTGTGCCAAGAATAAGTAAAAATTATAACCCAGCAACATGGATTTTAGAGGTGACTTCAAAATCTTTAGGTGTAGACTTTGCAGAGATGTACAAGAATTCGACATTGCATCAACAGAATAAAGAGCTCGCAAAGAGATTAAGTTCACCGCCACCTTCTGATTCTAAAGATTTGTATTTTCCGTCAAGATACTCCCAAAATGGTTTTGGCCAATTGAAAGCTTGTCTATGGAAACAGTATTGGTCTTATTGGAGGAGTCCTTCGTACAATTTGCGGCGTATCATGTTCATTCTTATGTTGTCTTTATTGTTTGGGAGTTTGTTTTTCAATCAAGCCAAGAAAATGTAAGCCCTCTTTCTCTCTCTGTGTTGACTTTATTATTTCTGTTTGATTTATGTGTTGCCTGTAAACATGCGAAATATTAAACTCGTTTTATCTTCTGTTCTTCACAAACTTGACATTTGACTTGAATTTTATAGACATAATCAGCAGAGCTTGTTCAATATATTTGGTTCCATGTACTGCACTGTAATGTTCTGTGGAATCAACAACACCTCTTCGATTCTGCCATACGTCAGCACCGAACGACCTGTATTCTATCGAGAGCGGTTCACTGGGATGTATTCCATTTGGGCCTATGCACTTGCCCAGGTACTTAACTAACTAGTAGTGGTAGTATCTTTTCAGTTTAGCTATATAATTGAGAATCGCTCTAATTCGGTCATTAATGTTGTCATATTCTTTTGTAGGTTTTGGTAGAGATTCCATATGTGTTTCTTCAAGCAGTGATCTTTACATCCATTACCTATTCAATGATTGGCTATCCTTTCGTGGGCTACAAGGTTTTTTGGTTCTTGTACACGATGTTTTGTACGTTGTTGTTCTACAGCTATCTCGGAATGATGATAGTCTCGATAACTAGAAGCTATCCCGTGGCTGCTATTCTACAATCAGCTTTCTATGCAATGTTCCATCTTTTCTCGGGATTCGTAGTCCCTCCACATGTAAGCATTCATCATATCTACCAAAGGCATCCAAAGTTATCTTTATTTGGAATGAAACTTGTGATTGTTTTTTTTTTTAATTTTTAAATTTGCATGCAGCATATGCCAAAATGGTGGATATGGTTATACTATTTAGTTCCAACATCTTGGTCACTCAGAGGGCTGGCTACATCACAATATGGAGATATGCATAAAGAAATTGAGGTTTTTGGAGGCAGTAAAACAGTGGCTTCCTTTCTGAAAGAGTATTTTGGATTTCACTATGATCAATTACCACTTGTAGCTGTTGTTTTGATTCTCTTCCCTGTTTCCTTTGCTACTGTATATGCATATTGTCTTGGAAATTTGAAATTCCAGAAGAGATAGAACTTTAATCTTAATGTACCAACAACAACAGCCATAACTGGCCCCATACAAAAATATAGTGAAATGAATAAAATATCATCATATTTATATATACTCTATCTCTCTCATTTTGTCTTTTTTCTTTCCCCTGCTGATTTTGTCATGAAGAGGAAAAAAGATTATATATGTACCACAGAAATCAGACCAGTTTTGTGATGAAATGTTCAAGATTGCTCGATCAGGAGACGTGATTTTACTTTGATATCATTAAATCCCAATGTAGTACTGACTTTATCAGCGGCGTCCCTGTCCAAATTTAGGCTCGGGGCAAAAAAAAAATGGGGGAATGAGGGAGAAGGACAGAAATATTTCATCAATTAAGTAGAAGGACAGTTTTTTGAAACTTTTGCGTAAAGCGACAAAACTATTTATTCACCGTCGAAATTCACTTGTGTTCGAAATTCACCGTTTAAATTCACCGACGAAATTCACTAATTTTCAAAATTCATCGTCGAAATTCACTAATTTTCGGGATTCACCGTCGAAATTCACCGATTTCGGGATTCACCTTTGATTCACCGATTTTCGGGATTCATCACTTTGTCCTTCTCGCTATAAAAATTATGCGGTTGTCCTTCGTCCTATAAAAAATATGTAGCTGTCCTGTTACTTAAAAATATTTCAGATTGTGTCCTTATCCCTAATTTTCCAAAAAAAAATTAGGCCCTCGTCCTTCGAAAAAAACAGTAACAAAAAAGTAGAAAGTTTCCAAGTCAAATAAGAACATTAACATTTGTCCACCAAAAAAAAAAAAAAAAAAAAAATATAATATATATATATATATATATATATATATATATATATATATATATATATATATATATATATAGTCTAACAAAAAAGCTGCGTGAGATAGTCGTGAGTTTGAAACTTGGAAGAAAAAAAAACCTACTTATTTGACTCGTATGTTTAAAAAAACAAAAATTATTGTAACTAGCAAGATTCGAAAAACCGAGTCTCTAGTAAACTAGAGTGCTAACCATTAAGGTAATATATTCATTGTCATATAAATACAATATATATACAAGGGCCAATTATTTAAAATGACTGATTTTCAACTTATTAGGGGTAATAGAACACTCCGAAATCTTATTTAGTTATAAGGTCATTCTAATTTTAAGAAGGAAACTTATTTAGTTATAAGGACATTCTAATTTCGAGTGGATAAAGAGGAAGAATGAAAAAAAAGAAGGAGGAAAAAAAAATAGATTTTTGTCCAGAAGGACAAAATTATAAAAAAAATCGGGATAGAAGGACACTGTAATTTAATCAGGACAAAAGTAACAATTATGAAGTATCAAATATGAAGTAAAAAATGTGGAATAAAGTAATATGAAGTAACAATTGTGAAACACAAAGTAACATTAACACGTGAAGTAACAATTTTAAAGTAACAATTGTGATTTTTGTCCTTTATAATCATGAAAATGTTACTTTTATCCTTCCAGACCCATTTATTAACTTTTTTGTCCTTGTAGCCCTCATTCCCCCCAAAAAAAAAGCATTCAAAGTAATAAAAAAAAAAAAAACATAACAAAACAAAACAAAAAAATACTGTGTGCGTGGGTTTTTTTTTTGTTTTTTTTTTGTTTTTGTTTTTTTTTTTGTTTTTTTTTTTTATAATTCACCATATTTCTAAAAGTCATATATTTTGATCTAAAACTTGGATCATCATAATTTTTTCATTAAAATTCTTATTTTTTTCGTCTTCTTTATTCTAAAATCAAATTTGATATTTTTCTGAATAAATTTCATAAAACCAATTTTTTTCTTCATAAAAATCGACGTGACGTATTGATCACCGTCATGCATTGACCACCTACCCGGATGCATTGGCCACCGGGATCCATTAACCACCCCGATGCATTCACTACCGCGATTCATTGGCTACCATGATGTATTGACCGCCGCGATCTATTGACAACCTTGATCAATGACATCTCATTGTAGCGATTTATGCAATGACGTCTCATTGTAGCGATTTATGCAGTGACTTCTTATTGTAGCGATCTATGCAGTAATGTCTTATTGTATCGAATTATGCACTGACGTGTTATTGTAACGATTTATGCAGTGACGTGTTATTGTAACGATTTATGCATACCTTTGGTTGTAAAAATATGCATTTAAACCAAAAAAAAAAAAACAAAAAAAATACAGTTATTTTACAAAGTTATCGAAAATTTAAACCAACACTAATCAAATAAACCAACATCAATCAAATATTTAATGATAACAAAGAAATAAAGTTACTTTACAAAGTTATCAAATGTGTGTATCAAGTTGTATATGCGGTGACATCAATATCATTGCATCAGTTATCTAATTGTAAATACAGTCATCAATGTCCCTGCATCAGACATCAAAATCACTGCATAAGTCGTCAATGTCACTGCATAAAACCTAACAACTGCATCGGTCAGCTCTGCTCTTGTTTTACATTTCTCCAAATGTGGAGCTTTTAATATGGATAGAAGTATAAGTTTGGTGAAACTACAAAGACTCTTCACTATGACTCTTGTAATGGCCACACGTTGTTTGTGCCCTCTTGATAATTGTATTCATTGTGGAATCCCTCAATTCTTTAACACGATCTTGAATCATTTGACGATCTTGTTTAGCTTAATGTCCCTGCATCATTCATCAATGTCACTGCATCGGACATCAATGTCCCTACATCAGACATCAATGTCCATGCATCAAACATCAATGTCACTGCATAAGTCATCAATGTCCTTGTATCAGACATCAATGTCACTGCATAAGTCATCAATGTCCCTGCATCAGACATCAATGTCACTGCATAAGTCATCAATGTCACTGCTTCAGACATCAATGTCACTGCATCTAAAAATAAAAATAAAAAGATGAAGCACACAAAATTTGTTTGGGCATGTTACTCTTCTGCAACATGTCTACTCTTATCAACATGTACGCAAGCCCACACACGAGGGGTTGCACTTCTTGTTAACATCTTAAGCGCATGTGCTTTCAATATATATTTGCATCACTCTAAAAAAATTCCACATACACACCAAAAACATGCTCAATGCTCTATACAAAACCTTCTTCTATTACAGTTTAAACTGCACGTATTGTTAACATCTTAAGCTTTTAGATGAGATGGTAAAGTACAATCTCGTATCTTGTGTCCTAATTATTTCCTTATTATGAAAGGATATATTTAACTATGTTTATGGAAGGAAAGTGTGGAAATGGAAAGATGGAAATCAACAAAATGAATAGTAGGGGAAATCGGAGGAATTTCATAGTATCCCTGTTTTGCAAAAGATCTGCTCATGGTGATGTATATATTTATTTTGAGATTGTCATACTGATAAGATTTCACTCAATCGTTTTAGTCTGAGACTGGTTTCCAGCGCTTCATCCTTTTTATTATTTTTTTTTCTTCCTTCATTTTTTCTTCTTTATCCATTTGAAATTAGAATGTCCTTATAACTAAATAAGTTTCCTTCTTAAAATTATAATGTCCTTATAACTAAATAACATTTTGGAGTGTCCAAAATGATCATTAATTTTCTAACGACGGTCTTATAACTAATTTGCACTATATATAACATTAGGTCAAAATTTTATGAGGCCTTTAAATTCATTGATTTTCAGGGAGGCTCCGGGCCATGGCCCTCTTGGCCCCCCAGGGGCGCCCCTGACTTTATATATATGCATTCTATAGTACCGTCCGGGCATTCTGCAGGTAAAGAAACGGATCGATGCAATGAAATTTCATTACAACATTGTTTATGAAAATTGAAGTAACACATTGACACCAGATTCCATTATATTCTATTACATCAATTTAAACGGGCATGGCTGGACAATTAAGAAGCGCACATTAATTAGAGGAGCCATAGTGATTTTGATTCAACAAATTAAGCTCGATCATCAGAAGGATAAGACACTACACTTTGTCAGTTATATATATATATTCCTCGGGAAAAAAAAAAAAAAAAATAAATAAATAAATAAATAAATAAATAAATATATATATATATATATATATATATATATATATATATATATATATATATATATATATATTTCAAAGTAAATCACTGTTTAACAACAAAACATCACACTTTAAATTAAATTTTAAAAAAAACAAATTAAAAAAAACATTCAACTGTTGTAAATTTGGAAAAGCAGGACTGACGAAGGAAGAAAAAAAAAGGATCGAGGACACCACCCATTAATTGTTTCTTGTAATATGATATGCTTCTCCTCGCTCGATCCAGCTACGTAAAAAATAACTACAAACTCTGCTTAATTAATTGATTGAAAATAAACTCTCACCGCAAGTTACAACTTCTATTGACTCCACATCTGAATAACGCAGATCAAAAGTAGAATCACATAGTTGCCCTTTGGACAGATCATAACAAATGATTTTCCCATCTTTTGCTGCTAGAAGTAGAAGGAGATGTTTGTCTTTTCTCCAAAAAGATAACGGCTTCTGAATTCTTCCGGGTAAAGAGCAGATGGAATATTGTTTAGTCCAAGACTCCGTCACACCATATTCTTTCATCACCCATACGTCAAACGTCTGTCCAGATGCAGTAAAGTGCTCACCCACCGAGGCAATAGTACTGGAGTTGTCAATCATAAACAGATAAGGATACACGTAGTGCTTATATTCTTCTCCTTTCCAACCGTGAGGAAAATCAATCTCTAGAAATAGTTTGGTACTCGTGTTGAAAGTAAGTATCACAGGATTAGGCTCCCGAACTATGCACCAATGGATGGATCCATGGGAGAAAAAGGAAGAACAATAAATCATATCATGTTCAAAGTAATTAGCTGCAGCGGACACTACAAATGCAGGCATGTCGACCATCCTCCAAGAAGATCCGGACATCCTTGGATAGTATACAATACATTTGTGGTCCGTAAAGGCATCTCGATCATCATCATCCTTTTTCTGAAGGCTAAGAATTTTAACTAGAATATAATTCCTTATAGAATCATCAAATCCGAGTCCCACCGCTCTTACTTGGACGGGATTAAAAACGAAACGAACAGGCAGACCTCTACAATTAATTGTTGGGAGTTTCTCAAATTCTCTTAGTGCGGGATTACACAAAATTAAATTAAACTTACCTTCTCCATATTGAGTAATGCAAACTATGCCGTTGACATTGGTCGAGAAGCTTAAACAATACGAACCAATAATATCCCTTTTAAATAATTTTTTCCCACGGGGAAGTGATTTGTAATCTCCATAACAAGTCACCACATCTTTACAATTATCAAGATCATCATTACAGCCACAACGATGCGTCCTCTTGACAAGAATAAACTCATCATCATCCCTATCAAGTCTGGAAGCGAGATGCTTTTGTTTGAAGTGAGAAGTCTTTATTTGGGCACACCAATTCATACACACACATGTGAATCGGAGCAGTGATTTCACCGGCAATCTCAATAAAATCTCTGATACTGCGTCTTCAGGAAGCGCCATAGTTTCAAGAAATTATATTCGTTTTTCTCCAAATTGCTAGAGACTCAAAAGAAATTAGGGTTTTTACTTGTTTTGTTATCTATATATAATATATATGGCAGACGCACACGAATATTCCTTTTTTTTTTTCTGCTCCGTATATTTCCTTCTCAAAAAAAGTCCGTATATAATTTTTGACAATCCTCCCACAAGTGTCGGTCGGACAAATAAAATAATATTTTATTTTTAACACTTTCCGACAATTACTCCTTTCCGTTTTTTTTTTTTTTTCTCTGAAACGAAAGGAGGAAAACGGGGGAAGGGGGATCGAACCCTGGACCTCTCACTTAGGCCAGGGTAAAACGCAGGTGGCTAACCACCTGGGATGAGTAGAAAATGTGAAAAAAAAAATGTGCGTGTGTAAAATTTAAAGCGCTGGCGACACTAATGCTAAAAAGGAGTAATTTGGTAATTGATTGAATACAATTAAGACACCAGTAAAAATATATAGTATAAATATATATATGCACATGTGCACTTTCTAGAGAAATCTTAAATATATTCTCACATGCCTAATATCTTGAGTATCTACAATGAACCAAATAATATTTTCTTGGAGCATTGGTTAATCGGTGATTGCACGCTGTCCCGACTCCCTATCCCCAAACCCTGTCCAGTCTTTTATTTTATTTTATTTTTTTAATTTGCTTTCATGTTTCAACAAACAATTCTTTTAATCGTTCCTTTCAAAAAAAAAAAAAAAAATCCTTTTCTTTATTTATTTATTTTTTCATTTGCTATCCCGCTTTAACCAAAAAAAAAAAAAAAACATATAACGCTTCCATTTTTTTTGCATTACTCAACTAGCTCCAATGTCCCGTAAAATTCTATTGAGAATTATAGGTAAACACTACTACCTCCGTGACTCCGTCTAATAAAAAATGTTCATATTTGAAAAAAGTTTTGTTTCTTAAAAAATGTCATTCCTCAATACGAATGCATCATTTAATGACTTTTTTTCAAATATACCATTCTTCTAAAATTACTCATTTTTTATGGTACACGTGGTGTACATTTTTTGATAATATATATCCAAGATCCTTTTTTCCGGAAAAAAAAATACTCATTTTTGACATTTTCTAATCCCAAAGTAATCATTTATTACTAGTACTACTAATATTCACGGCTAAAGAAAGAATATGAACAGTTCCCTCAATTTTTTAGCAATATTATAATAAGTGCATGTTTATTTCAATACACATATATTAAATGAAAAAAAACTCATTAATGAGGGTATTTACGTCCATTTGCTACAAAAAAAACACATTAATTGCGTTTTTTAATCGATGTGCCCTACAAAAAAGTGGACACTTTTCGTGGGACGGAGGTAGTATATGGCATACCGAACAAAAAATATTTTGAACCATACACATATAGAAGTAAACCGAAAAAATTGCAACACCCCGTCGTTGATTATTCATTATGTCTTTTATAAACCCAAAAAATAGACGAACAAGCTACCATGTGATGATCAAAAGATGAAGACTCAGCGAATGGCTAAGTGTTGGGTCTGCCCCACATCGAGTCCACATTGTCAGCTGTCTAGTCTAATTAGTGTCATATCATATTTTATTATGTTTTGTCGTCATTAGCTTAATCATACTTAGCGATACACCTATATATAGTGGCATCCATGTAACACAAAGGGATCTACAATATTATAAAAAACAGACTTACTCTGCCAATTTGTCGACTAACGAGCTCGCATTCATAGCTTTCAGTCCGACCACAGCACTTTCTTTATCGTCGCCGTGCACCGCCGGCAAACACTTAAATAAACAACCAGATATCCAGTATATAAACATCGCAATCACTATCGTGATAATTTCCGACATTATCAGTATTGTTATATTAAAGTAATATTTTTACACAATATTCCTATAACTCTTACATTATCTTGTACCTTGCTATGTACCGAAATACCTTCATTTAAAAACTATCAGCGTGCATTGATTTTTTTTTTTTTTTTTTTCAGTTAATGGTGACAACTAATAAGAGAAAATCGTGGGATGATTTCATGCAAACAAAAGATTGAATCATTTCGGGAGGTAAAATTAAAAAAAATACTAATATTAATAACATAAAAAAATTGGGGAGAACCACGTATATTGAGTTGAGTTAATTACTACATTTTTTATTTGCAACTAGGGTAACCGTCGCTTCAATTATTATGTTACTACGTGATGGGAACCACATATGTTATTGTCGTTTATATGGATATTACTACACAGTAGTTGTTGCTTCAATTATATATGTTACTACGTGATAGGAACTACAGATGTTACTGCCGTTATTGCCGTTTATATGTATGTTACTACATGATAGCTGTTTCTTCAATTATGTATGTGACTACGTGATAGAAACCACAGATGTTGCTGTCGTTTATATGTATGTTACTACCCGATAGCAACCACAGTTGCAATGAATTGTTACTGCAATATTTTTTGCATAGGTATGGGAGGTTGTGAAAAGTGTACCATTTAATAGCATTAACACCAGAATTTTGATCCAATTAATGGATGTGTTAAAGTGTGGTTGTCCTAAATATTAAAGGGGTGCTTTATTTACACCCCATCTATTCTACTCATACACCCCATTGTTTTTAAGAAATTAAAACCTTTTTGATACATCACACCATTTATGTTTCGGGTCCCGCATTCTACCTATACACCCCATTTATGTTATGAAATTAAGGTATTTACTACTACCAAGTTTTATAAATTATACTTACATCCCAAAGCTATTTACAACAAATTACAACCCTCCCCCCAAACTTCATAATCGACCCCTCCCCACTTCGCCTCTTTTATTTTATTATTTCAACCTCTTCTTCTTCCTCCTCTTTTCATGCCCCTTCTTCTTCTCCTTCAGCTTCTTCTTCTTATAATCATTATCCTAAAAACAAACAAATCTCATATTGAACCAAACATCTCTCTGTTGGCATGATATATTACCAGAAAATGCTGCATTTCTTATTGAACCAACCAAGAAAATATCACCAGCAAAACCGACTGCCAAGTGCCGAAGGGTCGGGTCTTATTACAACCGACTAAAGCATGGTCGGATTAAGACAAACCAACTTCATGGATGTCGGTTCCAACCCAAACCAACAGAACAAGGGTCGGTTCTGACCACAACCGACAGACATGGGGTCGGTTTACTTTACGAAATGAAAATGGACAGAACCGACTTCTAAAGTGCCGGTTCTACTATAGATCCGATATCAAGGTGGTCGGTTCTACTTGTTCCAACTTTCGGTGGTCGGTTCTAATGGTTCCGATTCTTCCGAATGCTCAAAAGAAGGTTGGAAGAGGATGTTTATATCTCCGATTTGCTTGCTGATGGTGAACTGCTGTGAGTTTTGCATTATTTTTTTATTGTGGAAAATGAAGTAGAAAATTAAGGAATGGTTATGTAAAGTGTAAAGGTTGAGAGCTGTTTTAGATTTTTCCTTTTTTGAATTTAATACTGTTTTCAATTTACCTATTTACCAAGTTTTGTATAACATTTTTCCTTTTCTGGGTTATAATTTGGTGGGCTGATCTTTTGCTTTCGTAAATCAGCCAAAAAAGTGCTCTTTTTGGTTGTGGGTCTTCCAAATACCTCCTTTGTTGTGCTGCAGGAGGTTAAAGCCATTGTTTATCGCTATAAGAAAACAAAACCATTGAATTTGAAGGGACCGGTTTTTTGTTTTTGTCAACAAAACTTTTCTGTAGTTGATAATGATGGTGTTGATGATTAAAGATGTGATGTGAAAAATTAGGAAGATGAACAAGAGTAAGGGTTTGAGAATGATTGAGTTGATGATTAAAGATGTGGTGTGAAGGGTATAGTGATGATGAAGATGTAGGGTTTGATGAATGAAGGAGTGATAATGAAAAGATTCAAAGATGAAAATGATGAAGATATCCACTCAAAAGAAAAAAAAAATTGATGAAGATGAAGTAAAAGATGATATAAAAAGCTAGAGACCTTTTTTGTAATATATTTTTGGAGTGGAAATAGTGTGAAAATGGGGTGTATAAGTAGATATGGCAAAATTGTAATTAAGTATGTGGTGTAAATAAATAAATAAAAATGTTGTAATTTAAGTGAGGTGCAAAGATAGATTTAGATTATTAGGTGTGGTGTAATGTGTATAGTGGTGTATGGGTAGATTAGATGGGGTGTAAATAATAAACCCCATATTAAATAGGTGTGAGACTTATTGAAAAGAACAAAAATAATAGTAAGATTGTTACAGGACACCCAATTATTTTGGTGAAAATGACAATTTGATAAACAAAAGTACTAATTTACAGTAGAATCTCGATAAGCGAATGTTCGATAAATGAATAACTTCGTCAAATGAATAATTTTCTCTGGTCCCGACTTGGGCAAAGGGGCTAAATGAATAACATCGCTAAATGCATTAACGAATAAAAAAATTTGAGTCCTAAGGACCCTATGTAAACATAAATGAACAATCACTTCCATAATATATATATATATATATATATATATATATATATATATATATATATATATATATATATATATATATATATATATATATAAACAAAAATATTTCATCCAATCAATAATTTTAATATAAGAATTCATTTCTTCTCAAAAAATGCATCTAGAGTTGTTTGTTTTTGCCTACTACCAAAATGCATCACATCCTTAATTTTTTGCAATACATGCACAACTTCTGGAGTGTTTTGCACGTGTTGTAGCAAGTAATTTTGTATGCTGACTACTGCCTGAATGCTTCTTTTGATGACACATTTGGTATGACGCTACTATCATCTGGTTAAGGATCATTCTCATCTTTTAGTACGGACTCAATTATTTCTTCATCTGTAGGCGGTTACATAACTGCATCATTCTCGTTAGGATAGTTCAAAAGATGTTCGACGTCCATCACATTTCTAAAAACATTTGTACATTAAAGGTAAAAATACTAATCATAAGAAAAAAAATGTAAAAATATTATCTAAATTAATAAATATTCATTTATCGATAAATAAATAAACTCGCTAAACGAATATTTTTTTTTCTGGTCCCGAGGGTATTCATTTATCGATGTTCTACTGTGCAACTAATTTACAACTACTAACAAAGTAGTTGCTTCCTTCCAAAAAAATAAAATTAAAAAAACCGAAAGAAAGAAAGTTACCCTTAGTCTCTTATCCTAACTAACAAAGAGTGCCTATAGGCACCCCTTATATTGAATATAATCCTATAAAAAAACCAATAAGGAACATACTATTTAAGTTGCTTAGAGTGCCTAAAACTTCTTACTGATATATCATGTTTTTTTTAACAGACTAATATATCATGCTAAAACACTATATGCCAATAGACAGGGCCGGTCCTGGTATTTTTTGGGCCTAAGACCAAGTCGTCGAATTAGACATTTTAATTCGAAATTACATATTTATCGATTCAAATCACTACAAAAAAACAGCAGTTTTGCGACGGAGTTTTTGCGACGGACCTTATTCCCGTCGCAAATTTACGTTTGCGACGGATGTTTTAATGTTTGCGACGGGACACTTGGCGGGACCGATTTTTCCACTTGGCGGGCAATTTTGCGACGGATTTTTTATTATTTTGCGACGGAATATTCAATAAAATTTTATAAAATTATTTTATTATTCGAATTTAGATAAAATTTGCGACGGAATTTAATCGCAAAATGCCGTTTTGCGACGGCATTTTTATTATTTTGCGACGGAATATTTAATACATTTTTATTAATTATTTTATTATTCGAATTTACATATTTGCGACGGAATTAGGTTAGTTTGCGACGGACATAAAATTCCGTCGCAAAACGGCGGATATCGGTCGCGTAATCCCTTTTCTTCCTCATTTCTCTTCTTCTCTCCCCTCTTCTCTCCCGCCGCCTCCCCCCCTGCTTGAACTGTTTCCGGCCGCCGGCGCTAGCTTCTCCCTCTCCTCCTCTCCTCCGATCCTCCTCTCCTCCTCCTCTCCTCGGCTCTTAAATTAAACCCCCCGCTCCACCTCGCTTCAACCGCACCTCCACCTTTGCTTAAATTAAACGACCGGCCGCACCTCCTCCTCCTCCGCTCCGTGCTAGCTCCTCCCCTCTCCTCCTCTCCTCCTCGGCTTTAAATTAAACGACCCCAACAACCGGCCGCACCTCCACCAGCTTCAACCGGCGCCCCAGCTCAATAGCACAACAACCGGGTATGTCATGTTTAAGTTATTTAGATTCTGAATTTTTTTTTGGTTGCATTTACTGTATTTAGTCGTACACTTCACAGAAATAACAGAAACAGCGTCCCTTTGATTGCATCAATTAAGCGATGCTAAATTTTCTTGTTGTGGAATTCGGCAGGTTCTAAGGTTGGATTATTGGGTGATTTAAAGATTGAATTATTCGTTTTTGTTGTGTGTGTGATTTTTCGTTTGTTGGTTCTTTGCTCTTGTCAAATATTGTGTTGTTATTGAGGCTCATTATCGAGCATCTCTTACCCTCGGGAAACAGGTCTTGCTTATGTTTCGGCTCGTTTGGGCTTCAACCCGACATTCAAAAACACCACACGGCCTAATTAGCTCCCGGCCGGACAGTTTTGACTAAGCGGTTTGTGACCAACTTTTAACTATTATAAAGGCCTCAAACCAGAATGGTTTCTCAATGAAAAATGTACCCCTATATGCAATATATAACACATCAAAAATTCAGCTCATTCCAAGTAGTATAGGGTACTCAAAAGTTCGACACAAAACCACATCGAAATCTGTAAAACAGATTTTCAATATACGATGCGTTTTTGTTTGACATGGTGTGTGATGTGTGATGGATGAAAATGAGATCTGAAATATGCGTTTTGTAGCTTGCATTCGGCCTTTCCAACCATATAAAGAAAACGCAATTTGGTGCAATTGTGTTTTCGAGGAGGTGCTTGTCCGTTTGGATACGTTTACGAATGATTGATGTATTTTACTTGTTGTTTTAAGTTAATAATGTCTAGAGGCTTACATGCTTTGAGGTGGAACAACAATGTAGTCAATCATAAGACTACGGGATTTATGATCATCATTTTGGTATCACTTTATCTTAGCTTAGTTTCACCTTTGGAATCTCGAAGTGCATCTACTTTATCTTAGCTTAGTTTCACCTTTAGATTCCTGCGCCACCTTTGTTTGATTGACATATGATACTCGGTGTGCGGCTATACTTACCTAACTTATTTTTTTGGCGGGTCCACTTACTTTGCTTTGCACTTTTTTTACGAGTTTCCGAAGAAGGTGTTGTAATTACTCGGTTAGCAAACAAAGAAATTGCTTGAGGTCGGTGTAGTTAGAGGTGCTACGCAAATCTCAATAGTTAGGGGATCTATTGCAAACCCCGTAGTTACGAGATCTACGAGAAAATCTCACTTTCCTTGCACATATTATTAATTAGTATAAATGCCTTTTTATTATAATTGCATTTAGATTAGTATAAACGTCATTTTACGTGTCAAATAGATGTCGGGTAGAGGTAGAGGTAAACGTCATTTGTTGAATGCTTAAGTATGTGCAAAGCCGGATGTTGGTTGAAAATGCTTAGTTTAGAAACCGGATGTTGGTTGAATTGGTTTCTTGAAATTGGATTGAAATGATGATAAGTATGTGGTTGAATTGGTTTGTTGAAAAGGGTCTTGTTCTACCCGTTTGGAAAATGGTGCTTGGGGGTACTTTGTTATCCGGCAAAGCCTCCGAATTATTTTGACGTCGAACCTTTGACCATGAATCGAAAATTTAGGTTATAGTGTTGTTAGTTTCATAGTAAGTTGAGTAAAACCTGAGTTTGCAAAAGTGTTGAGACAACCTTCAAAGACTATTGTTAGTCTCATATTTTGTATGATATGATGTGTAGGATTGAAAATGAAGAGAATAGAACGGAGTTGGATGTACGAGAGGTTGGATGCTAACAAGAAATTTAACCCGGTATTTGTGAATGGAGTGGAGGAATTCATAAAACATGCAAAGCGAGTTAGATTCGTTTCGGGCAAATAATGGAATGATGAAGTGTCCATGTAGTAAGTGTAAGAACACTAAATTTTCAATCGAACATGACGTGAGATTACATTTAACTAAATATGGGTTTTGCGCAAACTACTATGATTGGGTGTGTCATGGTGAAGAGTTTCCCATTCCGATCAACGTTCGGCAAGAACGGAATGTGAACCCTTATCGGGACATGGTTAATGACGCATTACGTGATAGGATTGATCACGTAAGAGAAGAATTTCTTAACCAAGAGGAGAACAATGAGACACCAAACCACGAAGTTGCATCGTTTTTTGAAATGCTTTGAAAAACGCGAGAGGAACTTGTATGTGATGGAAGTAGTGTCTCCGTACGCAAGCGGCGGCTTCTAGGTTGCTCACTTTGAAATGTGATCACAACCTCTCTCACAAATGCGTTGACGGGGTTACCGGTTTGATAGGAGATATTCTTCCGAAGAATAACTTAATGACCTCGAACTTCTATCAAACCAAAAAGTTGTTAAAGGCATTAGAGCTACCCCATGAGAAAATACACGTGTGTCCCGCGGGGTGTATGTTATTTTGGGAGGAGGACGCGAATCGGACAAGTGTCGGAAGTGTGACCTTGATCGATATAAACCGAAAACGAACGCAAGAGGTCAACGTGTGCCTAACAAAGTGATGACTTATTTCCCGATTGGACTGGACTCGCAAAGGTTGTACGCCACGAAACATATAGGCAAGGAAATGAGGTGGCACGCGGAAAACCCCGGGACAAGCGGTATAATGGCCCACCCAAGTGACGCCGAAGCTTGGAAGCATTTTGACCAAATGCACCACGAGTTTGCTAAGGAGCCTAGAAATGTGCGGTTAGGACTTTGCACGGACGGTTTTGCACCTTTTGGTAATTTTGGGAAGAACTACTCTTGCGGCGGTCATGGTTACACCATACAATCTTCCGCCCTGGTTGTGCATGAAAAGACGGTTTATATTCTTATCGGTGCTTGTACCGGGGCCGAAAAATCCGAAAGGAAACCTCGATGTTTATTTGCAACCATTGATTAAGGAGTTGAAGCATTTGTGGGAAACGGGGTTGTTTACTTACGATGTATCCACAAAACGAAATTTTCATATGAGGGCTGCACTAATGTGGACTATCAATGATTTTCCTGCGTATGGCATGTTATCCGGGTGGACTACGGCTGGTGTGAAAGCTTGTCCCTATTGTGGTGATGGAAACAAGTCGTTACGGCTCAAACATAGTGGTAAATGCACTTGGTTTGATTGTCATCGGCGAGTTTCTCCCGAAGACCATATTTTTCGCACCGATAAAGGTTTTTGAAGTCCAAACGGTATGAACACGCGACTCCACCCCGTAGATTGAGTGGTGAGGAGGTATGGGAATTTGTACAACACCTACCAAGCATCATTGATGGCTCGGATTCGGACTTGAAACGGCTTAAAAACTCCAAGAATGGTTGGTGGAAAAGAAGCATTTTTTGGGATCTTCCGTATTGGAAAACATTCTTTGCTTCGACATTGCACGGATGTGATGCATATTGAGAAAAACTTCTTTGAAAAACTGATTGACACGGTTATGGACGTTAAAGGCAAGGCTTGCTTGTGGTCCAAAATCTGCTAAAGATTTGAAAGAGCTTTGCGAAAAAGCGCCCCGATTGTACACTTGTTCTTGACAAGCGAGAAAAGAAAAGTGTTGTGTGAATGGGTCACCAAGTTGAAATTCCACGACGGTTATGCTTCGGACACGAGTAGGTGCGTAGATCATGATGAATACATTCTACGTGGTTTGAAAAGCCATGATTGTCACGTTTTTATGGAACGTTTGTTGCCGGTTGCCCTTCGAGAATTGATTCCGAAAAATGAATGGAATGCATTGAGTGAGATAAGTCAATTCTTTCGAGACTTGTGTCTTTGCTACCCTAAAAATAGAAGACGTGATTCGTTTAGAGAATAACATTGCTTGAGATTATTTGCAAGTTAGAGAAGATTTTGCCTCCGGCGTTTTTTAACTCGATGGAGCATTTACCGGTACACTTGCCGTATGAGGTCGAGTTGGTGGTCCCGTGCAATATCGATGGATGTATCCATTCGAAAGGTTTTTGAATCACTTAAAACAAAAGATTGGTAACAAAGCTTTCGTAGAGGGATCAATATGCAATGCGTATTTGTTGGAAGAGATTTCAAACTTACGTTCTATGTATTACGATGATCATATTGAAACAAAAGCAAAGAATCTTCTTGTTGGTGAGACTTCGGCATCGGCAATCGTTTCGATTTACACGAGTTATTCCGTGATCATAATGGTACAACAAGCTGGGAAGTGCAAGACGAGGTTCTTGGATAATAAAGAATATGACTTTGTGCACAAGTACGTATTGTCTAAGCTGAAATCATGAAACCGTATGAGCTGTAAGTACCTCATTACTACATATATACAATGCTTAACGAGTTTTTACGAACAAATATACATTAAGCGACAAAATGATTCATTCTTAGATTGTTCGAGCAATTTATTCGTGTTCAACGACCTCGATTGACCTCGACGGATATTTGGAATAAACATGAACATGAATTTACCAAATGGTTTGGACAACAAGCATCATTGTTGAATGATGATTTGCTAAAAGCTTTGGCAAGTGGTCCTTCTCGTCAAGTCAAAACTTGGAAACGTTATTCGATTAATGGCTACAACTTTCGGACATTCAACCGGGCAAGCGATATTGGTAAATCTTCGGTCAACAACGGAGTTTGTGTCGGTTCCACGGAAGGTGCCGACTATTATGGCACTTTAAATGAAATCATTGAGTTGGTGTATTATGGACATTCGGCGTGTCTACAAAGCCGTATTGTTCAAATGTGATTGGTTTGATAATTACGAACGGGGCATGAATGTGCATAAAGATTATAAGATAGTTGAAGTTCATCGTGGTAGGAAATATGGCGCTTATGATCCATTTGTTACGGCTTATCAAGTCGAGCAAGTCTACTATGCTCCATATCCAAGTTTGAAAAAAGACAAAGATCAATGGTCGGTTGTTTTCAAAACAAAGGCAAGATCGACTATCGATGCTCCCGTCGAGGAAACCATTTTCCAAGAACAAGTGATCAATGATGTTTCCCGATTATCGATCCTCTTAACATTGTCCACCAAGATCTTGATGTCGATGTTGACTCCGATGTTGGGGATAATGACTTGGATGATGATGAGATGGAGGATTTCATTCAACAAGAAGATGGAGAGGAAGAAGAATCGGTTGATGATCTAGATGCGATGAAGAGGAGGAAGAACTCTTCCATTCTAGTAGTGATAGTGAATAATAATGTATTAAATATTTTATTTTGTCATGATAGTGAATAATAATTGTATTAAACATTGTAATTTATTATTAATTAGTATAAACGCCTTTTTATTATAATTGCATTTATATTAGTATAAACGTCATTTTACGTGTCAAATAGATGTCGGGTAGAGGTAGAGGTAGAGGTAGACGCGGTAGGGGTAGTTCCCCCTCCCCGGAGCGTCTTCCTCCTCACGAACGACGGAGTTTGGATGATGAGATACACCGGATGAGCGAGGAGGATTTTGGTGTCATTGTCAATGGTGACCTTGGATTGCCGGTTTTGGATCCCGAGGGGAGATGGTAAGTTAATACATATCTTGCTTTAATTTGTTTGTATTTTTATTTATATTTTGATTAACCAAATATATTAACAACTTATTGTTTTCAATATGACGGGTTTACCGACAACTATGTCAAGAAAATGGCCAAGAACGCCATAATCGGCGGCTTCAACACTTTTGCCACCACGTGGCATAATGCCGGCCCGGGAGCGACGGGATAGGTGGTGGAACGCATTTAGGGTACGTCGTTCATATAAATATAACTATATATAAATATAACTATAATTATAACTATACATATAACATATATATATATAACTATGTTGCAGGGTCATTTCAGCTTCGAGTTACGCCACGAGCGCCTGGTTAGGGAAGCTTTTGAGCGGTATGCTATCAACAGGGTCCGTGATTATATGTATCGGGCTCAAACAAACCCCCGTGCTCGGCTTTGGATGACCCCGGATATTCTCCGTCAGTTCGAGGAGTGGATTGGGAGTCCCGTAAGCAATTATTCAATATTTAATTAACAATACTTGTTTTATATATATATATATGTATGTACTAACTTGTTTATCTTATGTCGGAATAGGCGTTCCGGGAAACATGCGAAAAAGAAGCTAAACCGAGCTTCGGATCCGGTGAGGAAGGGAAGATCCCGGGACACATGCTATGGGCGGACGCGGCGTTATCGATTTCGCTCGGGCCATGGAGGACAATAGAGGAGCGCCCCTATCGGTCGGTGATGCGGTGAGTAGTTCGAAGAAGAAGAAGTCGGGCAACTTCGTCTCGAGGAAGTTTGAGAAAATCATGGTACGTTATGTATTCTAAATATTATATATACATTATATATATATCATGTAATTATTGTTACTAACAAATTTATATCATACTTTGCGGGACGTCTTCACCTCGAAGAAGGCGAAAGCCCGGGAGACGCGACGACACCCCGTCGACGAGTCGCGTCTTTATTACGAAGCCGGCGGTGGTTACGACAAGAAGGGGAGAGTTTTTGGCATGGGGTCGGTGCCTCCATGTACTACGACCTCGGGCTGCTGTTTGCTCGACACTCGTCCGGCGAGACATACTCTCCGGGCATAATCACCCGTCTCGCCGGGAGATGGCGAGAGACGGACGGACTCGTACGAAACCCGGGCGAGGTTGGAGGAGCTAGAGAGAGACGAAAAGCGTCGGGATGACGGACTAGCGCGGATGGAGGCGTGGATTACCCGGCGGTTAGGCGGCATCCCTCCGGAGGGATGCAACCCGGGTACGAGGCGACACGAGAGATGACCATTCGATCATGGACCTGGAGGAGGTGACGTGGGTTTAGGTAGTACACCGGGTCGGCGGGTGACATTGTTTTGATACATTTTTATTTATTTTGGCTTATCGTATCCCTTTGACATATCGTTTTATTCATTTTTTGACATTTCCCCTTTGACGTATTTTTTGACATATCCCGCTTTGATATCGTATTCCCGTTTATATTGTTGTTGTTGATAGCCGGTAGCAATTGTAATGCTACCGGGGAAAATTAAGGCTTTTTTTGCGGCGGTGGTTTGGCCGGCTGGCTTTGCAAAACGACCATAATTTTGTTTAATTTTATTTTTTGCGACGGAATATATCCGTCGCAATATATTATTTGCGACGGAAAAGGCTCATTTTGCGACGGATATGAAAAGATCTAAAAATAAATAAATTATTTAATAAAAATAAGTTGCGACGGATTATACATTTTTTGCGACGGATTATACATTTTTGCGACGCAATTTTACATGTTTGCGACGGAATATTTCCGTCGCTATTTGTTATTTGCGACGGACTATACATTTTTTGCGACGGAAATTATAATTAAAAAATAAAATAAAATACGGTAATTATCCGTCGCAAAATCCGTCGCAAACAATTTGCGACGGTTTATCCGTCGCAAAACGGGGTTTTGCGACTAAAAAATGCGACAAAGAAAAATCGTCGCAAATCCGTCGCAAACTATGGTTTGCGACGGAATAACCCTTGTTTGCGACGGTAATCTTCCGTCGCAAAACTGCTGTTTTTTTTGTAGTGAATTAGGCCAAGTAAACTTTTTTAGGCCTTTATCGATTCGATTAAATTTTTTTTAGCCACATTCTATTAGGTTGAATCGGATTGGATCTACACGGATTTTTTAGGGGCAAATGTCCAAAAGGACAGATATTAGACTTAATTAGGCAAATAAGACACTAAGGAATCTTATTTGGTTATAAGGACACATAATTAGTACATGGACCAAACTACCCTAATTTTGTTTTGCTTTTGTTTTTTAATGTTTTTTTTTCCTTTTTTTTGGGCGTTTTTTTTGGGGCGTATTTTTTTTCTGGGCGTTTTTTTTTTTTTTTTTTTTTTTTGCTTAAAGCCTCCGGTATCCGGAACCCACTGGTCCGACTAATCCGGAGTTCGTCCCGGGTGGTGCCTGCAGAGTCTGACTCTTACTCAGGAGTAAGGCCTAGCCAGGAGATCTTTCAACATGGCGCCTCAGAGGACAATCAAACCGGTGACCTCCCTAGGCATTCTCAAGTCACTTACCACTTGAGCCAAGCTACTTGGTGGTTTTTTTTGTTTTTTTATTTTTATTTTTTTAATGGCGTCTTATTTTCTAGGTGTTTTTTTCCTGTTTTTCCCCCGGTGACCACCTTCATGCATTGACCACCGCGATGCAGAGACGCCTCGATGAAGTGACACCGCGATGCATTGACCACCCCAGATCCATTACCTCGATGTAGTGTCCATCTCTGATGTAGAGACACCGCGATGCAGTGACCACCCCCGATGCAGAGACACTGTGATGCAGAGACACCGTGATGAAGTGACACTGCGATGCAGAGACATCGCGATGTTATGACATTTGACGATGCAGAGACACCGTGATGCAGAGACATCGCAATTAAGAGACACCGCGATGCATAGACACCGCGATGCAGAGACACCGCGATGTAGAGACACCGTGATAAAGTGACACCGCGATGCAGAGACATCGCGATGAAGTGAAACCGTATTGCAGAGACACCGCGATGCAGAGACACCACAATGAAGTGACACCGCGATGTAGAGACACCGCGATAAAGTGACACCGCAATGCAGAGACACCGCGATGAAGTGACACCGAGATGTAGAGACACGACAATGAAGTGACACCGTGATGCAGAGACACCGTGATGCAGTGACCACCCCCGATGAAGAGACACCACGATGCAGAGACGCCGTGATGTAGAGATACCTCGATAAAGTGACACCGTGATGCATTGACCACCCCAGATCCATTGACCACCGTAATACAGTGGGCACCCCTGATGCAAAGACACCGTGATGCAATGACCACCCCCGATGCAGAGACGCCGTGATGCAGAGACGCCTCGATGAAGTGACACCGTGATGCTTTGACCACCCTAGATCCATTGACCACTGCGATGCAGTCGCCGCCCCAGATGCAGAGACACTGCGATGTAGAGACACCTTGATGAAGTGACACCGTGATGCATTGACCAGCCCATATCTATTGACCACCGCGAAGTGGCCACCCCCGATGCAAAGACACCGTAATGCAGTGACCATCCCTGATGCAGAGACCCCACGATGTAGTGACCACTCCCGATGCAGAGACACCATGATACAGAGACATTATGATGCATTCACCACCGCGATGCAGTGACCAACCCAATGCATTCACCACCGCGATTCATTGACCACCACGATGCAGTGACCATCCCGATGCAGTGACCACCTCCGATGCAGTGACCATCGTGATACATTGACCACCACGATGCATTGACCACCCCTGATCCATTGTCCACTGTGATGCAGTGGCCACCCTCGATGCAGAGATGCCGCGATACAAAGACACTGCGATGCATTCACCACCGCGGTGCTGTGACTACCCCAATGCATTCACCACGGCGATGCAGTGACCACCTCCGATGTATTGACCATCGCTATGCATTGACCATCGCTATGCATTGACCACCTCGATGTATTGACCACCCCCGATCCATTGACCACCGCGATGCAGTGGCCACCCCGATGCAGTGGCCACCCCGATGCAGTGGCCACCCCGATGAAGAGACACCCAATGACACTAACTTCTTCATTGTGATGCCCCTATTTGAAGAACTTTTTTGTCCCGAAATTAGGAAGATTTTAAGGCTAAATCGAGCTTACGAGCCGAGTCGAGCTATATTGAGTACTTAGCCAGTTGAGTTCGATGTTGCCTTTTATGGCTCAATCGAGCCCAAACTTTTTTAGTCTATTCGAGTTCAATCCCCATGAACTATCGACTCGGGTCGATTACACCCTAATGTGAATGACACTACACTTATTTTACAAAGTTACCAATTTTTGTATGAAATTGTATATGCAGTGAAAATGTCACTGCATCAATTCTCTAACTGTAAATGCAGTGACATCAATGTCACCGCATCAATTTTATTCCAAATCATACACAAACACACCATCAACGTATAGATTTTCTTTCTTTGTTTCAAGATGATGCATGTTAATAAGATCAAAGACCATAATCTCTGGATACATCACTATATATTTACCCATTAGCACTTGCACAGTAAAATGAAAAATGAAAAAAGATCCAAACAATTAGAAATCATAATCATAATTTATTTTCCTTGTGAGGCCCTTTTCCTCTTATTGCCATTCTATGTAGCAGATTGCTTCTTCACATCTTTGTTCGAAACAGAGCTTTTGCACTTTCACTTTCTTCTTCTTCTATCTTGAGTATCTTCTCAACTTCGTCATCATCAATCTTCTTTAAGTGATTTTTAGGCCTTCCTCTCCTCCTCACCGGTATGTTATCCTCCTTGCCACTTCCCGTGTCATCATGAGCATTATTTGTAGATTGTTTCTTATTCTTTCCTCTTCTACCCAAGACAGGAAATTTACCAAGATCGTTAATTCTGCAACAATTAAACAAAGAGAAGTAAATCAGGGATGCGCAGAGAAGAAAACTTGGAGGACAATCCAACAAAAATAGCTGCAGCTATCTCCGATGTTTAATCATGTGAAAATGGTAGAATGATAATGTGTGTCAACGCTTTAACAATTACATGAATAGACAAGTTGACAATATTCACAAAATCAACGAAGATTTGAAAAAATTTTGGTAGTGGGAAGAAACGTATTTTGCCATTCACTAACAGTACATGTTTTTGAATTGTGAACGGAAGCTCAAACTTGGATTCTTCACCCTCACACATCTAAGGAAGCATAGAATCCAATAGGCTCCGTAGACAACTCAATACAATCCAAGCATGTCTTCTAAGAATGTCTATTTGAAACATAAGGGCATATGGGTTTGCTTCTTGGATTAGTAAAAGGGAGTTATCAAGTATATTTCATACAATTCGCATGTAAACTCTACAAAAATAAGATCCAAAATTTAGAGTAGAAAGTAGGGCGAAAAACTAACAAAAGTAAAGAGGAAGGCAGACACCTAATTAGCAGCAACAGCATCATGATTGGGCACTCGGTAATCCATCTAATTAGGCTTGTGTACCCGATATAGTCTTTATCTGAATGTGATTGTGACCGACTGAGTCAATTGGAGGCAAGGCCTCATAAGAACATGATCTCCGATTTCCTCCAACGATCTTGGCATGATAGCATAGGTTGCTATTATGAGAACAAGAACAAAAAATACGTGGACTAGAAATACAAGATCAAGAATAGCCACTGCCCTGATTTTGGAATCCTCGAGATCGCATGCACCTGGTGGAGCCCTCAATGCCACTGACCATGTCGAGGAGCTTATGGAAACCCTCGAGGATGAACATATCGACGTGATGGGAAAGACAGACTTGAGGACCCAGAGACCCTGAAGGCATATGGATGCTGCTAGGCCTGCATCAGCCATGAAGAGCCTCGGTTGGCAGGCCAGAACACAACAGAGGAGAGAAGAGAGGGTAGACAAACAGGAGGAGAGGGTATCACACTTAGCCTGTAGATCAGAAGTTTCGACGGAGAAGGAGGCATATGATACGAAAGACTGGAGGGTTAATTTCATCCAAGATGTGTTATTGTGTTCTTATAACCAATTATCCTTTAAGTGTGTCCTAAGTGCCTAATTGAATACTCAAACTAGTCCTTATAAACAAATATCCAATTTTTTTTATTCATTAATGTTGGGTGCCGGCACCGTTGGGCCTAAGACCACCGCCTCATCTGTCTTACAGGTGGGGCGGCCCTGCCAATAGACGGGAAATTAAAGCATGAAGTAATTTTTTTCACCCAAACCAAAGTTATAAAATTACCATTACGGCTTCCCATTAATTAATGAGAGAAAACTGTGAGCCTCATGCACATTCCATGAACACTTTCCAATTGAAGATTATAACTCTTTTTTACTCAATTAAAGCACCAACTAAGTGCGAAAAACCACAAACCAGCGACCAATTTCACATTTAGGGTCGAATTCAACATGAATTTAAATCCAAAAACAACAAAAGAAACCGAAAAAAGCAGAAAAATAATAAATAAATACACAACTAAAGCAAGTTAGACCGACCAAAAAAACATTAGTATTGCATGGGCATTCCATAGCACACGAAGGCACTTGAGCAAGAGGGCCAATGAAAGATCACAAAAACCTACCTACGCAGAAACTCATATAAGATTGACATAGCAGAAATTCACATAAAATGCGATTTTCAAATAGGCGCACAACAATAAAAAGAATAAACATGTTTACGCAGGAGCAGTAACGAAGGAAATTAAAAAAAAAAAAAACACATAAAATTTACCGATGGCAAAAGCAGAAACAAAGTAGAAATCTGAATGAAGAATCTAACTAATTTTTTTTTTGAAACAATGCAGAACGCAAGAAAAGCAGATCAAACAACAATTGTTTCAAGTCATAACGATTGTCAAGTTGATTGAGCTAACATTCAACCACCACAAAAGAATAAAAAAACCCAAAAGATCCCGAAAACATGAGAAAAGATCATCCAAAAATCCAAGTTGCCAACAACAAGGACGTAGCTATAGCAAGGGCTGATGGTGGCTAAGCTCACCCAATTGTTATTTTTGTTACAACAAAAAAATTTAAACAATACAGTCCATACATAGATATAGTCCACATGCTCATCCAAAAATAAATTCCTGGCTCCATCATTAGCCAACCAAAACAAAAACACACATGCTAGCTAGCACCATCCAATGCAAGTTAAAATCGAATAAATTAGAGGAGATTCAACTGGTTAAGAAGAGCACAAATCATACCTCCATCCCGACCAAATTGCAAAAGGATAGAATCTGTAAAATAGGGCTTTCGACTTTTTCCTGCAATTTTCAATCTTGATAAACCGCTCAATCACTGTTTCATTCATTTTTTATATGTAAATAAAGGCATTGATTAAAAAAAAGCAAGTTACAATTATTTGTGGAAAACAATAATGTGATAATGTATCCAATTGAATCTGGAAATTAAATCAATTATACCGGTGGCCAGAGAAGTATGATTGAAAGAGATATGATAACAACAGCGAAGTCGGCGGTCGTTTTCATCAGAGGAAAGCTTTCCCTTCTCTTCATCCCCTGTCACTTAAAAGGAAGCAATAGAAAGCTTGCAGCCACAAAAAATGAGATAATCAATTATATCAATGCAAAATATGTTAGGATATTTTTATGATTTTATTTGTAAGGGTATTATGGTATTTACGGAATGGTTTAGGGTTATGAGTATGACCTATATATAATTGTGTAGAAGGATGTAATAAAACAACAACACAAAAATCAATATAGCCGTCTTCCTGAAGCTTTTACGCTTTAACATGGTATCAGAGCCTGCATTACGATCCAATTTCTGGAAGAAAAAAAAAAACAGTAATCTATTATGGCGGACGAGAAGAAGCTTGATCCGTTTTATTTGAGTACAAGTGACAATCCAGGTGCGTTGATCACCCCAACGCAATTTAACGGCGATAATTATGATGAATGGTCAAGGGACGTTCGTGTGGCCTTGAGATCGAAACGGAAACTCGGCTTTGTGAATGGAGCAATCTCCAAGCCGAAAGAGGAAGAAAAACTAGAAGATTGGTATACGGTGCAATCGATGTTGGTTTCGTGGATTAAGAATACTCTTAATCACAAAATCCGCCGCTGTTCAGTGGTTATGAGGATGCGCAGGAGCTATGGGATACTATACGATCACGGTATAGCATAGTGAATGGCGCTAGGGTTTGCCAACTCAAGAGGGAGTTAGCAGAGTGCAAACAGTTGAAGGATGAACCGGTTGCAGCATATTATGGTCGGATAAGTAAGATATGGGATGATTTATCGACTATCACGGTGATGCCAAGTTGCAAGTGTAACAAATGCACCTGCAAAGTAGGAGATGAATTTCAGCGTTTGGCGATGGAGGATCGATTATTTTGGTTTTTACTTGGTTTGGATTCATCCTACGCTGCACTTCGATCACAGTTATTGAATTTGGATCCTTTACCATCGGTTGACAGAGCGTTCCAGAGCATATCCCAAGAAGAGCGTTTAAACAAAACTGGGGGACTGGTTTGAGATGATCGAGAAGCCATGATGGCGTTCAAAGTACAAACGGAGTTGAAGGAAAAACGCAAAGCCGAAAATGCTAAAAAAATTTTGTAAGCACTGTCAAATTTCTGGACATGATGACCTTGGGTGTTTTGAATTAATAGGGTATCCGGATTGGTGGGGTGACCGCCCAAGGGGGGGGCGTGGTGGTGCCCGAACAGGAGGTGGCCGAGCTGCTGGTGGCCGGGGCAGAAGCTCCAATGGCGGACAGCAACACAGCAGCAGCGGCGGACAGCAACAACAGCAGCGGCTCAAGTGCGGGAAATTATAGGGGAGTTGCACATAAAATCAAGGCCAATCACACTCATACTGGAAGCACTACAGCTGCCCATGGACATCCAACAACTTTGGAGGAATCTGGTCTTACCAATTTAACTCCGGAACAATGGAACGCGGTCCTTGATGTGTTAAATTATGCCAAACCACGGGATCGTTTAAATGGTGAGAAATTGTGGATTGTTGATACAGGTGCAACACACCATGTCACCGGTGTGTTTGAGCAATTGATTAATGTACATATGGTGCGTAATTGTCCCGTTACGTTACCGGATGGAACTACATCACATGCCACACATAAGGGAGATTTGTTTTTGCTGGGTGGTCTTAAATTGCATAATGTGTTATTTGTTCCCAAGCTTGACTGTAGCTTAATATCTGTGTCACAATTGATGGATGATTTTAATTGCCGTGCTGAATTTACATCTACCTTATGTGTATTGCAGGACCGAATGACGAGGAGGGTGATTGGAGTGGGTGAGCGTGATGGAGGAATTTTCTATTTTCGGGGAGTACCTAAAGCACGTGTTATGGCTGTTTCAAGTAAGGACTCAGTTCAGTTGTGGCATAAGCGATTAGGACATCCCTCAAAGAAGGTTTTGAAGCATTTTCCTCGTTTGTTTGGTTCCGATAATTTTAATAAAAATTGTGATGTTTGCTTCCGTGCAAAACAACATAGGGGACGTTTTTTTAATAGTAATAAGCGAGCTAGCAAACTTTTTGAACTCATACATTGTGATTTATGGGGTCCATATACGACTCCATCTACGTGTGGTGCACGTTATTTCTTGACAATTCTGGATTATTTTTCTAGATCGGTTTGGGTTTATCTTGTTTATGATAAAAGTGAAGTTGCAACTTTATTTTTGGACTTTATGGCCATGGTGAGTAGGCAATTTGACGGTAGAATTTTACGAGTTAGAAGCGATAATGGAACGAAATTTAAAAAATTATCGGATCAATTTCGAAAGGATGGCATTATATTTGAAACGTCTTGTGTAAACACGCCACAGCAAAATGGTCGTGTCGAGCGGAAACACCAACATATTTTAAATGTTGCACGGGCACTACGGTTTGAAGGTCACTTACCACTAACGTATTGGGGGGAGTGTGTTTTGGCGGCTTGTTTCTTGATAAATCGCACTCCTTCGCGTCTATTAGATTATCAAACACCATATGAATGCTTGTTTGGGAAAACTCCGGATTTTGATATGATAAAAGTGCTGGGTTGTCTTTGTTATGCACATAATCTACATCATAAGGGCGATAAATTTGCTAGTAGGAGTCGTAAATGTGTGTTTTTAGGTTATCCCTTTGTGAAGAAAGGTTGGACTGTTATGGATTTGGAAACAAATGAAACATTTGTCACTCGCGATGTCCGGTTTTGTGAAAATGAATTTCCTTTCGCTACGTCATCCGCAAATAATTCCCAGCCACGGTTGTTAGAGAGGGCCGAGTGTCTTCCAACGTGTGATAATCCTGTGCCTAGTGATAGTGAGTCAGAAGATGATGAGCCACTTCCTCTAGCTCGTATGGAAAGTGAGGAGGAAATTCATGTCCCTAGTGGGGAGAGGGCCGAGGCGTCTACTACAAATGATGGGGCTGTTTTGGGACGTGGTAAACGTGCTCGGGTGCCTAATACGCGTTATCACGATTATATCACTTATTTGTAGGTTGATCAGCAAAGTCCTCCCGCACGCCTATCCACTCGATCGTCCTCTTCAGGTAGTTTATCTCCGCTTACATATTTTGTAGACTGTTCCAAATTTTCTGACACACATCGCAGGTTTGTTGCTAATGTGGCAACCGGTACTACACCCCGTAACTTCAAAGAAGCCATGAAATCCCCTGGTTGGCGCCAAGCTATGGCTGATGAAATAAAAGCATTGGAGGATCAAGGCACATGGACCTTGCAACCTCTGCCTCCCGGGAAGAAGGCTTTGGGAAGCAAATGGGTATTTACGGAGAAGTACAATGAACATGGTGAATTGCAATGCTTGAAAGCTCGTTTGGTTGCCTTTGGTAATCACCAGACCGAAGGCATGGATTACAATGAGACGTTTGCACCGGTTGCGAAAATGGTTACGGTGCGTGCTTTTTTATCTGTGGCAGCTGTCAAGGGGTGGATAGTGCACCAGATGGACGTGCATAATGCGTTCCTTCATGGTGATTTGGAAGATGAGATTTATATGCGAGTGCCTCCCGGTTTTGAGAATAAAAATAAAAACTTGGTATGTCGAATGCAGAAGTCTCTCTATGGGCTTCGACAAGCACCGCGGTGCTGGTTCGCTAAGCTTGCGGCTGCGCTCAAGAGGTATGGATTTCAACAATCATATTCCGATTATTCTTTATTTACTTTGGTCCGCGGAGAGATACGGCTAAATGTTTTGATATACGTTGATGATATGATTCTCGCAAGTAATGATGTCAATAGCTTGCGCGTTTTCAAAGCATATCTTGGCTCGTGTTTCAAAATGAAGGACCTCGGCAAGCTAAAATATATTCTGGGGTTAGAAGTGGCTCGGAATGCGGAGGGAATTTTCTTATCCCAACGCAAGTATGCATTGGATATTATCTCTGAAACAGGCATGACCGATTCACCACCGGCTGATTTCCCGATGGCACAACATCATAGCCTTGCCACGGCTCAAGGCTCCTTGTTGGAGGATCCTAGTGTTTATCGACGGTTAATTGGTCGCCTCATTTATCTGGGTGTCACTCGGCCGGATTTGGCATATTCTCGTTCATATTCTCTCACAAGTTTATGCGGGCTCCTCGGATTGAGCATTGGGACGCGCTCTCTTCATGTTGTTCGGTATTTATCGAAGAACCCGGGACAGGGTATTTTACTTAAGGCGGATAGTCCTTTACGCCTTGAAGGATGGTGTGATTCGGATTGGGCGAGTTGTCCTCTTACACGTCGCTCACTTACAGGATGGTTAGTTTTACTCGGTACTTCCCCGGTGTCGTGGAAAACGAAGAAACAGGTGACCGTCTCTCGATCTTCGGCTGAAGCGGAGTATAGATCGATGGCGGCCATTACATGTGAATTGAAGTGGTTACGGCAACTACTTGATGACTTAGGCATTCAACTTCCACTCGGCAGCATTCTTCATTGCGATAGTCAAGCGGCGATTCATATTGCTAATAACCCGGTTTTTCACGAGATCACAAAACATATTGAAGCGGACTGTCACTTTGTGCGTGATGCCATTACTACGGGGATTGTATCTCCGACCTATGTACCATCGAAACAACAGCTTGCGGATATGCTTACAAAAGCACTTGGTGCACAACAGCTGGAATTTTTGTTGGCCAAGTTGGGTGTGCGTTCTACCCGCCCTCCAACTTGAGGGGGGGTGTTAGGATATTTTTATGATTTTATTTGTAAGGGTATTATGGTATTTACGGAATGGTTTAGGGTTATGAGTATGACCTATATATAATTGTGTAGAAGGATGTAATAAAACAACAACTCAAAAATCAATATAGCCGCACTGTTCTTCTTCTTCTTCCTGAAGCTTTTACGCTTTAACAAAATATGTCAAACTTTGAAGAAAATTAAAACGTAAAGACAACTACGTAAACCCATAGAAACATCGGCTTTCAACAATAAACAAAATATCAAGATAAACATAAAGACAACAACCCATAGAAACATCGGCTTTCAGCAACCCATGGACGGACGAAGAAAAAGAAACATCGATTTTCTGACGATTATCGGAACTCATAGCATCAAATGGGGAGTTGAGGAGATTACCTATACCTTGATTGTAAGTAATACTCTCGGATAATAAAAATTGTAAGTAAGGCTTCCTAGATATTGAAAAAAAAGTGATACTCCTTCCGTCCCATTTTATTTGTCCAAATTTCCTATTTGGGTTGTCCCAAAATAATTGTCCACTTTGTGCATTTATTGTCAAATTTCTACAAATGTCATTCCCTATTTACAATATTTACAATAAAAATGTGTAGCATTAAATGCTCCAACAACTACTTAAAGGGCATAAATATAAAAATATTAGATTATTTAATGAGGTTAAAGCATTAACTACATTTTTCTTAATCCATGTGAAAAGTCAAACGGAACAAATAAAATGGGATGGAGGGAGTAAAAGAGTAGATGTAAGGAGATGAACAAAGAAAATGTCTATTATCTCTACTTTGATCTCCGATAAACATCCATTAAACATTACCATGCTAAAAAAATTGTGATTATCAATAGATGTAATCATTCTAATTGGATTTACCTCCCATCATAGTTTTTCATAGTTGTGCCTGCAAAAATAACCAAGCAGCCGAAACCGATTTCGTAAAAAATGAATTTATGAAATTTGTTTTAAGAAGAAAACTGGATAGATTTTGAGGGCGGAGACGTGAAAATAGAGGATGATGACGAAAATGATACTCTTGAAGAAATAATTGGTGATTGGATTAACGGAAAGATCTACAGCACATAAGTGGGATGAAGAGTGGATTAAATTATGGTGTTTCGATACAAATTAGCAGATGAACTACGCTTCCAATAATTAGTCGATGAACTGACTATGCATAGTGAGATGATTTGAAATTAGAGATGATTGATTTTGTTGAGAGTATCGTGGAAATTTAGTAGTTAGTTAAGGAGAGATATTCCCCTCAAAAAAAGTTAAGGAGAGATATTTTATTGAGAGTCGGTGAGTTAAATGATGCGCGCGTTTGTTACAGAGTATAAAGCGGATCAAAAGTGGGTTATTTGCATAAAATACGGGTAATCTGGTTAAATTACCTTTTCAAATATATATAGATATATAGATATAGATATACGGTTACAATTAATAGATGATAAATAATATATTACAGGTATAAATCGGATATTTTAAAAATAAGAGGCAATTTGTTAGTGAACAAACTCCTACATTTAAGGAGCAGTTACACTCCACAAATCTTTTTATGAGTCGTTTGTTTATTTAAAAAAAATATTGAGGGAGATCAACTAATTAATAAGGGCATTATAGGAAGAATGGTTGTCCTTGTGAAAAATGTGGTTTTTTCTATGTCCTCTTGGTGAGGAGAGGCATAAGAGTTATCAGACCCGGCCCGGTCATTGACCCTGAAAAGTTAACGGGTCACCGGGTCACCGGTTCAACCGGTGGGTTATTGGTTCGACCGGTGGGTCACAACATAAGGTTACTTAAAATTTAAAAATAATATTTTCATACATAAAAATAAATAAAAAAAACTAAAATTTGACAACCATAATCAATTCCAAAATATTCCAAGATCCAAATCATAACAAATACAAATGAAAAGTGTTTTTGATACCAAAACACATGACGATACTAGTGGAAAACCATCAAAGTTCCTTACAAAAGAGCTGTTCCATGCATTATAACATTATTAATTCAAATAAAAACTAGTCCTCTTGTTCCCAACAATGACCAAATTCATAACCACCAATTTCTTCTCATGCAGGGTCTTCATTCCCTTCTTTAACATTTTCTTCAATATTGGTTTGACCTTCGTCATCAACATCATCCAAGTCATCCAAATTCAGAATTTCGTTACCTTCATCTAACAAAATGTATATGATTAGTTAATTGATAGTTTTCCTAAAAGAAACAACTTATTTAGAAATGATGGTAATTTACTTCAATGATGACATTACACAGATAGATAAACAATAAAAGATGATAAACATAGTTCTTACCAGTCCTCAATGCTTGAAAATCTAATTATGAAAATACCTTTCTAAAAACTTCCAATTCTGCAACGGTCAAAATGGGAGGCTCATCTTCTAAAACCCAATTTCCATTGACACCAAATTGTCCGTAGTCAATAGGGTCGTAATTTCTTCCCTTTGCACTCCTAAGCAAAAACAACATGTGACAATGCCAATATCATTTAGTCATAAAAAAATAAGTACAACAAATAGGAATTGTAATGATTTACTTTTGTTATAACCGCAAGTTGTAGTGTACATAGACCAAATCATTCAGTCTTTGATGCTCCAATCTATTCCTCTTTTTGGAGTGAATATGTTCGAATATACTCCAATTCCTCTCACATCCAGAAGCACTGCAAGTTTGACTTAATACTCGTATAGCTAACTTTTGCAAATTAGGAGCGCCATTACCATAACATGTCCACCACTCATCTATTAAACATAAAACAAAATCTAATCAGGATACAAAAGAGGAATAAAGAAATGATTGATATCAGGAAAATTGAGAAAAACATCAATCCAACTAAAACTATAAAACTTCATTCATAAAATTACCTGGGATCATGGCATCACGATCATGAATTGCAGAGGACCTACCAAAATCACCTTCCGCTCCACGAAATAAATTTGATTCTTTGGTTAACTTAGCCATCAAATTTGGGTTCCCATATGCATATTTTTCACTGACACCCAAAAGAGAATACCCGGTATGTCTATATTTTTCCATGTCATCCGCATTGTATTGATGGGCGGGATTGAAAAAAAATCAGCTGCATGGAGATTTTTGAAAAGTTGGTTATCCCATATATAATCAATGACTTTCAAATATGCATCAACCCTTCTCTTTTGTCTATGTGACCGTCTCACCAATTCTTCTCTTGCTTTATGCATAGCAGCATACAAATAGCCCATTGCCGGCCTTTCATCACTATCAACTAACCTTAATACTCGCATGAGTGGCTCTGTAAGTTGGACAATGATAGCACATTCTTTCCAAAACGTGGAATCCAACACCCATTCTTCAAACTTTTTTCCTTGTTTATCCTTTGCATAAGCAAATAATTTCCATTCTTTTGACGTCACCATGGCTCTCAATGCATCCTTTTGAGCCAAAATGCTTTGTAATGCAATGAAATTTGTAGCAAATCTTGTTGGATCAGGACGGAGTATTTCTCTACCACCAGTGTGTTTTCTCATCAAGAATAAGGGATAACAGTGATTATAAATATATCTTGTAATCTTGGATGCATGAGTGACAAGTAAGTTTACCTCCTCAAACTTTCCAAAGTCTTGAAACATCAAGTGTAGGCAATGAGTAGCACAAGGTGACCAAAATATTGTTTGAAATTCCTTCTCCAATAATCTCCCGGGGGCCAAATAATTTGAAGCATTATCAGTTACAATATGCACCACATTTTCTACCCCCACTTTTGTTCTTCGTAGAAGTACTTTCAAAAGATTTCTTCACTTCAAATCTTATTTGGGCACTTACTTTGGTACATGATGCAACCTCACTTTTTATACCAGGATGATGTTGTTTGAATCGTTTTATTCCACCTCCTTTAATATGCTTGTCACAATAAAGACAAACTATTGTATTACGTCTCTTGTCTTCTGATGGAATTTCCCTACAATGAGCCCATGCCGGATCCGCCTTCCCCCTTGATAGGGTTTGATTTTGTCCGGTGGAAGAATTTGGTGTTGCGGTTTCACTACTAGCCATATTTTCTCTGTTATGATAATAAAACAAAGAAACCATAAAAATGTTAGTTTAATGTATTCCTAATATGTGAATGACAACCTTAAGAAATTATTAGTAATCAATTGCATAATATATATGTTCATCAGCCAATGGTGTCCATATATTGTAACATCTTAAAATTCTAATACTACATTTTTCCCGGTCTATCCTTCTTTACTTGTGCATCTAGTTTCCACTTTTCATTTTTATTTTAGCCCCTCATACATTCCAAATAGGTTATGGACACCATTCCAAATATAAATCTAGGAACATACTATTACTATATTATGTCATTTATGTGCTATCAATTAGGAAAACTCCATATTTAGCAATGGCTTCATAGCAATTGCAGAGACATTTTTAGTTACCATTCTAAACATAACAAAAGTGTCCTTACTATAATAGTATAATTAATCGAACAACACATTTCTTCTCACTCAAGAAGAACTTTTTCGGACTACACCATCTCTTACAATCATTATACCACACATAGGATTTAGAGAATAAAACAAGAGCAAAAAAACTAATATTGCATAGCAGAATAACACATATAAGTATATAACATAAAAGTCAAAGAGTAAAACAACAAAAAAACACAATAAACAGAACCCTTGAAAATTTCAAATTGAAAAGAAAAGATTGGGAAGATGAAACGAAAGTATGAAACTAGAGTAGAAAGTTGAAACTTGAAAGTCGAAATTGAAAAGAAAATATTGATTGTTTACCTGAGGAAGAAGAGGCGTAGAGCAATCAGCAGCAATGGAGTCTCTGAAGCAAGAACAATGTCGATTAGAATTAGATTTAGCCATTTAGGGCTTTAGGTTGGGGTATTTTCGTAATAAATCTGATAAAAAAAACATTATTTTTTAAAACCAACCGGGTCGACTAAAACCCGGCCGGGTCACGAGTCACCGGTTCAACCACCGGTTTTTACGGGTCTGAGCGTTTACCTTACATGAGCGGGCCAATACACGACCTGGACAGGTTCCGTGACCGGGTCACCGGTTAGAGCGGTTCGACCGCCGGGCCGGGCCGGCTCTGATAACTATGATAAGAATAAATGGATTTTTAGAGAGATAAGAAAACTAAATTGCTGAAATCTTAAAGTTAGTATTAAAAAGTATAAAAAAACGAAAATATAATAAGGACAGGGAATGCCTATAGGGAGCCGATTTGTTTATATAGACCTTTTTTGTAACGCCCCGTTCCCGGACACCGAGTCCTTATCCGGAAATCGAAACGTTCGGCACACATAATATTAAATAAATAATATTACACGTAAGCCTCTACTACATTGTATCAAATAAAAGCAAACGGAAGCTAAAAGACTCGGGTAATTTTTTTCAAATAACTAAGATTAGAAATAAAGAACTAAATATGAAATGTATTATTATTACATCTGAAACGAAACCAAAGAATCCAAAATTTTACGAATTTCAAAGTACCAAAAGTAACTACAAGATCCAATAACGATCCAAGTCTATGAAATAAATGTAAATAAATAGATAATAAACAAGGTCTTCAAGTCCGGCGTCCTCAAACGTCGTCATCAAAGTCCTCCTCGAACTCATCATTTACCTGTTCGTCTTCTCTCCCCCAAACACATAAATAAACATGCATTTGAGGTAAGTACATTGTACAAAGTAAGAAGTAGAAGCTACAATTTAATTAAGGTTCATTATTAAGAGATTTGTCTTAACGAGGCCGACTCAATTTAGGGTTCACTTCGTGTCCATCAACACGTCATGACTAAACGTTTCTAGCTTAACTTATCTTTGTTACATCATTACTCAAGGACACTGTGCATGGCGTTCATCAGCCTAAAGATATACTTGCTAACTAACGGTGATTAGCACCGATTAGCTCCGGGGTCTCCCCGGTATGCGTATACGTCCGATGAATTTCCTCCACTACCCTTTAGCCGTTTAAGGCCAGTAGCGTTGTTCACCTTTTATGAACGTATCACATCGCCGATATGAAAGAGTGCCTAACCGAGAATAAATGATGTTTTATCTTTTACTACACATATGTAATTATTAATGTGAATTAACTAGCCGCCTAAGTGTTTTCAGAATAAAACTCACCTTATCAACTCTACTCCCTCACTTAGACAACTAGACAGCACATCCTATCAATTACACAGACAATGATGAACTCTAGTTCACCAAAGCGCAAGCCCTTTCATGCCCTTCCGACGGATCCGAACTTCAACTCCCTTTAAGAGTACATTCGGTGTTTTAACTGAACGAATCAGAAGTTCAATCGAGGCTTGTTTATGTTTATGAATGTTCGCGTTTCACAAATTAAGGGTTTAGATGATCATAACATGGTTATGAAGCCCAAAACCAAGCTGAAACAATAGAAAAGTAAAAACAAGGTAAAATAGGTCAAACGCCCGTTTGAATATCCTATGGACGCCCGTTCGACATCGAACGCCCGTCCACTAACCCCAAAACGCCCGTCCGTAAAAATTGGCTACATCCTGAATCAAAAATCTAACCTCAAACGCCTGTCTGCCTTATGCAAACGCCCGTTTGAGCTACTACAGTTGCAAACGCCCGTTTGCCCGGGGTTTTCCCAAGACGCTAAAATCATCAAGACGCGATTTCCAATCCGTTTCTAACCTAATTGGCATCGAACTTAACACAGTAAAACATAGGAAAAATATATCTAAACATACCAAATCATCTATGATCCTTTGATCAACGAAAACACATCTTCCTAGCATTAGAACATCTTAAACACGATCTAAACCTTATGAACGATAATTGAAATTGTAGGAAGAGCCTCTTACCTTTTTAGCAGCTAATTCCGACTTCAAACCACAGAAAAACAGTAGCAAAACTGATCCTTTTCTTCAGGAAAACATGTGATAAATCCAAACTTAGATTAGATTCTATCACACGCTTCCAAACGATAAAAAATACGAATTGATGAGTTTGAATCCTTCAAACTCGAAGAAGAACAAAGCTAGGGTTTCATCATACCTTATCAAAGCTTCAACTTTTTGTTGTCGCAACGTTGCTCTCTTCACAACGATTCCGGTGCTCGACTCTGATCTGAAAACCGTCAAGGATTGAATTAACAACTGATGAAAATTCCCTCAGCCCTATTCCCTTGCTCACACACGCAGAGAGTGAATTTGGAGGTGGAAAAATCTGATTAAAAGTTCTAAGGGTTGATTAGGCTAATTTTTCCTTAAATAGGAAAAAATCCCAATATTACCTAATTGCACTGATTTTCCTTAATCACCCTTATTAAACCAGATTTCTCTCCCTTAAATATTTATATATATAAATCGAATTATATACATAAATATCCAAAATATTAAACTCCGAATAAAAGGAACTGAACCCAATATTTCATTTTCGCAAAATGACACGTCTGCCTTTTCCCGAAAATCGGAATATTACATTCTTCCCCCCTTAAAGGAGTTTCGTCCTCGAAACTTAGAACATACCTGGTAAGTCCATAAAATTTGGAAACTCGCTGATCATATCGTCCTCAACTTCCCAAGTAGCTTCATCCGGTGAATGATTGCTCCATTGCACCAGAACCAAAGGAATCAACCGTCTCTTAATCATCTTTTCTTTCCGGTCCAAAATTCTGATCGGTGCCTCATCATACGAAAGATTGTCCTACAGGATCTCCGGATCAACAGTGGTCTCAACATCATTTTTGGTCAAACACTTCTTCAACAATGAGACATGAAACACGTTGTGGACTCTTGACATGGATTCCGGTAACTTAAGTTTATATGCCAACGGTCCAACCCTTTCCAAAATCTCAAAAGGTCCAACGTACCTAGGGCTTAGCTTCCCTCTTTGTCCAAAGCGTTTTACTCCCTTCTTTGGTGAAGCTCGTAGATAAACTCTTTCACCAACTTCAAACTCAAGAGGTCTTCTTCTAACATCTGCCCAACTCTTCTGCCTATCTTGAGCTGCCTTCAGATTCTTCTCAACCAACTGAACTCGCTCTCTTGCTTGCTCAACCAATTCCAGCCCGGGGATTTGTCTTTCCCCGACTTCATCCCAAAACAGCGGCATTCTACATCTTCTTCCATACAACGCTTCAAACGGTGGCATGCCTATACTTGCATGATAACTGTTGTTGTAGGCAAACTCCGCCACAGGTAGGTAATCATCCCATGATCCTCCTACTTCCAAAACACAAGCTCTCAACATATCTTCAAGTGTTTGGATGGTTCTCTCAGATTTTCCAACTGTTTGAGGATGAAAGGCCGTACTCAAATCCAACTTGGTTCCAAAAGCTGCTTGTAAACTTTTCCAAAACCAACTGACGATGTAAAACCCTACTCCCGACCCCTAGGTCCACTGGGATCATTCTAGGAGGGGTTGCGAAGCTCTCGCCGCGACTTCAATACCAAGACTTAAAATCCCAAAATAATAATCCATTAAATCCACAATTTAACATAATAAATCCACAAATGACTTGACAATAATTCAATAATTAATTTCCATTACAATATTACAAAAAAAATCACTAACTATTTCCACAAATCTTGATCAGTATCAACACTTATATTCTCCATTTCCCCCCTCGATCAACAACCTGTATATATTTATTTATAAAAGGAAAAAAAAACAAAAGAAACAAAGGAAACGAGGCGTCAACAAAAGGCTGGTATGAGCCGCGTGTGCAAGTGTTATATATATAATAATAATATTAATATATATAAAAAAAACATCTTGAGTTTATTATTTGAAAAAAAAACAGTGGAAATCTTTATTACTAGAACAAATGGAAAGAACAATTGTTAATATTGAAGTGCACGAGCATTAAGAAATCTTGTCAGGTTCATTTACGAGCACCAGCTTTGGCCGAGCCGATGAGTCATGTACCGCCCTAACACCGTTTTACCATATGGATTTCAACCACACTCCACGAGAACTAGCCATGCCTGACAACTCCGGCCGATTGTTAGGGAAAAGAATCAACCTTCGCCGTGCAAACCTCCTACACGGTTCCAGCCAACCCTATCCATGCCCTAGGACCCACACACCAACTGTCAGCCCTTGCTTTCCCGGCTGTAGCATGAATTTTCGGGGAAAAGGTACCGTCCCCACTCTTACGAGCGAGCACTCTAGCTACTGTCGGAAAGACTTCGTGTCAAGAGGCCCCGAGAACGGTGACTAGCCGTTCTCCTAGAGCAGTAACTCTAATCCCCCTAGCCACCAGAGCTTTGACACTTTCGTGCCACGAGCGAGCGAGCGAGCGAGCAAGTATTATCCGTCAATTTCAAGTATCAGTTTTATTTATTAAAAAATGTGCACTAGCTCAAATCAAGTCGTTTAATTTTAAAGAAATCATTTGAAAATGACTTCCGAGTTGAAAAGTTCATTCGATATATATACATAAAATATTTGAAAATAATATAAAACACACTTTTGGCTTTATATCAAAATAAAAGACTCACCTTACGGACGACAAATAATATTCGAATATCCAATAATTTAAACCGTGTCCACCTTGACGCTTCCGATACAACGCACTAAGAACTAGTGCTGCTCAACTTTTGAACACCAATGTATTTTCCTATTACAGCCTCTTTCCAATTACAAGACATTGCCAGACTCCAGATACATGCCGTTGTGGTTGGATGAAAAATTAAGTTCTATTCCCTCAACTCAAATATTCATGACGGCTAAGGAACGAGGTTGCTCAACATCCCAAACATTTGATCATGATAATAGGAGGCTTCAGAGTGTGAACAAGAATATGATTTATAAATATATACTTATGGAAGCTTGGATGCTCCTAGTCAAACTCTTTGATGGCTATACTTTCGGTTTCAGTTCGCGACGATTGTGTATTTTGTGGTGGTTTTGATATGCATGGCAGCATCGGTGGTAAACACATATGTATAAATAAAAAATGTAGTTGCCATCCAATGACGGAGAAGATGAATGCTCACGTTTCTGCCCTTAATGATAATAAGAAAAGTAAGGACACTGGGAATGAAATTTTAAAGATGTAGAATTCATTTGTTTTGCTTGGTAGAATAGTGAAATCATATCTTTTATAGTGTGATTTCCAAACTGAAGTCTATTAAACTCCCTAGAATAATTATTGCATATGTTTAGCATTATCTCAAGATATATACAGTAAATTATAATTAGATTGTCTTGTAACCTTCAAGTGTTAAATGCATGACGTTAAGATCAAAGTATACGTTGAAATGGAAGCTAATAAATTAATATCAAATCAAAATGATTTACAGTTAGGAAGTTATTCAAAAGTAATAAAAATAAAATAATGGATAACTCATTATAAAAAATTCAATGTATACTTAGTTCAATAATAATTATCTGACACTAGTTATCATTATATTTCGTATACACCCTCCTACATATGGTCACATAACCGTATATATACTCAGTATAAGGTATGAGAAAAAACAATTTAAAAGAGTTTGATATCACTAAATCATTTTAAATGTAGATATGAAGATGTTCAAATTACACACACAAAATATAGCTTAATATAGTGACATGAACTTCGGAATCCTATGGATTCTCAGTATACACTGCTCGAAAAATCGGGGTGTTACAGACGAACCTCGAATCACGATTCGAAACTATCGAGATAGGTACTCCGTGTAACTTCACTATATTATCCAGGTATAGTGTCGTCATCTTCTTCAAGGGAATATCAACCTTATACGGTAAGAAATGGGCGGACTTGGTCAATCTATCCACAATCACCCAAATCGCATCATGACCGCTTATCGTCTTAGGTAAACCGGTGATGAAATCCATGGTGATCTTATCCCATTTCCATTCCGGGATGTCCAATGGCTTAAGCATTCCTCCTGGCCTTCTATGTTCTGCCTTAACCTTCTGGCAAGTATCACACTCTGCAACGAACTTGGCTATCTCCAGTTTCATCGAGGGCCACCAAAACCTTTCCTTCAAGTCCCTGTACATTTTAGTAGCTCCCGTATGAACTGCAAAAGCAATCCTATGTGCCTCTTCCAAGACTTTCTGTCTTAAATCACCAACATTAGGCACACACAAACGATCCTGGTACCAAAGATTGCCATTCTTATCTAACACATAGCCAACCGTAGGCTTTTCCCTTGCAACTCGCTTCAAGTCAACCAAAACTGGGTCTTCATCTTGCTTCTCCCGAATGTCATCCATCAACTCAGACATTGCTAAAAACGGTGCCACAAACTGCCGGTCTTCAATTTGATCAAAGCTTCGGATTCTCAACCCATCTAACCTTTCTACTACGTCTTCAACGCTTGAAACTGCAAACACTGGTTTCCTGCTCAAAGCATCAGCCACTACATTTGCTTTACCCGGGTGGTACTGAATTTCCAGGTCATAATCTTTGACAAACTCTAACCATCTCCTTTGTCTCATATTCAGATTTTCTTTGGTAAAGAAATACTTCAAACTCTTGTGATTGGTGAAGATCCTGGCCTTAACTCCATACAAGTAGTGCCTCCAAATCTTCAAGGCAAACACAACCGCTGCTAACTCCAAGTCGCGGGTTGGGTAATTCTTCTCATGCACCTTCAACTGTCTGGATGCATAAGCAATTACCTTCCCTCCCTGCATCAACACACAACCTAAACCTTGTCCCGAAGCATCCGTGTAAACGTCGTAATTATCAAAGATCTCCGGCACTGCCAAAACTGGTTCTGTAGTCAACTTCTTCTTCAGCGTTTCAAAATCCTCTTCACACTCACTGGTCCACTCGAACTTCACATCCTTTTGAGTGAGCCGGGTAAGTGGTGTAGCTATCTTTGAGAATTCTTGTACAAACTTCCTATAATAGCCAGCCAAACCGAGAAAACTCCTAACCTCAGAAACTGTAGTCGGTCTGGACCATTTCTCAACCGCTTCAATCTTTGCCGGATCAACCTTGATTCCATCTCCAGAAATGACATGACCCAAGAAACTTACTTGATCCAACCAAAAGTCGCACTTTGAGAACTTAGCATACAACCGGTTCTTCTTCAAAGTCTCCAACACTATCCTTAAGTGCTCCTCATGTTCTCTCTCATCCTTTGAGTATACTAGGATGTCATCTATGAACCCTATCACAAACTTGTCCAAGTATGGCATGAAAACACGCTGCATTAAATCCATAAATGCAGATGGAGCATTAGTGAGTCCAAAAGGCATGAATAAGAACTCATAATGTCCATATCTTGTACTAAAAGCCGTCTTCGGTATATATGCTACCATGATCTTCAACTGATGGTACCCTGACCTAAGATCAATCTTGGAGAACACTCTCTTGCCTTGCAACTGGTTAAACAGATCATCAATCCTTGGCAAAGGGTACTTATTCTTGATGGTAAGATTGTTCAATGCTCTGTAGTCTATGCACATCCTCATGCTACCATCTTTTTTCTTGACAAACAACACTGGGGCTCCCCAAGGCGAAGTACTAGGCTGAATTATGTTCCTCTCAAGCATATCCTTAAGCTGAGCTTTCAACTCTTTCAATTCAGCCGGTGCCATTCTATAGGGTGCCTTAGCAACTTGCCGCTCCTGGTATCAACTTGATCTCAAATTCAATCTCTGTATCAGGCATGTTTCCCGGTAACTCTTCTGGAAACACTTCAGGGTATTCCTTGACTACAGGGGTTTCTTATAACTTAGGCTTCACTTGTTCCACATCCACTGCGTACAACAAGTAGCCGTCACAACCTTTCTGACAAGCTCTTATAGCCTTAACCGTTGAAATTATAGGATGACGCTTCTTACTAGGCTTATAAATGTTACCCTGATAAGTCTTATCTGATTTTCCAGGTATCTTGAAGGCCACTCTCTTTTCTCTACAATCCAAGTGGACAAAATTCTCGGATAGCCAATCTATTCCAAGAATCACATCAAAATCCGAAAAGTCTAGAACCGTAAAGTCACTCTTGCAACGATACGTTCCAACTCGAACATCTACTTGAGGCATCAACTTGGTTACCTTAGTCACTTTTCCTAAAGGTGTTGTTATCTCCAAAGTGTTTCTTAAAGGTTCCATTGGTAAGTTAAGCTTCTTAGCTACCTTAGTTGGCACAAAGGTGTTAGACGCTCCCGTATCAAACAATGCCGTGACCACTAAGTTGTCTAACATTATTGTACCTAGGATGTGAATTCGTTCATTTAAATACAAATACAACATGATACAAATCGTGCTATAAAAGTATTCTAATAAATTAAATTAAACAAAAAGTACCTGAAATAACATTATCGTCTGGTTCAGCCACCTCAGCATCCACTGCAAAAACTCGAACTGGGCGACTCGGGCCGCCTCTACCACTTCCTTGCCTCTGATTACTTGCAGGACCCTTTGTCAGACAATTCTTAGCAAAATGTCCCATCTCTCCACAAAGATAACAGCCGTTTGTATGAACTCGGCACTCACCCGAGTGATTCCTATTGCACTTAGGGCAAAGTGGTACTCCGGTTGGAGGTTTACTCGCTGCAGGAGCCCTTGTCTTCTTCAAATTCTGCTGCGGTGCTCCCCGGTTATTACCTTGGCTTGTTCCAAAACTCCTCTTGTTCCCAATAACCAAAGTGGCCTTCTTCCTGAAGGTCTCAACCTCTAAAGCCTTATTCAACAATTCGGCCATATTCTTAGCCGTGAAACCTAACATACCAGACTGTATCTGATAGGCTAAACCTTCCTTATAAAGAGCCATCTTCCTCTCTTCGACCTTCATCAACTCAGGGTAGAATCTTCCCAACTCGTTAAACTTGTTGGTGTACTGGGATACTGTCATATAATTACCCTGTTTAAGTTTCAAAACTGACTTGCCATGTCTGCCTGCACCATTTCTGGAAAATACTCGTTATAGAACATGGCCTTAAAGCCTTCCAATCTGTTAATTTCCCATTACTGCTCTGTATGGCATCGATCCAAGCTTCAGCTGCACCTAAAAGGAAACTAACCGCCAACTGGGCCATCTCAGATTCAGGAACATGTATATTCCTGCAAGCCTTTTCAAAGCCTCTTAACCATTCTTCGGCCTTGGAATGTTCCACATTCCCATAGAAATCCGGAACTCTGTTTCTTCTCAACCTCGTATACCAATCAATCGGTGGTGCTTGCTCAAGTGCCGGTCTAACTGGTGGGGCTTGTGGATAAACTGGAGGGTATCCATAGGGTATCTCCTGCTGCTGGTACTGGTGTTTGTGGAAACCGAAGGGTGGGTAACCAAAACCTTGTTGATGGTCAAAACGGGGTGAAGGAGGTATAGTAGGTCGAGGTGTATGACCTACTAGAGGAGGGTAAAAGGTCTGATGCTGCTGATGATGAAAAACTGGTGGTGAGGGGTGGCTTACCGGTGGAGGGTAAACACTCACTGGAGGGGGCATGTGGACTGGTGGAATGTCTCCCACTACAGTGACTCGTATATGTGCTTCTCCTGGTTCTCTATAGATGTAGTTATACATTGGTGGAGGGTAGCTCACTGGTGGCGGTACTAAACCCGCTGGAACATCACTTACCAATGAAAACTGAACCGAACTTCCCACATGCCATTGTGGGCGTTGCTCCTGATGAGGTCACGGTGACAAGCCCTACTGAGATAGTGGTGTAGGGGTCGCAGTACGAGAGGGTGGAGTGGGGCTCGGGTGCGGTGAAGGATTCTGCCTCACAAAACCGCCTCTTACGACTGGTGTCGGATTTTCACGGCGGACTCCTGACGCTTCTGCACCCGCTCCGGTTCTAGTGAACACCATCCTGATGATCAGAAAAAACCAAACATTACTAGGAGGTCTAAAGAAAACTTATCTTAAAAGAAAGAAAGCCTAAAAGACGCTTTTCTCTGATACCAACTGTAACGCCCCATTCCCGGACACCGAGTCCTTATCCGGAAATCGAAACGTTCGGCACGCATAATATTAAATAAATAATATTACACGTAAGCCTCTACTACGTCGTATCAAATAAAAGCAAACGGAAGCTAAAAGACTCGGGTAATTTTTTCAAATAACTAAGATTAGAAATAAAGAACTAAAGAGGAAATGTAATATTATTACATCCGAAACGAAACCAACGAATGCAAAATTTTATGAATTTCAAAGTACCAAAAGTAACTACAAGATCCAATAACGATCCAAGTCTATGAAATAAATGTAAATAAATAGATAATAAACAAGGTCTTCAAGTCCGGCGTCCTCAAACGTCGTCATCAAAGTCCTCCTCGAACTCATCATTTACCTGTTCGTCTTCTCTCCCCCAAACACATAAATAAACATGCATTTGAGGTAAGTACATTGTACAAAGTAAGAAGTAGAAGCTACAATTTAATTAAGGTTCATTATTAAGAGATTTGTCTTAACGAGGCCGACTCAATTTAGGGTTCACTTCGTGTCCATCAACACGTCATGACTAAACGTTTCTAGCTTAACTTATCTTTGTTACATCATTACTCAAGGACACTGTGCATGGCGTTCATCAGCCTAAAGATATACTTGCTAACTAACGGTGATTAGCACCGATTAGCTCCGGGGTCTCCCCGGTATGCGTATACGTCCGATGAATTTCCTCCACTACCCTTCAGCCGTTTAAGGCCAGTAGCGTTGTTCACCTTGTATGAACGTATCACATCGCCAATATGAAATAGTGCCTAACCGAGAATAAATGATGTTTTATCTTTTACTACACATATGTAATTATTAATGTGAATTAACTAGCCGCCTAAGTGTTTTCAGAATAAAACTCACCTTATCAACTCTACTACCTCACTTAGACAACTAGACAACACATCCTATCAATTACACAGACAATGATGAACTCTAGTTCACCAAAGCACAAGCCCTTTCATGCCCTTCCGACGGATCCGAACTTCAACTCCCTTTAAGAGTACATTCGGTGTTTTAACTGAACGAATCAGAAGTTCAATCGAGGCTTGTTTATGTTTATGAATGTTCGCGTTACACAAATTAAGGGTTTAGACGATTATAACATGGTTATGAAGCCCAAAACCAAGCTAAAACAATAGAAAAGTAAAAACAAGGTAAAACAGGTCAAACGCCCATTTGAATATCCTATGGACGCCCGTTCGACATCGAACGCCCGTCCACTAACCCTAAAACGCCCGTCTGCAAAAAATGGCTACATCCTGAATCAAAAATCTAACCTCAAACGCCCGTTTGAGCTACTACAGTTGCAAACGCCTGTTTTCCATGGGCGAGCGCCCCTTTGCCCGGGGTTTTCCCAAGACGCTAAAATCATCAAGACGCGATTTCCAATCCGTTTCTAACCTAATTGGAATCGAACTTAACACAGTAAAACATAGGAAAAATATATCTAAACATACCAAATCATCTATGATCCTTTGATCAATGAAAACACATCTTCCTAGCATTAGAACATCTTAAACACGATCTAAACCTTATGAACGATAATTGAAATTGTAGGAAGAGCCTCTTACCTTTTAAGCAGCTAATTCCGACTTCAAACCACAGAAAAACACACGCAGTGAGTGAATTTGGAGGTGAAAAAACCACAGAAAAACCACAGAAAAACACACGCTAATTCCCTTGCTCACACACGCAGAGAGGAATTTGGAGGTGGAAAAATCTGATTAAAAGTTCTAAGGGTTGATTAGGCTAATTTTTCCTTAAATAAGAAAAAATCCCAATATTACCTAATTGCACTGATTTTCCTTAATCACCCTTATTAAACCAGATTTTTCTCCCTTAAATATTTATATATATAAATCGAATTATATACATAAATATCCAAATTATTAAACTCCGAATAAAAGGAACCGAATCCAATATTTCGTTTTCGCAAAATGACACGTCTGCCCTTTCCCGAAAATCGGAATATTACATTTTTAGAAAGATTTTTGTTTATATATATTTTTGTTATAAAATATATACTATATACGTAATAACGTAAAACATGTATTGGTGCCACAACTTATATACCTCAATTGGTTAGAAAAATAGGACACAATACTAGAAAGAAGGTGAAGATAATATCAAGGTGAAAGTCTATATCGTATTATCCAACTTCAAAGATATCCAACTTCAAAGATAATCCCATTACAAAGTGTTTGCTTCATATATCTATATATATATATAGCTTTATCTATCTATATCTATATATATTTAAAAGTAACATTTAACCCGATTACCCGGGAATTATTGTAACGCCCCGTTCCCGGACACCGAGTCCTTATCCGGAAAAGGAACGTTCGGCACGTATAAAATAAAATAAATTCATTTTACACGTAAGCCTCTACTACGTCGTATCAAATTAAAGCAAACGGAAGCAAAAAGACTCGGGTAAATTTTTTCCAAATATCCCAGAATAGAAATAACTAAAGATAGAAAATGTAATACTTATTACATCCAAAAGAAATACTGAAAGTAAACTACAAGTTCCAACACAAAATCCAAGTCTATGAAATAATTAAAAACAGAAAATAATCAAGGCCTTCAACTCCGGCGTCCTCAAACGTCGTCATCAAAGTCCTCCTCGAAATCTTCACCAACCTGTTCGTCTTCTCTCCCCCAAACACATAAATAAACATGCATTTGAGGTAAGTACAATGTACAAAGTAAGAAGTAGAAGCTACAATTCAATTAAGGTTATAATTAACGAGATTTTATTACAAGGGTTATCTTAATGAAACCGACTCAATCTAAGGTTCATTCCATGTCCATCAACACGTCATGACTATACGTTTCTAACTTAGCTTATCTTTGTTACATCATTACTCAAGGACACTATGCATGGCGTTCATCGGCCAAGATATACTTGCTAACTAACGGTGATTAGCACCGATTAGCTCCGGGGTCTCCCCGGTATGCGTATACGTCCGATGAATTTCCTCCACTACCCTTCAGCCGTTTAAGGCCAGTAGTGTTGTTCACCTTTTATGAACGTATCACATCGCCGATATGAAAGAGTGTCTAACCGAGAATAAATGACGTTTTAGCTTTTATCTACACATATGTAATTATTATTGTGAATTAACTAGCCACCTAAGTGTTTTCAGATTATTCCTCACCTTATCAGCTCAACTCCCTCACTTAGACAACTAGACATCACATCCTATCAATTACACAGACATTGATGAACTCTAGTTCATCAAAGCACAAGCCCTTTCATGCCCTTCCGACGGATCCGAACTTCAACTCCCTTTAAGAGTACATTCGGTGTTTTAACTGAACGAATCAGAAACTCAATCGAGGCTTGCTCATATTGATTCATCTCATTTATGTTTATCGAACGAGAAAATAACACAAAATAATAACACTAAACAACTATACAATAAATATATATTTTTAGATCATCTCTTTTTCTAAGGAGGTGGCACAGTCAAACCTGAAGGGAAAAATAAACATCTCTAATATACCACCACACTACAAACAAATTAATTAAACACTTACCTATTCTATATATTTTTTTCCTCTTATCTTTAATCTTTTTCTTTCCTGCTTATTTTCTCATTACTTTTTTTTTTTTAGTTTAATAGTATTTGTTTCCCACAGCAAACGGCGAAAGCATGTATATTACATGTCGGAGCCACTTCTTTACTTTTCTGATTAAAAAGGAGAAAACCAGATGCAGCAATACCCAGCTACAGAGCCTTTTCTCATTCTTTATTTATTTTTTTTATTTTATAACTTTTCTAAAGCATTGCACAGATATACACGATGCTTCTTTTCTTTTTTTTTTTTTTTTTTTCCTTTTAATTCACGACTGCTACCATCTTTTTTTCCTGAAAATTTCTTCAAACAGCTGCTACCGTAGGAAGCCAAATATATACAAACCTAAAACCTAACCCAAACGAACATTAAGAACGCAGATAAATAGAAAACCAACGACATCATAACTAAAACATGGTTGAGAACACATAATATTCAATATAAAACCCTCCTACTACAAATCAAAAACACGATCTAACCTCTCTAAATCATAATTAATTTGTAGGAAGAGCCTCTTACCTTTTAGCAAGCTAATTCCAACTCCAAACTCAGAAAAATAACGAAGAAAAAAAACTGATCCTTTTCTAACAAAGCTTCAACTTTCGATGTCAAAACGGTTCTCTCTTCACAACGATTCCGGTGCTTCTCTCGAAACTAAAAACCGTTAAGAAACGACTCGGATATCAATGAAAGTCTCTCGGCCCTCTCTCCAAGAGCTTACACGCGGAGCGAGAAAAAATTGGGGGAGAAAATATGATTAAAAGCTTGAGGGAGTGATTAGGTTTAGTCTCCCTTAAATAGGAAAAATCTAGAAAATTACCTAATCACTGATTTTCCTTAATCACCCTTTTACTCAAAAATCAGATTTCCTTAAATATATACATATAATTTTCGAAATTATATACATAAATATCCAAATAATTAAACTCCGAATAAAAGGAACCGAACCCGATATTTCGTTTTCGCAAAATGACACGTCTGCCCTTTCCCGAAAATCGAAATATTACATTCTTCCCCCCTTAAAGGAGTTTCGTCCTCGAAACTAGAACATACCTAGTAAGTCCATAAAATCTGGGAACTCGCTGATCATCTCATCCTCAACTTCCCAAGTAGCTTCATCCGGTGAATGATTGCTCCATTGCACCAAAACTAAAGGGATCATCCTCCTCTTAACCATCTTTTCTTTCCGGTCCAAAATTCTGATCGGTGTCTCATCATATGCTAGATTATCTTGCAAAATCTCCGGATCAACTGTGGTCTCAACATCACTCTTGGTCAAACACTTCTTTAACATTGAGACGTGAAACACGTTGTGGACTCTCGACATCGATTCTGGTAACTTGAGTTTGTAAGCCAAAGGTCCAATTCTTTCTAGAATCTCGAAAGGTCCAACATACCTAGGGCTTAGCTTTCCCTTATGTCCAAAATGTTTCACTCCCTTCATTGGTGAAGCTCGTAGATACACTCTTTCACCAACTTCGAACTCAAGAGGTCTCCTTCTAACATCTGCCCAACTCTTTTGTCTATCTTGAGCCGCCTTCAGATTCTTCTTGACCAGCTGAACCCTTTCTTTAGCTTGCTCAACCAATTCCGGCCCGGTGATTTGTCTTTCCCCGACTTCATCCCAAAACAGCGGCGTTCTACATCTTCTTCCATACAAGGCTTCAAACGGTAGCATGCCTATACTTGCATGATAACTGTTATTATAGGCAAACTCCGCTACCGGTAGGTAATCATCCCATGATCCGCCTACCTCCAAAACACAAGCTCTCAACATATCTTCAAGTGTTTGGATGGTTCTCTCAGATTGTCCATCTGTCTGAGGATGAAAGGCCGTACTCAAATCCAACTTGGTTCCGAAAGCTGCTTGTAAACTTTTCCAAAACCTACTGACGAATCTCGAATCACGATCCGAAACTATCGAGATAGGTACTCCATGTAACTTCACTATATTATCCAAGTATAGTGTCGTCATCTTCTTCAAGGGCATATCAACTTTATACGGTAAGAAATGAGCGGATTTGGTCAATCTATCCACAATCACCCAAATCGCATCATTACCGCCTCTCGTCTTGGGTAAACCGGTGATAAAGTCCATAGTGATCTTATCCCACTTCCATTCCGGGATATCCAACGGCTTAAGCATTCCTCCTGGTCTTCTATGTTCTGCCTTAACCTTCTGGCAAGTATCACACTCTGGAACGAACTTGGCTATCTCCAGTTTCATCGAGGGCCACCAAAACCTTTCCTTCAAGTCTCTGTACATCTTGGTAGCACCTGGATGAACTGCAAAAGCAATCCTATGTGCCTCTTCCATAACTCTCTGTCTTAAATTGCCAACATTAGGCACACACAAACGATCCCGTACCAAAGGTTTCCATTCTTGTCTAACACGTATCCCACCGTAGGCTTTTCTCTTGCAACTCGCTTCGGTCAACCAAAACTGGGTCTTCGTCTTGCTTTTCCCGAATGTCATCCATCAACTCGGACCTTGCTAACAACGGTGCCACAAACGCCGGTCTTCAATCCGATCAAAACTCCGAATCCGCAGCCCATCTAACCTTTCTGCAACAACTTCAACACTTGAAACTGCAAACACTGGTTTCCTACTCAAAGCATCGGCTACTACATTTGCTTTACCCGGATGGTACTGAATATCCAAGTCATAATCCTTAACAAACTCTAACCATCTCCTTTGTCTCATATTCAGATTCTCTTGGGTAAAGAAATACTTCAAGCTCTTGTGATCGGTGAAGATCCTGGCCTTAACTCCATACAAATAGTGCCTCCAGATCTTCAAGGCAAACACAACTGCTGCTAACTCCAAGTCGTGGGTTGGGTAATTCTTCTCATGCACCTTCAACTGTCTAGATGCATAAGCAATTACCTTCCCTCCCTGCATCAACACACAACCCAAACCTTGTCCCGAAGCATCCGTGTAAATATCATAATTATCAAAGATCTCCGGAACTGCCAAAACTGGGGCTGTAGTCAACTTCGTCTTTAATGTCTGAAAAGCCTCTTCACACTCACTGGTCCACTCAAACTTTACATTCTTTTGAGTGAGCCGGGTAAGTGGTGTAGCTATCTTTGAGAAGTCATGTACGAACTTCCTATAATAGCCACCAAACCGAGAAAACTTCTAACCTCTTGAAACGGTAGTCGGTCTGGACCACTTCTCAACTGCTTCAATCTTCGCGGGATCAACCTTAATGCCATCTCCTGAAATGACATGACCCAAGAAACTGGCTTGCTTCAACCAAAAGTCACACTTGGAAAACTTAGCATACAACTGGTTCTTCTTTAAAGTATCCAACACTATCCTTAAGTGTCCTTCATGTTCTTTCTCATCCTTAGAGTATACAAGGATGTCATCTATAAACACTATCACAAACTTGTCCAAGTATGGCATGAAAACACGCTGCATTAAATCCATAAATGCAGATGGAGCATTAGTGAGTCCAAAAGGCATGACTAAGAACTCATAATGTCCATACCTCGTACTAAAAGCCGTCTTCGGTATATCAGCTACCTTGATCTTCAACTGGTGGTATCCTGATCTAAGATCAATCTTGGAAAACACTCTCTTGCCTTGCAACTGGTTAAACAAATCATCAATCCTTGGCAAAGGGTATTTGTTCTTGATGGTAAGATTGTTCAACGCTCTGTAATCTATACACATCCTCATGCTACCATCTTTCTTCTTCACAAACAACACTGGGGCTCCCCAAGGCGAAGTACTAGGCTGAATTATGTTCCTCTCAAGCATATCCTTAAGTTGAGCTTTCAACTCCTTCAATTCAGCCGGTGCCATTCTATAGGGTGCCTTGGCAACTGGTGCCGCTCCGGGTACCAACTTAATCTCAAACTCAATCTCTCTGTCAGGCATGTTTCCCGGTAACTCTTCTGGAAACACTTCAGGGTACTCCTTGACTACAGGGGTTTCCTCTAAATCAGGCTTCACTTGCTCCACATCAATCTGCGTACAACAAGTAGCCTTCACAACCCTTCTGACAAGCTCTTATAGCCTTAACTGCTGAAATTATAGGGTGACGCTTCTTACTAGGCTTATAAACATTCCCCTGATAAGTCTTATCTGACTTTCCCGGTATCTTAAAGGTCACTCTCTTTTCTCTACAATCCAAATGGACAAAATTCTCGGATAACCAATCTATTCCAAGAATCACATCAAAATCGAAAAGTCCAAAACCGTAAAGTCGCTCTTGCAACGATACGCTCCTACTCGTACATCAACTTTGAGGTATCAACTTGGCTACCTTAGTCACTTTTCCTAAAGGTGTTGTGATCTCCAAGGTGTTTCTTAAAGGTTCCATTGGTAAGTTAAGCTTCTTAGCTACCTTAGTTGACACAAAAGTGTTAGACGCTCCCGTATCAAACAATGCCGTAACTGCTAAGTTGTCTAATATTATTGTACCTAGAATGTGAATTCATTTATTTAAATACAGTACAACGTGATTTAAATCGTGCCATAAAGTACTCTAATAAATTACAATAAACAAAAAGGTACCTGAAATAACATTATCGTCTGGTTCAGCCATCTCAGCATCCACTGCAAAAACTCGAACTGGGCGACTTAGGCCACCTCTACCATTTCCTTGCCTCTGATTACTTGTAGGGCCCTTTGTCGGACGCTTCTTAGCAAAATGTCCCGTTTCTCCGCAAAGATAACAGCCGTTGGAATGAACTCGGCACTCACCCGAGTGATTCCTATTGCACTTAGGGCAAAGTGGTGCTCCGGTTGTAGGTTTACTTGCTTTGCGGAAGGGGCCGTTGTCTTCTTGAAATTCTCGTTGCGGTGCTCCCCTGTTATTGCCCTGGCTTGTTCCAAAATTCCTCTTGTTCCCAATAACAACCGTGGCCTTCTTCCTGAAGGTCTCAACCTCTAAGGCCTTATTCAACAATTCAGCCATATTCTTGGCTGTGAAACCTAGCATACCAGACTGTATCTGATAGGCTAAGCCTTCCTTATAAAGAGCCATCTTTCTCTCTTCGACCTTCATCAACTCAGGGTAGAATCTTCCCAACTCGTTAAACTTGTTGGTGTACTGTGATACTGTCATATAATTACCCTGCTTAAGCTTTAAAAACTGGCTTGCCATGTCTGCCTGCACTGTTTCCGGAAAATACTCGTTGTAAAACATCACTTTGAAGCCTTCCCAATCCGTTACCTTGCCATTACTACTTTGTATAGCGTCAATCCAAGCTTCAGCTGCGCCCAAAAGGAAACTAACCGCCAACTGGGCCATCTCAGATTCAGGAACATGTATATTCCTGCAAGCCTTTTCGAAACTTCTTAACCATTCTTCAGCCTTCGAATGTTCTACATTGCCATAGAAGTTTTCAACCCGATTCCTTCTCAATCTTGTATACCGCCGATCGGTGGTGATTGCTCAAGTGCCGGTCTAATCGGTGGGGCTTGTGGATAAACGGAGGGTATCCGTACGGTATCTCTTGCTGGTATGGTCGTTGCTGGTGGAAACCGTAGGGTGGATAACCATAGCCCTGCTGATGATCAAAACGGGGTGAAGGAGGTACAGTAGGTCGAGGAGTATGACCCACTGGAGGAGGGTAAAAGGTCGATGTTGCGATGATGGAAAACCGCGGTGGCGAGGGGTGGCTCACCGGTGGAGGGTAAACGCTCACCGGAGGTGGATAAATGCTAGTTGTTTGGGGGTACGTAGACGGTGGAATGTCTCCCACTACGGTGACTCGTATAGGTGCTTCTCCCCGGTTCTCCATAGATGTAGTTATACCTCGGTGGAGGGTAGCTCACTGGTGGCGGTACCAAACCCGCTGGAACATCACTTACCAATGAAAACTGACCCGAACTTCCCACATGCCATTGTGGGCGTTGTTCCTGATGAGGTCGCGGTGACAAGCCCTGTTGAGATCGTGGAGTAGGGGTTGCAGTATGAGGGGGTGGGGTGGGGCTCGGATGTGGTGAAGGATTCTGCCTCACAAAACCGCCTCTAACAACTGGTGTCGGACTCTCTCGTCGAACTCCTGATGCATCAGCACCTGCTCCGGTTCTAGTGAACACCATCCTGATGATCAAGAAAACCAAAACGTCACTAAGAGATCTAAAGAAAACTTATCTTAAAGAAAGGAAGCCTAAAAGACGCTTCTCTCTGATACCAACTGTAACGCCCCGTTCCCGGACACCGAGTCCTTATCCGGAAAAGGAACGTTCGGCACGTATAAAATAAAATAAATTCATTTTACACGTAAGCCTCTACTACGTCGTATCAAATTAAAGCAAACGGAAGCAAAAAGACTCGGGTAAATTTTTTCCAAATATCCCAGAATAGAAATAACTAAAGATAGAAAATGTAATACTTATTACATCCAAAAGAAATACTGAAAGTAAACTACAAGTTCCAACACAAAATCCAAGTCTATGAAATAATTAAAAACATAAAATAATCAAGGCCTTCAACTCCGGCGTCCTCAAACGTCGTCATCAAAGTCCTCCTCGAAATCTTCACCAACCTGTTCGTCTTCTCTCCCCCAAACACATAAATAAACATGCATTTGAGGTAAGTACAATGTACAAAGTAAGAAGTAGAAGCTACAATTCAATTAAGGTTATAATTAACGAGATTTTATTACAAGGGTTATCTTAATGAAACCGACTCAATCTAAGGTTCATTCCATGTCCATCAACACGTCATGACTATACGTTTCTAACTTAGCTTATCTTTGTTACATCATTACTCAAGGACACTATGCATGGCGTTCATCAGCCTGAAGATATACTTGCTAACTAACGGTGATTAGCACCGATTAGCTCCGGGGTCTCCCCGGTATGCGTATACGTCCGATGAATTTCCTCCACTACCCTTCAGCCGTTTAAGGCCAGTAGTGTTGTTCACCTTTTATGAACGTATCACATCGCCGATATGAAAGAGTGTCTAACCGAGAATAAATGACGTTTTAGCTTTTATCTACACATATGTAATTATTATTGTGAATTAACTAGCCACCTAAGTGTTTTCGCATTATTCCTCACCTTATCACTCAACTCCCTCACTTAGACAACTAGACATCACATCCTATCAATTACACAGACATTGATGAACTCTAGTTCATCAAAGCACAAGCCCTTTCATGCCCTTCCGACGGATCCGAACTTCAACTCCCTTTAAGAGTACATTCGGTGTTTTAACTGAACGAATCAGAAACTCAATCGAGGCTTGCTCATATTGATTCATCTCATTTATGTTTATCGAACGAGAAAATAACACAAAATAATAACACTAAACAACTATACAATAAATATATATTTTTAGATCATCTCTTTTTCTAAGGAGGTGGCACAGTCAAACCTGAAGGGAAAAATAAACATCTCTAATATACCACCACACTACAAACAAATTAATTAAACACTTACCTATTCTATATATTATTTTTTTTCCTCTTATCTTTAATCTTTTTCTTTCCTGCTTATTTTCTCATTACTTTTTTTTTTTTAGTTTAATAGTATTTGTTTCCCACAGCAAACGGCGAAAGCATGTATATTACATGTCGGAGCCACTTCTTTACTTTTCTGATTAAAAAGGAGAAAACCAGATGCAGCAATACCCAGCTACAGAGCCTTTTCTCATTCTTTATTTATTTTTTTTATTTTATAACTTTTCTAAAGCATTGCACAGATATACACGATGCTTCTTTTCTTTTTTTTTTTTTTTTTTTTCCTTTTAATTCACGACTGCTACCATCTTTTTTTCCTGAAAATTTCTTCAAACAGCTGCTACCGTAGGAAGCCAAATATATACAAACCTAAAACCTAACCCAAACGAACATTAAGAACGCAGATAACTAGAAAACCAACGACATCATAACTAAAACATGGTTGAGAACACATAATATTCAATATAAAACCCTCCTACTACAAATCAAAAACACGATCTAACCTCTCTAAATCATAATTAATTTGTAGGAAGAGCCTCTTACCTTTTAGCAAGCTAATTCCAACTCCAAACTCAGAAAAATAACAGCAGCAAAAACTGATCCTTTTCTAACAAAGCTTCAACTTTCTGATGTCAAAACGGTTCTCTCTTCACAACGATTCCGGTGCTTCTCTCGAAACTAAAAACCGTTAAGAAACGACTCAGATATCAATGAAAGTCTCTCAGCCCTCTCTCCAAGAGCTTACACGCAGGAGCAGAAAAAATTGGGGGAGAAAATATGATTAAAAGCTTGAGGGAGTGATTAGGTTTAGTCTCCCTTAAATAGGAAAAATCTAGAAAATTACCTAATCACTGATTTTCCTTAATCACCCTTTTACTCAAAAATCAGATTTCCTTAAATATATACATATAATTTTCGAAATTATATACATAAATATCCCAATAATTAAACTCCGAATAAAAGGAACCGAACCCGATATTTCGTTTTCGCAAAATGACACGTCTGCCCTTTCCCGAAAATCGAAATATTACAATTATACCCATAACCCGTTGATGACCCATAATCCTGGCATGAATCCAAACAGAAAAAAAAATATAAAAAAATCTCCCACAAATCCTGAATCCAAACTGAAAGAAAATTAAATAATATCTCCTGCAAATCCTGGGTTGAGATCCTAACAGCAAATCCAATCGGCGCATAATCATCCTACTCATTTTTTTAATGGCATCTCTACTCATTTAAATCAAATAAAATTTGTATCCATTTTGTTGGCCTACCAGAGGCGTGGAGCTTTCTACTCCAGCCATGCTTTCTATTCTCCCGAATCCCGAGCAATTGTCTCGGATTTAGTTTCTGAAGGTTTCCTTTGTTTTTTTTTCTTATAAAACAAAATGATCATTTCGTTGTTGTTTCCTTTTCGGAAATTTTCATTGTTGCCTATATTGTAAGATCAATTTCGATATTTTTGTCCCCGAAATTGTTTAGAATTCTAAAGATTTGACTCTGAAGCATGGATTTGCCCAGAAGCAGGTCTATCTCGGATCGCATAATTGTATTTTGAATTTTTTTCAGGTTTTTTGATACGGGAGGTATACCATAAATATGGCTTCATGAAGCAACAATCCGGTAGATGTTTGATTTTGATAACTTGGTTATATTTTGATTTTTGCTATATTATTTTGGTTTTGGTTGATTCAATTTTAAATATTGCTTTCAAAGGAAGGAGGCTGGTTTTTTCTTTTTTGCCGGATACGAAAGATGCACACGCAGCACGCACACTTTTGGCCAGGTTGTTTATTTCAGTCTTAGAATCTCACTATGACGGATAATAATGTTTTTTTTCTTTCTTTTTAATCCCCAAATTGGGCATTTTGGTTTTATATTCCATATATTTTTTTTTTCTTCCTATTTTTGATTATTTATTTTCTCCTCAGTAACTTTGTTTCATTTGATATGTAGTTGAGCTCTCTTTGTTTTGTCATCATCATGTAGTTGAGCTCTCTTTCTTTAATGGTGTTTTTTATTTTATTTTAAATTCTTCTTAATATTTGTTTCACTTTTTTATTTTCTGTTACAAGTTTTCCCGCCACTATGAATCATCTTAAATGAAACTTCATTCTGGTGAAAAATATTGCAAGTACCCATTTTACATGTCTTTTTTTTCCGTTTAGTTTTTACTATATACCTTAAGATAAGAAATTTGGAGGAGTCAATGTATACACGACACAAATAAGGAACTAGGTAAGCTGTGTGGTGAGGAAATTTGGGGTTGATGTGACGGGTGAAATGATCAGAACCACACAGTTTAAATACAGAATGAATGTGTTGTAGGAACCCGTACGCAATTAAAATTATTAACACGAATTAAACAACAATTTTATTGAAAATAAAACGAATTACAAATGAAAAATGAAATATACTAAAATAAAAGTGGATACAATAACTCCGAGACGAGTAGGACACTCTGTCCTTAAGACAAATTTGGTCCGGTGTGTACCCCGGTTAAAACCAATTGTCTCCCAGGATAACTCGGATTACTGATTCGTATAGAGGTACTTCTTACACGAACCTTCAACGAACTCTTCTAGTGCTCAGAATCTCTTCTTCAAACTCGTATGCAACTACGTCAGAACTATATGAATGTATGAAGCTTTCTGGTGTTGTATTTCGAATGTGTATGTGTAGCTTCAATCCATATGGAGGCTATATATAGGAGAGGGCTGGGCTGGAATGAAATTAATTACGGCCGTTTCATCGATTCTGACAATGAATTACCATAACTCATCTTAATTACAGCCGTTTCATCGATTCTGACAATGAATTAACCATTAATTATTGCTGAACCGAACTATGTTGGATAACCGAACCGAGCTGAACTCAATCTTCAGCTCAATCAGAATGTTTATGAACTGGACCAAGCCCAATTAACTTTTGTATAAAAAGTTTAACACAGGCCTGGGCCTAGGGCCCTCAGGCCCAGAAGGCCCAAAGCCCAAAGCCCAAGACAAGACCAAGGTCAACGGTCAACGGTCAACGGTCAACGGGCTCGGGCTCGGGCACGGGTACGGGCTCGGGCGGGCGGCGGCGGCGCGCGCGCGCGTGTGGCCATTTTAGCAGAACGTCTGACTGCTAAAACCAACCCGCTATCTCTCCTTCTTCTAGGAGCTTATACCACATATAACATTCTTCCCACATATATACTGGAAAACATTTCTCTCTTTTTCCAATGTGGTACATAGTTTAGTTGAATACTCTTCAACTTCCACTTCCAACAAAAGTTCTTTCAAACACCCGACTTCAAGCGTTAATTTCTCATTCACTCGTACTCCGAATTGAATGATTCTAAATCTGAATTCATCTACGACTTACGTAGTTTTCGAATTATCAAAACATAGTATATATTCTATACAAGAATATAATCAAATTAAGCTTGCAAAGTCGTCGAATAAAATGATTATAAAATCATTTTTATTCACTTTAATTCAATTCCACTATTTTCTCCAACAATCCCCCACATGAATGGAAATTAATGCAAATGCGGACACGAAGAGATTCGACGGAAAAACATTGCATCGGGAGAGGTAGCTTCGGCTTTGAACCCGCCCTAGTGAAGTACTATCGGATCTACTCGGCTAATCGGTGAACTTAAGTCTTGAACTGTTCGGCCTTTAGTGTAGAACCGGACAATAGCACTCACACAATATTTCCCTTAGCACCGTACTTGGTTCTCATGACCGGATTCATTTTGGCCCCGAATCACACCTGGTTTCGAAAAGTGCTTTAGAGAATTCTAGCCTCGAATTCTCATAGAAGCGGCCCCACTTCGCACTTACATAGGTGACTTCCTATCAAGAGTATTATGCCATACCCCACTCGAATTTAATCAAGTTATAGGAATCATTAAAAGTTTTCACTTAACCTTCACACTCTGGTACAACACTTTTATTCACGAGAATGGGAAAGTGTTCATCGACAACTTCATAACTTAGTTGTCCCCTTGAACCAAGATCTTGGGATCTCCAAGTCAACATGGTAGGGTTACCATTACAAAACTTAACTTTCAATAGGCTTAAGTCCCATTCCGAGTGTCAAAATTGACATCGATCTCTAGGTAAACCTTTAGTAAGCGGATCCGCAAGATTCTCCTTCGATTTTACATAATCGATGGAAATCACACCACTAGAGATCAAGTGTTTAACGGTATTATGTCGTCGACGTATATGTCTAGACTTACCATTATACATACTATTTTGTGCTCGGTGTATAGCCGATTGACTATCCTTGTGTATGCTAATAGGAGCAATCGGTTTTGTCCAACAAGGAATGTCCTCTAGGAAATTTCGAAGCCACTCGCTTCTTCCCCGGCTTTGTCCGGTGCAATAAACTCGGCTTCCATTGTGGAACGAGATATGCATGTCCGCTTTGTGGACTTCCGGGACACCGCGGCACCACCACCAATCATAAAGATATATCCGGTTGTGGATTTTGACTCTTTAGAATCGAAATCCGGTTTGCATCACAAGTATCCTTCTAATACTGCTTGGATATCTTGTGTAACGTAATCCCGGAGTTCATTGTATATTTCAAATACCGAGTACTCTCATCGGCGCTTTCCAATGATCCTCACCGGGATTACTTGTAAACTTGCTTAGTTTGTTCACGGCACACGCAACATCAGGTCTAGTACAGTTGGTTATGTACATTAGACACCCTATAATCTGTGAATATTTCAACCGAGACACGAGCTCACCCTTATTTTTAACCAAGTGAAGAATTAAGTCAATGGGTGTTTTCATAGGACTTTCATCAAAAACATTGAATCTCCTCGAACGGATTCAATGTAGTGAGAACTTGTGATAATACTAGTCCCTCGGATATTCGGAGATTTTAATCCCCAAAATTACATCTCGCTTGTCCCATATCCTTCATATCAAAATTGCGTGTCGACAACTTTTTGGTATTCATGATGATATCATGAGTACTTCCCATAATCGCATATCATCAACATATAAACACACTAACACATAAGCATTAGGTGTTTGTTTGATGTAGACGCATTTGTCACACTCGTTAATTTTAAACCCATTAGATAGCATAGTTTGATCAAACTTTAGATGCCGTTGTTTGGGTGCACATTTCGATCCATACAAAGACTTAACGAGTCTACACACCTTGTGCTCTTGCCCTGGAACCACAAACCCCTCGGGTTGTTCCATGTATATCTCTTCTTCTAATTCACCATTTAGAAATGCAGTTTTAACATCCATTTGATGGATCTCCAAGTTATAGACTGCAGCAAGAGCAATAAGAACCCTTATAGAAGTGATTCTCGTTACTGGTGAATAAGTATCAAAGAAGTCAAGACCTTCCTTTTGTCGATAACCCTTGGCTACCAACCTGGCCTTATACTTATCAATAGATCCATCAGCCTTAAGCTTCTTTTTGAAAATCCACTTACACCCGAGTGCTTTACTTCCCGGTGGAATGTCAACCAATTCCCAAGTGTGATTTTGCATAATAGAATCTATTTCACTATTAATAGCTTCTTTCCGAAAGGTGCTTGGATTAGACATAGCCTCGGCATATGTCCTTGGAGTATTTTCTACCATGTAGGTTAGAAAATCGGCCCAAAAGACGTTGAAGTCCTAGCCCTCTTACTCCTTCGAGGTTCCACTTCCTCGTTTTACGGAGTACTATCCCCCACATTTTCGTGTACTCTCTTATTTGAGTCTTCATTGTGTCTTTCTTTATGTGGAAAAACATCCTCAAAAAACACCGCATTTCTTGACTCCATGACTGTGTTTACATGCACATCAGGATTGTCAGATTTGTGCACAAGAAATCTATATGCACTACTGTTATGAGCATACCCAATAAATATGCAATCTATCGTTTTTGGCCCAATCTTAATCTGTTTAGGCTTAGGCACTTCCACCTTTGCTAAACACCCCCACACTTTCAAGTATTTATAACTTGGTTTGTGGCCTTTCCACATCTCATATGGAGTTTTATCCATCTTTTTAGACGGAATCCTGTTGAGAATTTTATTGGCGGAGAGAAGGGCCTCCCCCACAAGTTACGAGGTAACCCGAACTAATCAACATAGCATTCATCATCTCTTTCAGAGTACGGTTTTTGCGTTCAACAATTCCGTTAGATTGAGGTGCATATGGAGCAGTAGTTTGATGAATAATGCCCGAATCTAGACATATTCTTTCAAATGGCGATTCATACTCTCCACCTCTATCACTACGAACCTTCTTGATTCGTCTGCTAAGTTGATTCTCAACTTCATTCTTATAATTTTTGAATGCCTCGATAGCCTCATCTTTGCTACTTAGCAAATATACATAACAGTACCTTGTACAATCATCGATAAAAGTTACAAAATACTTTTTACCGCCTCTCGATTGACACAAACTTTAAGTCACACAAATCGGTGTGAATTAATTCTAACGGTTCTGTGTTTCTTTCCACGGATGGAAACGGCGCTTTAGTCATTTTAGCTTCAACACAGACTTGGCATTTTGCAGTTTCATTAACTTTAAGTTTAGGTAATAAATCCAAATTCATCATTCTTTGAATTGATTTATTATTAACGTGTCCTAAACGATTATGCCATAAAGTACAAGACTCAATCAAGTAAACAAAAGTAGAAGCACTTTTATTAGCCTCAGCGGGCACATTTAATTTAGGTACAATAGTCAAAAGATTTCTCTTGCATACCCAACCATCACTTTTATGTAAACATAAAATTATTCTAATTTTATTTTACAATACGAAGGTCCATAAAAAATAATCTATCGACCAGAGTGCCTTCGCCAACTACCAATCCATTCGAGAAAGTGTGAATTTGTTTGCAACAAATTCTAACTTGTAACCCGACGGAGTTAGGCGAGGACCGAAATATAATTTCTACCGAGGTCCGGCACATGCAAAACATTTCGGATAACCGAGATAGTTTCCATTCTTTAAATTTAACGTGATATTCCCATATCCGACAATTTCGGACGTTGTTAAATTTGCCATGAAAACATTTTCTTGAATTTCCTGGTATCCCCAGAACAAAGATTTGTTCGCACACATATGTTGAGTAGCTCCAGTGTCTACACACCAATCATATGTCTCTTCATCGAGGTCTCTGTCGGGCTCAATTTTGACTGTTTTAAAACCACTTCACTTCCCGCAACTCCGGGAGCTTTCTCCTTGAATTGGCGCACCAATAGGAGTCATCGATTATAAAATTCCATTTCGTTCACAAACGAAAGATAAACTTTTATCGAAAAGGATAACTGATAATACAACACGTAGGTTTTTCACCCAAAGAAAACAATGTGAAGATTGTTTTGACTCGTCAGAACAAGCTCGAGTTTGTTTCAACTCGATTCTCCAACAATGTTTGTATTTCAATCTTGTTTTAACGTGGTAGTTTTTACCAGAAAACACCAAAAGGAGGTGGACCGATTTTGCCAGAAATCGATACCAAAAAGGATGTGGACCGATTTTACCAGAAATCGATACCAAAAAGGAAGTGGACCGATTTTACCAGAAATCGATACCAAAAAGGAAGTGGACCGATTTTACCAGAAATCGATACCAAAAAGGAAGATTTAACTAATTATAAAACGAGCTGAAGTTTCAGAAGTAGACTGAACCGTTCAGAATAAGAGCTGACATGTTCAGTAAACGAGCTGAAAATTCAGAAATAAGCCGAATTAATCAGTAAACGAGCCGAACTGATCAGAACCGAGCTGATCAGAATCGAATTCTGATTAAAACAAGTTTATTTAATTCGTCTAAACTCAGAAAAATTGAGTAGAAATTCGTATAAAAAATTTCGATTACGCACGGGTTAAAATCAGAACATCGGTTCTGAAATTTATCTTAAGCTGTAGGAACCCGTACGCAATTAAAATTATTAACACGAATTAAACAACAATTTTATTGAAAATAAAACGAATTACAAATGAAAAATGAAATATACTAAAATAAAAGTGGATACAATAACTCCGAGACGAGTAGGACACTCGTCCTTAAGACAAATTTGGTCCGGTGTGTACCCCGGTTAAAACCAATTGTCTCCCGGGATAACTCGGATTACTTGATTCGTATAGAGGTACTTCTTACACGAACCTTCAACGAACTCTTCTAGTGCTCAGAATCTCTTCTTCAAACTCGTATGCAACTACGTCAGAACTATATGAATGTATGAAGCTTTATGGTGTTGTATTTCGAATGTGTATGTGTAGCTTCAATCCATATGGAGGCTATATATAGGAGAGGGCTGGGCTGGAATGAATTAATTACAGCCGTTTCATCAGTTACAGCAATGAATTACCATAACTCATCTTAATTACAGCCGTTTCATCAGTTACAGCAATGAATTAACCATTAATTATTGCTTGAACCGAACTATGTTGGATAACCGAACCGAGCTGAACTCAATCTTCAGCTCAATCAGAATGTTTATGAACTGGACCAAGCCCAATTAACTTTTGTATAAAAAGTTTAACACAGGCCTGGGCCTAGGGCCCTCAGGCCCAGAAGGCCCAAAGCCCAAGACCAAGACCCAAGACCAAGACCAAGGTCAACGGTCAACGGGCTCGGGCTCGGGCACGGGCACGGGCTCGGGCGGGCGGCGGCGGCGCGCGCGCGCGTGTGGCCATTTTAGCAGAACGTCTGACTGCTAAAACCAACCCGCTATCTCTCCTTCTTCTAGGAGCTTATACCACATATAACATTCTTCCCACATATATACTGGAAAACATTTCTCTCTTTTTCCAATGTGGTACATAGTTTAGTTGAATACTCTTCAACTTCCACTTCCAACAAAAGTTCTTTCAAACACCCGACTTCAAGCGTTAATTTCTCATTCACTCGTACTCCGAATTGAATGATTCTAAATCCTGAATTCATCTACGACTTACGTAGTTTTCAGAATTATCAAAACATAGTATATATTCTATACAAGAATATAATCAAATTAAGCTTGCAAAGTCGTCTGAATAAAATGATTATAAAATCATTTTTATTCACTTTAATTCAATTCCACTATTTTCTCCAACATGTGTGTGGTTGTGGTGTCTCCACAACGGTGTCTCCACACGTGTGTAGACACCACACAAGTATCTCCTGATAGATAGATCATCTAAAATGTTAGAAAAGCATGGCTATTTTGTGTACTACAACACATATCCATGTACTAGCCACTTTAGCCTACTCTGTCATTACTTTGGATATCATAAAAATTTGTTGCTTTACAATTCATAAAATATTTTGAGCAATATGTTCCACATATTACTCAAAGTAATCACTAGGTTTAAGTCAATTTTGTGTACTTTGTTTCATCGCTCTGTAACTGATATCATGCGTCAAAAGTTGTGTAGCAAATCAAACCGAACTCAGCTACCACAACACAAATAATATATAGCAGGATGGTATCATGGAATTGTATATTTTTCAATTTAGATAATATTCATTTTTTACGATTCTTGCAATTATGATGAATCGAGTTTTTGTACTTGATAACCCTTTTTCGTTTCTTCCCGTATATATGAATTTTTGGATATGATGTGAGTATTTGAACTTGGAAACGATCGAGCGGGATGGTATGACATCTTTGAAAGAAGAATGGAAGACTTCTTTACGACAATGTGATAACTATATATATCACGATTTACATGTGTTTTTATGGTTGCTTTAAGGTTTTTTTTCCTTATAGGCTTCATTTTTTTTTAATCTTTTCATGTGATTTTATGGTTGCTTTAAGGTTTTTTTTTTCTTAAAGGCTTCATTTTTTTTTAATCTTTACAACGAAGTAATGGTTTTTCTTTTGGTGTTGCATCATTCAGGTTCTGCTTCCGGGCTGCCCAACGAATGTGATTTCTTTGCATGTAGGCTATTTTAGGAAGAGGTAGGTGGCGGGATTTTGTGGGAAAATTATGATGCAGAGACTCTCTATTAGAACAGACCATCGGATGACCGCGCCACATGTAGAAAAAGACAAAATTATTTTGTCTATTTGTACATGTTGCAGTCATATAACGGTCCGTTCTAATAGAGATTACTGGAGAACTACCCGACTTTGTGACTATACATGTCAATTGGAGAGGAAGCTAAAGTTGCTGTTTAGAAATTAATTTGATTCATATGTATGGCATATTTTTTTTGAGTCATGCCTCATCCGATGTTGTGCTTGCAAATAATTACCTATAAATTTTCATTTGAATAACAATAAAACGTTGCATTCGTCGATTATAAAACGTTGTAATCATCTTACATAATCAAATTTAGTGCTTTTTAATCTTTCCGTATAGCGAATTTGGGTCATATACAAACTTTTTAATGTTGAATTCATTATCCTAGCCTTTTTGTTTACAATACTTCTGGATGGAATTTGGAAGTGTCCGCCGGTGTTCATAGAATCGTCATATAGTCGAAATGCTTCGGGGAGTTGAAAATAAGCATAGATCCGGAGATTCCCGAATAGGGCAACCTTTCGAACTGCTTTCGTGAATCCATGGGTACAATATATTCTCACAATATTTGAATATGCATCATAAAGAGCACATATGTTTATCTTATATTCTATGCTTTCTTCCTTTATGACTTGATCTTTTATTTTTTTCTATTTATTGCAGGATGTTTGTGTTGCCAAAAGTGAAAAGCAACAAAAGAGGTGCCAATTAACACATTAAAAAAAGAAAAAGGTACACATTTTTTTTTGATTACCTTATTTTTTAACAACCTCTCATGTTCCGGATGAAAACCTTAATTTTACGATGGATTCATTTTACGGTTTGAGGATTTTGAGGAATTGTTACCCTTCATGTACTTGGCTTCTTAATTTTTTTATGATGCAAAGCAAAAATAAAAAACAAGCGTGTACGGAAGACCATGAAGCTTGGTGTCATAATATTGAAGTTGCGCAAGAGGTAAAGCCAAATGCGAGCACTATATGAAGGGAACCTGCCAAGAAGTGCTTTCAGTTTTACAATGCTTATTTTGTTTATTTTTCCCGTTTGTCTCGGATATGTATTTAATATTTTTTGTGTTGTGTTTAAGTAGATCCTGCCGTTTTTTCTGATTCACGATTTTTTGGCTCTGATTACCGATGTTTTTGTTGACTGATTTTTTGGTTCAATATATTGGTCTTTATTGGTTTTCTTACCGTTCAGTTCTAGGTGCAATTTGGTTTTTCTTGGCTCTTGAGTCCAAGTTTTCTCCCTCTTAGAGCAAATGCAATAGCTCTTATAATGACCATGTGCTAAGCAACTTTTTCAGAAAAGCCAACGTGGTATGAAAAAATAAATTACAATAGCACTAAAAGTCATATCATGGCCCACATGTATGTGGATAGGATCATGGCTCTATCCACTACCATTTACACAATATCCCGAGTTTCCAGACATATCGCACTTCCGCTCGGGTCGAGGCTGCCACTCGGTCCTAAGACAAATCTCGGCGTCTCTCTCCTCAATTAAAAACAAAACTATTGATATTAATGTACTTTCTTTTAGTTTCTTTGTCTTCTAGCATTCCATTTCTTTAAAAAATATTATACAAAAAAAAAAGGTTATCCTAATTGGAAGTATTTATGTAAAGCTATTGTGGACGTCATCATAGATGAAAAGTGATTATGATTCCACCTAGATGACAAGTAGGACATTTTAAAATATTTAATGCAAAAAGACATTGGCAATACCTTTAACTATTGTAAGTGCTCTAACGTTGGATGTCAGCGCTTTATAATCCGTTTGCATTGTTCATTGGCATATTTCTAGCTCATCAATCTTTTTTTGTTCTTTGGATAAAGGATATGACTCGGTTTTGTCCTAATTGGATTTTGGGAAAAAGAAATTAATGACCACAAATAGGAAATTGTCCAACACATTGTGCAAATGTGAATCCCTCCCTAAAAAGGTTAGATTTCATCCTCCTTATTTATCATCTTTTAATATTACGTTGTTTCTTTTACTGTCTATCATACTTATGAGTTGAATTTTGCTAAGGTCACTTGCTTGGTATTTCATGGGGTATTTTTTATTTTCAGAAGAAAGAAAGATTGGTTTTATTAGTTAGTGTAAGTGGGAATGCTCATATTTTTTGATATGCGTTGACAGCTTTTGGCAGGATGCGCGCACTTAGGCATTCATTTGTGGGTTTTTCAGCTTTCATTGATTAATCTATATTTTGAATCTCTATTAAAGATCTTTTTGCACATATTTAGCATATGAGTGCTAAAGGTACGGGATATGACTACAATAATCATCAGAATGACCAGCATATTTGTGGTAATTATAGTCTGATAATTGATTTAATGGACAAAAATGGTGGTAGGAAAGTGGAAAACCTACATTAATATACTTTCCACGTGTATCATTCGAGGTCCATGCGTGAGTCATGATGTTCAATTAACCAGCTGTTATATGTGTAGATATGGAAAATTAGAATTATTTGAAATCCTTAAAATTAAACTATAGTGAGCTCTCATGAAAAGGTACTAGAATGTCTATAAATTGTACGCTTAATCATGTGTATATCACTTTCAAAAAATATAATAATGTGTATATCAAATAAATTTTTAGTGCAGCCCTTTGCATTTATCTATTTTATGTCTCAAGGCAAGGGTTTGCTGTGAGGCATTTCTTGAGCCATATCACATGTAGTGTGAGTGTTTATGTTATTTGTCTTTTCTTGGTGCAATGTATGTACCATGTGCTCAAATGATCGCGCTGATATCTCATTATCCCGGTATCTCCATGTGTTGTAATTATTTGTTCTTCTTTAAAGGATTCCGAGGAAAGCGTCACTTATGGCTAGCTGAGCTACCATCTCTTGGCTTCGCACTCGGTTGGTGTTCGCCCCGATTTTACTATGTTCTTTTTTGTTGGGGGGGGGGGGGGGGGGGGGGATGCACTACCGAAGGAATTAGGATTGTATGATGTCATCACGAATACAACCGGCCTCATGTTGTGCAAGTGTAATATAAAACATTAACTTAAAAATATAAAAGGATTAACTAAAATTACAAAAGGGATAATTAATTCAAAACCCTATTCTGACTTCATCTTTATCCTTGGTGCCGCATCCTTTGCTGATTCCAATCCGGAGGTTTTTCAAAGTGATGTGAAGAGTCCCTGTTGCTGCTAATTTGTGCTTCAAGATAAGTTTTCTGTTTATCTTTAATTTCATCAATTTGAACTCCTCTTGCTGCCTTATCTGAATTTTACGAACATTTAACTGCTGCTTGAGTCTGATTCGAACTCAAAGGATCATTATCCTTTTCATAATACACCAAAACGACGTTGTTTTGTATATTTCCGGCATTTCCTACGCGAAATTTCGTCGGTATTTCGTCGGAAACACATGTTTCCGACCAATTTCCGACGAAATATGGGGTGTTGGAAAAAAGCCCGTTGGAAACGCGTTGCGACGAAATTTCCGACGACTATAGCGACGAAATTTCCGACGCATGTTTCCGACGAAAGTTCCGACGCAATTTCCGACGAATGTTTCCGACGAAATTTCCGACGAGCTTAGCGACAAAATTTGCTACGAATGGTTCCGACAAAATTAGCGACGAAGTTCTTACGAAATGATTCCAACGAACTTCTGACCATTTATTCCGACGAATTTCCGACGAAAATTTGCTTAATTATTCCGACTAAATTCCGACGACTTTTGTCGGTAATTTTCATAACATGTCCGACGAATTTCGTCACTACTCCGTCGGAAAAATTATATTTTTTTTATTTTGATTTATTCGTAAATTCTCATTCCACCCGTCCAAATAAATCACAATTTATGAAAAACTAACACAATATTTAACTAATGCATCAACCAAACCAAGTCAATAAAGGCTCCATATAGCTAATTATTAAGTTACAAAAGCGTATATTGTTCCACTTAGGATTCCCAAAACAAAATAAAGAGACAACACAATACATAGCAAAATATGAACAATCCATAATCCTCACTATCAAGCACTACCCGGAGTATGGAGGAATCCTTGGACTAGCCGCGCAATCCTTGCTATCTCCGCCCGCATTGCAGATTGTGCGACCGTTGCTCTCTCTCTCTCCTCGGCCAAACTTTCACGTACACCGAAAGGTCTTCACGCAACCTAGAATTTTCTTCGAAAGCCGTGATACCCGCCGCGTCAAAACCTCATTTGGCATCGTATGAGAAACTCGATCCACTCGTGTATTCTCGAAGATAAATTACCCAAGCCTTTAATACGTCCATTCTTTACACCGCCGGCACATTCCGAAACACCTCATCGGCTTCACGTAACAACTCATCCGGAATTGGATCTTTCTTGCCAAAATATTCAAATACGTTCGGCATTCTCTCTCCGAAAAGCTCCCGTGAGGATTTAGAAAAGGTGTTTCACAATATACTATACCATAAAAGACATGCAAAGTAGTGAGAATGACATAACATAAACAAATGACATCTTACAATACATTGTCTCGTCAATAAGTTCCAATTCACTCATTAAAGTTTAGACAACTATTGAGAAAGAATGATAGTCTAAGAAAAGTCAAAATGTCAATTGCGTGGGTATAAGACAACGGAATATACTAACATATATACTAAAAGATTGTCCTCACATCGGTATGATTTACAAAATCATTATATGACAACGAAACACACTAAAATATACGTTTACCAAACGATTGTCCTCACATCGGTATGATTTACAAAATCATGCAAAATCATTTTATAAGAATGATGACTAAAAGAAACCCAACTAAATTGAAGAAAAAGTGGCATACTATGGCAACCAAACTCCATTATTATTTAAAACCTTAGACAAATGTGTCAAAAAAAATGAAGGGAAGCAAATCATTGAAGACATTAAAGCAACCTGAAAAAAGTAAAACAATTTTGTTACCTCAATAACTGCAGCACTATCATCAATAGGCACCTTATCTTTCTTGTTTGTGTGTGTGAACATAAACACCTCCGCAATAGCAACAGGACGTCCTAGCACCTTCTCCTGAAAAACAATTAACTCATCATTAGTACGAAGTTCTTTCTAATTTATTGATCGATTTTTTCGTTTCTGTTCTATTAGTAAAAAGTAGTAATCATAAATGACAAGTTTGTAACCCACTGTAATACCATGCACGCTTTTACATCATGGCTTGGTCTTGATCCGCCGGCGTACTTGCCCACTGGAAGACCCTCTTCTGATTAAAAGACCATTTGCTCCACATTAAAAGACCATTTGCTCCACATTAAATCATGAAATATTAATAATAATTTTGAAGCCCAAAACTCCATTAAATAAAGCAAGCCAATATAAGTTTTATACTGATGAAATACATCAATGATTCAATATATAAGTAGAAAAATATCAAGGATATATAAGTAGGAAAAAAGAGAGACAGAATGCCAAACAGCTACATGCTTGGTATAACAAATAACTGGTAACATGTTTAATTGATAAAGTAAAAATGGTCAGAGTTTGGTTTCAATATTGTTTCGCCCTCATTTTTTTTCTTGATAGGCAGTTGGTCAAGTAAAGCAACAGATAGGGTTGAAAGCCAAAGCAGTTATTGGTCAAAAGTCACCTTTAACACCACCAATTCCTTCTTGAAGAATCTACCAATTGGCACAAGTAGAATGAACTCTAAGGATCCATGAGCTATGAAACTAAAAAGATATATGTAATTTATTAGCATATATCACCTTGTTAAAACTTGGGCTCAATCATCCCAACACGAAGATCAGTCGTAACATCTGATGCATCTTGACCACCTCCAAGCACAACCTAAGCAAGGACCAAATTAATGAAATGTTCAAAAATAATAAAAAAAAGCATTGTAAATATGACATAGTAATCCACAAAATTCATCTCACCATCCTAATGCCAAACGACCCTCATATAGGACGGTGTAAGTGGATTCCAATTTACAGATTTTGGAGGATTTTTTCTGAGAGAACAGCAAAAACAGTCCTGCAAATCAGCAAAAATAACTCAGCAAAGGGGGGAGCTCTCAAAAGAGAACAAAAGCTACAAATCAAGTCCCAAAAAGTATGAGTCCACAAAATTATTACATAAGGCCACCAGCAAGCAGATAAACTGACAAAGAAAAACAAGAGCAATGGTATCAGATCAAGAACCATTAGTAGCAAAATTGAAGTCCTTTTTACCCTGGGGGGTTACTTCTGTTTTTAGTCTCTTTTTCACCCTTATTAAACACCTTTTCTTGCACACTATACCCAGATGTTGGAGCCTGCTGCACAGAATCAGAACAAATGTCTTTCCCCTTAACAGAAGCATCTACCAAATCATCACATTCAACATGAACGGGATCAAGATTGAGAGCTTCAAAGGCATTAGCTACAAAAGGAGTTTCCTTACCCACAAAAGGATTACTCTTCAAAGAAGGCTTCACAGTGCCAGGCAGAATAGGCTTCAAAGATTTCATGGTATTCTGTTTTCTTTTCCTGCTCACATAGAGTTAATCAGCATTAAATGTATACTTCATCAAATAACCACCTTTTTAGCAATGTAAATTTATTTCTTCTTCATCTTTAGCTAATTTCATGTCAAAGTGGTCTTCAGAGACGTGTAAAACACAAACAACTCGACAATATCGAATTTGAATAATTTCTTACTTAAACTTGAATACAAGAATCCAAATCCACAGCTAGAAATGTAAATCCACAGATGAATGATGGCACATGTATTCTAACTAGTAACGATAACCATATCATGTCATTCCCTGAATCATAACAAAACAAATGCTACCCTGAAGCCCACAATGGCCGCCGTCGTATACATAAATAACAGTCCAATTTCTCTTCTTCGATCATTTGCTTTCCGAATCCATATTTGACTGAACCCCTACCGACTTCTTCCATTGCCAGAGACACAAAAAAATGTCAATCTACCACCGCCAGTAAAATGCACCACACAAATACATACACATATGAAACGACTATGAGAAGAACACACAAATATCAAACCAAAAACACTCACAGTAATCAAATCACTTAATTCCATTTAGCATTCATGTCCTATTCACAACAACAACAAACAGTCTATATTATATATATTAAAATTTATCTTCTTCCTCATGAAAATATATGTCATTGACAGAAAATGTGACTCTATAGTGAGTACAGGTGCTTTATAAAGATAATAAAAAAAATAGTATATATTGCAAAAGATCGGTAGCTCAGTAAAGATATGACAAGTGCTCTAACAATAGAGACAACAAAACTTCAAAGAAATAGAGAGATGGGAGAGAGATCTTTCTCAAACCAACCATAAAAGTAAATTTGAAATTTTATTATATTTAAGTTCAGATATGTGTCTAAATAAAACATGAGCAAAACAAAACCAAAATGATACACACAACACAACATACACGACATTTCTTCAGAGCAATCGATCAATCGGTAACTGATGTGTGTTGAGTTCTTGTTTTACCTATTATGTCATGTACGTATCAAATATTGGACAGAGAACGACACCATTAAACTACAAGCATCATTTTTAGTATCCAAGAAAACATCATCAATATGCCCAAGAAGCAAATTTGCTTCATAGAGAACAGATTGTTGCAGCAGCCTCTGTTTAATGAACTCTCTGTTTCGTTTGAACAAATTTGCCCAAGAAGCAAAATTTCCAGTAGCCAAAACATTATCAAGAAGACAATCAGCAGATAAGTCACAACATGTGCATATTTAGATAAAGGCATAGAAGTTTATATAAAAGTCCATCAACAACACAAGAAGCAAGAGAATCAACAACACAATGAGTATCAGAACGCAACTGGAGTGACAATAGCATCAACCATATCCACATTAAAAACAATAGCATTCATTTTCTTCAAATTCTGAATTGCAGGGAGGAGCTTACCAGAATTTACTCTCATGGAGTCCATAGGACTGGGGTTAGAAGCTACCCAGGGCAAACCAGCAACATTGAAAGGCATGTTCTGCAAATCGATTAAAGAACCAACCTCCCTTGTTGGTGAAATCGCAATCTGAGCTAATGGGGCCAACTTCTCAGCTACAGGAACATCTTTATGTGCAAGGAGATCCAAAACGCGAGGTTCATCATCCGAGAAGTAAGAGGAACATAATTGATGGGTAAATTAAACAACAAATCTTTATGAAGGAACCCATTGAAAGCTGAGTGATGAAGATTGAAAGATGGAAACCGCGAAGAGTGGAAAACATAAGCGGCAGTGGAAGGTGGAGAACGAAGGTTTAAGGTTATTTGATTATAAGGAGGAGAGCAGTGAAGATCAAACCGCCGATGTTCACAATGGAGATTCGGAGACGGCATCAGCGACGAGAGAAGAAGATGAGCGGCGCCGGAGGGTGAAAGCAGGATGAAGGGTTTGGTAATAATGTGGATTGGTTTTGTATTTTTAGATATGTTAATTTATTTAATTTAATTAAAATTTGAAGTACATATGTTAATATTTAATTTAATTAAAATTTCTATAATGAGGAGAAATTTATTAACATATCGGTAATGAGGAGCAACATGATCAATAATCAGGAGAATTAACTTTTGGTCATCAAACATCTAAAGAATTTACATCTCCTCATTATTACTACCATTTAATGACTAAATTTTGACTCCTCATTAAAATCTCCTCATTAGATACCCTTTTTCTTGTAGTGGTACTATCACAATGATCGATAACGATTTAACTCATTCGCTCGATAACGAACCCCGAGATTCAAATCGATCTCTTAATAACGATCCCCGACTCTTAACTCCTTCGCTCGATAACGATCGATCGAGACAATGATCGATAATGATCTAACTCATTCGCTCGATAATGAACCCCGAGATTCAAATCGATCTCTTAATAACGATCCCCGACTCTTAACTCCTTCGCTCTATAACGATCCATCGAGACATAGTTGATAGTACTTTCACAACGATCGATAACGACTCAATCGCTCGATAACGAATCCGGAGATTCAAATCGATCGCTCGATAACGAACCACGACTGTTAACTCATTCGCTCGATAACGATCGATCGAGCAATAGTAGATAGTATTATCACAATGATCGATAACGATTTAACTCATTCGCTCGATAACGAACCCCGAGATTCAAATCGATCTCTTAATAATGATCCCCGACTCTTAACTCCTTCGCTCGATAACGATCGATCGAGACAATGATCGATAATGATCTAACTCATTCGCTCGATAATGAACCCCGAGATTCAAATCGATCTCTTAATAACGATCCCCGACTCTTAACTCCTTCGCTCTATAACGATCCATCGAGACATAGTTGATAGTACTTTCACAATGATCGATAACGACTCAATCGCTCGATAACGAATCCGGAGATTCAAATCGATCGCTCGATAACGAACCACGACTGTTAACTCATTCGCTCGATAACGATCGATCGAGCAATAGTAGATAGTACTATCACAATGATCGATAACGATTTAACTCATTCGCTCGATAACGAACCCCGAGATTCAAATCGATCTCTTAATAACGATCCCCGACTCTTAACTCCTTCGCTCGATAACGATCGATCGAGACAATGATCGATAATGATCTAACTCATTCGCTCGATAATGAACCCCGAGATTCAAATCAATCTCTTAATAACGATCCCCGACTCTTAACTCCTTCGCTCGATAACGATCCATCGAGACATAGTTGATAGTACTTTCACAACGATCGATAACGATGTAACTCAATCGCTCGATAACGAATCCGGAGATTCAAATCGATCGCTCGATAACGAACCACGACTGTTAACTCATTCGCTCGATAACGATCGATCGAGCCATAGTAGATAGTAATATCACAACTATCGATAACGATTTAACTCATTCATTCGATAACGAACCCCGAGATTCAAATCGATCTCTTAATAATGATCCCCGACGCTTAACTCCTTCGCTCGATAACGATCCATCGAGACAATGATCGATAACGATGTAACTCATTCGCTCGATAACGAACCCCGAGATTCAAATCGATCTCTTACTAACGATCCCCAACTCTTAACTCCTTCGCTCGATAACGATCAATCGAGACATAGTTGATAGTACTATCACAATGATGATAACGATGTAACTCATTCGCTCGATAACGAATCCTTAGATTCAAATCGATTGCTCGATAACGAACCACGACTGTTAACTCATTCGCTCGATAACGATCGATCGAGCCATAGTAGATAGTACTATCTCAATGATCGATAACGATGTCGGATCTCACTCGACAATCTATAGTAAAGAGTATTATCAAAATCACATGTATTATCGTTCGATAAAGGAATTTTTATAAAAAATAATGAATTTTATATTTTAACGCAATGTTTATTAGAATATGTATATTGAATTTTATAATAAACTGAATATTATATATTAACTCAAAGTTTTATATTAAAAAAAATTAAATTCCTTTAAAGGAAAAAAATTTTATAAAAATTTATGTACATAACATGTTATTTTCTGAAAAGACTTATGTTCGTCGGAAATTGGTAGAAAAATCTTATTTTTAGTCGGAAATTGGTAGGAAAGACTTATTTTCGTCGGAAATTGGTAGGAAAACGTTAAGTTCGTCGGAAATTGGTAGGAAACACATGTTCGTCGGAAATTCGTAGGAAACGCCCTTAAACAGTAGGCGGGAGACTTTCGCGCGCTAGGTTTCCGACCAAATACCGACGGAGACTTTGTGACAATTGAAATCCGTCGGAAATTGGTCGGCAAATCTTATTTTTAGTCGGAAATTCGTAGGAAACACCTAGCGGGAGAATTTCGCGCCCTTAAACAGTAGGCGGGAGACTTTCGCGCGCTAGGGTTCCGACCAAATACCGACGGAGACTTTGTGACAATTGAAATCCGTCGGAAATTGGTCGGAACTATTTTTTCCCTTTCTTAATTATTTTAGTCGTCGCAAAACCGTCGGAAATTGGTCGGAATTTTCCTACGACCATATTTCGTCGGAAATTCCCGTCGGAAAAACAGAAAATTCTAGTAGTGACTCCAAGTCGTGGGTTGGGTAATTCTTCTCATGCACCTTCAACTGTCTAGATGCATAAGCAATTACCTTCCCTCCTTGCATCAACACACAACCCAAACCTTGTCCCGAAGCATCCGTGTAAACATCATAATTATCAAAGATCTCCGGAACTGCCAAAACTGGGGCTGTAGTCAACTTCGTCTTTAATGTCTGAAAAGCCTCTTCACACTCACTGGTCCACTCAAACTTTACATTCTTTTGAGTGAGCCGGGTAAGTGGTGTAGCTATCTTTGAGAAGTCTGATGGAGGTCAAGTTAAATTATTAACTCGAGACCTACTAACCCACTAGCAAGAGAACTAGGTTCAATTGTAGTATAGCCGGACGAGTCGAGGTCGATCCCACGGAGACTCGGCACAAACAAAACACAACTTACTTTATCAGAACTAAATTGAAAGGGCGGTCTACGACCAACTAAATGCAGTAAATAAAATAGCGACAACCACAAGACACAAAATACCACAAAGACAAATTAAAGACTACTAAAACACGGATAATACGGTTGATATTATCTAGACAAATAGTATTGATTACGCTAGTGGATCATAACTCCCCCATGTAAATTAGGTTGATAACGAGACAAAACAAACGTTAAAGGTTAATTATTATGACTACGGGAGTCATCCCCTAAGGTAGATTTAGCTCCGGTTAGGCCATCTAAATCGTCGTGTCTCCATTACGTGACTTCGCTTTTTAATGCCTCCATCTCATATAACTTCTGACACAATTATGTAACTAGGGATGCCGGTATAAACCGTAACCTCATCTAAGCAACATTCCTATGGTTAGGCGTACTTCTTAGATGCCGATTCAATCTATATCCTAAGTAACAATCACTTTTTGAGTTTCATGTTAAATTATGATGACGAATAATTAAGTTGATCGGGTTTAATTGCTCGTTTAAATTCCAAATCGTAGAATCGACGTAGTCGAAGCCGATCATAATATTGCCCTACACCTTACCACACTCGGTCGACCGAATGACGGCACTCGGGCGACCGAGTGACATGTCTAGGTCTACCGAACACGAGTTCGTGCCGGAACAAATCATGATTACTTCTTAACGTTTCTAACCTAAACACATGGGTTCGTAAATAAATCTACATCACGCAATCAATACAAATAAAACTACTCCATAATAAAATATATCAGATCTACAAATAAAGATTGCATAATTGAATAGTCATACCCTCGAAGACGAGAGTGACTCCCACTCTTTAATGCGCTCCCTAATCGGAGAATCCGATGAATCCACAATGTACGAACATAAAGAAAAGAAAAGAAAACTAAAACTTAAATTGCATAAATTGTTTTGTGTTGTAGTGGTGTGTCTTCTCAATTTCGTAGGCTGCTTTGTTTATATAGGAGTTGTAGCCGACATAGGGAGAATCCGGAAGATTGACACGCATTTATCACCTTAGGCTCGGGTGACCGAACCGTTACGCTCGGTCGACCGAATGGCATGGCTCGGTCGACCGAGCCACCTTCTCTACGCGTTTTCAATTTGGCTCCGTCGACTTGTTCCCCACTTCACTCGTTTGTGCTTGATCGATTAATCTTTTCTTCAATGCTCCGATTTTCTTCTCTTTTATCTTGAGATCTCCCGATTGTGTGATAATTATCTTCCCGATTTATCATGATCTGCAAAATCGCATTTATCACACAATTAATTGCTCTTTTATAATAAAAACAAACTAAATACCAATTATCATATTAATAATCACTTATCATTAAATAATAAATATAAACACGTGATTAAATATGAAATATATATAATTAACTCCGATTTAAGGTTATAATTGATGACATAAATAGGTATATTTTAACCGTCATCAAAATGCCCCCCACTTAAACTTTGCTTCGTCCCGAACAAAGCATCAACCAGTTATTTCCCAAGACAACATTTTCTGTGGTCAACTCATACTTACACAAGAAACCCGAGTCAACTCATACCAGTCATGCTCATAAGATAAGCATTATCCACTACTCGCTAGGAATCGAAGTGATTGTGTGCATGTGCGTTGGTTTTATATAAATGTAGCCGATTTAGAGTTTATGCGGACTTCATATCTAAATTCACCAACATCGCATTCATACTTCTTATGCCTCGCAATGGTTAAAGCACTAGAACAATAAGCAAGAGCGTATCTATAGGGTTTTTGGACTTGGAGACCGAGTATTACTCGAAGCCTCTAAAACTTAATATTTTCAATTTTTGCATATGTTTCGAATACTACTAATCTCAAGGAAGAAAACTTTTTAATGAGTATCTCCCTATCTTAGATCATGCATAGCACCGAATATTACCACAAGCGCAGGGCTACTTTGGTAATTTTTCTACAAGCCCGAGTGTTTTAATGCATTGTCAAAACACGGTACGTCCCAAGCTTATTACTCCGCTCTTGTTGGCTAGAAGATCGAAATACATTAGTCGACAAATATCGACATTAGGTCCTCATAACCACTTATCTACGCATTGTACACATACTTCTTTCAATTATTATAACTCATGCGGTACTAAGCGATTCACATGTCGAGTAATTGAACAATACCTAACTACTTGCAATTGTTGGCATGAATATCCTTAAGTCTACTAACAATTTATCGCAAAAGTGTAATATGACCACGTACTCACGCACTTGGTTCATGTCCTATTAATTCTAAGTATAAGAACTTCACAAGTTTAAGGGTACGAGTTAAACAACTTGGCATTTATCCATAAAAATCTTAAAATTTGGCTCAATATTGTCTCAGTATACCGTTCCCCTTGACTGCAACATATAGCACAATATACATATATATAGCTAAGTCCCCCCCCCCACTTAAACATGGCATTGTCCTCAATGACAAAAATAAATGAGAGTTCAAGATGAAAGACTTAGCTCGGAAACGGCTCCCAAGTAAAGGAACAATATCGGAGTAATCATCGGCACAAATAAGGAGAGAGAGACACATCCTGTATAAACAAACAAGCTCCACGAAATCGTCAAATACCATGCCTATGGAAGTTATAAAATAATGTGGCAGTAATTAGATATAGATATCTAAAAACAGTTTAAGCCACTTTACTTTATACTGCCATGGACAAGACCAAAAGGGGTTTAAACCTAAATAAAAAACTCACATGACGGCTATCAAGGAAAAAACCTCGTTTATTCCGAACTTAGACTCGGAACATGGCGAGATAAAAAAAACCGTGATAGGCGCATGCTACTTTATTAAAAAGAAAAACAAAAAGATAGTTATAGGTAGTAGTTCTAAATTTAAAGTCGCTAGCTCGACTCAGCTCAAGATGGTTTATTCATAGATAGGGTCATCGAGGTACAAGACTTCCTCCTCAGCCTCTGGCGGCAGCCCGTGATAATGCTTAATACGATGTCCATTGACCACAAATCTGGACTCGTCTTTGAAATTGAATAGTTCCACCGCTCCAGAAGGAAAAACTCGTTGTACTTGAAATGGGCCACACCATCTTGATTTTAACTTGCCCGGAAAGAGCCTTAAGCGCGAGTTGTATAGGAGAACCAGATCACCCTCTTGAAAGGTCCTATCTAGAATCTTTTTGTCATGGAACTTCTTCGTGCGCTCCTTGAAAATCTTGGCATTCTCGTATGCCTCTAAACGAAACTCCTCCAGGCGAGTTAATTCTAACATCCTCTTCTCACCGGCCAACGTCTCATCAAAATTTAGCATTCGTGTTGCCCACATGGCCCGGTGCTCCGCCCCACCGGTAGATGACATGCCTTTCCAAAAACAATCCTATATGGTGACATTCCAATCGAAGTTTTATATGCGAGTCCTATATGCCCATAAAGCGTCGTCTAAACGTAACGACCAATCCTTCCTAGTTGTATTGACGAGTTTTCTCCCGAGAATACGCTTGATTTCTCGATTGGTGACTTCTACCCGTCCACTAGTCGGGGGTGATATGCGGTTGCTAGCTTATGTCGAACCCCATACTTAATCATCGACCTTTCAAAAGGTTTATTACAAAAATGACTACCATTGTCGCTTATAATCGCCCTCGGCGTCCCAAACCTTGTAAAAATATTCTTTTTCAAGAATCTAACCACAACCCTAGCATCGTTAGTAGGGGAAGCAATGGCCTCAACCCATTTGGATACATAATCAACAGCAACTAAGATGTATCGGTTAGATAATGATGAAGTGAAGGGCCCAACGAAATCTATTCCCCAAACATCAAAAAGTTCTACTTCTAAGATACTCTTGAGTGGCATCTCATTCCTCCGAGAAATATTACTGTCATTTGACAAGCATGACATCCTCTTGCATATTGGTGTGCATCCTTAAACAATGTCGGCCAATAAAAACCGCATTGGAGGACCTTGGCCGCAGTTTTATCTCCCCCGTAGTGTCCTCCAACTTCATACGAATGACAATGCTTCAGGATATCATTATACTCTTCCTCGGGCACACATCTTCGAAAAACATTATCAGATCCTAGCTTAAACAAATATGGCTCATCCCAATAATAGTGTCTAAGATCTTTAAAGAATTTTTTTCCTTTCTTGGACAGTAAGATTCGGTGGTAGGTACTTTGCGGATAGATAATTAACAAACAAACTAAACCACGGTTGTTTCTTCTCCTTCACAACCTCTATTCGCGAAGAAACTGCAGCACAATCATGTCCTCCGATGGTGGCGATGGAGAAAAGCTGTTCATCAGGAAAAGATTCTCCTATCTCAGGCAATTCCTCACCATCCTCTAATTGTAAGCGTGACAAATGATCGGCCACCATGTTCTCACTTCCTTTCTTATCTCGGATTTCTACGTCAAACTCTTGCAGCAGTAGAATCCATCTCAACAGTCTAGGCTTTGAATCTTGCTTTGCTAGGAGATACTTAAGAGCCGCATGGTCAGTCCATACAGTGACTTTAGATCCTACTAAGTACGATCTAAACTTGTCAAAAGCAAAGATAACGGCCAAAAGCTCCTTCTCCGTTGTGGCGTAATTTCTTTGGGCAGCATTCAAAGTCCGGCTTGCATAATAAATGGGCCTAAAAATCTTATCCTTTCTTTGACCCAAAGCGGCGCCAACAAGCGGTATCACTTGCATCACACATCAGTTCAAACGGAAGATCCCAATCCGGTGCGACTAGAACGGGTGCAGTAATCAATCTACTTTTTATTTCGTTGAAGGCTTTTATGCACTTATTAGAAAACACGAATGGTACATCCTTGGCCAATAATTCGGTAAGAGGTCTAGAGATTAGGGAAAAGTCCTTGATAAACCTACGATAAAATCCGGCGTGGCCTAAAAAACCTCGCAAAGTTTTAAGATTAGTAGGTGGAGGTAGTTTCTCGATCACCTCGACTTTAGCTCTATCCACCTCTATACCGTTCTTGGATATGCGGTGACCTAGTACTATACCTTCCGTAACCATCAAATGACACTTCTCCCGCTTAAGCACAAGATTAGTCTCTTCACATCTCTTCAACACTCGTGCTAGATGTGTGAGACATGAATCGAAATCGTCTCCAAATACGGAGAAATCATCCATAAAGATTTCCAAGAAATCTTCCACCATGTCCGCAAACAGTGACATCATACACCGTTGAAATGTCGCGGGGGCGTTGCACAATCCAAATGGCATTCGATTATAAGCAAATGTCCCATATGGGCATGTAAATGTCGTTTTCTCACGATCCTCGGGTGAGATGTGGATTTGATAGTATCCCGAATACCCGTCAAGAAAACAATAGAAAGCATGCCCGCTCAGTCTCTCGAGCATTTGATCGATGAAGGGAAGAGGAAAGTGGTCCTTACGAGTTGCGTCATTTAGTTTCCTAAAGTCTATGCACACTCGATGACCGGTGATTAGCCTCACAGGAATTAACTCATTCAACTCATTGGCTTGCACCGTCAATCCTCCCTCCTTGGGAACTACGTGGATAGGGCTTACCCATTCGCTATCAGCAATTGGAAATATAATTCCCATTTCTAGCATTTTTATAACCTCATCCCTAACCACGTCCTTTAATTGCGGGGTTAAACGCCTCTGAGGTTGTGCAACCGCTTTCTTTTTAGGGTCCACGGAGATCTTGTGCATACATACGCTAGGACTAATGCCCTTGACGTCAGCTATGGTCCATCCAAATGCTCCGCGGTACTCTCTCAGAACTCTCATTAGTTTCTCCTCTTGTAAGTCCGTCAAGGATGAAGATATAATTAGCGGCAAAGTCTCATCTTGAAGAAATACATACTTCAAATTCGCAGGAAGAGGTTTTAAAGTCAAATTTGTGGGAGGTTCTTCCAAAGAGGTCTTCAGCTTTTGACCAGTGAGTTTGAGTTCAAAGTATTTATGCCACGTTGGTCTATGATAGAATCTTTCAATCTCCGCAAAGCACTTACTTCCTCTACGAGCCTTGGGATTCCTCTACTACATCCCGGCCATATCATCTTCTCCTCCTCACTACTTATGTACTTGACTTCATCCTCTTCTTCCAAGACAAAGATCCAAGAAATCCTTGATACTTTCATGTTGTTGAAATTCTTGAACGATCCTATCAATGGAATCCAACATGAAACATGCATCTTCTCCATCATCGGTTGCTTCATAGTATCAAAGACATTGAATGCAACTCTCTCTTCGTTCACTCTCAATACCAACTCGCCTTTGTAAACATCAATTAGCGTTCTACTAGTGGCCATGAAAGGTCTCCCTAATATCAATGGCACTTCGTAGTTAGCTTCCATATCTAATACCACAAAGTCGACGGGAAATACAAACTTTTCAACTCTTACTAGCACATCCTCAACTACTCCACACGGCTCTTTGACGAACGGTCGCTAATTGCGGTGTGATTGAGGTCTTCTTAAGATCTTTCATGCCTAGTTTCCGAAAAATAGATAGTGGCATCGGGTTCACGCTTGCTCCTAGATCACACAAAGCTTTGTTTAAACATACGTTACCTATGGTGCGGGGAATTAGAAAGCTTCCCGGATCTTTGCATTTTGGGGGTAACTTATGTTGAAGAATGGTGAGCACTCCTCATTAAGGCATATGGTCTCTAAATCTAGAAGTTTCCTTTTAGTTGAGACGGCGTCTTTCAAAAACTTGGTGTACTCAGGCATTTCAGCTAGTGCTTCAACTAGGGGTATATTGATTTGCAACTTACTAAACATATCCACGAACTTCTTATACCTCTTATTATCAAACTTAGGTTTCGGCTTTGGTGGAGGATAAGGTAGAGTTGAAGGATCGACATCAGTGAAAATTGGGTACTTATTATCAAAAAGTTCAACTCTAGGGCCAGCAGGTTCTTTATAGGTTCTTTGCTTAGGCAAAGACTCGGAAATATTGGTCTCATTACTTGGCTCACCATCCTCATTCTTTGTGACTTTATCTTTCTCTTTCAAGGATGGTGGAGTTACCTCTTTTCCACTTCTTGTCATGATTGCGTTCAAGTCCTTAGGGTTCTTCTCAGTGTTACTTGGCAGCCCTCCAGGAGGTCTAGTTGAAACTTGCTCAGCTAGTTGTCCTACCTGGTGCGTGAGGTTTTGGACTAGAGCTTCTTGATTGGTTACCTTGGCATCAGTCTTCTGACAATATTGGCTAAAGTTAGTGGCTAACTCAGCCATAGATTTTGAAAGTTGTCCCATATTGTCAGTGACGACATTACTTAGTTTTTCTATCGCAGCTTCCCAACCAAAAGTTTTAGTTTGCTGTGGTACATAAGGAGTAGGTGGTTTAGGCCTTTCTCCTGCGTTAATGTCACTATATCGGAATCCAGGATGGTTATGATTAGGTCTATACCCTCCCCCGACATAATTGGCTTCTTCTTCGGTACCGATTCTCACCTTGAGGTGCTACCTCGATTTCAGCCCCTTTTTCTACTCTTGTCATCCTCTCTTGCATCCCATCTACCTTATTATTGATAACGAAAAGTTGTTCTAAGATTTTGGTGGATGCACTATCATCAAATATATCAGCGGCCATCTTCACAGTAGCTATGTCATTGCCTCCCCATTGACTATTCATTGCTATTTGTTCCATCTTTCCTTGTGCCTCCTCGGGAGATAAAAGAACAAACGCTCCATTGCTTTGGAGGCGTCTACCCTAATTTTCTCGCCTCTCTCAACCCATGGTAAAAAGTTTGCATTAAAAGCCAAAGAGAGATGTCATGATGAGGACACTTCCTCATAGCTTCCTTGAAACGCTCCCAAGCTTGATCAAAACTCTCCCCAGGTTGTTGCTTAAATCCTAAGATGTCTTGGCGTAACTTAAAGGTTTTTCCCAAGGGGAAATACTTATTCATGAATTTTTGCAACATTTGTTCCCAAGTAGTGATAGATCCAGCCTCTAAAGAGAGAAGCCATTGCTTAGCTTTATCTTTCAAAGTGAAAGGGAAAAGCTTAAGACGAATGTTCCCCTCCGGGATTAATTCGGTTTCACGGTGCTAACGATTTCCAAGAAATTCGTCACGTGAACACCGGGATCCTCGTTTTGGACTCCATGAAAAGTAGAATAATTGGTCACCATTTGAATTACATTAGGCCTAGGGTGATAGACTTCCGCAAAGCATCTTGCGGTGCTACTATAAGCGGGAATGAATTGTTCAATAGTGGGCGTTGCATAACTTTGCAAAGTGCGCCTCGCTCCTTGGACTAGGGCTTGGTTCTCATTATTAACATTTGCATTCACATTATTGGCATTATTGATAATGGATTAATAACGGGATTAGGCACCTGGTTTGGATTGACCGGATTTCCTTCCATTTCTTTTCGATTCGGAATGCTCGAATGATCGGTTGTATGTCCTCCTTCCACCCCTTGCTCGCTTTCCTCAAGATTTGGATCCTCTTCTCCTTGTTTAGCTAGTTCCTTAGCTAACTTCCTATTCCTTCTCGCAAATTTCTCTATTTCGGGGTTGTAAGGCTCAAGCGGCTCCTTCGACTTCCGAGTAGCGTACTATAAAATAATAAACAACAATAAAACAATTAATCACTAGTAAAGGCTAGGCCTTTAACTAACCAAATAAAACAAAAACAGACTCGAAATAAGTTTGAGAAAAGAAAACGTAAATAAAACAGAAGCAGAATGTTTTAAAACTAAGACAGAATCAGAAACAGAAAAGAAAATAAATTCTCGGTCGACCGAGAGAGGTAGTTCGGTCGACCGAACTCTTTTTATTATTTATTTATTTATTTATTTATTTTTTTTTTTTTTTACGACACTGTTTAATATACAGACTCTTATTCACAGAATATTCACGAATCCACTTCTAACAAAATAAGCTATATCTTAATTTAATGACTCGAGTCCCCGGCAACGGCGCCAAAAACTTGATGGAGGTCAAGTTAAATTATTAACTCGAGACCTACTAACCCACTAGCAAGAGAACTAGGTTCAATTGTAGTATAGCCGAACGAGTCGAGGTCGATCCCACGAGACTCGGCACAAACAAAACACAACTTACTTTATCGAACTAAATTGAAAGGGCGGTCTACGACCAACTAAATGCAGTAAATAAAATAGCGACAACCACAAGACACAAAATACCACAAAGACAAATTAAAGACTACTAAAACACGGATAATACGGTTGATATTATCTAGACAAATAGTATTGATTACGCTAGTGGATCATAACTCCCCCATGTAAATTAGGTTGATAACGAGACAAAACAAACGTTAAAGGTTAATTATTATGACTACGGGAGTCATCCCCTAAGGTAGATTTAGCTCCGGTTAGGCCATCTAAATCGTCGTGTCTCCATTACGTGACTTCGCTTTTTAATGCCTCCATCTCATATAACTTCTGACACAATTATGTAACTAGGGATGCCGGTATAAACCGTAACCTCATCTAAGCAACATTCCTATGGTTAGGCGTACTTCTTAGATGCCGATTCAATCTATATCCTAAGTAACAATCACTTTTTGAGTTTCATGTTAAATTATGATGACGAATAATTAAGTTGATCAGGTTTAATTGCTCGTTTAAATTCCAAATCAGAGAATCTGACGTAGTCGAAGCCGATCATAATATTGCCCTACACCTTACCACACTCGGTCGACCGAATGACAGCACTCGGGCGACCGAGTGACATGTCTAGGTCTACCGAACACGCTTCGTGCCGGAACAAATCATGATTACTTCTTAACGTTTCTAACCTAAACACATGGGTTCGTAAATAAATCTACATCACGCAATCAATACAAATAAAACTACTCCATAATAAAATATATCGATCTACAAATAAAGATTGCATAATTGAATAGTCATACCCTCGAAGACGAGAGTGACTCCCACTCTTTAATGCGCTCCCTAATCGGAGAATCCGATGAATCCACAATGTACGAACATAAAGAAAAGAAAAGAAAACTAAAACTTAAATTGCATAAATTGTTTTGTGTTGTAGTGGTGTGTCTTCTCAATTTCGTAGGCTCGTTTTATATAGGAGTTGTAGCCGACATAGGGAGAATCCGAGAAGATTGACACGCATTTATCACCTTAGGCTCGGGTGACCGAACCGTTACGCTCGGTCGACCGAATGGCATGGCTCGGTCGACCGAGCCACCTTCTCTACGCGTTTTCAATTTGGCTCCGTCTGACTTGTTCCCCACTTCACTCGTTTGTGCTGATCTGATTAATCTTTTCTTCAATGCTCCGATTTTCTTCTCTTTTATCTTGAGATCTCCCGATTGTGTGATAATTATCTTCCCGATTTATCATGATCTGCAAAATCCGCATTTATCACACAATTAATTGCTCTTTTATAATAAAAACAGCTAAATACCAATTATCATATTAATAATCACTTATCATTAAATAATAAATATAAACACGTGATTAAATATGAAATATATATAATTAACTCCGATTTAAGGTTATAATTGATGACATAAATAGGTATATTTTAACCGTCATCAAAGTCCTGTACGAACTTCCTATAATAGCCAGCCAAACCGAGAAAACTTCTAACCTCTGAAACGGTACGTAGTCGGTCTGGACCACTTCTCAACTGCTTCAATCTTCGTGGGATCAACCTTAATGCCATCTCCTGAAATGACATGACCCAAGAAACTGGCTTGCTTCAACCAAAAGTCACACTTGGAAAACTTAGCATACAACTGGTTCTTCTTTAAAGTATCCAACACTATCCTTAAGTGTCCTTCATGTTCTTTCTCATCCTTAGAGTATACAAGGATGTCATCTATAAACACTATCACAAACTTGTCCAAGTATGGCATGAAAACACGCTGCATTAAATCCATAAATGCAGATGGAGCATTAGTGAGTCCAAAAGGCATGACTAAGAACTCATAATGTCCATACCTCGTACTAAAAGCCGTCTTCGGTATATCAGCTACCTTGATCTTCAACTGGTGGTATCCTGATCTAAGATCAATCTTGGAAAACACTCTCTTGCCTTGCAACTGGTTAAACAAATCATCAATCCTTGGCAAAGGGTATTTGTTCTTGATGGTAAGATTGTTCAACGCTCTGTAATCTATACACATCCTCATGCTACCATCTTTCTTCTTCACAAACAACACTGGGGCTCCCCAAGGCGAAGTACTAGGCTGAATTATGTTCCTCTCAAGCATATCCTTAAGTTGAGCTTTCAACTCCTTCAATTCAGCCGGTGCCATTCTATAGGGTGCCTTGGCAACCGGTGCCGCTCCGGGTACCAACTTAATCTCAAACTCAATCTCTCTCGTCGGGCATGTTTCCCGGTAACTCTTCTGGAAACACTTCAGGGTACTCCTTGACTACAGGGGTTTCCTCTAAATCAGGCTTCACTTGCTCCACATCAACTGCGTACAACAAGTAGCCTTCACAACCCTTCTGACAAGCTCTTATAGCCTTAACTGCTGAAATTATAGGGTGACGCTTCTTACTAGGCTTATAAACATTCCCCTGATAAGTCTTATCTGACTTTCCCGGTATCTTAAAGGTCACTCTCTTTTCTCTACAATCCAAATGGACAAAATTCTCGGATAACCAATCTATTCCAAGAATCACATCAAAATCTGAAAAGTCCAAAACCGTAAAGTCGCTCTTGCAACGATACGCTCCTACTCGTACATCAACCTGAGGTATCAACTTGGCTACCTTAGTCACTTTTCCTAAAGGTGTTGTGATCTCCAAGGTGTTTCTTAAAGGTTCCATTGGTAAGTTAAGCTTCTTAGCTACCTTAGTTGACACAAAAGTGTTAGACGCTCCCGTATCAAACAATGCCGTAACTGCTAAGTTGTCTAATATTATTGTACCTAGAATGTGAATTCATTTATTTAAATACAGTACAACGTGATTTAAATCGTGCCATAAAGTACTCTAATAAATTACAATAAACAAAAAGGTACCTGAAATAACATTATCGTCTGGTTCAGCCATCTCAGCATCCACTGCAAAAACTCGAACTGGGCGACTTAGGCCACCTCTACCATTTCCTTGCCTCTGATTACTTGTAGGGCCCTTTGTCGGACAGTTCTTAGCAAAATGTCCCGTTTCTCCGCAAAGATAACAGCCGTTGGAATGAACTCGGCACTCACCCGAGTGATTCCTATTGCACTTAGGGCAAAGTGGTGCTCCGGTTGGAGGTTTACTTGCTGCAGGGGCTGTTGTCTTCTTGAAATTCTGTTGCGGTGCTCCCCTGTTATTGCCCTGGCTTGTTCCAAAATTCCTCTTGTTCCCAATAACAACCGTGGCCTTCTTCCTGAAGGTCTCAACCTCTAAGGCCTTATTCAACAATTCAGCCATATTCTTGGCTGTGAAACCTAGCATACCAGACTGTATCTGATAGGCTAAGCCTTCCTTATAAAGAGCCATCTTTCTCTCTTCGACCTTCATCAACTCGGGGTAGAATCTTCCCAACTCGTTAAACTTGTTGGTGTACTGTGATACCTTGTCATATAATTACCACTGCTTAAGCTTTAAAAGCGGCTTGCCATGTCTGCTGCCGCACCGTTTCCGGAAAATACTCGTTGTAAAACATCACTTTGAAGCCTTCCCAATCCGTTACCTTGCCATTACTACTTTGTATAGCGTCAATCCAAGCTTCAGCTGCGCCCAAAAGGAAACTAACCGCCAACTGGGCCATCTCAGATTCAGGAACATGTATATTCCTGCAAGCCTTTTCGAAACTTCTTAACCATTCTTCAGCCTTCGAATGTTCTACATTGCCATAGAAGTTTTCAACCCGATTCCTTCTCAATCTTGTATACCAGTCGATCGGTGGTGATTGCTCAAGTGCCGGTCTAACTGGTGGGGCTTGTGGATAAACTGGAGGGTATCCGTACGGTATCTCTTGCTGGTATGGTCGTTGTTGGTGGAAACCGTAGGGTGGATAACCATAGCCCTGCTGATGATCAAAACGGGGTGAAGGAGGTACAGTAGGTCGAGGAGTATGACCCACTGGAGGAGGGTAAAAGGTCTGATGTTGCTGATGATGGAAAACTGGTGGCGAGGGGTGGCTCACCGGTGGAGGGTAAACGCTCACTGGAGGTGGATAAATGCTAGTTGCTGGGGGTACGTAGACTGGTGGAATGTCTCCCACTACAGTGACTCGTATAGGTGCTTCTCCTGGTTCTCCATAGATGTAGTTATACCTCGGTGGAGGGTAGCTCACTGGTGGCGGTACCAAACCCGCTGGAACATCACTTACCAATGAAAACTGACCCGAACTTCCCACATGCCATTGTGGGCGTTGTTCCTGATGAGGTCGCGGTGACAAGCCCTGTTGAGATCGTGGAGTAGGGGTTGCAGTATGAGGGGGTGGGGTGGGGCTCGGATGTGGTGAAGGATTCTGCCTCACAAAACCGCCTCTAACAACTGGTGTCGGACTCTCTCGTCGAACTCCCGATGCATCGACTCGCTCCGGTTCTAGTGAACACCATCCTGATGATCAAGAAAACCAAAACGTCACTAAGAGATCTAAAGAAAACTTATCTTAAAGAAAGGAAGCCTAAAAGACGCTTCTCTCTGATACCAACTGTAACGCCCCGTTCCCGGACACCGAGTCCTTATCCGGAAAAGGAACGTTCGGCACGTATAAAATAAAATAAATTCATTTTACACGTAAGCCTCTACTACGTCGTATCAAATTAAAGCAAACGGAAGCAAAAAGACTCGGGTAAATTTTTTCCAAATATCCCAGAATAGAAATAACTAAAGATAGAAAATGTAATACTTATTACATCCAAAAGAAATACTGAAAGTAAACTACAAGTTCCAACACAAAATCCAAGTCTATGAAATAATTAAAAACAGAAAATAATCAAGGCCTTCAACTCCGGCGTCCTCAAACGTCGTCATCAAAGTCCTCCTCGAAATCTTCACCAACCTGTTCGTCTTCTCTCCCCCAAACACATAAATAAACATGCATTTGAGGTAAGTACAATGTACAAAGTAAGAAGTAGAAGCTACAATTCAATTAAGGTTATAATTAACAGATTTTATTACAAGGGTTATCTTAATGAAACCGACTCAATCTAAGGTTCATTCCATGTCCATCAACACGTCATGACTATACGTTTCTAACTTAGCTTATCTTTGTTACATCATTACTCAAGGACACTATGCATGGCGTTCATCAGCCTGAAGATATACTTGCTAACTAACGGTGATTAACACCGATTAGCTCCGGGGTCTCCCCGGTATGCGTATACGTCCGATGAATTTCCTCCACTACCCTTCAGCCGTTTAAGGCCAGTAGTGTTGTTCACCTTTTATGAACGTATCACATCGCCGATATGAAAGAGTGTCTAACCGAGAATAAATGACGTTTTAGCTTTTATCTACACATATGTAATTATTATTGTGAATTAACTAGCCACCTAAGTGTTTTCAGATTATTCCTCACCTTATCAGCTCAACTCCCTCACTTAGACAACTAGACATCACATCCTATCAATTACACAAACATTGATGAACTCTAGTTCATCAAAGCACAAGCCCTTTCATGCCCTTCCGACGGATCCGAACTTCAACTCCCTTTAAGAGTACATTCGGTGTTTTAACTGAACGAATCAGAAACTCAATCGAGGCTTGCTCATATTGATTCATCTCATTTATGTTTATCGAACGAGAAAATAACACAAAATAATAACACTAAACAACTATACAATAAATATATATTTTTAGATCATCTCTTTTTCTAAGGAGGTGGCACAGTCAAACCTGAAGGGAAAAATAAACATCTCTAATATACCACCACACTACAAACAAATTAATTAAACACTTACCTATTCTATATATTATTTTTTTTCCTCTTATCTTTAATCTTTTTCTTTCCTGCTTATTTTCTCATTACTTTTTTTTTTTTTTAGTTTAATAGTATTTGTTTCCCACAGCAAACGGCGAAAGCATGTATATTACATGTCGGAGCCACTTCTTTACTTTTCTGATTAAAAAGGAGAAAACCAGATGCAGCAATACCCAGCTACAGAGCCTTTTCTCATTCTTTATTTATTTTTTTTATTTTATAACTTTTCTAAAGCATTGCACAGATATACACGATGCTTTTTTTTTTTTTTTTTTTTTTTTTTTTTCCTTTTAATTCACGACTGCTACCATCTTTTTTTCCTGAAAATTTCTTCAAACAGCTGCTACCGTAGGAAGCCAAATATATACAAACCTAAAACCTAACCCAAACGAACATTAAGAACGCAGATAAATAGAAAACCAACGACATCATAACTAAAACATGGTTGAGAACACATAATATTCAATATAAAACCCTCCTACTACAAATCAAAAACGCGATCTAACCTCTCTAAACCATAATTAATTTGTAGGAAGAGCCTCTTACCTTTTAGCAAGCTAATTCCAACTCCAAACTCGGAAAAATAACGACGCGGCAAAAGCTGATCCTTTTCTAACAAAGCTTCAACTTTCGATGTCAAAACGGTTCTCTCTTCACAACGATTCCGGTGCTTCTCTCGAAACTAAAAACCGTTAAGAAACGACTCAGATATCAATGAAAGTCTCTCAGCCCTCTCTCCAAGAGCTTACACGCAGGAGCAGAAAAAATTTGGGAAGAAAATATGATTAAAAGCTTGAGGGAGTGATTAGGTTTAGTCTCCCTTAAATAGGAAAAATCTAGAAAATTACCTAATCACTGATTTTCCTTAATCACCCTTTTACTCAAAAATCAGATTTCCTTAAATATATACATATAATTTTCGAAATTATATACATAAATATCCAAATAATTAAACTCCGAATAAAAGGAACCGAACCCGATATTTCGTTTTCGCAAAATGACACGTCTGCCCTTTCCCGAAAATCGAAATATTACAATTATACCCATAACCCGTTGATGACCCATAATCCTGGCATGAATCCAAACAGAAAAAAAAAATATAAAAAAATCTCCCACAAATCCTGAATCCAAACTGAAAGAAAATTAAATAATATCTCCTGCAAATCCTGGGTTGAGATCCTAACAGCAAATCCAATCGGCGCATAATCATCCTACTCATTTTTTTAATGGCATCTCTACTCATTTAAATCAAATAAAATTTGTATCCATTTTGTTGGCCTACCAGAGGCGTGGAGCTTTCTACTCCAGCCATGCTTTCTATTCTCCTGAATCCTGAGCAATTGTCTCGGATTTAGTTTCCTGAAGCAGGTTTCCTTTGTTTTTTTTTCTTATAAAACAAAATGATCATTTATGTTGTTGTTTCCTTTTCGGAAATTTTCATTGTTGCCTATATTGTAAGATCAATTTCGATATTTTTGTCCCTGAAATTGTTTAGAATTCTAAAGATTTGACTCTGAAGCATGGATTTGCCCAGAAGCAGGTCTATCTCGGATCGCATAATTGTATTTTGAATTTTTTTCAGGTTTTTTGATACGGGAGGTATACCATAAATATGGCTTCATGAAGCAACAATCCGGTAGATGTTTGATTTTGATAACTTGGTTATATTTTGATTTTTGCTATATTATTTTGGTTTTGGTTGATTCAATTTTAAATATTGCTTTCAAAGGAAGGAGGCTGGTTTTTTCTTTTTTGCCGGATACGAAAGATGCACACGCAGCACGCACACTTTTGGCCAGGTTGTTTATTTCAGTCTTAGAATCTCACTATGACGGATAATAATGTTTTTTTTTCTTTCTTTTTAATCCCCAAATTGGGCATTTTGGTTTTATATTCCATATATTTTTTTTTCTTCCTATTTTTGATTATTTATTTTCTCCTCAGTAACTTTGTTTCATTTGATATGTAGTTGAGCTCTCTTTGTTTTGTCATCATCATGTAGTTGAGCTCTCTTTCTTTAATGGTGTTTTTTATTTTATTTTAAATTCTTCTTAATATTTGTTTCACTTTTTTATTTTCCTGTTACAAGTTTTCCTGCCACTATGAATCATCTTAAATGAAACTTCATTCTGGTGAAAAATATTGCAAGTACCCATTTTACATGTCTTTTTTTTCCGTTTAGTTTTTACTATATACCTTAAGATAAGAAATTTGGAGGAGTCAATGTATACACGACACAAATAAGGAACTAGGTAAGCTGTGTGGTGAGGAAATTTGGGGTTGATGTGACGGGTGAAATGATCAGAACCACACAGTTTAAATACATAATGAATGTGTGTGGTTGTGGTGTCTCCACAACGGTGTCTCCACACGTGTGTAGACACCACACAAGTATCTCCTGATAGATAGATCATCTAAAATGTTAGAAAAGCATGGCTATTTTGTGTACTACAACACATATCCATGTACTAGCCACTTTAGCCTACTCTGTCATTACTTTGGATATCATAAAAATTTGTTGCTTTACAATTCATAAAATATTTTGAGCAATATGTTCCACATATTACTCAAAGTAATCACTAGGTTTAAGTCAATTTTGTGTACTTTGTTTCATCGCTCAGAATCGATATCATGCGTCAAAAGTTGTGTAGCAAATCAAACCGAACTCAGCTACCACAACACAAATAATATATAGCAGGATGGTATCATGGAATTGTATATTTTTCAATTTAGATAATATTCATTTTTTACGATTCTTGCAATTATGATGAATCGAGTTTTTGTACTTGATAACCCTTTTTCGTTTCTTCCCGTATATATGAATTTTTGGATATGATGTGAGTATTTGAACTTGGAAACGATCGAGCGGGATGGTATGACATCTTTGAAAGAAGAATGGAAGACTTCTTTACGACAATGTGATAACTATATATATCACGATTTACATGTGTTTTTATGGTTGCTTTAAGGTTTTTTTTCCTTAAAGGCTTCATTTTTTTTAATCTTTTCATGTGTTTTTATGGTTGCTTTAAGGTTTTTTTTTCTTAAAGGCTTCATTTTTTTTTAATCTTTACAACGAAGTAATGGTTTTTCTTTTGGTGTTGCATCATTCAGGTTCTGCTTCCGGGCTGCCCAACGAATGTGATTTCTTTGCATGTAGGCTATTTTAGGAAGAGGTAGGTGGCGGGATTTTGTGGGAAAATTATGATGCAGAGACTCTCTATTAGAACAGACCGTCGGATGACCGCGCCACATGTAGAAAAAGACAAAATTATTTTGTCTATTTGTACATGTTGCAGTCATATAACGGTCCGTTCTAATAGAGATTACTGGAGAACTACCCGACTTTGTGACTATACATGTCAATTGGAGAGGAAGCTAAAGTTGCTGTTTAGAAATTAATTTGATTCATATGTATGGCATATTTTATTTGAGTCATGCCTCATCCGATGTTGTGCTTGCAAATAATTACCTATAAATTTTCATTTGAATAACAATAAAACGTTGCATTCGTCGATTATAAAACGTTGTAATCATCTTACATAATCAAATTTAGTGCTTTTTAATCTTTCCGTATAGCGAATTTGGGTCATATACAAACTTTTTAATGTTGAATTCATTATCCTAGCCTTTTTGTTTACAATACTTCTGGATGGAATTTGGAAGTGTCCGCTGGTGTTCATAGAATCATATAGTCGAAATGCTTCGGGGAGTTGAAAATAAGCATAGATCCGGAGATTCCCGAATAGGGCAACCTTTCGAACTGCTGCTGAATCCATGGGTACAATATATTCTCACAATATTTGAATATGCATCATAAAGAGCACATATGTTTATCTTATATTCTATGCTTTCTTCCTTTATGACTTGATCTTTTATTTTTTTCTATTTATTGCAGGATGTTTGTGTTGCCAAAAGTGAAAAGCAACAAAAGAGGTGCCAATTAACACATTAAAAAAAGAAAAAGGTACACATTTTTTTTTGATTACCTTATTTTTTAACAACCTCTCATGTTCCGGATGAAAACCTTAATTTTACGATGGATTCATTTTACGGTTTGAGGATTTTGAGGAATTGTTACCCTTCATGTACTTGGCTTCTTAATTTTTTTATGATGCAGCAAAAATAAAAAGCAAGCGTGTACAGAAGACCATGAAGCTTGGTGTCATAATATTGAAGTTGCAGCAAGAGGTAAAGCCAAATGCGAGCACTATATGAAGGGAACCTGCCAAGAAGTGCTTTCAGTTTTACAATGCTTATTTTGTTTATTTTTCCCGTTTGTCTCGGATATGTATTTAATATTTTTTGTGTTGTGTTTAAGTAGATCCTGCCGTTTTTTCTGATTCACGATTTTTTGGCTCTGATTACCGATGTTTTTGTTGACTGATTTTTTGGTTCAATATATTGGTCTTTATTGGTTTTCTTACCGTTCAGTTCTAGGTGCAATTTGGTTTTTCTTGGCTCTTGAGTCCAAGTTTTCTCCCTCTTAGAGCAAATGCAATAGCTCTTATAATGACCATGTGCTAAGCAACTTTTTCAGAAAAGCCAACGTGGTATGAAAAAATAAATTACAATAAAGACTAAAAGTCATATCATGGCCCACATGTATGTGGATAGGATCATGGCTCTATCCACTACCATTTACACAATATCCCGAGTTTCCAGACATATCGCACTTCCGCTCGGGTCGAGGCTGCCACTCGGTCCTAAGACAAATCTCGGCGTCTCTCTCCTCAATTAAAAACAAAACTATTGATATTAATGTACTTTCTTTTAGTTTCTTTGTCTTCTAGCATTCCATTTCTTTAAAAAATATTATACAAAAAAAAAAGGTTATCCTAATTGGAAGTATTTATGTAAAGCTATTGTGGACGTCATCATAGATGAAAAGTGATTATGATTCCACCTAGATGACAAGTAGGACATTTTAAAATATTTAATGCAAAAAGACATTGGCAATACCTTTAACTATTGTAAGTGCTCTAACGTTGGATGTCAGCGCTTTTAATCCGTTTGCATTGTTCATTGGCATATTTCTAGCTCATCAATCTTTTTTTGTTCTTTGGATAAAGGATATGACTCGGTTTTGTCCTAATTGGATTTTGGGAAAAAGAAATTAATGACCACAAATAGGAAATTGTCCAACACATTGTGCAAATGTGAATCCCTCCCTAAAAAGGTTAGATTTCATCCTCCTTATTTATCATCTTTTAATATTACGTTGTTTCTTTTACTGTCTATCATACTTATGAGTTGAATTTTGCTAAGGTCACTTGCTTGGTATTTCATGGGGTATTTTTTATTTTCAGAAGAAAGAAAGATTGGTTTTATTAGTTAGTGTAAGTGGGAATGCTCATATTTTTTGATATGCGTTGACAGCTTTTGGCAGGATGCGCGCACTTAGGCATTCATTTGTGGGTTTTTCAGCTTTCATTGATTAATCTATATTTTGAATCTCTATTAAAGATCTTTTTGCACATATTTAGCATATGAGTGCTAAAGGTACGGGATATGACTACAATAATCATCAGAATGACCAGCATATTTGTGGTAATTATAGTCTGATAATTGATTTAATGGACAAAAATGGTGGTAGGAAAGTGGAAAACCTACATTAATATACTTTCCACGTGTATCATTCGAGGTCCATGCGTGAGTCATGATGTTCAATTAACCAGCTGTTATATGTGTAGATATGGAAAATTAGAATTATTTGAAATCCTTAAAATTAAACTATAGTGAGCTCTCATGAAAAGGTACTAGAATGTCTATAAATTGTACGCTTAATCATGTGTATATCACTTTCAAAAAATATAATAATGTGTATATCAAATAAATTTTTAGTGCAGCCCTTTGCATTTATCTATTTTATGTCTCAAGGCAAGGGTTTGCTGTGAGGCATTTCTTGAGCCATATCACATGTAGTGTGAGTGTTTATGTTATTTGTCTTTTCTTGGTGCAATGTATGTACCATGTGCTCAAATGATCGCGCTGATATCTCATTATCCCGGTATCTCCATGTGTTGTAATTATTTGTTCTTCTTTAAAGGATTCCGAGGAAAGCGTCACTTATGGCTAGCTGAGCTACCATCTCTTGGCTTCGCACTCGGTTGGTGTTCGCCCCGATTTTACTATGTTCTTTTTTGTTGGGGGGGGGGGGGGGGGGGGATGCACTACCGAAGGAATTAGGATTGTATGATGTCATCACGAATACAACCGGCCTCATGTTGTGCAAGTGTAATATAAAACAGATTAACTTAAAAATATAAAAGGATTAACTAAAATTACAAAAGGGATAATTAATTCAAAACCCTATTCTGACTTCATCTTTATCCTTGGTGCCGCATCCTTTGCTGATTCCAATCCGGAGGTTTTTCAAAGTGATGTGAAGAGTCCCTGTTGCTGCTAATTTGTGCTTCAAGATAAGTTTTCTGTTTATCTTTAATTTCATCAATTTGAACTCCTCTTGCTGCCTTATCTGAATTTTACGAACATTTAACTGCTGCTTGAGTCTGATTCGAACTCAAAGGATCATTATCCTTTTCATAATACACCAAAACGACGTTGTTTTGTATATTGTTAGTAAATGTTTTTACATCTGGTCCAAAGCGACATCGTTTTGGACCGTTTGCCATATCATAGCAAACATTACGGCAGAGGATCCGACCTCCTATTGAAGTTTGTTGGCATAATATCACTTTTACTTGGATGAATTTTTATTAGTTTTTAGTGGGATTTGATCGTACTTCATTTCTATTGAGCAATTCTAAAAGATGGATAGTAATTCTTTAGAAAGATGGATAGTAATGGTAACAAAATCGATTATTTAGTTTATAATGTCCATTCCGTTATAGGATCTGTAATTTTTTTAAAAGTAAATATCTTGTTTATGGGATCCAAAATATTTGTAATGTTGACTTTTCTTAGTTTTACTCGGGACCACGGGCCCATATAAGAACATGTGCATCCGCCTATGCCGTTAGCCGTCATTGAAAATGAGACAACGGATAACATTTGTTAAAATGATTTAACATATAAAATATTTCATTATTACACCCTACAAGAATTTGTTTCACTGATGTCATCGGAGCCTAATACTATAGTTTTACAATTAAAATTACATTGGTTCAATACAAAAAAAAAAATTCTTGTGAGCTGTTTTAAAGAGGGTCAAGCTCATTTCCCTTCACTTAATTCACATCCTGATTTTATTGCTAAGTTACCTGGACAACCAGTTTTCTGGATATGTTAATGTCGATGATAGGGAAGAAAAAGCTCCCTTCTACTATTTTGTTGAAGCAGAATTTGACTCTACTAATAAGCCTTTGGTCTTTTATTGTTAAATGGAGGTAAAAAGTTGTGATTTTTTTTCTTTCTTTATTTTATTGCTGCATTATCAAAACTTGAAGTTTCTTGGATTCATTTCTTCTGAATGCTGATTATTTTTGCTTTTTTTCTTATAGGGCATGGTTGTTCTTCTTTAGGCGTGGGTGCATTTTCTGAAAATGGTCATTTCAGAGGTATGCTTCAATTCTTCTCAATGCTGGTTTGATTTTGGTTAAGAATGAACATAGTTGAAACAGGGGTATGAATTCAAAGAAAATTCCTTCCAAATTTCTGGGTTCATGAGATTATTTGAATAAAGAGAGAGCAAAGATTTGATCTTTTGTTCTGAAATATGAATAATGCATATATGCAGAGGCCAATATGCTTTATTGGCTTTTTTATTTTTATCTTTTAAGGGTGACTTACCATATGATTATTCTAGTAGAACTCCATGTGTAATGTTTATTATTATATTTATTATTAATGTTATTATTATTATTATTAATTGTTGTTGTTATTATTATTAAAATATGACTTCTAGTGGCAAAGCCTTTGTCAGTATTAACCATTAATGTACAAATGTGTTTATACCATTTGGTGACAACAACACTGAATTAGTGGTAAAATGCTCATTATTTTGTGACAAACATTTTGTCGCATGAAAAACCTTCTGGTGATAAAGCGGGAGGTTTCTCACGAAAAGCTTTGGTGACAAAAATATGAGATTCGTCGCGACTGAACTTCGTTAGTGACTAATACTCTGATTGTCACAATAGACGCCTTTACCGACCCTTCATAGACAACAAATGCTGACGAAAATCAGCAATTTTCGCGATGAATATTTTTGACACGAAAATGTCTGTTTTCTGTAGTGATACCCATATATATTTGTTTTTCTGCAAAAGCTACTTGACTATATCCTAAGGATTTCTGAGCATTTAATGCGTCTGTACCAAACCTAGTCTATTTGTCTTTGGGAAGGTAGCAGTAGTTCCCAAGTTGCCAATATTATAGTAATATGTTGAAAACCTAAGCGGTGGGTGGATTATTTTGTTTATGAAGCTAGTTGCTCGGTATTTGTTTTGGATCGGTTGTCTTGATGCTTCGTGTGTATATATATATATATATATACTAGGAAAATAAACATTTTAACCGAAAAAATGAAGCTATCTTCGACATTATTTGCAACAACATGTGTTCTATCAAAAACACGACACGACACGCTTCGATACACCCCGACGCCATATCCAACAGGTGTCGGTTGATGAAATGAATATTAATTAAAATCTAACACACTGTCAACACTCCACGACACAAAATCGACACATTTCGACACTACCGTACCCTTTTTTTGTATTCTCAGATCTAGGCTAATTTTAACGGCCATGGTAAAATACATAATTCGAATTTCCATAGAAATTAAATCAACAATACACTATAGCCAGTTTAACAATATTTGTGGCTGAAATAATTTTTTTTCAGGATATTTAATATTTTATATAAACGATATGTTTTTTTACAAAAAAAAATTCATTTCAAGAATTTTAATATTTCATGTAATCGTCAAACCAAATATTTTTAAACATAATATAAAGATCGTGTAGGCAATATGTCGTGGCCTTATATCTTGAAAATAGTCATATCGCCGTGTACAAACGATATATTTTTTTATGAAATGAATTTATTTTAAGAAATCTATAAGATTTCATGTAAACGTCAACACAATTTTTTTGGTGTGATACAAAGATCGTGTCGGCAACAAGTCGTGGCCTTATATTTTGAAAATAGTCATACCTTTGCTACATATATTCGCACATTAAAAGGTGATACAATTGAGTCCTCCAAAATGAAACAATTTAACTCAAACCCTTCTTCTAAAAAAAGAAAAAAATTATTTCTGGACGGGGCCATGAACAGTAAAATAAAAAATAAAAAAAATATTTTGGGCTAGCCATGAACAGTAAAAAAAAACAACAAATGGAAAAAAAACAAGTGTCACCAATTGACAAAAATCCTCTTCTTATTAATATAGAAGGGATATAACAATAAATAAGTAAATAAAAGTTACACTTTTGATGTGTGTTTATTATTTTGATTAAATATTTTTTCGAAAAAAGGATCGGTGAGTTTTATTTTGATATAAAAGCAACAATGTGTATTCTTCTCAATCTATTTTTTAGATAGGTTTGTCATTTCATCTTATACATAAATAAAAATTTGTCTCTCACTTCCGTAATAGTAACCATGATGTTTTTATCAATTCATGTTTTCAGAATGTCTCATTTATATATATATAGGTCATATTTTGTTTCTTCCCTTTATATATATATATATATATATATATATATATATATATATATATATATATATATATATATATATATATATGTATATACTAGTCTAAAACCCGTTCATAATGCACGGGGCATTTCAACTTCTTAAAAAAAAATCAAAGATATCCAACGTGAAGTTAACTCTTTAATATAATGAATGTGATATATGAAAATCATAGGCATCATATACAATAACACATTTCGATACATGAATAATATTGAAAACCTATATATGTGAAAAATGGGAATATGCAACTCAAACCATATGATTGACGAAGTCCGCAGTAGCTAAATAGATTTTTTAGCAAGTGTTCAATGACGTATCACAACTTTTATGGTGACACATAGCTAAATGGACGTTTTAATAGTAATTTAGAGCATCAATCCGACTTCAAAACGGTCCATTGTGGTCGGAAGTAATTTAGAGCATCAAACCGACTCTAAATGCATTATTCCAAATTTTCATTTATTAACACAACTTTTACTGTAATATGCAATTGTATATATGTTGCTGTTGGTTTCTTATACCATTGCACGTATAAATGCTTTTTAAACACCTGCGTCAACTCCAACATTTATGGAATAAAAATTCATAAAATCTTGTTGTACCGGCATAATAAGGCACTGATGGACATGAGAAATTCAATAGTACAAACCACAACTTGTGTTGCTGTCCTTGAGTCAAATGTTGTATAAAAAAACATATGACTTATAATGTATTCCCTATTTATCACTTTCAGATCATTTTGACTACTTAGTCTACACGACTTGTTTGCAAAATGAATGTAATATAGGCTCTAGCGGCAACCTCGGATGGCCGTCGTCAATGCCAACTCAAGTAAAATTTGTTCAAAAACATGATTCATCTGATGCTGATGCTGGTGCTGATGAAATCTTCATGAATCCCAACAAAGTGGTTATCAAAAACCATACAGATAACTGTTAGTTGAGCTCAACTTTCATATCAGCATCTGACCACTTGCAAGATCTAGTTACAGCATTGACACATAGACAATTGACAATCAAAGTGGTAATATGTTTGCAAATATGTTCTTTAAAAGATTGCATTTAAAAGCCTTTTGCCATTGCACCATTGTGTTCCATAGAAATTGTACCACAAAGGAACGTGTAAATGATGCAATGCAACAAAGTAAAGAATGCAATGGGTGCGAAACCATTTATGTCAACTCACGAAAAAGATGTTGGAAAGGATATGCTAAATTCTAACACATTATGATATGCACATGAGAAAAACCCGTGCATTGCACACGCCACCATTCCCCTAACACAAAACCGATTTGGAATGCAATAATATATATATATTTTTTAATCTACAGCATCTGATACAATAAATGAGGGTGGGGTAAAATAATTAATTACCTTTGCATTCCAATCTGAAAAATGTAGCGGCGTCATCTTCCCAAGACAAAAGCAATTCCGACTGCGAAGCTCTTGTATCCCGATGAATGCAATTGAATAAAAATGTAAAACTGGAGAGGAATATTATTAGTTTTTTTTGGTTTTGTTTGTGTGCAGGGGCTTTACAGCGGAAGAGAAAGAGTGAGCGTGGGTAATGGGATAAGTGAATCATCAACAAAAGACACAGTAACCCCATGAAACCTTACTCATTGATATCATATGTTAGATGTGAAGAAGATCTAAATATCAATGTACTTATTGCAGGGATTTAGTGAATCATAAACTGACAAACACTACATACCATACTATGAAGATTATAATAGCTTGTAAGCCCCTTTCGAATAGATCAACATTGGGGCTGCATACCAAAAATCTATCATCCGAAAACAATGATACATAAACTTATTGCAGTCATTTGCAAGTAACTTAAGAATAGAGAACAATCAATTTAGTACATTCATAATAACATTATCGAAAAGAAAAGAAAGTAGGGCCCTGATTAATAACCAACTGCAAGACACATAATAGAGCATAACCAATTTAGTAAACTCATATCACATTGACAGACCTAAACCTAACCTTGGAAACGGCGCCAGAAAGCTGACGGACTGTTTCTAGGCTATCAATCCTTACCGGCAGTGTACCGGGTCAAATTGTAGTGATAGTACGGTGAGTCAGGTGTCGATCCTCAGGGAAAACTTGGTAATTCACCGTGTGATTAAACACCGAGAAACTATTATTATCTCAATCTAAGTCGCAATTTTATTATCCAACCAAACTCTAAACTAACAAACAATAAATAAAAGCATAAAACTAAAACAGATATATATAAGTATATAAATATATATATATATATATATATATAAATATATAGCAATACATATATATATATATATATATATATATATATATATATATATATATATATATATATATATATATATATAAATATATATATATAGGTACCAATACAATATATGGGGGAGGGAGATAGATATTATAATTAGAGACTAGCCAAGAACATGTTATTGAATTATTATATCTTTTTAGTGGAAATTAGATAAGACAGATCTTCCTTTTTCCAAGGTCCAATCAATTATACGAAACGGTATACTCCTAAGCTAGGCAATTTCTCCTCACACGAGCGTATGAAATTGTCATATGTCTTGTCCTCTGTCCAATGTCATCCTCAAGCATGGGTCACTCCCGTTTTGTCATACGGCCAATTTTAAGAGATGTCAATTAAACAGGCGAATTTAACGTGATAATCTCTCGAGTATAAATTTCAATAAGAGTTTGTTTCTCCCGAAACAAATCTACCCCCGGTTTAGGAAATCGGATTCCGTTGTCACGTTTTCACTCGGCCAATTTTACCCTCCGGTCTTTCTATTAACGAGTTCATAAACTAACTACGAGGCGTCAATTCATAATTAGATTATGAATTCTTTCAAATCAATTAGCTACTTCAATTCAAACATAGAAAGAGATTCATTATAACCGATTTTAATCAATTTTAACATAGTCGTTATCCATTTCCCTAAAAAGATAAAACTAATCCAATTTCATATCTTGGCTAGATATTAAGTTAGCCTGATATCATTATAATTAATATATAGATACTAATAACAACATAAATACATTAGAAAAGTTACCAGATTACAATCGAAGCTTCAGAGTTGTACCCTCCGGAAATAGCAACTCTTTTACATCAATGAGCCTTGATACATCTTCTAAGTATTATAACGATACTTTATACTACAGCATTATTCCGACAGAGTGCCGTTTACAGCTTTTATTTAACTAAAAACAACAAAAGAGACTATAGATAGATATAGAAGAGAGATATATGCATTGGTACACCTCAAAATGGTTGCAATTGAGGGGTATTTATAGAGTACACCACAAGGCCGGCGCGTGCCGGAACACCACCGGCGCGTGCCGGTCAAATAGTATATATTCCCTTGTCAGAGATTTGTGGGCCCAATGTCAGAGATTTTCCTGTAAGATCCGGCCTTCTCCGGCGCGTGCCGGCCATGCAACATATCCGATGTTCGTAAAAACCTATCTCGAGCTGTAGACCTCAGATTGACATGATTTAATATTCGTTGAAAGCTCTCTTGAAGGTCTACAACTTTCATCAAGGACTTTTTCTCTGAAAATGCCTCTAAGTTAGGTCAAATGTCCGTTGAAGATGAGTTACGGTAGAAACATTAAGGACGAGTTGATCCGTTCAAAGTTGTTAGATTTTGGCATAATCTTTTATCCCACAAAAACTCATGATTTATGCTTCAAAGTATGTCATATTTTGGGATCTCGGTAAACATCTGATCCCGCAATAAAATCAACGAAACACCAAACGTAAATCGACAAAAACCATCATTTTTATCGTTTTTATAACTTATGCATCTAATTATAACTAACTATGATTTTTATAAGTTTTCAATGCATTTATATGAAATTATACTAAAATATCATAAAATAATAATAAAAAGTCTTATAATATAATGATATATTTTTCATACATCACAACTCCCCACTTAGCTTTTGATCGTCCTCGAGCAAAATAAGCGATAATATATAAAAATTATAAAAATATAATATAATTCTTCTAGATTAAATTCCTAACTTAGTAACGTATGCTGTCAACATTATAATTATATTAATTTCATCTATCTAAGATATTTTAAAAAGATAAGAAGTGTATATAACATAATAAATTTGTTATAAAATATTATTTAAATGAAATTTTACATGAATTACTTTATAAGTATAAATAAAATATTTAGAACAACTTTTTAATCTCCACTGTATGATTTATCGGAATCAAAGACTAAGTCAAGTAGTTGGCAAATTGGCTTCTAACGTTCAGGCTTAGGATAGTTGGCTAATCGAAAAGGATAACAAAGGAAAATCAAAAGAGGTAGAAGCAAGTCGTACGTACTTATACTTTCATCTTTTGATCAAAAATTTCTCAATCAGTAACACTCCTGGCACTGTTTTCAATTTTCAACCTTGATAACTTCCAAAATATGGTTTTTGTTTGTTTGTTTGTTTGTTTTTTTTTTTTTTTTTTTTTTTTTTTAAGAACTTAAGAACATAGGCATTGCTTTATCAAGATTGATCGGAGTACTACTCTTTCGATCGAAAATCACGAATCCGGTTTCCTTAAACTCGTGATAATTCTTGATAGTTTTGATTCGACTTTTTCTTTTTCACCGGATTTGTAGCATATACCTTCATTCCCAGCAATAGGATATTTCGTGATAATACCCTAGCTGAACTACTATCATCAGGCAACTATATCTGATATTTTATTTTTGGTTTGTCGATCAAAAACCGAAAAGATACCTATAATACTCTTTTCTTATATATATATATATATATATATATATATATATATATATATATATATATATATATATATATATATTTTTTTTTTTTTTAAAATTTTTTTTTAATTTTTTTTAATAACCATATTTGATAACAAACTCGCCTTCCGAATAACATTCATTTCAATCTCAGCATATATCAAATTTCGATGTCGTCACCGCTATTCATAAATACATACTAAACTTGCGGGATTTTCAAAGAAATGTAGACCATTATTAAGTTAGGGTTAGTAATTTCTAGTTAATAATAATGGCTATTTCGAGTGAGGTCTTGATCACTCTTCAAGGCTGAGGTGGGGACAAAAATTAGAAATCATGTTCGGGTAGGCTTATTTGGCTCTGGTTTATCAAAGTTATGCCAAAAATCTCATCATCCCTAATCCGATTCCAATTTCATACTTTGTCTTGAAAAGAAAATTATTCTAAATTTTCATTATAATTATAAGTAACTTTTGTCTAATTTCATAAAAAAATATTTCATAATATTTATCAAGATATATATACTAAAAATCTTATTAAAAATCTAAAATAGACATAATTAATATAGAAATAATATATCAAGATTACTTTACTTAATTAAAAATTTATTCTATCCAAATATATCATTTTTATCATAATAATTATATATTATTCACTTATTCCATTAAGAAAAATTAAACTAAGTGTGTAAGTATTTGATGTATTAAATTCAATTTATTTACTAAGCAATCCCTACTCCCCACTTACGAATTGGCATCGTCTCGATGGCTAATGAGTAGTAAAAATTCGGATTAGAAAATAAAATGAATTTTATCATGGTTAGATTATTTTAGGTGTCAAATAGACGAGCATTTATATAATATAAAAGAAAAACATTTAAAAACATGCAAATATATTACAATACTAAAATACAAATTAAAACTACTAGGAACGTTAAACTAGAAAACCATAAATTAAGTTAAACTAATTTAAACTAATTTATTAAACTAAGTTATTTTAATTTATTGTGACTTATACTAACGTACCGTATTACTATTATTATTTTTATTCCTTCCTGACTACCAACACAATTATCTAATTTTCACCACTTGACGATCCTCCCGGAATATCGACTGGTAAAAGCCCAACATGAGGAATGCGAGCTGGAAAATATTCATCTGTCGCTCTTTCCGGAACCCTTGCCAAACGAACACATAACATAGAAATCAACCATCCAAATGGTAAAGGATGATAATTCGGGCTTCTCCCGAACGCAAAACTCACAGCTGATTTCTGAATCAGCACCCCCCAATCTATAACAGCTCCAGTAGTAATCGCATATAGAAGCATCAATTCATCATCACTAACTTCCGAGAAATTAACCAGTTGGATATACTCGTGAATTGATGAATCGTTTCCACGTTCTAAGATGGGGAAGCAAAGCAGTCGTAGAGACATTTTGATCAATATCATAATTGTAGAACAAGAGTGGACAAGCTTCCGAATATTTTGTAATAAAACCGTCAGCGGTATCCAATCTCCATTGATACTCAAAATGACTTGGTGATGTGTGGACTGGTGGAATAAGGAAAATTTGATTTATGTTGGTAGAAGTGAAAGGAACAACAACTCCTCTCATCATCGTAACAGATTGTGTTAACGACACAGTATTAGCTTCTGAAAGTACTGAATAGAATTCTCTTACCATAGTAACATTAATCCTACCTCTCGGCATACGACAAAAATAGTCCCACCCATCTATTTCCATCCTCGTAAATGCCCAATTGTCAACCTTTCTGAAATTTAAACCCCTTTCAATCAACACCGGTGACTGATTGAAATTACTTATATAAGGGTTGTGAGCCGAAGCATACATAGGCTCGTAAGGGATTTGATGAAAAAATGGATTTGGAATGACAGAATTCGGTGTATGCGGAGGAGAATAACTGTTAACTGACGAACGATCGGACATTTTAAACTCTTTATAGCAAGAAAATTAAAGGTAAAGGAAGAGAATGAGCACTTTAGGAATGCTGCATCTGTTTCCTTTTATAGACAAAGGTGGACTGAAATGGAAATATCCTGAGAAGATCCTGCAGCCCACTACACCGGCGCGTGCCGGACACCAACCGGCGCGTGCCGGTCAAATAGTGCTCAGTCAGAGATATTTCTATTTTCAGATCATTCCAGCATCTATTTTCTGCATCAAGAGTTCTGTATGTTTTCTAAAACGTGGTGAAAAAGATCTAAAAACATCCGAAAACTACGAAAAAGATACAAAATAACAACGTGCACTACCCCGAGAGTGCATCAAACGTTTAACGTACACAACAAATATAAAAGATACTAAGTCATACCAAAAGTAGATAGTTATACAACAAAGAAAAAAAATCACGCGTCCTCATCATAGTTAAGATCAATGTCACCAGTAGGGTCGTACTGAGATGACGATGATCCAAATGTAGATAGTATTGAAGTATAATCAGCTCCTTGCGACTGCGTCGTATGAATACCATAACTGAACTGCTGTGGATCCGATACAGAAGTTCGAAATGATGTCTCAGTCCTCATCGTCGACGTAGAAACTAATCCCTGTAGACCAAATGAACCAAATCCTGCTGTCACATCTGCTACAGAAGTCACTCCTCCCATGCCCAAGGATGTCCCTGGTGTACCTGTAAACATACCACCCTGTCCTATGGATGACGGCGTATAGTCCCGAAATATAACCAGGTGGTGGAATCGGCGGAATCCAATCTGGCATAGTATATGGGTCGGGCGACTATAGGGGTGTCTAGCGAAATCTCAGCAAATCTAGGATCAAACTCACTCATAGCATCTCGATATCCTCTTTGACCAACTCGAATGTCCTCAGCCCACTGTCTATTCTTCTCACAAGCTAAAGCTATATTAGTATCAGTTCTAGCCTGGGCTTGAACTAAATGCTGAAACATAGCCTCAACTTGGCTCTGCTATGGCTGGTGTGACTGTCTAGGTGGCCTAGGTACTTGAGTGTGAAAAGGAGGTGGAGGTGGCGGTTGTTGTTGCTGACGATTAGGATTATTGTAATCTATTATTCCAGTAGGTAAGGCTCTCAGCTTAAGACCAATGGGAGGAATGTAGGGAGACACAGTTCTATCCGAGGGTAAGACAGGGACTTCTACAAGCTCACATAAGGCAGAAATGAGACTAGGGAACGTGAGACGTCCCCCTCGATAACGAGTGCTTGCAAATTCACATGCCTTAGAAAAGATCAATTTCCTCAGATTTATAGGAATATCATTAACCATGGCCCAAGCAATAACCACTTCCTCTCGACCAAATGCACAAACATGTGTGGAAGGACATACATTATGGCCTAAGAACTGTTTTATTGCTCTTATGTCCCTAATACAATTCCCATAAGCAAACCTATTTTCTATCCATTCAGCAGTGGGGTCAAAGGCTTGTTGGGCTTTTGTAGAGCCATAGGATGTTCTAAACCCCAAACATTATGATAATCCTCCTCTTCAGGTATTTCAGCTAAGCCATAGAATACATTAATCATAGCAGGGTAAAAAGTAACATTAACATTTCTTAGAGGAATATAGGTCATCTCCTCAACCGTATCAGCATCATAAGTAGATAATACTGAATAAAACTCTGATACCATAGAAACATTAATCTTATCTTTCCTATCCATAGCTATATCCAACCATCCTCTATCCTTGAAAATTTCTTTCACTTCTTTCCCAATCTTCGAAAAATCAATCCCTCGTTCTAACCAAACCTTACTTTTACTAAAGTACTCATCATGTGCCCGCTTAGCTTCTGCACTAGCGGTTTTTTCAAAGGTTAAAGTTTTCTCCCTTTTGGTTAAAGGCCTAGTTTGAACTACCGGTACTACGATTGGTACTTCGCCTTTTTCCTCTTAGGATTGCTTCGAGATGATGAGGCCATCTACGATAGTGGTATGACAATACAACAACACAAACAAACAACACCAACAACAAGAACCAACAATTACTTAGGCTATAAAATCAAAATAAATTCAAAATAATTTCGAAATTTAACTAAAATTTGAAATATTTGATATATATATATATATATATATATATATATATATATATATATACATATACATATACATATATATATATATATATATTACCTTAATATGCTAGAAAGAAAAGCTAGGTCGCCGGAATTAATGGTGGGTCGCAGGAATGAGAGAAAAGAGAGCTTTGAGCTTGCCAAGCTTCAACTTTTTCCAATGTTGATCTTCTTAGATGTTTTAGATGAAGAGAAGATGATGGATTGTTGAATTTGTGATGAAAAAGTGATGAAATTTGATATATTTTTGGACGAAAATGGGGTGGAGTCGGGCTGCTCTTCTAAAATTTTGAGGGAATGGGGGAAATGAGGCTAACATTCGAGATTAGGGTTAAGTGTATAGGTTTACCGGCGCGTGCCGGTCACATGGCCCCCAAAAATCGAAATTTTTATCATCTTTTGTGTAATGAGCTCTAATTATACTACATAAAGATCATTTGATGTTAATAAAATGATTTATGTTATATAATCTAAGTTCAATACGATTTTTCTATATAAAACTTGATAAAATACATAAAAAGCTAATATAATATTGAAATCACATATTTTTGATATAATATACCTATTTAAAATCACATGAGATGAAAATAGGTTTATTATAAATTTTTCATAAAAATATTTTCTTTTTAATTTTTAGAATTAACACAACTTTAAAAACAATTAAAAGACTAAAAGCACACACTATAATTTTTAGGATTTTTTGCTAACTCCCTCAATCTCAGATCCTCAAGATTGTTATCATAACGATCCCTTAACCTTTCTCCTAGGAGTGATGCGTTTGAATTATCTCTTTGTATTCCCTCGGGATTTTCGGATAACCACCTAATCGTTCCCTTCTTAATAACATTCAAACACTCATCCTGGGATATGGTTGTATTTCTTCCACATTGTCCATCATGTTCACTTTTTCCACAGATTCTACATATCATTAGAAACCTTGCTCTTCTTTTTATTGCACTCCTTGAATTTCCATTACAAAGTTCTCTTTCTCTGACTTCGATTAGCAATTCCTTATTTAATTTAGAAACTAAGGCTTCTATCTTAAACGCGACATCCTTATTCGACCTAATCTTAAAAGTAAAATAAAAACTCTTATTCTATCTATGAAAGGCATCCAGTTCTTTTACGTCTATCCGGTAAAAGACGAAACTACTTTAAAATGCATATTAAAAGGTGAATTAGAAAGACAGTACCCGTAATCGGCTGTGTTTAAAATTCCTGCTTCCTTAATTCGTTGGAGGGTCGATAAGTAATAATACTTCTTCGGGTTGAGGTATCCCTTCACTTCCACGAACAATTTCACCCCGTGTCCATTGGCTATAAAAGTTGTTTTTCCATCGCTTAGTTCAATGACTCCGGACTTATAGATTTTTGTTACGTCATATGGACCTGTCCATCTAGATTTAAGCTTTCCAGGAAACAACTTCAAACGTGAATTGTATAAAAATACTCGATCACCTACATGGAACTCACGACTATAGATTCTCTTATCATGAAAAGCTTTCGTGCGTTCCTTGTAGATTCGAGCATTTTCATAAGAATCGAGTCGAAATTCTTCTAGTTACGTTAACGAAGTAATCTATGATCACCGACGACTTTAGGATCAAAGTTTAGAAATTTAATAGCCCATAAAGCTCGGTGTTCTAATTCAACAGGGAGATGACAAGATTTACCAAATACTAATTTGTAAGGAGAACAGCCAATCGGTGTTTTAAAGGCTGTTCTGTATGCCCATAATGCATCATCAAGTCTTTCTGCCCTGTTTTTACGATTCGAGTCCACTGTCTTCTCCACGATTCTTTTAATTTCTCTATTAGACACCTCTACCTGTCCACTAGTTTGTGGATGATAGGGTGTTCCAAGTTTATGAGTTACACCATATTTCTCAATTACCTTAGTAAATGGTCGGTTACAAAAATGTGAACCTCTATCACTAATGATAGCCCTCGGAATGCCATATCGTGTGAATATATTCTTTTTAAGGAACCTTAGCACTACTCTGGTATCATTAGTAGGGAGAGCTTCAAATTTCTACCCATTTAGAAACATAATCAACCATTACTAGAATAAATCTTTTTCCAAAAGATATAGGGAAAGGTCCCATGAAATCTATGCCCCATACATCAAATAGCTCACATTCTAATATCGGTTGCACAGGCATTTCATGTTTTTTCGATATATTTCCCCATTTTTGACATGATTCACAAGATTTTGCATATTTATATGCATCTCTATATAGTGTAGGCCAATAGAGACCACATTGTAAAACTTTGAAAGCAGTTTTCCATCCTCCATGATGACCTCCTGCCTCACGATCATGACAAAATGATAATACACTTAAAATTTCACTATCAGGAATACGTTTCCTAATTATTCCATCTGAGCATCTTCGGAAAAGATCCGGTTTATCCCAATAATAAAACTTTAAGTCATAAAAGAACTTCTTTTTCAGTTGCCAAGTCCAATGAGGTGGGATGTACTTATAGGTAATGTAGTTAACAATATCCCCAAACCATGGCGAATCTTCCTTTGATGGTATTCTATTTTTTAATAATCGCATGGTTGAGGGAGTATCTATCTTAAACAGTTTCTCATCCGGAAACGAATCCTGAATTTCTTTTCCTTTTCCTTCATCATTATCCATCCTGCTTAGATGATCTGCTACTACATTTTCACTTCCTTTTTTATCCTTAATTTCAATATCAAATTCTTGAACTAACAGAATCCACCTAAGAAGACGCGGTTTGGCATCTTTCTTACTTAACGAGATACTTCGTAGCCGAATGGTCTCGTGTAGATTATTACCTTAGAACCAACAATATATGATCGAAACTTATCTAAGGCAAATATTACAGCCAACAGTTCTTTCTCAGTAGTTGCATAATTAAGCTGAGCTGCGTTTAATGTGTGAGAAGCATAGTAGATAGCTTTGAGAATTTTGTTATACCGTTGACCTAAAACAGCTCCTACAGCTAAAGCACTTGCATCACACATAATTTCAAACGGCAAATCCCAATCTGGTGCTACTAGTACTGGTGCAGTAGTTAATTTCGCTTTTAGGGCCTTAAAGGCTTCCATACATTTATCATCAAAGTTAAAAGGTACTTCTTTTTCTAGCAAATGACTCAGGGGCTTTGCTATTTTTGAGAAATCTGCAATAAACCTTCTATAAAATCCTGCATGTCCAAGAAATCCTCTTAACGTTTTCAAATTAATTGGTGGAGGTAATTTTTCAATTACTTCGACTTTAGCTTTATCAACTTCAATTCCTACTTCAGAGATTCTATGACCTAGTACAATTCCTTCGTATACCATCAAATGACATTTTTCCCGCTTTAGTACCAAGTTGGTATCTTCACAGCGTTGTAAAACGCGTTCTAAGTGTGATAAGCATTTATCAAAAGAATCTCCATAAACACTAAAGTCATCCATAAAGAATTCTAAGAATTTCTCGACCATATCAGAAAATATTGCCATCATACATCGCTGAAATGTAGCAGGTGCATTACATAATCCAAACGGCATTCTTTTATAAGCAAAAGTTCCATAGGGACAAGTGAAAGTAGTTTTTTCTCTATCTCCTGCTGCAATGAATATCTGTAAATAACCTGAATAACCATCTAAGAAGCAGTAATACTTATGTCCACTTAATCTTTCCAACATCTGTACGATGAATGGAAGTGGATGATGATCCTTTTTAGTATGATCATTCGGTTTCTGAAAGTCAATACACATTCGATATCCTGTAATTTCCCTTGTCGGAATCCATTCATTTTTATCATTTTCTTTTACCGTGAAACCTCCTTTCTTTGGAACTACTTGAGTTGGACTTACCCATTCACTATCTGATACGGGAAAGATTATTCCCATTTCTAATAGCTTAATGACCTCTTTCTTAACGATTGTTTGCAAATTCGGGTTGAGGCGGCGTTGTGGCTGAATACAAGGTTTAGCTCCTTCATTCAAAATAATCTTGTGAACACAAATCTCAGGGCTAATACCTTTGATATCTGCCACTGTCCATCCAAAAGCTTTCTTATGTTGTCTTAACATTCTTAATAATTGATCCTCTTGTTCATTTGTTAAGGTTGATGAAATAATAATTGGTAACAGATTATCATTTTCAAGAAAAGCATATTTCAAATTTGAAGGAAGTGGTTTCAACTCCGCATTCCTTGGTGGATCTTCTACTGATGGTTTTAAAACTGGTCCTTCCATTTCCAATTTCAAATTTTGATGCCATGGATGTTTAACAAACCCTCCTTTATCTAAATAAAGGATTACTTCTTTCATTTCAGTATCATTTTCATCTTCTTTATAGATAGAAAATGCCAAACATTCTTCTAATTTATTTTCATAACCTTTAAATTTGGCATCCCGTATAGTAGAATATTCATCTATAAAAGAACATGATTCTCGGTTCTTTGTATGGATGGTTTATAGCTTTGAAGATATTGAACGAAACTTTATCCTCATTAACTCTCGGTATTAGTTCACCTTTTTGAACATCTATCAAAGTCCTTCCCGTAGCTAGAAATGGTCGACCTAGAATAATTGGCGCCGAATATCCTTCTTCCATTTCCATTATTACAAAGTCTACGGGAAGTAAAATTTATCAATTTTAACCAACACGTCCTCGATTATTCCCTTAGGATGTTTAATTGATCTATCTCGCCATCCGAAGGGTCATTTCGGTATTCGTAAGCTCTCCTATTCCTAGTTTCTTATAATCCTCATAAGACATGAGATTGATACTTGCTCCTAGATCACACAATACTTTCTTAAACGTAAATCCTCCAATTTCACATGGAATAGTGAAACTACCGGGATCTTTAAGTTTAGGAGGTAGTCGATCTTTGGAGTATTGCGAACATTCTTCATTAAGGCATATATTCTCATATTCTTCTAATCATTTTTTGTTAGATAGGATATCTTTAAGAAACTTTCCATAGGCAGACATGTTGACTAAAGCTTCTATAACAGGGATATTGACATGAATATGACGAAAAGTGTCAAGGAAATGAGCATATTTCTTATCAGTTTTTATCTTTTTAATTTGATCTTTCGGTGGATAAGGCAAAGATTCTAAATCTATAACCTTTGGTTCTGAAGTCATTTTCTCTTTTCCTTTTTCCTTGAATCTTTGAGCATTACTTGATTGCCAAGTTTCATTATCTTGAGATTTTTCCTTTAAAACATCCCCTGTATCAACTTTATCCTTCTCAGTTACTTTTAAATCTTCCTGTTTTTCTCCCTGATTTTCTCTGACATGTTCCTTAAATAGGGTTCTCAGGTCCTTATCCATAGGATCTTTCAGAATTCTAGGGACTTTTACCCATTTTTCACCTTCAATTTCAGGTTCAACATTATTATTCTGTTTTAAGAATTCTTCGATAATTTCTTCCTCTTCATCAGTAAATTCAAGTTCGTCCTTTTCCTTTACGATATTATCATTTAAATCATTTTCTACCTCATTGTTTCCTACGTTTTCTGCTCTAGTATCTTCACAATATTTCCTACTTCTCGTAATCACAGCATTTACCTCTCTCGGGTTTCTTTCACTATTACTTGGTAATCCTCCTGGAGGTCTACTGTTGTTACGTTCTCCTTCTCTACTCAAATGATCTTCCATATTCCTTAATGATGCTTCTATAGTTCTCATTCTCATATCATGTCCACCTATAGATGTTTTCAACATAGTCATATCCTTAGAGACTGAACCTATAGAAGTTATCATAGTTTCTATATTCTGAGCTTGAGTAGATACTACACCCATCATATTTTCCATTAATTTATCCCATTTATCAACTCCTTCAGGTTGGGTTGAACTTTGAGTGATTGGTATAGTTTGAGTAGTATGTTGTGGATAAGATTTAGGTAACGATTGTAGGTTCTGATTTGATGTATTTCCTTGACGAACTTGATTACTATATGGATTCTTATACTGAACTGGATATGGCGGTTGTCCTGGCTTATTAGGGTTTTCTAACCATCTAAAAGTTGAGTGCTCTCTTCTAATAGCATTAAAGGAGTTTGAATACGCGTTGTTCAAATTCCTATGCTGTTGTAAAAAACTCACCTCTTCCCTTGAGTATCCTTCTGGTTCTTCTATCCCTAATGACTCATTATCATGACTTGAGTAGTCATTTGGTATGATAGTTTCTGGTTTTACAGTCCTACTAGCCTGTAGGCTGTCAAACTTCCTACTCAAATTCTCCAAGTGTGCTAGAACTTCCGTATTCGATGTGCATTCTCCTGCAAATGCTACTTTTCTAGTGCTAGAACCGGTTTCCCACATTCTCGTTATTTTTGGAAATCTTTTCTATAGCATCGTAAACTATTTGGGCTTCACTCATCATTAATGAACCACCACATGCATGATCTACATCCGCACGTGAATCTTTCCTTAATTTACGACGAAAAAGTTGGATTTGCATATCTAAGGAATAACCATGATCGGGACAAGATCTTAACAACTTTTTAAATCTCTCCCACGCATTCCCAAGCGTTTCTTCAGATCCTTGTCTAAAGTTGGCAATTTCGACCTTCAATTCCAAATTTCTACCCGGAGTAAAATACTGCTTTAAAAACTCGGTTTGAATTTCCTCCCAACTAGTCAATGAATGATGTGGGAGTGACATAAACCAATCTCGTGCTCTTCCTTTTAAAGAAAAAGGAAACATAGACATCCTCGTTAATTCACGATGAGCACCTTGACTTTTGGCTGTATTGCACAATTCTTCGAAAAGATAGAGATGGTGATGTGGATCCTCATCATCCTCTCCTAGAAATTGGGCTCTTGCGTCAATTAGACCAAAAAGATGAGATTTTATTTCAAAATTATTTGCTCCTTCATTGGGTAAACGAATTGGATTATTAGTCTGGTTTATTCTTAAGGTCTGATCACAAATAGGTCTCGGATTTGGTGGGTTATTATTACGATTGTTCTGGTTCCGATTTTGATTATTTCTATTCTGGTTATTTGGTATTGGTAGATCCTGATTAAGATTTTGGCCATGCCCTTGAGCATGATGTAGCCCTTGTTCAGGTGTTTCATCACTGATTTCAGCCATTTTCGTATTTTGATTTGATGATGATTCTCCGTCAGGATTTCCCTGACTAGTATGACCTTGTTTTCTTTCTGCTCTTAACTGCCTTTCGTAAGTATCTATGTCGGGCTTATAAGAGTAAGTGGGGCCTTACTCCTTTCGGTCATCAACTAACGAAAACCGAAAATAGTTGAAATCGATAAAAGTAAAGATTGGTAACTTACTTATAAGGTAAGTACCAACGAAAAAGAAAATAGAAATGGGGTAAGAAGAGTGTTGACTTATCCTCGAGACTTTTGAGTTAATATAAGTAGAAATCATTCAAACACAATGAATTAGCGTCGTTCCCCGGCAACGGCGCCAAAATACTGACAGACCTAAACCTAACCTTGGAAACGGCGCCGAAAGCCGACGGATCGTTTCTAGGCTATCAATCCTTACCGGCGTGTACCGGGTCAAATTGTAGTGATAGTACGGTGAGTCAGGTGTCGATCCTCAGGGAAAACTTGGTAATTCACCGTGTGATTAAACACCGAGAAACTATTATTATCTCAATCTAAGTCGCAATTTTATTATCCAACCAAACTCTAAACTAACAAACAATAAATAAAAGCATAAAACTAAAATTGATGTGATATATGATGAGTTTTACGATGGGGATCCCGATCCATTGGCAACCGTGAAGAAGATTGATCCGTTGATTATTAGAGATGGCCCGTTGACAAGGCTCCAAAGGAAGAATATGCGAGAAGCCTTGAATACATTGTTGCAAGAGATCCATGAAGAGTTTGGGCTGCCCAAAAAGAGTAATGAAGCCCCGATATTGTTTATGCACTACACTTTTGGGCCGAGAGAAGACGACAGTTGAGGCCCATGCTTGAGGCGCCAATTACTTAGGTTATTGGACTTGTATTATTTATTTGGAGTTGGATTTTATTTTAATAATTATCTTGTGGGCTTAGTTGACACAAGAAGGACTAGAAAAGCCCACTAAAGTGGCGCCCCCCCTTAGATTTAATTATTTAGGTTTTTATTTTGCTAAGTTAATTCTCCCACATTGCTTAGGAGAAGAACTAGTCTTTTATTTGTAGCCTATATAAAGGCAAGCTTCTTTCATAATAAGATACACCTACATTTTAGTGAAATATTATTTGATTAAGCATTGTCTTAATTGTGCACCTTGTGTGTGTGAGGTTCTCTTGGATTGGAGGATCGCCCCCTTGGAGAACTTATCAACGTAAGTGAGCATTACGTTGTGGCGTTCCCACCGTTGTCTTGGTCTAAGGCGCGGATTTAGCTCCCATTGGTTATCACCAATTTCTTCCTGGGCAAAACAAAGGATTTGATTCGTAAGAATCACATCAGTTGGTATCAGAGCTCAGTAATTGTTGGTAATCAAATATCCCTTTTTTCGTTTTCTTTCGTTTATCGTTTTTGTTTTCGTTTCTACAAACCTGTGTTCTTCGTTGCTGCCATCTTTCACAACAAAAAAAAAAAAAAAAAAATCGTTCTTGTTGTTCTTAGTCGTTATTGTTCTTGTTCGATCTGATCAAAAAAAAAAAAAAAAAAATTCATTTTTTTTTTTGTTTCTCTGTTCTTCGTCGATCATCATCATTGATAAAAAAAAAAAAAAAAACCCTACCTTACTTTGTTAGTGGTTTATTCGTTGCTGTTACTTTTCGTCCAAACAAAATCACTCATACGTTGCAAGCCAATTGCTTTTGATTCATTACTTGCAAGTGCCGTATAATCCAAAATAAGTGGTATACCTAATTGCTTTTATTCTTTAATTTGTTTTTTTTGATCGTCTCCTCAGCCGCAATTGTTGATCTTATAAAAAAAAAAAAAAAAAAAAAAAAAAAGAAGAAGTTCTACTACAATTGCATGCACTTACCCTGCTGTGTTTTTTTTTTCTTTGTTCAACTCAAAAAAAAAAAAAAAAAAAAAAAAAACTTTTTCGAAAATATGCTTGTTATTTTTGATATGCACTTACCCTGCTCGTATTGCTCGTATTGCTTGTGTCTTTCCTTTCTAATCCAACCGCCCGTCACTTTTCGCAACTTTAGCACCTCACCTTTAGCCTAGATTCGTTTTGCTTGTTATTTTGATTTGTTTATAAAAGGGTGCTTTACTTTCCACAAGAGCGAGGGAGAGTGTAAACACGAGTGTCTTGGTGAGGGTTTATTGTCTATCCTATGGAGGACTCTAAACATTCTAAAAATTTGAGTAATGAGTATCTTGAAGAGAGAGTGGCTGCCCACGTCAAGGAATCTAATGCCGAAAACAATGCAAAGTTTGAAAGGATTTTTGCGGACATGACTGCTATAAGGGCTTCTATTGAGACTTTAACAGCGCACATGGCTAATCTTAATCGTGGTGCACAACCTGCTGTTGCACAACCAGCTGCTATTGCGGTACCTAGGCTTCGACAACCGGTCCGTGTACTTCATGCTCCGAATGACCGTGATCATACAGTTGAAAATGTTGACGAAGATGTGCTCGTCCCGGATAATAATATGACACAGGTAAAGATGAAGCTTCCTAGTTTTGCGGGTTCCGGTAGTGCTTCGGTATATCTTGATTGGGAGAGTAAGTTAGATCAGATCTTTGCATGTAATAATTATACAGAAGAGAAGAAGTGCAATCTAGCTCAGTTGGAGTTTACAGGTTATGCTATGGTGTGGTGGAATCAGGTGCAATTCATGCGTACCAAATATAGACGACCACCTATACGTTCATGGACACTTTTGAAAGAAATATGCGCACTTGTTTTGTTCCTTTGTCGTATTATCAAGACCTTTATCGTGCTCTTCGGACAATGAAACAGGGGAGAACGTTCGATAGATGATTTCTATGAAGAGATGATGACTACTTTGGCACGATCACGGGTTGAGGAAGAGGAAATGGTCACTATGCAACGTTTTTTGTGTGGTGTGCGTTTGGAAATTGGACAACCATTGGAGTTACGTGGTTGTAATACTTTGGATGACATGTTACAAACGGCTCGTACGATTGAGAGGCGCTTGAAACGCCCAAAACCCACCTTTAATAAATCAATTGGAGGTACTTCTTCTTCTTTCCGTTCGTTTCAGCCTAGAGGAGATACTCCAAATTTTGTACGGAGTGCACCTCGGACAGCCCTACTACTTCCTATGACGCTTCTAAAGCTAAGGCAGGTGAGAAGGGTAAAGGTGTAGACAACCGCATTAGGCAGCCTCGTGACGTTAAATGTTTTAAATGCACCGGTGTTGGTCATGTTGCATCTGAATGTCCTACTAAGCGTAGCATGCTAGTTGTAGAGGAGGCTATAGATGGTGATGATTTTGATGGGGACGACTTTGAACAGGCTGATTATGAGGATGCGGAGGGTGATATTGAGTGTGACCCACTTGAGGGTTCCATTTATGTGCTTAAAAAGGTGCTAACGGCTAGTGCTAAACTTGAGGACGGTGTCCAACGTGAAAATATTTTCCATACACGCTGCTTGCTGAATGGTAACTTATGTTCTCTTATTGTCGATTCTGGTAGTTGTGCTAATGTTGTTAGTGCTGATTTGATTTCTCGTATGGGTTTACCTACTATTCCTCATCCCCACCCCTACAAGTTGCAATGGTTGAATAGTGTGGGAGAGCTGAAGGTTACACAACAAGCGTTGATTTCTTTTAGTATTGGGAAATATGAAGATGAGGTGTTATGTGATGTTGTCCCCTTGGAAGTCAGCCACATATTGTTGGGTCGCCCGTGGCAATATGATAGAAAGGTGTTGTTTGATGGGTTTTTGAACAAGTACACAGTTCGTCACAAGGGCAAGAATTATGCATTATCCGCTCTTACCCCTGAGCAAGTCCGTCAAGATCAGCTCGCACTCACACGAGCTCGTGAGGAAAATAAAAAGAAAGAGGGAGAAAAGTTGAACAGTGAACAAAACAAATTGACGGGAGAGAAAAAGAATGAGGGCCTTAGGACTGAGGGCAAAATAAATGTTGAAAACAAAAAATTGGTAAGGGAGGTCGATGTAGTTTCTCGACGAGGGAGTGATAAAGTAGAAAAGTCAATTGTGAGTGTCGGTGCCACGTCTAGTGAGGGAGGTAATAAAGTTGAAAAGTCAAAATGTGCGCGCGTGTGTAGGAACTTCTATGCCAAAGCCACTGAAGTCATTGATACCATTGACTCCGACCAGGTTGTATTTCTCTTCTTATGTAAAGACCCCATCATCCCTCCCCCTACACTTACAACCGGCCCCACACACTCACCAAGGGTGACTTGGCCGAGTTGCCCCCCTCCCCTTTCCCCGTGTTTAATGCTTGTAAGCGATCTCACCGGTTCTCTACCTAGTGTTGTGTGCTCTGTTTTACGGGAGAGTTTGCCGATGTATTCCCCGAAGAGGAACCGAGTGGCTTACCACCATTGCGAGGCGTGGAGCATCATATTGACCTCGTACCGGGCTCTGCGTTGCCCAATCGTCCGGCTTATCGAGCAAACCCAGCCGAAACTTTGGAGATAAAGAAACAAGTCAATGAGTTGTTAGCTAAAGGCAAAATTCAAGAGTCTATGAGCCCTTGTGCGCACTCGAGTTCTCGTTGTGCCCAAGAAAGGAGGTGAATGGAGAATGTGCATGGACGATCGTGCCATTAATCAAATTACGGTAAAGTATCGTTATCCCATTCCTCGTTTAGATGATATGCTAGATGAACTTAAGGGTGCTAAAATCTTTACTAAAATTGATCTTAAGAGTGGTTATCACCAAGTTCGTATTAGGGAAGGTGATGAATGGAAAACAGCCTTTAAAACCAAATTTGGATTATATGAGTGGTTGGTTATGCCTTTGGCTTGACTAATGCACCTAGTACTTTCATGCGTTTAATGAACGAGGTGCTTCGCGAGTTTATAAATAAATTTGTGGTAGTTTATTTTGATGATATTCTGATTTATAGCCACAATTTAGATGATCACATAGTTCACCTACGTGCTGTTTTGTCTACGCTTCGCGATGCTCAACTCTATGCTAATCTAAAAAAATGTTCCTTTTGTTTGGATAGAGTTGTTTTTCTTGGTTTTGTAGTAAGTGCACAGGGTGTTGAAGTTGATCGTGACAAGGTTAAAGCTATCGAGAATTGGCCTACACCTCAAACTGCGGCTGATGTACGTAGTTTCCATGGCTTAGCGAGCTTCTATAGGCGCTTTGTCAAGGATTTCAGCACCATCGCGGCCCCTCTGAACGAGCTTGTGAAGAAAAATGTACCCTTCTATTGGGGTCCACGGCAAAGGGAGTCTTTCGAAACTCTAAAAGCTCGTTTAATTTCAGCCCCTATACTTGCACTTCCTGATTTTAATAAGCATTTTGAAATTGAATGTGATGCATCGGGTGTGGGTATTGGTGGAGTCTTAACTCGGAGGCGACCTATTGCATATTTTAGTGAAAAACTTAAAGGTGCCTCTTTGAATTATGCGACTTATGATAAGGAATTGTTTGCGTTAGTTAGAGCCCTTCACACTTGGCAACATTATTTACGTCCACGAGAGTTTATCATACACACTGATCACGAATCGCTTAAGTACTTGAAAGGGCAGGGTAAGTTAATTCCGCGGCATGTTCGTTGGGTTGAATTTATTGAGTCCTTTCCTTATATTATTAAGTACAAAAAGGGTCAAGATAATGTGGTCGCTGATGCTCTTTCTCGTAGGCCTGCTTTAATTACCTCTATGCATACTAAATTCCTAGGTTTTGAATTTATCAAGGATTTATATGTTTCTGATGAGGATTTTATGACTAAGTGGCATAATACTGATAATAAAACCGATGGTAGGTTCTTTAGACGCGAGGGTTTCTTGTATCGAGATCATGTCATTTGTATTCCTCGTTGTTCTATGCGTGATTTATTGGTGCGTGAAGCACATAGTGGTGGTCTTATGGGTCATTTTGGCATTACTAAAACGCTTGATATGCTTAAATCTCATTTTTATTGGCCTCGTATGAAAGTTGATGTTGCTAAATATTGTGATGCTTGTATTACTTGTAAGTCTGCTAAATCTACATCCCACCCCCACGGTTTATATACGCCCCTCCCTATTCCTACGCAACCGTGGACTGATTTATCTATGGATTTTGTGTTAGGCTTACCCCGTTCTAAGAGTGGTCACGATTCTGTTTTTGTGGTAGTGGATAGGTTTTCTAAGATGGCACACTTTCTTGCATGCTCTAAAACTAATGATGCTTCATATATTGCTGATTTGTTTCTTAAGGAAGTAGTTAGATTACATGGTGTGCCTAGAACGATTGTGAGTGATCGAGATTCAAAATTCATTGGTCATTTTTGGAGAGTTTTGTGGATGCGTTTAGGAACTAAGTTACTTTATTCTACCGCATTTCATCCTCAAACCGATGGTCAAACCGAAGTGGTTAATCGTGTGTTGGGTCGGTTGCTTCGTTGTCTTGTTCAGAAAAATCTCAAAAATTGGGAAGATTGTTTACCTTACGCCGAATTTGCTTATAATAGGTGTAAACACTCGCTTCTAAATTTACTCCATTTGAGATGGTTTACGGTTTTAATCCGGACACGCCTTTTACGTTGGCTCCTTTACCTGATATTGCGCAGGTTAGCTTGGATGGTGAACAACGGGCTGCACTTGTTCGTGAGCTACATGAGAAAGCACGGCAGAATGTGGAGGCAGCCACGGCGCGGTATGCTAAGCAAGCTAATAAAGGACGCAAAGAAGTCATCTTCGAACCTGGCGATTATGTTTGGTTACACTTGCGCAAGGATAGGTTCCCAAAGCAACGCAAGACTAAGCTGCACATGAAAGGCGAGGGACCGTTCCAAGTTCTCGAAAGGATCAACAATAATGTTTACAAGATTGACTTGCCGCCGGATTGGAATATTTCTTCTTCTGTCAACGTGGCTGATTTGACTCTTTTCGACAATCCCTTTGATCTGAGGACAGATCCTTCCCAACCGGGAGGGAATGATGTGATATATGATGAGTTTTACGATGGGGATCCCGATCCATTGGCAACCGTGAAGAAGATTGATCCGTTGATTATTAGAGATGGCCCGTTGACAAGGCTCCAAAGGAAGAATATGCGAGAAGCCTTGAATACATTGTTGCAAGAGATCCATGAAGAGTTTGGGCTGCCCAAAAAGAGTAATGAAGCCCCGATATTGTTTATGCACTACACTTTTGGGCCGAGAGAAGACGACAGTTGAGGCCCATGCTTGAGGCGCCAATTACTTAGGTTATTGGACTTGTATTATTTATTTGGAGTTGGATTTTATTTTAATAATTATCTTGTGGGCTTAGTTGACACAAGAAGGACTAGAAAAGCCCACTAAAGTGGCGCCCCCCCCCCTTAGATTTAATTATTTAGGTTTTTATTTTGCTAAGTTAATTCTCCCACATTGCTTAGGAGAAGAACTAGTCTTTTATTTGTAGCCTATATAAAGGCAAGCTTCTTTCATAATAAGATATACCTACATTGAGTGAAATATTATTTGATTAAGCATTGTCTTAATTGTGCACCTTGTGTGTGTGAGGTTCTCTTGGATTGGAGGATCGCCCCCTTGGAGAACTTATCAACGTAAGTGAGCATTACGTTGTGGCGTTCCCACCGTTGTCTTGGTCTAAGGCGCGGATTTAGCTCCCATTGGTTATCACCAATTTCTTCTTTCTATTAACGGCAAAACAAAGGATTTGATTCGTAAGAATCACATCACCTTTACAAGAGACTATAGATAGATATAGAAGAGAGATATATGCATTGGTACACCTCAAAATGGTTGCAATTGAGGGGTATTTATAGAGTACACCACAAGGCCGGCGCGTGCCGGAACACCACCGGCGCGTGCCGGTCAAATAGTATATATTCCCTTGTCAGAGATTTGTGGGCCCAATGTCAGAGATTTTCCTGCAAGATCCGGCCTTCTCCGGCGCGTGCCGGCCATGCAACATATCCGATGTTCGTAAAAACCTATCTCGAGCTGTAGACCTCAGATTGACATGATTTAATATTCGTTGAAAAGCTCTCTTGAAGGTCTACAACTTTCATCAAGGACTTTTTCTCTGAAAATGCCTCTAAGTTAGGTCAAATGTCCGTTGAAGATGAGTTACGGTAGAAACATTAAGGACAGTTGATCTGTTCAAAGTTGTTAGATTTTGGCATAATCTTTTATCCCACAAAAACTCATGATTTATGCTTCAAAGTATGTCATATTTTGGGATCTCGGTAAACATCTGATCCTGCAATAAAATCAACGAAACACCAAACGTAAATCTGACAAAAAACCATCATTTTTATCGTTTTTATAACTTATGCATCTAATTATAACTAACTATGATTTTTATAAGTTTTCAATGCATTTATATGAAATTATATTAAAATATCATAAAATAATAATAAAAAGTCTTATAATATAATGATATATTTTTCATACATCACACATTATGAGAAAGAAAAAAATGTAACCCAAATTAAATAACCAATGAAGTGAAGAATTCGGAATTCAAAATTTTCGACCAAGCTCGAAAATTTCAGAAATTTTCAAGATAAAAATGGGTTGCATATACCTGTCAGGTGCATATGTCATAGTGAGGCTACTATTCAGAGTATCCTATCTCCAGGGACTTGAAAGTCAGAATGTCACTGTTTTTAGAAAAAAAGTGATCAACAAAATGAATATTTATAACTCATACAAAATCCAAATTAAACACTACATTAAATTAGTCAAAAATTAGAACATAAGCAATTACCAAAATAATTCTCAACACGCTTAATTAGCATGACATTAAAGGAGAATTAAGTAGTGAACAGATAAAAACTCCCAATATGGAGCTTTTCTCTTGGCCTCAAGATCATCAAAATTAATCCACATCCTCTCCCCCGCCCCCAGTATCACATCAAGATCACAGCCTCCATAATCACAATTTATCCTAGCTTGAAGATTTCATGATTCCTAAGCATGCAGTTCACCAAAAAGAACCAACCATTTCCCTTGCCAACCTGCAAAAACATACAATTACATAATAACTGAACACATCCCACCTTCTGGAAACTGCTCCTGCGCCAAATTCTCCCATTCACTCATTCACAACAACTCGACAACTGCAACAAAGGTTCCCACACCCACCAAGCTCGATCCAAGACTGTCAACTTTCACAATCCTTAAACTTCCGTCTACCATTTGACCCAAACAATTTGTTTGACATATCAGTGATATCACTATCCCACCTAATACCTGATCCTTTTTCCCCCTCCTACTCTCTCCCGGCCACTAATGTTGAAAGCCCCACTCTTGTACTCTCAAATCAAGACAATAAGATGAAGCAAGCACGTAAACATGGAAAATTGGGACGTGGCCAAAATAAACATGGAAAATTTGAATCCCCGGATGGCAGCATAATAGCTAGCAATTTCCAACCAAAAAATCACCTCTTAAACAGCGCCTAAGATTTCCCGGGCTATGCTCGGCTTCAATCTACAAACGTCATAGAGAAAAACACTCTGATCTTCAAAAGGCACTGTGAGACTAAACAAATGTGGCACCACTCCATCATACTACAATGATCAGAGTTATTTACATGTAATTATGACAAACGCATATAAAACATCCTAAATTCCATATTAATACACAACGAAATAAACACACACTGGCGTGTACAATTGCAAATTGCCAAGATAAGGAACATTTATTAAAGTGGAGATCTTTTTAGTACAGCTAAATCTACATGCTAATATAATAGCAAGCCACACAAATAAGCTTCACTTAGCATGTAATATTTCACTCATTAACACCAACTTTCGGAAAAAAAAGATGCTTACGCACACATATATGATATAACAGCAAATCATATGAATAAATAAAATAATAAAGGTCAGCTTGGAGCCGACACCGAAAGTCGATGCTTCGATTAATCAAAATTACCATTTTGGCTGATTTAAAACGATCAAATCAAGAAACAAAAACTGCAGATCGCTTACCGAGCATGAATAAGCCTGAAAACAACATCGATCGAAACATTATAATTTATTTATAGCGATAATAAAGGACATAGCTATCTATATATAGAATGTGCCTATACAAAAGGACAGCTTGAAGCCGACACCAAACGCCTGGCCTCGATTAAACAAAACTACAATTATGGCTGATTTAAAATGATCAAATAAAAAACAGAAAATCGCAAAAGAGTTATTGATCGAAACATTATAACTGAAAAAATTATCAATATTAAAGGACATATATATATATATATATATATATATATATATATATATATATATATATATATATATATATATATATATATATATAATGTACCACATTCAAAAGGACAGCTTGAAGCCGACACCAAACGTCGTGGCCTCGATTAACCAAAGCTATGATTTTGGATAAGGTTCTTCTCTTCTTGGCAAATATTGCTCTTGATCCTCCTTTGATGTAAATCAGACAAAAAAAATCACTCAAAAACGTTATATTTGTCTTAAAACGGGGAATTAGGAGAAGTAGAAGACGGTACTTCTTGGTGGAAATCAACTACTATATTCTATCCGGACATTGACGCCCAAAAAATTCTAGAACATATTCAAGAGGCCCTTGGTGTATAATGTAGCCAAGAAACAAAGCAAGAAACCAAAAACTGCAGATCGCTTACCGAGCATCCGTAAGCCTGAAAACATTATCGATCGAAACATTATAACTGATTTATACCGATAATAAAGGATATATATATATACATGGAATGTACCTGTTCAAAAGGACAGCTTGAAGCCAGCCCCAAACGTCATGACCTCGATTAACAAAAACTACGATTTTGGCTGATTTAAAATGATCGAATGAAGAAACAGAAAATTGCAAATCGCTTTCCGAGCATCAATAAGCCTGAAAACATTATCGATCGAAACATTATAATAATAATAAAATAAAATAAAAACAGCAGTAGATCTTCCCCAGCACTAGGCTGGGTTCAAAGATTTTTTCACCATAAAACAGCAAAACAGGTAGCTTGAGTGAGTGTTGATAAATCTAAAACCTTAAAATAATAAACCTTAAGAGGAAATCATCTTATTCTTATCTCCCTTCAAAAGGAATAAATTACCCACAAAAATTAGTGCAACAGAAAATGAGAATATAATTGATTCAAATGCGGAATTCATAGATTTATGTTAAGCTATCTGTGTATTGCTAACCTTGGTCGTCTGAATATATTTGCTAACCTTGGTCCGACTATATTTCTTCCTCTATAGGAATTCGGGTGGAATTTTGGGAGGAGATAGTGGAAAGAACGTGATCGGGTTCGGTTTGCAATGTGAAATCACGTAAGCAATGGGCGAGGCGAGGCGAGGCGACTGTGGGAGGACGGTTTGTGATTGCGAAGAGGAGAGTTGTGGGGTTGGGGTCGTGGGTGAAATGTAGTTTGCACGTTAGGTTTATCAATTTCATTTTCGTTTTTTTCTTCAGAAACAGAGCGGGTCTGAAGCGGGTCAATAGGGTAAATGGTCTAAATTGCTTCGTCTATATATTATTTATAGATATATATATGATATGTAATACTAACTCCCATTTGAATAATAAATGTCATGACAGTCTTATAAAATTTGGTTTGACATACACCGGTCACCTGAAAATTAATGAAAAGGTCATCATGTTAACCAATTCTTGTTCTTGCTTGAATAGAATTGCGTGTGAAGTGTAAAACTCTTAGCGACTAGGTGGGTTGGGTTATTGCACCGCAGAATGTCTAGTCACCGGTCCCGGGGCCTCTTGACTTCTGCTCATCGACAGTCCTAGAGTGGTGGTACCATAATTTTCCCTAATGTCCCTCATGGTCGGGAATGCAAGGGTTGACGGCTATGTCATGTTTTAGAGGGCAGTGGGGTCGGCTGGAGCCCTTTGGGAGGTTCACTAGGCGAAGGCTTAGAATCCTTACCCTGACAATCGGCCAGAATTGTCAGGTAATAACTTGCTTGCTTATGAAATGTGGTAGAGAAACATGTTGGAGTTGGTTGGTAATGACTCATCGACTAAGCCAAGTCGGTGTCAAGCGAATTAATAGACTTAAATTTGATAAATTACTTGACTTTAATATCCTTTGCAAATTATCATGTTTTTTTTGCAGTGTTATTAACTACTATTATATGTAGGGTAAGGAAAATCCTTCTATTGTAACATTTTAACGGTTTTGTAACTATTATTTTTGTATATAAAGATTCACGGGCACACACCGGAACTCACTGGGCTATCTTTAGCTCACACGTTTTTGAAATCTTTTTTTAGTTATGGAGAAGGACACCAAAGTGGTGAGCTGAGCGGGGTAACCTTGGAGGCTGTTCTTGGAGAGGTAATTGATGAGGAGTTTAATATTCACATGGCAGCTTAGTTATCGCTCAAGTTTTGTTTTAGCTTGTTTTAAATAGTGGATTGTTCGTTGTAATAAAGATTAAACGATGTTCTTCTCTTTTCTTTGGTGACGTTTGAATAAAGTACTAGTTCCCTCAGTGTTTTTTTTTTGGAGTTTTAGTACTTGGGCGTTGGATCGCCGACTTGTCCCTTATTAGACTCCAGTGGACCCTAGGGGTCGGGGATAGGCCTATTACAGTTGGTATCAGAGAAAGGTTTAGTTGAGGTGTTAGATAAGGATCTATTAGAGACTTGATTGTAGATGAGGGAACTTAGGAAGCAAAATGGGAGTTAGAAGAGCAGTTGCAATGGCAATACCCACGTCTCTTTGAAGGTATGAATTTTGAGGACGAAATTCTTTTTAGAGGGGGGAACGTTGTAACACCTCAAAACATTGGGTTGTTATCGAGACATATCTTATACTATTATATTGATTTTATAAAATGAAAATGTATATATAGATAAATGAAAACTTGTTATGTTTCATTATATATATATATATTTTTGAAAAATGACTGCATAACTAAATACAAATATAATTTTTTAAGAAATTTTATACTTATACATATATATATATATATATATATATATATATATATATATATATATATATTATATAAACCTTAGAAACCTTAGCATCATGGAGATATGTTTGACAACACTTTTGGTTGTGATTGTATAAGTGTCTTTCTCAACAAGCGTATCATACTTGTCAGTTTTGGTGACTTGATCTCTAAACTGATAAATAATCAGGTGGAACTAATCTGGAAAACTGAGATTGAGAATGATGGTCAGTTCAGTTAAATATATTCAGTTCTGTGAAAGTCAGTTTGATGAAGTGCAACTGAGTTTCTTAGTCGTAGTCGGTCGGTTACGTCCGCGAGTTTTTGAGTATAGCTAAGTTCTACACGTGGGCAGTTGATTACAAGTCTGGAAAGTCAGTTTGAAGCTGAGTTTCGTATGGTGGATAACAGCTGGAGCTAGGGTCCACATCTGGAGTATTTATGACAATTCCGACAAAGAATTTATGGCGGTTAGGGTTTGGGATTTGTTCCTATAAATATAAATGTTAATCAATGCAAGAGTGTGTCTTTCACTTTATGAGGAATACCTTGTAACTCTGTACATAATAATATATCTTCTTTTCTGTCCGTGGAGTAGTCGGCACAACGCCGGAAACCACGTTAAATCACCGTGTTCTCTTTGTTTCTGTGTTTTATCAATTCTGCCATACTTTAGGTTTGCATTGCTATCTGTTTATATTTCTTAAACTATTAGTTTCTCATCTGTGTTTATAACAAACTGGTATCAGATTGTCAGGTTCAAGATTCAGGAGTTGCACGTTGAACATAGTTGATCTTCACCAAGACCGGTGACCGGTGCTTGGATTTTGTGATCAAAGGTTTGTTCTTTAATTAGAAGGATGTCAGCAATGAACGTGAAGATTGATAAATTTACAGGGAGGAATAGTTTCAGTTTGTGGCAAATCAAGATGCTGGCCTTGTTAAAGAAACAATGATTGTGGACTCCTTTATCTGATAAAGAGGATGCCAGTTCAGCAGATTATGCCAGTCTGGAGGAGAAAGCACATTCAACCATCATGTTGTGCTTGTCTGATGATGTTATCACAGAAGTTGCTGAGGAAGACACCGCTGCCAAGTTATGGTTGAAGCTTGAAAGCCTGTATATGACTAAGTCATTGACCAACAAGTTGTTGCTAAAGCAGAGGCTATTCAGCCTGAGGATGCATGAGGGGACTCGGTTGAGAGATCATCTTGATCAGTTGAACACAATATTACTTGATCTTAGGAATATTGATGTTAAGATTGAGGATGAAGATGCTGCTTTGATTTTGCTAGTTTCATTACCAATTTCCTATGAGAACTTTGTGCAGTCCTTCATAGTTGGAATGGATACAGTTGCTTTAGAGGATGTAAGGTCAGCTTTACATGCCAGGGAGCTGAGACATAAGATAGCTGGGGTAGGCAAGCAGGATGCAGGAGTGATAGTCAGTAGCAGCAGTAGAAAAGAGCATGGTCAGTCTAGGAAGAAAAATTTCAAGAAGACAAGGTCCAAATGCCCTAAATCCACAGATGTTTGCAATTATTGTAAGGAGCAGGGATATTGGAAGTCCAATTGTCCAAAGAGAAAGAAACAATAAGAGAACAGTTCTGGCACAGTTGTTGTAGCAGCTGAGCATAATTCAGATGAGGACATGGTTCTAGTGCCAGGAGAGTCAGCACATCAAACTGATGTGTGGATTCTGGACTCTGTGGCATCCTTTCATATTTGCCCTCACAGAGAGTGGTTCTCAAGTTATCAGCAGATAGATGGTGGTTATATATCTATAGCAAATAGCAAGGTCTGCAAGGTAGTTGGGATTGGCTTAGTTTAGTTGAGGACAAAGGATGGAAGATACTGTAAACTGAGTGATGTTAGACATGTTCCATAAATGACCAATAACTTGGTATCTCTCAGTTCTTTGGACAGCAGGGGATTCAGTTTTAAGGGGGAAAGTGGTGTGCTGAGTGTTTATAAAAACTCAGTTGAAGTTCTCAAGGGAATCAAGAAAGGGAATCTATATATATTACAAGGGTCAGTTGTTGCTGGTTATGCTGTTGTAGCATCAGATGAGATTCATCAGTCACCGCTCACAAAACTGTGGCACATGAGACTTGGTCACATGGGTGAAAAGGGGATGCAGGTTCTTTTTTAGAAAGATCTTCTTAGGGGATGTATGGTCAAGAATATGGACTTTTGTGAGCATTGTGTGTTTGGGAAGATTCATAGGCGCAAGTTGTCAAAAGGGGTACACAACACAAAGTCATCACTTGATTACATTCATTCTGATTGTTGGGGGCCATCAAAGGTGGAGTCATTGGGTGATCACAGATATTTTGTGTCCTTTATTGATGACTATTCAAGGATGACTTGGGTGGTGATGATGAAACACAAAAGTGAGGCATTCAAGAGCTTCATGCAATGGAAGGCTCTAGTTGAAAATCAGTTGGGGAAGAAGATCAAAAGGCTTTGTACAGATAATGGTTTGGAATTTTGCTGGACTGAGTTTGATACATTGTGCAGTCATGAATACTCATCAGCAAAATGGTATAGCTGAAATAATGAATCAAAATCTTCTGGAGAGAGCAAGATGTATGCTTTCTCATGCTGGTTTATCAAGGAGAATTTGGGCAGAGGCTGTAACCACAACTTGCTACTTAATTAATAGGAGTCCTCACACATGGATCAGTCTCAAAACACCAGTTGAGATGTGGTCAGGCAAGCCTGCAGATTATTCAGTTCTAAGGGTATTTGGAAGCGCAGTTTACTATCATGTCAGTGAAGGGAAACTAGAACCAAGGGTCAAGAAAGGAGTGTTTGTGGGGTATGGTGATGGAGTGAAGGGTTATAGAATTTGGTCATCAACAGAAAACATAGTCATTCTCAGCAGAGATACAATTTTCAATGAAAATTCTATACTCAGTTCATCAGTGGGGAGGATAACTGAAACTGAAACCAATGCTAAGAAAACTGACAGTAAGGTGGAGCTTTGGGTGGAGTCAGTTGGAATGCAACAATCAACTGATCCAAGTCAGTTTTCATCTGATCTAGTTGCGGATCCAGAACTGAATCCAAGCCAGTCAGTTGAGCGTCAAACTGAGAACATGGGTCAGCAGAGTATAGCTGTCAGCAGAGCTAGAAGATCCAATATTGGGGTACCTGCCAAGAGGTATGGGTTTGATGATATGGTTGGATATGCATTTCAAGTTGCAGAAGAAGTGGATGGTTTTGAACTTCTACTTACCGGGAAGCAGTGACATGTTTTGAAGCATCTCAATGGCTTGCTGCCATGGGAGATGAAATGAAGTCATTATTGAAGAATCTGACTTGGGATCTTGTTAAACATCCAGCTGATAGGAGAGTTGTTACATGCAAATGGATTTTCAAGAGAAAGGAAGGGATAATTGAGGCATAAGGAATTAAGTATAAGGCACGTTTGGTTGCAAGAGGTTTCAGTCAGAAAGTAGGGGTGGACTTTGATGAGATATTCTCACCAGTAGTCAGACATACTTCAATCAGAGTGTTACTAGCAATGGTGGCATAGCAGGACTTAGAACTTTAGCAGTTAGATGAGAAGACAACTTTTCTACATGGTGAGGTAGACAAAGAGATATACATGACTCAGCCAGGGGGTTTCCAAGTTCCTGGTAAAGAAGATCTTGTGTGTAAGTTGAAAAATTCCTTGTATGGACTAAAGCAAGCTCCTAGACAGTGGTATAAAAGGTTTGACAGCCATATGATCCAGTTGGGTTACAACAAAAGTCCTTATGATTGTTGTGTTTACAACAATCAGTTGGAAGATGGATCATCCATCTATCTTGTTTTGTATGTGGATGACATGCTGATACCTGCAAAGAAGAAGTTTGATGTTAAGTATATGAAAGACATTCTCAGTGCTGAGTATGAAATGAAAGATTTAGATGCAGCCAAGAAAATTTTGGGGATGAAGATCTAGGGAGATAGAAATCAGAAGAAATTGTTTTTATCTCAGCAGGTCTTTATACATGTTGGTCCCTTAAAAAGGCTTTGGTTAAGTTTAGATGGGGGGGGGGGGGTGAATAACCTTAGCACTTAAAACTTTTGGAGTTAACAAACTCAGCAAGTTCAGTAGCCTGTTGACTGCTTAGTAGTCTGCTGACCAATTAGTAGTCTGCTGACAGTTCAGTAGTCTGCTGACTGTTGATTTTACTGAATTTGTTGCAATGGAATATATTCAAGTTAAGACTTATTACTTGTTGTTAAAATATGATACCAAGTATTAGATACTCAGTAGTGTAAGTGTGTGATTCAGTTGCTAGTTTCAGTAGGTTGATGTGCTTAATATACTAAATGTAGAAAGTAAATGCAGAAAGTAAGTAGGCAATTTTTATAGTGGTTCCAGGTGGTGTAATCCTGTCAGTCCACTCTTCTCCTGTGATGTTGGAGGTAATTCACTAGAGATCTTTGAGGTTGCAGTTACAAGAATCCCTAGTTGTTTGTCCTTCACCAATAACTATGGCTTCACAAACTGAACACTTGGAATAGCTAGGATTGCTGCTCCAAAGTCTTCCACTGGTCCTTGAAGGGTAGGATTGCCTCTTCACCAGCTCCACCACAAACAACAGTTCTTGACACCTAAGTGCTTCTCTGTCTTCAGCAGGTTTCTTATGAAAGAAAGTTTGAATCAAGTAAGTGATTCAGCTTTCAGCAGCTTGATCAGGATGAAATGATCAGCAGCTAGGAATCTTCAAGTGTGTATACTTGATGTAACTTGATAGCAGGTTACACTTGAAGAATTTACTAGATCAGTAGCTTTGAGCTCAGTAGCATCAGTAGGGTGATTTCTTGATAAGAATCTGATAGCTCAAGATTGATTGTTGTTTTTCATCAATTTTCATCATCTGTTTCTGTATCAGGGGTCTTCTATTTATAGGTGAGAATCCTTGTGACTTGTGTTTGAAATTCAAAACATACCCGTTTCAGATTTGTCCCCATCTTGACTTGCATTCTGTCCCTGTACATAGTACTGACACTGTTAATTTACTTTTTGATAGTTTTCAGACTTTCAACCCTTTGACTTGTATCCATTGGATAAAGCTCTGAATCTTTCCAACATTCCTTTATTCTTAACCATTGATTTGTTGACAAAATCAAGAGTTGTTATCTGTCCTTATCCTTGTAATATTCCAATGTAACCTTTGATTAAATCAAAATATATATTCAACAGATACTAGTGTGTGTAAGTCTGCTGAAATACTTGTCAGTCAACTGACTGAAGTTTGCTGTGTTTGTAAAACACTGCAGCTGACTTGTTTATATCTAAATTTTTGTTACGAAGTTAGATTACACCAATTTGAGCATAACTAAGTTCCGATCACCACTTAACTTATGGAACTTAGACCTTGTACACAAGGTATATGTAATCAGTTTAGGTCATCACAGACTTCCCTAAATTCTGATTCCATATCCTTGACTTTAAACACTAAGTTTGATCCCTTAGCCTTCAATAACTGAGTTTGAGCCCTCAGCCTTCAGTCTTCAGCAGGTTCCTAAACTAGTCTACTGACTCAGGTACCTTAATGACCAAGACAGGTCTGCTGATGAAAGTTAGCTGACCTTTTACAAAGCTTGTTTGATCAAACCTATACAAGGATCAAACTCTAATAAGCCTATACATTTGATCTAGACATTTTTTTGCCTTTGCCTTATAACAGCTAGTCTGGCACTCATCACTAAAACTTTAAAATATGTCCAACAATTTCTCCCTTTTTGGTGATGATGCCAATAACCTCCTTACGACAAAGAAAAAAGAGTAAAAACTAAAATACAGAACAAATACAGTCAATTCTCATTATAATAATTTTTGTTCATCATTATTACAAACTAGGTTTAGAAAAAGATAAAGAAATATATAAGTCTACTGAACTAGTTCCTCCTTTCTCTTTCTTGTCTCTCTTTCTCTTGTTCCTCTTGATACTCTCTTATATCTCTGACCATGTCTCTCATCCATTGATTTTCAATAAGGGAAAAATCAATATGAGGATTTACTTCCTTCCACCATTTCCATGCCTCAGGTAGAGTTAGATTGATTTGGTGTGCTCTGAATCCTATACACATGTACAATTGCTTGAACTCTTTGAATGACTCTCTTGCTGATGTAGTAGGTAGACTTCTTCCACCTCTTCCACCTCTACCACCTCAGTGTGAAGCTCTTAAGGCTTTGACTCTAGCTTCCCATAATTTAAGTCCCAAAAAGGAATTTAGCCCTTCATGAAAGCCCTTGTCATGGTAAGGTCTCCTCTTATTGTAGTATTGCTTCTTGTATTCTTTGAAAAGGTCATAAGTCAGCTGAAGTCTGCTAGGCGCAGGTTCTTTGAATGCATTTGTATCAGCCTCCCATTTCTTTTGAGCAAAAATTCTTGCAGCCTCTTTTGCTACTGCTGTTTGACTCTCTTCCCCCTTATTGACATCATCAACAAAACGGGAAAGCAAGCCATAAACACTCTCCTGTGTGATCACTAAGTTATTCAGTTGACCTTCCATAATTTCTGTTCTAGTGTCAACTGCAGTGATCCTTCCTTCTAGTGTTTGCTCCAGCAAATTCATCCTCTCAGTGACTTTAGGATCCAGTGCAGCATGTTGAAGTGTTCCAGCAGGGTCAGGCACAGTAGACTTGGGTGCCTCAACAAGTTTGTCAAGTTTCTTATGAATGGAGGAAAACTAGTCTTTCAAGAACTATTCCTTGATAGCATTGCCTTGTTTTATACCTCTCACATCTTTGGTTAGGTGAGCAAGAGCAAACTGAGTGGATGTGATATTGGAAGCAACTGTTTCAGTAGTCCTCCCACTATTTTCCACCAGGTTCATCAAATCTTCAAATCTTTGCTCTTGTCTGTCAAGTTGAGTTCTTAACTGTGTAATGTCATGTCTGACTATCCTCAACTCATCCAAAACATGTGCTGGTACTGCACCAGCCACACCTCCAGCCATATGTCCAGCAGCATCTTCAGCTGGCTCTTCAACATTGTACTGTGCCCTCTGTCTGCTGACAACCATGGCCCAACTCTTATCCCTTCCAGCAGGGTTAGGACCTTCTTCAACCATAGCACCAAAAATATCTTCCAAAATGGGATCTTGTGCTAGTTGAGGTTCCAAGATATGTTCTTCTTCAAACAATGGCACATATGCCTGTTGAGGTTCAGCAGCAACAGATTCTTCCTCAGGCACTTGGAACTCCTCATCACTGATGTCATAGTCCAGCAGCTGTTCATCCTCATTAACAGTAGTCTACTGACTATCCTTTCCTTTAGTACATTTTGCCATAGTAGGATGTACTATAGCAGCCTGTTCTTCAACAATTGCAGGGGTTTCCTCCAAACCCATTGTGAGTTCCAACCTTTGTCCAGGTGCTGTCTGATCCTCAGCAACCTGTACCTCCAGTTCCAACCTTTGTTCAGGTGATGTTTGTTCCTCATCAGCCTGAACCTCCTCAAGAAGTAATGGTGATCCTTCAAAACCCATCACCATGTCCAATCTCTATCCTATCACTGTTTGTTCCTCAGTGAGTAGGACCCTCTCTTCCACAAAAATAAAAGGAAAAATAGCCATATTTTCCTCTAGAAATCCTCTAGCATCGGTATTTTGCTGTAGAGCATCAGCAGATTTAGATAAGGTGTCCTGAGTATCAATCCAATCCTGATACTGAGCTGAATCTTCAGAACTGATATCAGGCTCACTGTGTTCAATAACCTTCTCCTCATCCAAATTTTCAGTCAGCTGATCATCAGGATTCACATCAGACTCCACAACCAAGAATGTATCAGATGGACCAACCAACCTGTTATCTCCAAAATTGATTCCATCATTGATTAGAGCCTCCAAATCATCTATAGTAAGATCTTCCAGATCTTCATCCATTTGATCAGTTTGCTGGCCCTCAGCAGACTTGCCAGCACCGGTAGACTGTTCTACTCTAGGTGCAGATGACAATGAAGTTCTACTGGATTCTCCTTGATGTGTAGGATGATCATCATCAGAGTCAGATGATGATGAATCATCACTATCTGGTCCATCCCTAGGATCCTGAAACATGATACTTCCTTCTCCCTTTTCTTTTTCAATGATTTCCATCAACCTCATTTCCAGCAAGGAAGTATTAACCGGGTCAAGTAGGGTTTCTACCTCTAACTTTTCAAAAGCCCATTCTTTAAAATCTGTCATTGGCTCAACAACTGATTTTTGTCTCTTATAGTAGCCAAACTTCTATTGAAAGTAATTAGCAACCAGCTTGAGTTTGGGATCAAAATATCCTTCTTTCCTTTTCTTTTCCTTCCTCTCAAAAGGTATTGATGGCTTTCTAGGTGCTGTTTGTTCAACTTGTTGTCCTTCAAAGGTCTCAACAAGCAGATTCAATGTTTCCTCAGCAGCTGCAACTATGTCAGTAGGTACCTCAGATTGTACATTTTTACCTACCACCTCCAATTGTTCCACACTTGGTTCCCCATGACTTGTATGTGTAACAGCAGTGTTGGACTTATTTCTAAGTTTTAGTGATGAGTGCCAGACTAACTGTTATAGTGCAAAGGCAAAAAGATGTCTAGATCAAATGTATAGGCTTATTAGAGTTTGATCTTTGATTAAGGTTTGATCAAACAAGCACTGTAATGGTCAGCTGATTTATATCGACGATCGGTCTATATCAGTAGGGTAGATAGGTCAGTAGACTAGTCAGGAACCCGCCGAAGACGAAGGGCCGAGGGCTCAAACTCGGTTAATGAAGGCTAAGGGATCAAACTTAGTAATTAAAGTCAAGGATATGGAATCAGAATTTAGGCAAGTCTGTGATGACCTAAACTGATTACATATACCTTGTGTAGAAGGTCTAAGTTCCTTAAGTTGGATGGTGATTGGAACTTAGTTATTTGCAAAAAGGTGTAATCTAACTTCACAAATAAAAGTTAGATAAAAGAAGTCTGCTGCATTGTGTTTTAAACATAGCAAATTATAGTTCAGCAGATTGATAGGTACTTCAGCAGACTGATGAACCTGCTGATATATATACCTCGATTAATTCAAGATTACATTGGAAGATTACATGGATAAGGACAGCCAACTACCTCTGATTTATCAAACAAATCAATGGCTGAGATTAAAAAGACGTTGGGATGATTCATGACTTTATCCAATGGTTACAAGTCAAAGGGTGGACATACTGCATTCTGTCAAAAAGGATTCTGACAGTGTCAGTCTTATGAATAGTGACAGAAAGCAAGTCAAATGGGACAACACCATGAACGGTTATATTTGAATTTCAAATACAAGTCACATGGACTCCTACCTATAAATAGAGGACTTTCAACTCAGAAAAAGATGATGAACTTTTCGAGAAAAATATAAAAGATAATTCTGAGCTGCAAAAACACCCTGTTGAACCTACTGAGCTTAAGGCTAATGATCCAGAGAAAATCTTCAAGTGTATTCTGTATTCAAGCTACATCAAGTTTACACACTTGAAGATCGCAAGCCGCCGATTATATCATCCTAATCAAGCTCACGCAACCGAATCATTTACTTGATTCAATCTTTATTTTACAAAAAACTGTCGAAGACAAGAAGCATCCGTTGGGTGTGAAAGATCGTTGTTTGTGGTGGAGCCGGTGAAGAGGCAATCCTACCCTTCAAGGACCAGTGGAAGACTTTGGAGCAGCAATCCTACCTGTTCCAAGTGTTCAATTTGTGAAGCCATAGTTATTGGTGAAGGACAAGCAACTTAAGAATCTTTGTAACAGCTACATCAAAGATCTCTAGTGAATTACCTCCAACATCATAGGAGAAGAGTGGACTGACATGATTACACCACCTGGAACCACTATAAAATCTGCCTACTTACTTTCTGCACTTACATTCTGCATTTAGTTTACTATACACATCAACCTACTGAATCTAGCAACTGAAAGCACACACATACACTACTGAGTATCTAATACTTAGTATCATATTTAACAACAAGTAATAAGGCTTAATTTTTGATATAATTCCGCTGCACAAATTCAGTAAACTCAACTGTCAGTAGACTACGTATATCGACGGGCTACTAAGGTGTCGACGGACTGCGAGTTATCGGCGAGTCTGCTTTGAAGTTGCTGAGTTTGTTAACTCCAAAAGTTTTAAGTGTTAAGTTTATTCACCCCCCCTCTAAAGTTAACCAAAGCCTTTTCAAGGGACCAACAATTGGTAGCAGAGCCGTGCTTCTGTTCTGAAGTAATCCTACTTGTTGTGCTTGTGAAAATACTTTGAGACTTTTTCAAGTCACTGATTTTCAAAGCTTTGCATCATGGATAACAACCAGTATGCTAGAACTATGCTGATGTGTTCTCTCGATAGATTTGATGAATATAAACGTCGAATGCAGGCTTACCTTGCTGCAACTCTTGATGAAATGATGGATATGCTGACAGATGGACCATTGGAGATTGCCAAGTCAGTAACAGTGGGTGATGTGACAGAGTACATTCCAAAACCAAAAAGAGAATGGAATGCTGAAGATAGAAAGAGAGCAAACCTCAACAATATTGCTATTGATATCATTTATAGAACCTTGGATAGCAATATGTACATGAAGGTTAAAGATTGCAAAAAACAACTAAAGAACTTTGGGACAAGATACAGTTGATCTGTGAAGGCCCTGATGCAATTAAGAAGAATAAAATCAGTGTGGCCAAGAAGAGGTTTCAAAAGTTCAAAATGCTACCAAATGAAACCATTGAGGAAATGGAGTCAAGATTTAATGCTATCCTAGATGAACTTACCCTACTGAGTGTAAGTTATTCAAAAGAAGAAATAAACTCAAAAATCTTGGAAGCATTACCTGACAAAGAAGTTTGGGAGATGAAAGTCAATGCAATAGAAGAAATGAGAAAGCTACATGAAGAGGATACCTTCAAATTATTCTCAGATCTTAAAGCTTATTAATTCAGCAAGAGATTGGTTCCTACCACTGAAAAAGAGGAACCAAAGACAACTGCATTGGCTGCTAAACATCAAGAAGAGACATCAGGAGCTCAAGATGATCTCATTGGATGAAATGCAAGAGCGGTTGCCCTACCGAGCAAGAAAATCAGGATGATGAAAGGTGGAAAGGGTTCTCCAAGGAATTTCAACAAGAAATTCAGTGAAAAGAAGAAAGAAGAACCAAAGAAAAACAATGATTATCTATGCTTTCATTGCAAGAAACCAGGACACTTCAAACCTGACTGTCCTGAGTTAAAACAAAGTAAGGAACCTGATTATCTGTGCTTCAACTGCAAAAAGCCTGGAAATTTCAGACCTGATTGTCCAGACCTACTGAAAACCAAAAGCCAACAAAGTAGATATGGCAAGAAGGCTATGGTTGCTGAAGATGAATCAGGGCATGAAGTGGAATTTGAAAAGGGAAATGAATCAGATGACACAGCATTGGTTGCTCAGATGGAAGATTATGCATTAATGGCTAATATGGATGAAACAGAGGAGGTACACAATACTATATCTGTTAGGAACATTTTATTATGTTTTGATGATGGCCATACTATCTGTTATAGCAAGCCTGAAATAAGTTAGAATTCTCTGTATAAGTCTTTACTTAGAGTCTGACATGTTGTATAAGTTGAGTCAGACAAGTATTGTACTAGTTGGTAGGATGGCAAAGAAAAAACAGATATTCGGCAGAGTGAAGCCAGCCAAGCACCAGTAGAGGAGCAATGCAGACATTAAGGGTCTGACTTGTAACCAAGGAAGTCTGTGATGACCTTGGACAAGTCTAATTTATACTACAAGCGATGCACATCAATATTCCAATATGGTGTACACTGATCTCAACCCAATCAAAGATCAATGAAGTACAAAGATTCTCCTCAAACAGAAACAAAGAAGAAAACAGTGAATCGGCAAAGCAGACTCACTTTCGGCTGAGTAAAGACGAAACGGTGAAGGAAAAGCTAAAATGGCTAAGTCAGAAGGATCACTCGACCGTTCTAAAAACGGCGAAGTAACACTCACCAGGTCAGATTTAATATATGATGAAGATTCAGAAGATCATGCATTAAATGCACAATCAATAGAGGATCAATCAAGGACGGATTTTCTGCTATACATTTGAAGAAAGAATCCGATCACTGAAATCAAGGAGAATGCAATCAAGGGGGAATCAAGAATAAAATCAAGGATTATTCCCTCATTAATATAGCCAACGGACGGAATTTCAAAATCAAGGTTATTCAAGGCTATAAATAGAAGGCATTGACAGACAGAGAAAAACAAGAAACTGAAAAGAAAAATCAAGTGAAAACTCTGTCAATTTGAAAAAGCCCTCTCTCTGAACTGACAAGGAAACATCTAGTGATCAACTCAGATATCAGAGCTACAAAGTCATACTTGGCACTGAGCTTGATCAACCAAGCGTGTGAATTACATTCACATCAAACTGAAGCAACTGAATCAGAGGCAATCTGAGAAGGAGTTGAATCTGTGATAGCTGTTGAAGGATTTTGATCTCAAGGAGCAGCAAGGAAGACTGAATCACTGAAGCAGTTGCAGTCAAGGAGTGATAGTCTTGTAGATTGTGAAGCTTGGGAAGCCAAGGACAATCTTACTATTGTATCTGTGAAAACAATAGTGAATTCCTCCGATCATCACAGGAGAAGAGTGGATTAAGTGATTACACCACCATGAACCACTATAAGCCTTGTGTCAATTTAATTTCTGCAATTTACTTTACATCATTTATTTAATTTGCCTACATCATAACTTATATCTGTGATTGTCTAAATTGATTTGAAAACAACATAGTAAGAAGGGACTTATCCGCTGCCCAAAAGCTTTTAAATAAAAGAAAAGTTTTTGAAACTCCACTATAGTCATTCACCCCCCCTCTGACTATAGTTTCACCCTTCTCTGGGACCAACAATTGGTATCGGAGCAGTGTTCCTAGTATCAGAACCTGTTCAGATCTAATTTCTGGTAACAAGGAGATCACTTATTTTCAAAGTAGTTTTCAAATATGAGTTTTCCATACGCTTACATTTATATCTTCATTTGCACTGATGGATTCCTCAAACTTCTTGTCAAAAGTACCTATTTTTAATGTTAATAATTTTGATGAATATAAAATAAGAATGCTATCTCATCTTGCAGCAACTCATGAAGAGATGCTGGATGTAATTAATGATGGATCAATCACAATCACTACTGTGGTAGGCACAGGAGCAAACCAAGGAAAGGAAATTGACAAACCTAAAAAGGATTGGACCAAGGATGACATGAGAAGAGCAAATCTGGACTTTGTTGCAAAAGACATGATCTTGAAGACCCTAGATAGCAACATGTTCATGAGAATCAAAGACTGCAAAACAGCAAAGGAGATGTGGGACAAGCTATCATTGATAAATGAAGGATCTCAAGCGAAAAGAAAACAAATTATCTCGTTGCAAAACGAAATTTGAGAACTTTAAAATGAAGACGGTGAATCCATTGATCAAATGGACAACGATTCTCAAGCATCATCAGTGAATTGCAACAGCTTGGACACATATATCCCCAGAAAGAAGTATGCTTGAAGATCTTGAGAGGACTACCTGAAAGATGGAAGATCATAACATCAGTAATCAGAGGAACAACAAATCTTGCAAGCACTGACACTCTGACGCTAATGTCCCAATTAAAAGCTCATGAATTCGAATTGAACGGTGAAGATGGTGCTCCGGCAGAGACACACAAAATCACTGCATTAGCTACACCCCAACAAAGTAACTTTTCCGAATGCATCAGCAAAGAGACACATGAACTAAAAAAACAAGTAGCTTTATTAGTTAAACGCTTTGATAGGTTTAGCAGAAAGAAGCCCTTCAATGGGAATTCATCATCAAACAAGAGGTCAAGCTCAAACAAAGATATGAATAAGAATGATGATGAATACAGATGCTTCAACTGCAACAAGAAAGGTCACTTCAAGGCTGATTGTCCTGAAGAAAATGACAAAGATGATGAAAAGAAGAAATACAAAGCATCTGAAAAGAGAAAAAGCAAGAAGGCACTCAAGGCAGAATCCAGCAGTGAAAAGAATGAAGAATCATCTGATAATGATTCAGATGATAGTCATGAAGAAGACAACTCAGAAAATGAAAAAGCATGTCTATGCCTCATGACCAAAGAACTGGATGAAGATAAAAGTGATAGCTCAGACACTGAGGAAACAAGCCTATGTTTAATGACTAAAGAATCAGATGAAATTGAGGTAACATCCAGTTCCTGTTCCTCATCAAATGCATCCACATCTAACACTGCACAATCTTCTAGTCTCCCATTAGATACAGCAGACCTAGTCCAAAATCTCATGACTAAATTTGATGAAATTGAAAAGAATCATGAAATTCGGAAAAGGAATGCAAGGATCTAAGAAAAGAGAATAAGAGATTAAAGAAAGAACTGGATAAAGCAAAAGCCGAATTAACCAAGAAGGAGACCTACTTAAAAGATCAACAAAAAGCGGATGATCATACATCCGTTATTAACGATCGCTTAAGAAAATCTCCTCACCGATAAAAGGTAACCACCGCACCACTAAAAGCACCGGCTTACAAACCCTCAAAAAGGTTTGGATCCGGATCCGGTCTTGGCTACAACAGTCAGGATGAAAGTAGGAATAATGGTCAACACAATTCTAAATCCAGGACCATTAATGGATCAAAATTTAGAAAGGGACAGACCATAGTTCCAACAGATCATCCTGTTCCGGTGAAGTCAAAACCTAGTGTAGTGAAACAGTAGACTAAATCCTCATTCCAGTCAATCAAGAAAAACAACCATCTAAAAGGTAAAGGCAGACTTTACCCTTCAGAGGATGATTGGAATGTTGCACCTCCAAAATACAGGAGGAAACCATTCCATAAAATGCATCATGTGTTTAAGAAAAACCAATCTGTTCCTAGACACATGAAGCAAGAAAGGTTTCCTACTGCATATTGGAAAGTGAAGAAGGATGTAAATGCACCAAAAGGAGAAGAAAAGTATCAGAATACCTTCAGTAAAAATTTTAGAAGCTATTCTGCCATGCCTTATACATATGAAGTTGATGACTTCAATTATCCAAAAAGAAGACCTTTTGGACACACACTTGGTATGGGAGGCATGATTGCTAACAGGTATGGACCCAAACAGTGTTGGGTACCTAAACTTAATTAATCTGTTTTGTAGGATGTCTGGTACATAGACAGTGGTTGTTCCAGACACATGACAGGAAACAAGAAATGGCTCACTGACTTCAAAGCTTTTGATGGACCCAAAGTCACATTTGGAGGCAAAGAAAACCCTGGAAAGATTAAGGGGGAAGGCATAATACTCAAGAACAATCTAAAGATTCAAAATGTGGCATATGTCAAGGGACTTAACTTCAATCTGATGAGCATCAGTCAATTCTGTGACAAAGGCTACAATGTGCACTTCAACAAAGAAGGATGCAAAGTGATTCACAACCAAACCAACACAAAGAGTTCTTGCGGGTAGAAGACAAGACAACATGTATGTGGTGGACTGGAGAACAGCTAAGGCAGAAACATGTCTACTTGTCAAGAATAAACAATCAACAAGCTGGATTTGGCACAGAAGATTAAATCACCTAAATTTCAAGACCATCAACAAACTATCAAAGAGCAAGTTAGTTGAAGGCCTGCCAGAGATCAAATTCAAGAAAGAAAGTCTATGTGATGCATGTCAGAAAGGAAAACAGATCAAAAGTTCATTCAAGTCAAAACCTTATCAATCTACAACAAGAGTTCTACATCCGTTACACATGGACTGTTTGACCAAATCACACCGGAAGTGTAAGTGGTAAGAAATATACTCTTGTAGTGGTGGATGACTTCTCAAAGTACACCTGGACCATTTTCATGAACAAAAAGAAAGAAACACTCAAGAAGCTACCGCATTTGCTTTGAGAAGACTCCAAAATGAGAAAGAGCTAAAGATTATCAAGATCAGATCAGATAGAGGCACTGAATTTCTAAATGAAATTATCGAACCTATTGTGAAGAAAATGGAGTGTTACATCAACTATCTCAGCGGGAACTCCACAACAAAATGGTGTAGCGAAAAGAAGAAACGAAACTCTCATAGAAGCGAGTTAGAACAATGATTGTTGAAGCATGCTTGCCAAAGAGGTTTTGGGTCAAGCAAAGAAACACAAGCATGTCATACACAAAACAGATCAATCATCAACAAATATCATGGAAAGACTCCACATGAAATATGGAATGGTAGAAAACCCAATATCTCATATTTTCATATGTTTGGATCAAAATGTTTTGTCTTAAACAGAACCAAACGCATACCTTTGATGAGAAGGTGATGAAGCAATCTTCATGGGATACTCGGACACCAAAGAAAGCATTCGAGTACTCAATAAAAGAACACCGGTGATTGAAGAATCAATACATGTGGTTTTTGATGAACCAAATACAAATGGTGAAGATCTTCAAGACCAAGAAGAGAAAGCAGCACAGAGGGAAATCTATACAAATTCAACCATACCAGCTACTATCCTGAATCATCATTTTGAAAATCAAGAGGAGCCACATATCAATACAACAGAAGAAGCACCTGAAGTTGAAGTTCATGCTCAGCATGAAGGTATGGAAGCACCAAGTGAAGAACAACTTCAACCGATCTAGATTGGCTAAGAGACCATCCCGAAGAACAAGTTATTGGAGATATTCACACAGGAGTTAGAACCAGAAGACAACTGGAGCACATGCTAACTTGCTTTCTATCAGAAGTGGAACCCAAGACCATAGATGATGCAATCCAAGATACAGATTGGATCATAGCCATGCAAGAAGAACTAAATGAATTTGAAAGAAATGAAGTCTGGGAACTTGTTGACAGACCAGATATGACCAACATCATTAGTGCAAGATGGGTATTCAGGAACAAGATGGATGAGCAAGGAACTGTTGTCAGAAACAAAGCAAGGTTAGTTGCAAAAGGCTATTCTCAAGCAGAAGGAATAGATTATGATGAAACATTTGCACCAGTAGCAAGATTGGAAGCAATCAGACTCTTTCTAGCATTTGCTGCATACAAAGACTTCAAAGTCTATCAAATGGATGTCAAGACTGCATTCCTAAATGGACTTTTGGAAGAAGAAGTTTATGTAGACAAAGTATACAAACTCAAGAAGGCCCTCTATGGCCTCAAACAGGCACCTAAAGCCTGGTATGAAACATTATCACAATTTCTGATCAAGAATGGATTCAACAAGGGAACTATTGACAAGACTCTATTCAAACTAGAGGAAGGAGCAAGCACATTGCTAGTACAAATCTATGTTGATGATATAATCTTTGGATCAGAGGATGAAAAGCTTTGTGAGAAATTTGCAAACCTGATGAAGAGCAAATTTCAGATGAGCATGATGGGAGAATTAAACTATTTCCTTGGCCTTCAAGTAAAGCAAATGAAGGATGGCATTTTCATTAGTGAAGCCAAGTACACAAGAGATTTGATACACAAGTATGGGATGGATACAAGTGGCACGACGACACACCAATGTGTGCCAGAGTCATACTTGGAAAAGATGAAGCAGGAAAGGATGTTGATCAGAAAATGTATAGAGGAATCATTGGATCCTTATTATACTTAACTGCAAGCAGACCTGATATAGCATTTGCGGTAGGAGTGTGTGCAAGATTTCAAGCTCAACCAAAAGAATCACATCTTCTAGCAGCTAAAAGGATAATCAAATACTTGAAAAACACCATAAATGTTGGAATTTGGTATCCAAAAGATGGAGGATTTAAATTGATATCATATTCAGACTCTGACTATGCTGGATGCAAAATAGATAGAAAAAGCAAAACTCCATATCTACATCAACGTAATGAAGCGCGAATATATATAGACGTTAGGTAGTTTGTGCACAGGCACAAGTACTTTGGATAAGACAACAAATAAGGGACTATGGAGTGGAAGAGAAAACAATTCCAATCATGTGTGATAACACAAGTGCAATATCTATTACTGAAAATCCAGTATTGCATTCAAGAACAAAGCACATTGATGTAAGACATCATTTCATCAGAGACCATGTTGAAAATGGGGATGTTATCCTAAAGCACATACCCACTGAAGTTCAATTGGCTGACATCTTCACTAAACCACTCAGTTATGAAAGATTTTTTATGTTGAGAACTGAGTTAGGAATGATTGAAATTGAATAAGTATCAAATAGCGGCTGACTGGAGTAATCGGCTAAGTGACTTCATCAACTGGTACACCCTTTGCCATTACAGGAGATGTAGCAGGTAAGAAACTGGTACCCAGCGAAGGTAACTTAACTGATTGTTAGGAACATTTAAATGGAGCAGCTCGGTGAAGAACTCATTGGATCGGCTAAGTAACCAGCCAAGGCACTTCACCGAAATAAAGACTTGGATAAATTAAAAGTGTGAACAAAATCAATTCTGATTACACGTGGAGAATAAGGAAATTATGGAGGATTATTCTGTGAAAGATTACACACGTGGATATCAACTTATGATCATGGAGGTAATTATATTATTTTTCGAATTATAAACTCCTCGATTCCCGGGCTCTATCATTACTTACCTCAAACCACTCCCCCATTACGCTCGAATATCGCAATTCAAATACACAAAATCATGCCATTATGTCACAAAATCTTTCCATATTCAAACCACGTTCACACTACCCAAATCACACTATATAAACAAGACTTAGAGATTTTCAGAAATCTTTACGCTCTCTTGCAAATTACAAACCCTACTCTTGCTTTTCTCTATTGCAAACTCAAGTTCATTTTCAAACCTCCTCTCATTTTTCAACAATGGCATCATCTTCCTCAAACACCCAAGCTGGGTATGAAAAATCGATTGCCACTGGCTCATTCTTTCAAGCAGAACACTACCTGAAACTGTGCAGAAATGATGAGAATGCCAAACGATTGGCAGCAGGTTGCGACATTCTAAAATTATCAACCTTTCTCAATCCACCAATAACTGAGGTTTGCTATGAAAGCCTCATCTCCTTCTGGAAATCTGTGAAATATGTCTCTGGACCCCTGGCTGAAGAAGGTGACAAGTTCGAAGAAGACAGGATTGTTGCATCTGTCAATGGTAAAGACGTGGTGATTACAGCAAAGGTAATTCGAAAACATCTTAAACTTTCCAATAAAGGTCAAGCGAAAGCGACATTGGTACCACAAGACTAGGACGATTTCTGGGCAACCATTGCCAAAACGGCAAACCCAGGATCCACAAAAGTCAATTGTCTTCGATCTGCGTTGAAGAAACCGTTCAATGAATTTAGTGCCCTAATTGGCAAAACCATTGAACGAAAGTTGGGAGCAAACAATGCCATTACAGAAATTAGAATGCGGCTAATGGGAATCATCTATAACCAGCTACAATTTAATTGGGCAAAATACTTCTTTTTGAGAATCAAAGAGCAAATCCAAGGTGAAGTAAAAGCAGGCGAAAAGGGGATAAAAGAGGGAAAGACAAAGAAAGGACAATTCTGGGTGAAAAAGTCATATGGGATACAGTTGCACTATCTGTTGCAATGTCTCAAAGTCCCCACTGTACAACTCCACAAACTGCATGAGTCCAAAGTCATGTTTACTTATGTTAAACAACAAAAGAAGGCAGGAGAAGGAAAGAGGAAGAAATCCACACACAACACCACTAGTCAAAGAAAGACACCAAAGGTTCGGCGAAGTCTGGAAAAGACGGACTTTGGGAAATTGATTGATGAAGAAGAAGAAGAAGAGGATTCTGACACTGAGGCAGAACAGCAAGAAGAAGAAAATATCAGTGAGGATGAACAACATCCTAATGAAGAAAACACTGGAGAGGATGAGGAATCTCCCGAAGAAGCTGTACAATTGTCTGCAGACGATATAGATGATCGAATTGCAGAATATCTTGAGTGGAAGGAAGGCGATTCCAGACAACAGCTTCAAGACTCAGACCGCATGCTTGCTGAAGAAGCATGGCTATTTGATTTTCTGGGAATCACAACTCTGGTAGGTGTACTTGATGAATCACCTCTATGGGACTTGGTTGATACAGCCAAAGCAAGGTTGCCCCAGACCTCTGGAAGACAGAGTGATGACTCCGACGATGGTAGAGATGATCATGATGATGGTGATGATGACAATGATGGTAATGATCATTCTAATGATGATCTTGACAAAGACAGAGAAGAGGATGCTCCTGCACCAGATGCAATTGATGACACTACTCTTCTCCGTACATTTTTAAACCCACAAGCATCCAACAAGTCCACAACTCCAGCAAAGACAGCCACTCCACCGCTGTCTGTGAATGTTCCAGCTGACAACACAAACATTGTGGACACTGGTTCAGCTGCTGCCACACCAGTCAAAGCAACCCCCGTCACAGAGATAGGGGGAACATCAGCTCAAACCACTCCAGCATACACATCTACCTAAGTTGTTGACGACTTGGAAATCGACGCAGATGTTACCCAACGTCAAGATAAGGTACAACAAACAGATCCAGAGCCAGCCGACATACGGGACAAACTCTCTCAGCTGCCCTCTGGCATTACAAATGAAACCTTTGAGAAAGCAGCAGATTTGCTGGCTGAAGAATTGGAGCAGCAAACCATGTATCTCAGATCCATGACTTCAACATTTAATGACAAAAGCTCCTCCATTGAACACAAGTTTCAGGCCATCGCAGAGTACATTGATGCACAAAACATTGTGGTTCAACAACAGGGAAATCTGATGAAGCAGCTTAACATCAATATCACTAACAATCTTGCAGGTCTAAGACAAAGATATTTCCCAAGAAAATGAATCACCGGCAAGGCTTTTGGCTCTAGACTTCGCAAAGTGTGAATGAGAAACTAAATGATCATAACAATAGATTCACATCTATTGAATCAAAACTTGACTCTCTGATTGGCACGGCAGAGGCCACAAACAGCATCTTACTCCAACAAAGGGATGATGCTTTGCCAAAAAAGGGAAAATCGGGATAAGCCCGAACTCGAAGGATCAACAATCGACCCCCAAATTTCACCGAAGAACAACGAGAGCAAGAGACAGAAATAAGGATCAGAAATGAAGCAGAAGAACAGCAAACAAAGGTCAGAGAAGAAAGAGAAAAGGCCCTAAAGGAACCTTGCATTGGATTTCCTCATCCTATGCAAAGAAAAGATGATGATAGAGACAGATCCGTCAGACAACAAAGGCCTGAATCTAGTCAGCAAAGCGGATCAGCTAGTCAACACAGACTCAGCACCAGAGGAAACACCAAAGAGGGCGGCAGCGGCTCCGGATATACGGGAACACGGAAACTTACACTGGTCACCAAAGCAAAGCAGAATATGATGCAGATGTACTGGACCATGTAAGAGAATTTTTCAGAGTACAGGAAGGACTTTATCCTCACTCCTCACAAGATGAAGCTTGGGCTGCTTGGCTAAGCTATCAGGATGAAAGGATGAGAACTGATATGGCCAAACTCTACAATGAAGTCAAAAGAGAGTTTGCACTTCTCAAACAAACCAACAACAAACCAAGCTCAACCATACCACTATCTGCAAAAGGACCAGAAGACTTGCCAGCTGAACAACAAGAAGAATTCAAATATATGGCAAAATTCTTCAATCCTATGGGAAGAATGGAGAAACAGGAGCAGTGAGCCTCTACAAAAGCCTCAAGTTTGCAGATTCACATATTGCTGAGGCTAGGGAAAGACTTGAAAAATATTTTGGAGAACCTAAGGCAAATGAGACCATGCCTGATTTCAACAGACTTTTTGCCAAAAGAGTTTTTCAGGGTGTATCTGAATACACAGCTTTGGCTTACTAGAAGTGGAAGTTTCCAGAAATTGATTGGAAAGACATTGAAGAGGTTCAGACTACAAAGTTCAAGAGGTACAAGGCTGAATTAAGCAAAATGTAGTTTGTAACATTTGAATAATGTTTTAGAACTTATTGCCCTATGATGGATGAATAAAATTGCTGAATTTGTGTTCTGTTGATTATTATGAAAATTTTGATTACTTATGTTCAGACTTATGAGGGTTTTTGGCATCATCAAAAAGGGGGAAATTGTTAGGAACATTTTATTATGTTTTGATGATGGCCATACTATCTGTTATAGCAAGCCTGAAATAAGTTAGAATTCTCTGTATAAGTCTTTACTTAGAGTCTGACTTGTTGTATAAGTTGAGTCAGACAAGTATTGTACTAGTTGGTAGGATGGCAAAGCAAAAACAGATATTCGGCATAGTGAAGCCAGCCAAGCACCAGTAGAGGAGCAATGCAGACATTAAGGGTCTGACTTGTAACCAAGGAAGTCTGTGATGACCTTGGACAAGTCTAAGTTATACTACAAGCGATGCACATCAATATTCCAATATGGTGTACACTGATCTCACCCCAATCAAAGATCAGTGAAGTACAAAGATTCTCCTTAAACAGAAACAAAGAAGAAAATAGTGAATCGGCAAAGCAGACTCACTTTCGGCTGAGTAAAGACGAAACGGTGAAGGAAAAGCTAAAACGGCTAAGTCAGAAGGATCACTCGACCGTTCTAAAAACGGCGAAGTAACACTCACCAGGTCAGATTTAATATATGATGAAGATTCAGAAGATCATGCATTAAATGCACAATCAATAGAGGATCAATCAAGGACGGATTTTCTGCTATACATTTGAAGAAAGAATCCGATCACTGAAATCAAGGAGAATGCAATCAAGGGGGAATCAAGAATAAAATCAAGGATTATTCCCTCATTAATATAGCCAACGGACGGAATTTCAAAATCAAGGTTATTCAAGGCTATAAATAGAAGGCATTGACAGACAGAGAAAAACAAGAAACTGAAAAGAAAAATCAAGTGAAAACTCGTCAATTTGAAAAAGCCCTCTCTCGAACCGACAAGGAAACATCTAGTGATCAACTCAGATATCAGAGCTACAAAGTCATACTTGGCACTGAGCTTGATCAACCAAGCGTGTGAATTACATTCACATCAAACTGAAGCAACTGAATCAGAGGCAATCTGAGAAGGAGTTGAATCTGTGATAGCTGTTGAAGGATTTTGATCTCAAGGAGCAGCAAGGAAGACTGAATCACTGAAGCTGTTGCAGTCAAGGAGTGATAGTCTTGTAGATTGTGAAGCTTGGGAAGCCAAGGACAATCTTACTATTGTATCTGTGAAAAAAAATAGTGAATTCCTCCGATCATCATAGGAGAAGAGTGGATTAAGGGATTACACCACCCTGAACCACTATAAGCCTTGTGTCAATTTAATTTCTGCAATTTACTTTACAGCATTTATTTAATTTGCCTACATCATAACTTATATCTGTGATTGTCTAAATTGATTTGAAAACAACATAGTAAGAAGGGACTTATCCGCTGCCCAAAAGCTTTTAAATAAAAGAAAAGTTTTTGAAACTCCACTATAGTCATTCACCCCCCCTCTGACTATAGTTTCACCCTTCTCTGGGACCAACAGTATCAATTAACACTCCTGCTGGAAGTGATTGTGAATCAACTTGTGGTTCAAATCCTAGAAACTCTTACAATGAAGAAGCTTTGGATGCCATCCTCAATCAACTGAGGAAAATAAAATCTGGTTATGAGATTGTGAAGGCTGAAAAAGAAGCTGTTCAAGTAGAAGTTGAAAGATTGAATGCTGAATTAAGGATTCTCAAAGGTAAAGAGAAAGATGTTGGACAAAATCAGTATAAGCCTGCTGAACATCCAGTAGCTTCTAAATCTGCTGAACCATCTTGTTCCTCTACTGCATACAAATCTGGAAAGCCTTATGGTGATAGAACAGGGCTTGGATTTGGAACTCAACAATCCAAAAAGAGTGGATCCAGTAAGGCTACTGAACCTAGTACCAGAATTGGTCCTAAGTTTGTACCTGCACAAGATCCAACTCCTAGTAAGGTTGCTGAGACAGTAAAACCTACTGAGAAAGCTTCAAGGAAGCAAAATCAGAAGTCAAAGAAGTCAACAGCTCCTAATAAAAAGAATAAATCCAAAAATAGGACTGCTATGCCTTCTAGACCTACTGATAACATACCTGCTACTAAGTCCGCTGGACCACAAAAAGGTAAAAACCAGAAATATTCCAAGGATAAGAATCCTAAAACCAAAAATGTTAATCATTCTAGGGATACTTATCTCAGGGGGAAAGGTAGATTGTTTCCTACTGATGATGATTGGAATATTCCTGCCCCTAATGCTAGAAACAGCAAGTATATCCATGCTGCTAGGGTAAAACCTAAGCAATGGAATCAGCAAAGGACTCAGCAGAGGGCTTATACAAGACCTCAGCAGGGACCTCAACAGACTTCATACTATAGGGCTGTTCCTAATGGACATCAAACTAATGGTTATGCCAATGCTTCTGACAACAAGAATCACTTGAAACAACATTATAAACCAAAAGGCCAGAAAACATATGTGAATCCTACACAACCAACTGTTAGAACTTATGGATGTGTAGAATACATGTATGAACCAAAGTATGATACTTTTAGGAGAAGACCTTATGGAAACATCCCAGGGGTCATGCTTACCACTGACCATTATGGACCCAAACAGGTTTGGGTACCTAAAATGTATTAACTTTGTTTTGTAGGGTGTCTGGTACTTTGACAGTGGATGGTCCAGACATATGACAAAGAATAAGCACTGTTTGTCAAATTTTATGGCAAAGGATGGTCCAAGGGTGAATTTTGGCAACAAAAATACACCCGGATATACAAGAGGATATGGCACACTTGTGAGGAATGGACTTACAATCAAGAATGTTGCATATGTGGAAGGACTGGACTACAACTTGCTGAGCATTGGTCAATTCCGTGACATGGGATACAAGGTCACTTTTGACAAAAACAATTGTATTGTCATTAGTGAAAGAGGTGATCAAGTTGTATTGGCTGGTAGAAGACAACAAAACATGTATGTTGTTGATTGGTCTACTGCAGTTCCAGAAACCTGTCTGATTGTGCATACCAAGTCATAACTTAATTGGTTATGGCACAAAAAGTTGAATCACTTAAATTTTGATGACATCAATCAGTTGGTGAAGAAGAAACTGGTGATTGGTTTACCTGAGATCACATTCAAGAAAGATACTATATGTGATGCATGTCAGCAAGGTAAACAGACTAAATCAAGCTTCAAATCAAAGACTAAGCATTCAACTAATAGAGTCTTGGAGCTGATGCATATGGATCTATTTGGACCAGTTACACCAACAAGTGTTATAGGAAAGAAATACACCTTAGTGGTTGTGGATGATTATTCTATATACACTTGGGTGGTATTTATGAACAAGAAAAGTGAAACACTCAAGAAGATGCCTGATCTTTTGAAAAGGTTACAAAATGAGAAAAGTTTAACAGTAGTAAAAATCAGATCAGACAAGGGTACTGAGTTTCTCAATAAAGTTATAAGAGAATACTGTGAACAGAATGGTGTACTACATCAACTTGCTGCTGCTGGTACACCTTAGCAAAATGGGGTTGCTGAAAGAAGAAACAGGACTTTAAAAGAAGCAGGAAGGACAATGATTTGTGAAGCATTGCTGCCTGAAAGGTATTGGGCTCAAGCAGTTAATACGCATGCTATACACAAAACAGAACATCAGTGAACAAAAAGCTGCTGAAGACACCTTATGAAGTCTGGAATGGAAGAAAACCCAATATATCTTATTTCCATCCATTTGGAAGCAAGTGTTTTATCTTAAATCATAAGGAACATTTGAAGACATTCCAACCTAAATCAGATGAAGGGATTTTCTTGGGATATTCTTCAGTCAGCAAGGCATTCAGGGTACTGAACAAAAGGTCACTGAAACATGAAGAAACTATCCATGTTGTGTTTGATGAACCTAAGTTCACTGGTATGGAAGATGAAGTTTGTGAACCTGCTGAGAACCTACAAGTCACTGATCCAGATTGTGGTGAAGTTTTGGAAAGGTTTAATGACTTAAAAGTTTCTGATTCTGCCCCTGCTAAACACCCTGCTGGTGACACTACTGATGCAACAACTGAAGCAGTTCAAGGATCTGCTAAACCCTCTGTTGAAAATACAGCAGACCCTACTGAAGATGAGGTTCCTGAGAATCAATCTAACCAGAATTCACAATGGTTAAGGGATCACCCTGCTGAACAAGTCATTGGCAACATTCAGCAAGGTGTAAGGACTAGAAGACAATTAGAAGCAATGTTTACTTGTTTTCTATCTCAAGTTGAACCCAAAGTTGTTGAAGAAGCAATTTCAGATCCAGATTGGATAATTGCTATGCAAGAAGAATTAAATGAATTTGAAATAAATCAAGTTTGGACACTAGTTGAAAGGCCTAGTCATGCAAATATCATTGGCACTAAATGGGTATACAGAAACAAACTTGATGAATCTGGTACCATTGTAAGGAATAAGGCCGGACTAGTTGCAAAAGGCTATTCTCAAGTCAAGGAATAGATTTTGATGAAACTTATGCACCCGTTGCAAGATTGGAAGCTATCGAGATTATTCTTGGCACATGCTTTTGCATATAAAAACTTCAAGGTATATCAAATGGATGTCAAAAGTGCATTCTTGAATGGCATTCTAGAGGAGGAAGTGTATGTTCAGCAACCTCCTGGATTTGAAGTTAAAGATCAAGAAGATAAAGTGTATAGACTCAATAAAGCACTTTATGGCTTGAAACAAGCACCAAGAGCATGGTATGAGACTCTATCTCAATTCTTGGTGGACAATGGTTTTACAAAAGGCACCATTGATAAGACTCTTTTCAGAATCAATGAGAAGGATAGCACCCTGCTGGTACAGATTTATGTTGATGACATAATCTTTGGTTCTGAAAATGAATTGCTATGTGAGAAGTTTGCAAATCTAACGAAGAGCAAATTCCAAATGAGTATGATGGGAGAAATGAACTACTTTTTGGGATTGCAAGTTAAACAGATGAAAGATGGAATCTTCATTCATCAAACCAAGTACACCAAGGAGCTGCCGAAGAAGTTTGCTATGGGAAACATCACCAAAATATCAACTCCTATGAGTACAAATATCAGATTGGATAAAGATAAAGAAGGCAAAGATGTTGATCAGGCTTTATACAAAAGGATGATAGGCAGTCTGCTGTACCTTCCTGCCAGCAGACCTGATATATCCTTTGCTTTGTAGGAGTTTGTGCCAGATTTCAATCCAAACCTAAAGAAAGTCATTTAGGAGCAGTCAAAAGAGTTCTCAAGTACCTAAAAGAGACTTTGGGAGTAGGGATATGGTATTCCAAGGATGGAAGCTTCAAAGTTATGTCCTACTCAGATTCTGATTATGATGGATGCAAGATTGATAGAAAAAGCACAACAGGAACCTGTCAGTTAATGGGAAATAGACTGGTTTCCTGGTTTAGCAAGAAACAGAACTCAATATCAACTTCCACTGCTGAAGCTGAATACATTGCTGCTGGAAGTTGCTGTGCACAAGTACATTGGCTAAGACAACAATTAAGGGATTATGGAATTGAAGAAAAAGAAATTCCAATTATGTGTGACAACACAAGTGCAATTGCTATCACAGAAAATCCTGTTTTCCACTCAAGAACCAAGCATATTTATGTGAGACATCATTTTTTAAGAGATCATGTTGAGAAGAAGGATGTGGTGGTTCTGTATATCCCTACTGAAGTTCAACTTGCTGATATATTCACTAAACCACTTGATAGTGATAGATTTGCTAAACTAAGGACTGAACTTGGAATTATTAAAGTTGACTGATAATCAGCACTGTACTGGAATTCACCAAGGGGATTAGTCTTTTCTATGTTGGGTGAGCTCACTTAGAAGATTAGTCATTGGTATCAACAATTCCATGTACTTATGTTTGGACAATTGAGCAAATGAGGTTGCCAAGGGGATTGGTCTTTGTCATGTTGGGTGAACTCACTTGACAGATCAGTCATTGGTATTAAACTTCATCTTGTATTATCAATTGAACAAAACTAGAAGGAATAAAAGATCAGAGAAGTTACTCTGTCAGCAGGCTGCTGAAGCATCTTTATCAGTAGGCTGCTGAGCCAACCCTGCTGATGACAAGTCTGCTGAATAATACGTTACACAGTCAAACTTACTAAAGTCAAAAAGCAGATTGGCGGGATATTTATTTTATCCTTTATAACCACAGTTAACACGATCCAACGGTTACAAACGTTATGGAGAAGTAATGGGCCACGTGTCAAGGTAGCATTCACTCATATTAATCGTGGTTAATGTGGATGTACGTGCACTGACAGTTACAACCACACTATGTCTATATATACAGACCTATACACAGAAGATACTCTCTACTTCAAATCTGTTATATCTCTGTTTTTAAACTGTGTGAACACAGATTTACAAGCTATCTTCTTCATCCTTTTCTTTTAACAATGGCGGAAAAGGTTGATGTTCAAATTGGAACAAGCCAAAGTGTGAGAGGTTTTGTTGTTGATGCTATTAACCTTGGTCGAAGAATAAGGAGATATGAAGGCTTGGAGAATGTACTGAACATAAGATTGGAAACAATCTCTTACACAAATGTTGTCAATTTTTGGAAGAATATTGTGATAAAAGAAGGAAGAGAAGCATTCAAAACCACTGTAAATGCTCAAGAAATTGACGTTTCCTCAAACCTACCGAGGGAAGTTTTTGGTTTTGAAGAAGTTATAGATGCTCCTGTAAATCCTGAGGAAATGGGGTTGTCAAAGATGGATCTTGTTGACAAAATCAAGACCAATGAAGCCACCAAATCAATTCCAGGTATTAATGTGAAACACATTGGGTATGAGTACAACCTACTGAGCAAAATCATTGCTAAGAACATATTAGGACTGGTTGGAAGTATGGATACTCTATTAGGACCTAAGATAGAGCTGCTGATGATTATTTGCAGAAGTATGAAATTTGATTGGGCTGGATACTTTATCCACTACATGAAGAAAGTAGCCAAAGAAGAAAGAGAAGGGAAAAGGAAATCCAAGGCCTTACCCTTAGGATTAATGGTTCAGGCCCTGCTGAATCATTTGGAAATTCCTGATGTTGCACCTGAGAAAATAAACCAATCCAGATACAAGAAAGAGATTGACTATCTTATCCCTGGTCTGGATGATGATGAAGATGGTGTTGCTGAGGCTGCTGATAGTGATAATGATGGAGATGATGGTGATGCTGGTGGTGAGCAGGTCAAGCAAACTACCAAGAAAACCGTAAAACCTGCTGCACCAAAGAAGACTACTGAGAAAAGAAAGGCTACTGACACAAGGAAGATAACAGAGGTGTTAAATCCTAAAAGAACAAGAAAGCAAACAACACAGACTGCTGAGTCTGCTGAGGGTCCAATTGATGTGGAAGCTACTGACCCTGCTGTAGTTGAGAAGAAGACTGTTGCTGAGATTTTGAGGGAGCAACAGAAAGAAGGAAGTAGAAAGAGGAAGTCTACTGTTATTGATATTGAAGAGGATGATCCACTTTCCAAAAGAATGAAGGAAATTGCCAAGAAGAAGAAGAAATATGGCAAGGGGAAACAATTGAAAGTTTTGGAGGCTCAAAGGGAACATGAAGAAGAAGCAGTAGAAGAAGAAGTAGGAGAGGCTATTTATGCTGAACCATAAACAATTATCAAGCCTAATGAGGATGCAGAGGTTGTTATTGAGCAACCTGCTGGAGAGTCACAGCAGACTACATAAACTGAACCTGCTGTTGAAGTTAGAGAATCCTCACCTGCTAAGGCTGTTGAGCCTTCTGAACCTGCACAAGTTGTTGTTGAGCAACTTGTTGAAGAACCACAAGCAAACAACCGAGTCTACCCTTGCTGTGGAAGTGGAGAAATTGGTACAAGACCCTGCAATTCCTGCAATAGTTCAGGGGGAGAACAGTCTGCTGTTAACCCTGCTGATGAGCATATAAGTCAGGGGGAAGAAAGTGTAGTGCATATGGAGGTAGTAGGCACAAATGTACAATATGAGCAACCTACTGACCTTCATACATCTATTGAAGATACTTTGAGTTTGCTTGTTGGGACCTTTGGAGGTCATCAAGCTACTGAAACATCTCCCAGAAGACCAACAATGCCATTTGAGAGGCATGTAAAGAAGAAGAAAGATGATTTTGTTGATCCCAAACTTCAGTAGGTGGCTGATTATTTTCAATGGAAGTTTGGTTTTTACAAGAGGCAAAAGCCAGCTGCAGAACCTATGACTGATTTTGAGGAGTGGGCTTTTGACAAGTTGGGAGTGGAAAATTTGTTGGATCTAGTTGATACCACTATGCTGCAATCAAGATTGATGGACATTTTTGAAGATCAACAGAAAGAAGAGGGTATCAAGTTTAGAGACCCCAGAGATGACAGTGATGACTCATCATCATCAGATTCTAGAGGTGATTATCCCTCTGGACCAGGAGGAACCAGTGGGACTGCAATGTTAAATGAACCAACAGTACAACAGTCCACTGATACTGGTAGGTCTGTTGAGGGCCAGCAGACTGGAGAGATGGATGAGGATCTGCAGGATCTCACCATGGATGATCTGGAGGCATTGATCAATGATGGAATAAGTGGTGCTGCAAATAGGTTGGTTGGTGAATCCTCTACTTTATTTGTTGAAGAACCTATTGCACAATCTGAAGATCAACAGAGTGCTGATTTGGATGAAGAAATGATTGCTGATCATAATGAACCTGATGCTAGTTCAGAGGACTCAATTCAAATCAAGATGGATTTGACACTGAGGACACTCTTACTAAAACTGCCACTATCCTAACAAAGATTGGTCATGCTGAAGGATTTCAAGTGGATAATGAGGCTGTATTCAATCCTCAAAGAGTGGAACATGAGGTTCAGGCTGCTGAGGTTCAAACAGCATCTGAACAAAGGTTGGAACAGGAGGTTCAGGCTGCTGAGGTTCAAACAGCACCTGAACAAAGGTTGGAACATGAGGTACAGGTTGCTGGGTTACAAACAGAACCTGGACACAGGTTGGAACAATCTTTGGGTTTGGAGGAAACCCCTGCTGTTGTTGTTGAAGAGGCTGCTGTAGTGGAGCCTACTGGAGTCAAGGCCACTATAGGGAATGATGGTCAACAGTCTGTTGTTGTTGATGAGGATGAGCAACTGTTGGACTATGACTATAGTGATGAAGATTTTTCAAGTGTCTGAGGAAGAAGTTGTTGCTGATGAACCTGCACAAGATCCAATAATGGAGGATATTCTTGGTGCTATGGTTGAGGAAGGACCTGCCCCTGCTAGGAGAGATATGAGTAGAGCAATGGTCATCAACAGACAAAGGGCACAATATAATGTAGAAGAGCCTGCTGATGGAGCTGCTGGAGAAATGACTGGTGGAGTACCAGAACATGTTGTGGAAGAGTTGAGGGCTGTCAGAAATGACATAACACAATTAAGGACTCAACTTGACAGACAGGATCAAAGATTTGAAGAACTGATGAATCTAGTGGACAACAACAGACAATCTACTGAAACAGTTGCTTCAAATTTCACATCTACTCAAAATGCTGTTAATGATCTTATTCTAGATGTGAGGGGAATCAGGCAAGGAAATACACTAAAGGAAAAGTTTTTTAAAGACCAACTTGCATCTATCCATCAAAAACTTGATAAACTTGCTGAGTCACCTAAGCCTGCTGAGGCTGCTGGAACATCTTAACCTGCTGGATTGGATCCTAAGCTTACTGAGAGGATCAATCTACTGGAGGAAACTTTGCAATCAAGGATTACTGCAGTTGATACAAGAACTAAAATTATGGAGGGACAACTGAGTAACTTGATTAACACATAGGAGAGTGTTCATGGCCTGCTGTCCCGGTTTGTTGATGATGTCACTAAGGGGAAGAGGGACAAACAGCAGTAGCAAAAGAGGCTGCCAGAATTTTTCACAAGAAAAGATGGGAGGCTGATACTAATGCATTAAGGGAACCTGCACTTGGCAGACTTCCACTTACTGATGATCTCCTCAAACAATACAAGAATGAGTACCACAACAAAAGGAAACCTTATCATGACAAGGGATTTCATGAAGGTTTAAACTCATTTCTAGGCTTAAAGTTTTTGGAAGCAAGGGTTAAAGCCTTGAGGGCAAGTTATAGAGGTGGAAGAGGTGGAGGAGGTGGAAGAAGTGGTAGAGGTGAAAGGAGTTTGCCTATCACAAAAGCAAAAGACTCACTTGCTGAATTCAAAGAACTTTACATGAGATTAGGATTCAGAGTAAATCAAATTAATCTCATTCTACCTGAAGCATGGAAGTGGTGGAAAGAAGTGAATTCCGACATTGATTTCACACTTATTGAAAATGAATGGATGAGAGACATGATTGAAGAGATAAGAGCCTATCAAGAGCAAGTGGAGAAGGCAAGGGAAGACAAAGAAAGAAGACAGTAGATCAGCAGACTTTATATGCTTTATCTTTGCTGTATCTAGACTGTAATAATGTGGACAAATGTTTATAATGAAAGATGACTAAATTCTTATGTTTTTTTTTAAAAATATTTTTGCTTTGCTGTTAGGTGAAGGTAGTGGCATCATCACCAAAAAGGGGGAAATTGTTGGACTTATTTCTAAGTTTTAGTGATGAGTGCCAGACTAACAGGTTCATCAGTCTTGATCAAATGTATAGGCTTATTAGAGTTTGATCTTTGATTAAGGTTTGATCAAACAAGCACTGTAATGGTCAGCTGATTTATATCAGCAGACTGGTCTATATCAGTAGGGTAGATAGGTCAGTAGACTAGTCAGGAACTTGCTGAAGACTGAAGGCTGAGGGTTCAAACTCAGTTAATGAAGGCTAAGGGATCAAACTTAGTAATTAAAGTCAAGGCTATGGAATCAGAATTTAGGCAAGTATGTGATGACCTAAACTGATTACATATACCTTGTGTAGAAGGTCTAAGTTCCTTAAGTTGGATGGTGATTGGAACTTAGTTATTTGCAAAAAGGTGTAATCTAATTTCACAAATAAAAGTTAGATAAAAGAAGCCTGCTGCATTGTGTTTTAAACACAGCAAATTATAGTTCAGCAGACTGATAGGTACTTCAGCAGACTGATGAACCTGCTGATATATATACCTCGATTAATTCAAGATTACATTGGAAGATTACATGGATAAGGACATCCAACTACCTCCGATTTATCAAACAAATCAATGGCTAAGATTAAAAAGACGTTGGGATGATTCAGGACTTTATCCAATGGTTACAAGTCAAAGGGTGGACAGACTGCATTCTGTCAAAAAGGATTCTGACAGTGTCAGTCCTATGAATAGTGACAGAAAACAAGTCAAATAGGACAAAAAACACGCTTATTAGGACAATCACGAGCATAATGACCTCTACCACGACACCTAAAACAAGCCATATCACGTGCACGTTCAACACTAGGAGTACCCTTTTCACGCATGTCTTTTGTCTTAGCATCAGAATAAGGATAATTCAATTTACGTGGTTTAAAATCATCTTTAGGACGTGTATTAGGCTGATTGGAAACATTAGATGACGAAGATGTAGTACCTCGTCCAAAAGAAGAATAAGTAGAGCGAGTGTTACCATAAGAAGCTTTATATGCAGCCCGTTCAGCCAAGCGTTTTTGCACCATGATTGCACCTTGTAGAAGCTCGGCTTTGGTGCGATAATTCAGCAATTCGACGTGGCAAGCAATATCGGGTCGAAGGCCACATTGGAAACGCTGCATTGTCGCTTCATCATCCTCTTCGACATTGGCTTTAAGCATAGTGAGGCGTAAATCTTCATCAAACTCCTCTACAGTACGATTTCCTTGACGTAACGTTTGCAACTTGCGGAGCTGATCCCTATAGTAATGAGTAGGTACCCATTGTTGCTTCATGATCTCTTTGAGTACCGCCCATGAAGTGATCTCACCATCACGTCTTCTTCGACGTTGGGCCTGGAGTTGGTCCCACCAATGCATGGCCGTATCGGTAAACTCCATCGTCGCAAGTTGTACCTGTTTAGCATCACTAAAATTTGTGCAAGATAAAACTTGAGAAACTTTCATCTCCCAAGCTAAATACCTGTCTGGATCAGCCTTACCATCAAACGGTGGAATTTTGTATTTCACATTACGTGAATCGTCATGTGGGGGAATTTGGACAGCCCCAGCATCGTTGGGAATGAGATCTCGACCTGCATCAACAACACGGTTAGGTGGGGGGGAGTTACCTCGGTTGGCCGTAGACGTATTTCGAGTGTAAGTGCATGGATGGCATTCAGAACGTCCTGATGTTTACGTTCATATTCAGCATGGCGACGTTGTGAGTCGTCACGAACTGTGTCAATTTTATCAGACATTTGAGCATTTGCTAGAGCCAGTGCTCGTTCAATTTTGTCAGACATTTGAGCATTTGCTTGAGCCAGTTCTCGTTCAAGTTCATCGGCAATATCTTGCCGCGTGGTTTCGTTTGCACCGAGCAATTTTGTCGTCGAGAGCTTTCCGGAGTAGTTTATCATCAGCCATAGCGTGAGGCTTATGGTGACTTAACTCACGTTCACTCGTGTTTAACTCACAAAGAGAAAAAAAAATCTATTTTTCCCGCCAAATTTCGTGGAAAATGAGGCAAAAATTTTCCTGGTAAAATCAAATTTTGTTCCAGGACTCCTGACACCGTACTAATCACGAAAACACAAAAAAATTTCTTGCCTATTTTTCCCGGCAAATCAAAAAATTTTTTTTTTTTTTTGAAAAAGAGTCGGCCTTACAATAAATTAAAGACTTTACGGCAAATCAAGAAGTAAATGCTGAACAGAAATATTGATTAATTGAAATCGAGCTAGTCCAAAAAAACCCGATTGATTAATATGAAAATCGAGCTAGTCCAAAAAAACGCGGCGAAGAAATTTCCAAACAATCCGTCCTAATTAGGGTTCTTGGATTGCATCTAGGGTTACGAAAAGAACGACAATTAGGGTAAACGGCGGCTGCGATTAGGGTTCTTGGGAAACAAGAACGCCGACTTCAACTCCGGAAAAACGCAGACATTTTCTCGTTAAAAAACGCAAGACGGCGTTGTTGTTGCTTTAATCGCCTGAGCTCTGATACCACTTGATAGCAAACTGATTGTAGGATCTAGATCAAAGCTTCGACTTTTATTGATTCGGCAATTGACTAAAGCTTATACGAATTCGAGCTAGGGTTTTTCGATCTGATTGTATAAAACGTGGACTATTTGGAAATAAAACAAAAGTAACAAAAATAATCAATCACTGATTATTGCCTCGTGATAATCCTATCTCAGGAAAACCACCCAACTATTCTATCTCAGAATAATTGAAAGAAACTCCAATCTCTGAAAAGTTTCTCGATTTAAAAACTAAGGTTTAATCTCCAAAATAATCTGAATAATATGTTCAAGTCTGACAACTATAAATAGCAAAATAGAAACCTAATCCCTAAAGAAAGAAGGCGCCACTTTATCAGTTGGGCCTGAATATTAACTTCCTAATTAAATAAAAAGGCCTAATTAAAAATAGCATAATTAAAAGTCCATAAAATAATCTGAATTTAATAAGCATAGGCGTCCCACACTTGGGCTTCAACTCATGAAGCCCAATCAGCAACAAATAGGCTTAAAGTAGTTGGATCATCAATCCTCAAAACCTCATTCTCCTTTCCAACATCTTGGACCAGCTTTGCATAAGCTTCTCGAACCTTCTTCTCTTGAAAACGTGTGATAGGGCCATCTCGAACAATAATAGGATCCTTGGGCTTGTGAACGCGTGGCTGATCATCTTGGATTGCATCACATGGGGCGCCACATTTCCATCAATTTTAATAGAAAATGTCTTTTCTATTTTACATATTATTTACCAAATAAATAATATTGCATATTCATCAAATAGACCAACTATTTAATTTATTCTCGAGGTTCCATAAAACGAGAAAACTCGCGTGTTAGGAGTCAACCCGGGGACCATGGACCTATAACCAGTAGCTACAATAAATTGAATAAAATATTCTTCAAACAAAATATTTCTACTCAACTTATTAATTCCAGTTAAGCCACCAAAAATACGAAACTGAACTCTATCGATTATAGATATAACTTATTCTCAGAAAGTTGAGTCAATAAGTGTCCATTGATATAATCATTACATACAGACTAACCCTTCATAGACTATCCGTAACGAAGCGGGATTATTTCCGTAAACCTTCTTCACTACATCTTATCCTTATTTACCATTAACCCACTAGTGATCAATTGTTCATAACCAATACGAACTCAGCCGATCGATCAGTTTCAAGGATTAACAAATAAGGGGATTGTTTTTCTACTTCCCGTAGGAAGAAATGGATTCTATATGTGTGAGACACACACTTCTCACTCATTCCAGAATAGTCCCAATGTGAAAGTGATTCGAACCGCGCCTCTTAGGGATCCTTAAGGAACACATCAAACCCTATCTTGAAACAAGCAGGCGTCTGTAATCACTTCAGGATTAAGGTTAATCCATATACAATAATCTTGTGATTTAATAAGATTTCTCAATCACGGAATTATATGAGAAATGCAGATTAATCGGTCCAGTCCTATATGACTACATGATATATAAATGCCCCACTTAGATAACCAATATTGACGGTCCGGATAAGACGTTCACACCCTAAAGTGTTCTGGGCGCATTAATGGTGGTTTAATCAATAGACCCCATACTTTGATTAAGTTCACCATGGACTAATAGTTCAAGTGTATCACCATAAACTTAATCCTCTCGTGTGACACACATAATTTATATGGCTACATATGATACGACTTGGGGTTTTCAGCGGTATATTACATATAAGCACGAAGAAAATAATAAGATGAGAATAAATCTGTCATTTATTAATTATAAAAAAAATTACAGAAATTGTCTTTCGGGCGCTACTTCCAACAATCTCCCACTTACCCGTATAGATAAGAAACAATTGTCTTTCGAGCACTACATCCAACAATCTCTCTCAACAATTAAACAATTAAGAATCAGACATCTCCATTTAATTATGTCTACACATAAGATTTTCTAAATAATCTCTGATACCACATGCTGGATATACAGAAACCCGAATCCGGATCCGATCCATAATTGGATCGTCAGATCTGATTCACAACACCGATCGAGACGCTCGATCTTGCACAGGGGAAGCTACGAATTAAATTCATATGTGATTTACCACGATTTAATTCATATGATTAATTAATATAACTACAAAATAGTTAAATATTTACCCAACAGAAGAGAAGCCGTGATCTTCCGGATTGTATCTCCAATTGACGACTGGTGGACGTCGATTCTCGTAGTAAAACCTCCTCGAGTATGCCTAAGAAAAACCCTAGTTTTTTTTTCTCCCAATGGCTAAGACAAGAAAACAAAATTTCTCTCCTTTATTCCAAAAAAAATATATGGCGTCCCTTTTTTTAAAAAATAAATGGCGTTGGATTCATCTGGTTTAATTTTGTGTTGGGAGAAACTCTCTTTTTATAGGAAAATAACTAATAATTTGAGATTTTATCTTTTACACACATATTTATCTTTTCCTTTAGGAAAATAAAACATTTATCCAATAGGAAAATAAATTTCCTATTTATCCAATAAGAAAACTAATTTATTATTCATTATTATTTAACACATAAATAATTATATTATCCACATTATAATTAATTAGAAGAAAATTTATTTTCCCAAAACCAAAAAAATATGGCGCCATTTTTTAAGCCATTTGGGATAATAGAAAATGTATTTTCTATATTACATATTATTTACCGAATAAATAATAGGGGGAATGAGGGAGAAGGACAAAAATATTTCATCAATTGAGTAGAAGGACGATATCTTGAAACTTTTGCATAAAGGACAAAACTATTTATCAAAATTCACTTGTGTTCGAAATTCACCGTTGTTTAAATTCACCGCCGAAATTCACGTCGAAATTCACTAATTTTCAAAATTCATTGTCGGGATTCAATTTCACTATCGAAATTCACCGATTTCGGGATTCACTCGGAGATTCACCGATTTTCGGGATTCACTTGAGGTTGTCCTTCTCACAAAAAAATATGTAGTTGTCGAGAAATTTCCCATAAATAATATCTGCATATCAATAAATAGACCAACTATTTAATTTATTTTCGAGGTTCCACAAAACGAGAAAACACTCACGTGTTATGAGCCAACCCGGGGACCATGGACCTATAACCAGTAGCTACAATAAATTGAATAAAATATTCATCACACAGAATATTTCTAGTCAACTTATTAATTCCGGAATTACGCCACCATAAATCCGAAACTGAACTCTATCGATTATAGATATAACTTATTCTCAAAGTCTCGAGTCAATAAGTGTCCATTGATGTAATCATTACATACATACTAACCCTCCATAAACTATCTATAACGAAGCAGGAATAATTCCATAAACCTTCTTCATTACATCTTATCCTTATTTACCATTAACCCACTAGTGATCAATTAGTTCATAACCAATACGAACTCGGCCGATCGATCAGTTTCTAGGATCAACAAATAAGGGGATTGTCTTTCTACTTCCCGCAGGAAGGAATGGATTCCATATCAGTGAGACACACACTCCTCACTCATTCTAGAATAGTGCCAATGTGAAACTTATTCGGACCGCACCTCTAAGCGATCCTTAACAAACACATCAAACCCTATCTTGAAACAAGTAGGAGTATGCAATCACTTCAAGATTAAGGTTAATCCATATATGATCATCTTGTGATTTAATAAGATTTCTCAATCACGGAATTATATGAGAAATTCAGATTAAATCGGTTCAGTCCGATATGACTACATCATATATAAATGCCCCACTTAAATAACCAATATCGACGGTCCGGATAAGACGGTCACACCATAAAGTGTTCCGGGCGCATTATTGGTGGTTTAATAAATAGACCACATACTTTGATTAACTTCACCACAAACTAACAGTTCAAGTGTATCACCATAAACTCAAACCTCACGTGTGACACACACTAAGTTATATGGCTACATATGATACGACTTGGGGTTTTCAACAGTGTATTACCTATAAACACGAAGAAAATGATAAGATGAGAATAAATCTATCATTTTTTAATTATAAAAACAAATACATAAATTGTCTTTCGGGCGCTACTTCCAACATCATAAACCTGCTGACAACACTGACTGCCTGAGCCAGATCAGGCCTAGTGCACACCATGGCATACATCTGACTTTCAACTGTACTAGGATAAGGAGCTCTTGACATGTATTTGTTGGAAATAAAATTTATGTTTTGATGATAATTCATCATACTTATTCAAAGTATTATCTTAACCTGATTGATGAAGTGCTGAAGCTAGCTGTTATAGTGAAAAGCTAAAAGATGTCTAGAACTGAATGTTTAGGTTTTACTAGAGTCTGATAATTGTATAGATTGTATCAGACAAGCACTGTAATAGTTAGTGTGCTGTAAAACTAAAAACTGGAAGACATTCAGAAAACTGGAAATCATCAAGATAAACAAACTGACTCATGATACACCTACATTAAACTGAAGAAGATAAGTTCGCTGAGGGACACAGACTCAGTTGTCTTATCTAGAAGATGAAGAACTGAGGGTTCAAACTCAGTTATTGAAGATTCAAGAACAGAGGGTTCAAACTCAGTTATGAAAACTATGTCGAGACTGTAAAGTTAGACTTCAGGCAAGATTGTGGTGACCTGAACTGACTTTATGGATCTTGTATGAAGACCTAAGAATCATAAGGACAATGAATTCTTAGAAGATGATTCGTCATGGTGTACTCTGATTAAATCAATTATAATCAGATGAAAAACAGGAGTACTGATATTTGAAGAAGAGTAAAATCTCAGTTAACGCTCCAAGTCAGTCAAGAAACTGACAAGTGATAAACTCAGTATAAAACTGATAAGGATACTCCGTTTTACATGTCAGTCATCCAACAAGCTGATAGTATAGTGGAACGTTATAAAGGAAGCAATTTTATTGGATGAAATACTGACACACCAGAACGGTCAAAAATATATCCGTTACAAAATAGACGTTGATACAATTCGAATTCAAGCCAAATGAACGTTGGACCTCACACTATAAATAGAGAACTTTGCACAAAGAATAAATAACAATACGAGGATTAACAAGTGCATTAGTCATTTGAATTGCTATCATCTCTGCGCTATAACAAGATCATATCAAGAAATTCTTCAAGTGTTCAAAATACACAGAATTTATCAAGAATCAGACACTTTGAAGAACCACAAACAAGAATCAATTTATTGATTCTCAGCCCAACTTTGATTCTACATCAAAGGTTTAGACTGTGAAGCAAACCGGGAAGGTTTTGCCAAGGACAGTTGTTACAAGCAGTCGGGTAGACTGTGTTTATGGTGGTAGCTGGTGAAGAGGCAATTCAACCCTCCAAGGACCAGTGTTCAAGCAATTGAAGAGCAGCAATTCTACCTGTTCTACAACTGTCTAGATAGTGAAGCTAGGGATTAGCCAAGGACTATTGTTTAGGACTTTTTGTAACAGTTCACCTCAAGAAGTTCTAGTGGAATTTTCCTCCGCACCAGGGGAAGAGGGGACGTACAGGATTACACCACCTGGAACCTCTATAATATTCGCCTTATTTACTTTACGCATTTAATTATTTACTCAGCATTTACTTACAACATTTTGATAGTTGATTGTTATACACTTCACAGTTCACAAACTGACATTCATCAGATTCAGTTTACCACACTCAGCTTTCATAAAAGAATAACAAGATCAAGAAAAAGGCAAGAATTATATCCGCTGCCGGTTGACTCAGTTTTTGCTTAAGTCAGTTTGACTTAATCTCAGCTCAGTCAGCTTAACTCCACACAAGTTTTTAACTGAACCATAATTTGCTTAAAATCCAGTTTAGGGAAACTTTTTGGTGACAAGTTTATTCACCCCCCCCCCCTCTAAACTTGTGTTAGCCTTTCTAAGGGACCAACAATTGGTATCGGAGCAGTGTTTCTTTGACAAGATATCATTTGCTCTATATCTCCTCTAGTTGTTCTCATTTGAAATCTCAGTTCCAGTTGATTTACTATCAGTCTTCACTCACTCACAATGGATAACAATCAATATGCAAGACAGATGCTTATGTGCAACATGGACATATTTGATGAATATAAACATCGAATGTAGGCTTTTCTAGCAGCTACTCATGATGAAATGATGGATGTACTCACTGATGGACCAATTCAGATCACTCACATGCAAACTGTTGGTGGAGAGCAAGTTCGAGTTGCAAAGCCTAAAGCTGAATGGACTAGTGATGATCGCAAGCGAAATAATCTCAACAATGTTGCTATGGACTTTATCCTCAGAACTCTTGACAACAACCTTGAAGGTGAAAGAATGCACAACTACCAAGGAAATGTGGGACAAACTACAACTAGTTTGTGAAGGAACGGATTCAATCAAGGGAAACAAAATCTCTGTTGCAAAACAAAAGTTTGAGAATTTCAAGATGAAATCTGGAGAGACCATTGATCAAATAGAGACAAGATTCAGTCCTATCATGGATGAATTAGATCTTCTCAAGATTGAATACTCAAAGAAAGTTATCAATACAAGAATCTTGAAGGCATTACCAATGTGCTGGAAAATAAAGTTCACTGCTATGGAAGAATCTAGAAGACTTGACATAGAGGATTCATTTAAATTCTTCTCAGATCTGAAAGCCAATGAATTCAGTGAAGATTTTACAAGTACAGCTGCAATAATCAAAGCTCTAGAAAAACCAAAGACCACAACACTTGCAGCAGCATCAAATGATAATCAAGAAAACTCATCAAGCAATCTTCATGAATTGGATGAGATGGAAGAACAGATGGCTCTAATGATGAACAGAATTCGAAGAATGAAGAGTGGACACCCAGTCACTCAGAAGTTCATCAAGAGGACTCCTGAGAAAAGAAAAGACGATGAATATCTCTGTTTCAACTGCAAGAAACCTGGACATTATAAAGCTGAATGTCCAGAACTGACCAAGAAGACTCCACCAAGAAGAATTGGTAGAAGAGCACTCCTTGCTGGAGATGAATCAGATTATGAAGCTGGTACTGAAAGACTATTAGATGACACAGCTTTAATGGCACACATGGAAGACCCAAATGAGGTATGTGAATCCAATTCTAAATACTCTTCAGCTCAAATTTCCATGCAAAATACGTGTTCTTCGACTGCTAACTCCAATCCAAAAAATCTAGAATTAGAAGAAACACTTGACGAATTGATGAATCAGCTAGTAACTATTCAATCTGGTTATGAATCAATTAAAGCTGAGAAAGAGAATCTAATTCTTGAAGTTGAAAGATTGAAGTCTGAACTATAAATGTTGAAACTGACCAAAACTGATAAAGAAAAGATTTAGTATCAGCCTACTGCATCAACAGCAACAACTGAATCATTTGCTCAATCAAGTTCAGTTACTGGATTCAAATCAGGAAAGTCGTATGGAGACAAGACGGGTTTAGGATTTGATGCACAGAAATCTTCCAATGATAGAACCAGCAAAGCTGCTGAACCTAGTACCAAAACTGGTATTAAGTTTGTAGCTGAGCAACTTCCACAAACTGAGAAAATTGTTGAACCAGTAAAGCCAGTATCACAAAGGATAAATCAGTTTTCCAAGAAAACAACTGGATCTACCAACAAGGGTAAACCAAATGGTAAATCAGCTTTATCTCAAGAAAACCGAACTGGGAAATCAACTACCAGATCCGCAAAAACCAATCAAGTCAAGAACCAGAAAAATTACAATCAAAATCCAAGAATGTCAATCATTCAAAGATTCACACATTCAGGGGGAAAGGAAGATTATATCCCACTGATGGTGATTGGAATTTTACTGCATATACTAATAAAACTGTTAATAGCAATCATTTCAGACAGAAAACTTATCACAAGTTTCATTCCAAAACTCAGCAGAGAGCTAATCTCAGTTCTCAGCAAAAGTTCCAGTACCAAGGTCAGTCCAGACCTCAGTACAAAAGGAATGATGGTTATCATTCAGGTTTTAATAATAGAAAGCATGATGGAAATAAGTTTCAGTCAAAAGATCTGAGAGATCATATAAATAAGACACAGTCCAAACATAGACACTATGGGAGTGTGGCTTACATATATGAAAACAAGTGCAACAATATCCGAAGAATACCTAAAGGATATATCTCCAGAGTTGTACTGACAACTGACCACCATGGACCCAAACTAAGTTGGGTACCTAAAATTATTTAATTTTTATTGTAGGATATATGGTACTTTGACAATGGTTGCTCTAGGCACATGACAAAGAGTAAAGACTGTCTCAGTAATTTTATTGAAAAAGATGGACCAAAAGTTAATTTTGGAAGTAAAGACAAACCTGGATACACCAAAGGTTATGGCACCCTAATCAGGAATGGACTTACAATCAAGAATGTATCTTATGTAGAGGGATTGCACTACAATGTATCTTATGTAGAGGGATACAAAGTTATTCTGCGTTGTCGTCAGCGAATCTGCTTATCAAGTTGTCTTAGCCGGAAGGAGAAAAGAAAATATGTATGTAGTAGACTGGACAACAGCCGTTGCTGAAACTTGTTTGCTTGTGCATACCAAATCAGAAATCAGTTGGCTATGGCACAAGAAACTGAGTCACCTTAACTTTGATGACATCAACACACTTGTTAAGAAACAGTTAGTCATTGGACTACCGGAAATCTCATATAAGAATGACAGCTTATGTGATGCTTGTCAACAAGGAAAGAAAACTAAAGCAAGTTTCAAGACCAAGTCTCAGCATTCAACAACCAGACATCTGGAACTACTACACATGGATTTATTTGGACCTATCACACCAATTAGTATCAGTGGAAAGAAGTATACATTGGTGGTAGTAGATGATTTTTCATGGTACACTTAGGTAATCTTTTTAACCAAGAAAAGTGAAACCAAGCAAAGACTTAATGAATTACCCAAGAGACTTCAAAATCAGAAAGGAGTATCAGTTGTGAAAATAAGATCAGATAAGGGAACTGAATTCCTCAACAGTGTGATTATTGAATATTGTGAAGAGAATGGTGTTTTACACCAACTTGCTGCCACAGGAACACCTCAATAGAATGGTGTAGCTGAAAGAAGAAACAGAACACTCAAAGAAGCTGGAAGGACTATGATCTGTGAAGCAAAACTACCTGAAAGATATTGGGCAGAAGTAGTTAACACAGCTTGTTACACACAGAACAGAGCTCTCATGAACAAAAGGCATGAGAAGACCCCTTATGAAATTTGGAATGGAAGAAAACCAAATGTTTCCTACTTTCATGCTTTTGGAAGCAAATGTTTCATACACAACAATGGAAAGGATCAACTTCATGTTTTTCAGCCCAAAGCTGATGAAGGAATTTTTCTAGGATATTCAAGTGTCAGCAAAGCTTTTATAATACTAAACAAAAGGACACTCAAGCATGAAGAATCAATTCACGTGGTATTTGATGAACCAAACTTCCCTGGTGAAACAACTGAAGAAAGACCAGAACCAGTTTCTTAGTCTCAGTTACCAGTCTTGCCAGAATCAGTTGTTGTTGACATTGGAAGACTACAAATTTCAGAATGTTCAGATCTAGATCAGTCTCAGTTTCCAACTACTCAACAAACCACACCTGAACTACATGTTTCTGATCCAACTGAAGAAATTCAAGAACCAACTCTTGAAGAACCAGTCGAACAAGATATAGATCCCTTGATGCAAGCACCCACGTATCAATGGATGAGAGATCACCATGAAGAACAAGTTATTGTTGATACTCAAACTGGCGTTCGAACAAGACATCAACTAGATGCAATGATTGCATGTTTTCTATCTCAATCTGAACCTAAGGAAATAGAAGAAGCTTTGAAAGATCCAGATTGGATACTAGCTATGCAAGAAGAACTGAATGAGTTCGAAAGAAATCAAGTATGGGAATTGGTAGAAAGACCAACTCATGTGAATATCATTGGAACCAAATGGGTTTTCAAAAACAAACTTGATGAAGATGGAAATATCATCAGAAACAAAGCTAGACTTGTAGCTAAAGGATACTCTCAAGCAGAAGGCATAGACTTTGATGAAACCTACGCACCAGTTGCAAGATTAGAAGCAATCAGACTATTTCTTGCCTTTGCAGCTCATAAGAAATTCAAAGTTTACCAGATGGATGTTAAAAGCGCATTCTTGAATGGAATTCCTGAAGAAGAAGTATATGTTCAACAACCACCTGGATTTGAAATCAAAGATCAAGCTGATAAAGTTTTCAGACTAAGGAAAGCTCTTTATGGACTAAAACAAGCACCAAGAGCTTGGTATGAAAATCTATCTCAGTTTTTAGTAGATAATGGATTCATCAAAGGAACTATAGACAAAACATTGTTCAGAATGAGAAATGGTGAAAACACTTTACTTGTCCAAATTTATGTTGATGACATTATTTTTGGATCGAAAGATGAACAATTATGTGAGAAATTTGCAAGTTTGATGAAAAGCAAATTCCAAATGAGTATGTTGGGAGAATTGAATTACTTCCTTGGATTACAAGTTAAACAATTAGATGATGGAATTTTCATTCACCAAACCAAGTATACAAGAGAACTTATCAAAAAGTTTGGTATGGAAAAATCAACTGGAATTTCTACACCAATGGGGACCAACATCATATTAGATGAAGACAAAGAAGGCAAACATGTTGATCAAACACTTTATAGAATGATGATTGGAAGCCTACTCTATCTCACAGCAAGTAGGCCAGATATATCATTTACTGTTGGTGTATGTGCAAGATTTCAGTCAAAACCAAAGGAAAGTCATCTCACAGTTGTGAAACGAACCTTGAAGTATCTAAAAGACACAGATGGAGTTGGAATATGGTATTCAAAAGAAGGAGAATTCAAGCTAATATCTTATTCAGACTCAGATTATGCAGGATGCAAAGTGGACAGAAAAAGCACATCAGGCACATGTCAGTTACTAGGAAATAGACTTGTGTCTTGGTTTAGCAAAAAGCAAAACTCAATCTCAACTTCTACAGCTGAAGCTGAATACATAGCAACTGGAAGTTGTTGTGCTCAAGTTTTATGGATTAGACAGCAATTAAGGGATTACGGGATAGAAGAAGGAATGATTCCCATAATGTGTGATAACACAAGTGCAATTGCAATCACTGATAATCCAGTTTTACACTCAAGGACAAAGCACATTGATGTGCGTCACCACTTCATAAGAGATCATGCAGAGAAAAAAGATATCACAGTTCTTTATGTACCTACTGAAGATCAGTTGGCAGATATCTTCACAAAGCCTTTGGACAAAGAAAGATTTGCCAAACTGAGAACTGAATTGGGGATAATCAAAGTCAGTTGAAGCCAGAAATTCGTCGAGGGGATTAATCTTTGTTATGCTGGGTGCGCTCACTTAACAGATTAGTCATTGACATCAACAATTTCAAACTAATCAACTAGAACTGACAGAATTCACTGAAACTGAATAATTTGACGAAACTGAAAGTTACTTCTAAAACTGACTTCAGTCGCAGTTTCTATCCCAGTCAAATTAAGTCAAAGGTTGACAAGATAAAAGCGACAACGGTTATATCTCATTTAATAACGGCGGTTTACTTTTGTCAGAATATGATGCGTATACACCCCATTACTGTCAAAACAGTACATGCCTTGGTTACCCAAACCATCATGGAATTTGAAAAGTTGTACTCACCAACCGTCAGTACACAACCCTATATATTCAACCCCCATTCACACTTCATAAAAATCAAAATCAGATTTTTCAAACCCAAATTTATCTCAAATTCAATCTCTGTGTTCACACCCAGACATGGCCACTTCAAAGATATCACAAGAAGAAAGACTAATAACAGAGCTAGATGAATTTTCATTCGAAATTTATGAAGCTATGTGTCAAAACACTCTGTTAGCAAGTCACATCTGTGAGAAGATTCAAAAACAACCAGGATTAAGAAATATTCTGGAGGTTACATTCAAAGAAAAGCGTGACTTGAAAGGTATTTTGCAGTTCTGGCAAAATATGCGTTTAGTAAGAGACTCCTTAATGACAACAGTTCGTGGAGATCGCATTGCTATCAATGAAAGAGTCTTGAGGTCACTTTTTGGCTTCACAAATTCATTTATGACATCAACAGATTTGTCTACTCTACCATTGGATAGGGCTGCATTTCTATAGCGACTAACTTTTTCTACGGAACCAATAGAAATTGGTATTCATATTGACAAAATCAAGCTAGAATTTGGACACCTCAGCAGATGGCTCAGCAAGCATGTCATTGGAAAATCCAAAAGAATCATTACACTATCTGAAGAGAATATTTATCTGATGAACATAATTTGGGATGAAATTGAATTCAATTGGGCAGGTTATATAGTCAATCAGATAAAGAAGCAGCATTTAGCCGAATTAGACAGTGTACAAAGAGCTCAAGCTGAAGGTCAGGCAACTGTTGGTAGATTTCGACTGAAGAAAACACTCAATGGAATCATTCAATTCTATCTGGAAATACTTAAGGAAGGGAAGCAAGCAAGGCAAGATGCAGGTACAAAGGAAATCACAACAAAAACAGGAACAACTTCCCAACCTGAAGCCGGTCATAAAACTGTGTCTCAGCAGGAAGCTGAACACAGAGGAATCAAGCGAAAGGTAGACTCAGCAAAAGAAAGATCAGTTGTAAGATGTTTGTACCCAGAACAATCAAGTAAGACAGCACCAACTGAGGGGGAACAACAACAACAACTGACAACTGAAGTTACAAGGAAAAACACTCTTGCTGATAATACTTCTCAATTACAACATCAATCAGTTCAGCAATCAGCCCCAGTTTTTGAAGCTGATAAAATTGTCAGACTAATGAAGATGAAGCTTAAACTAGAGGATTCTCGTGATGCTAGTCTATAGACTGAAGAAAAATTACTCTTGGAGAAATTGGAAATCAGAGATCTATATACACTATTTCCTATATCAGAGTTTCTTGAAAACTGTTTCAAAAGGTTAACTGAACTAGCTCAAAGGAGAGAATCATTCACATCATCTGTTCCCAAAGACAGTTCAAGGCGAAAGGATGATGATGAAGATGATCATACAAGGAAAGAAGCTGATGTGACTACAGTTTTCCATTCAGAAACTCAACCTCTAGCACCGCAAACTATATGTCAGCAAGAAGAGTTGCCAGTTGGAAATCAGACAACTGACACTCAGCAAGCAGCTGATAGAACTGATAATCGACAACTGATGATTATTGAAGATATCATTCAGTCTAAGGATCTAACTGAAACAACATATGATCCTTCTGACATCCTAACAAAGGATGAGTTGGCCAAAGTTCATGAAAACTTAAGAATTGTACTCAGTCACAGGGATGCACAAAACGACCTTCTATCAAACATTTATAGATATCTAGATTATAGAACTAGAACAGATGTTTCAGTTCATGCAAGACTAGAAATGATCCACAAATCCAGTTCAAGTTCTGCTTCAAAAATTCTGTTACTAAAATAGAAACTTGAAGACTCAACCGTAGTAGATAGGGAAACTCATGCTCAGGCTCACTGGCATATGAATCAGCACATCTACGGGTTAGAAACTCAGCTTAAGGAAGTAATTGCTTCTCAGCAACGTATATCAGCCGACCAACAGGCAACGCATGCCTTGGTAGATCAGCTGTATGATGCCAAAAAGGGGGAAGCTGAAGAAGAAAAGCTGAACTTACTTAGAGAAATGAAGCGACTTGAAGATGAATTGGAAAGATACAAATCAGATCCTAAGTTCTTAAAGAAAGAGCTAACTAATGAGCAGCTTATTGTGAAATACAGTCAACCTGGAGATCGGAGAGCTACTCTTACAAAGGATCTGTGGATGGAGTTTGTCAAAGATCACAATCCTATCAAAGCCAAGTACAAGGACAGGACAACTGAAGAATCCTTGAACTACTTCTTATCTGATGTATCCTCAAAGCAGAAAATGGCACAATATAAGAAGAATCAGAGGATTGAAGACAAACTGAAGATTAAAGACAAAACTGAACAGATGAAAGCTTATGTAGTAGAATTTGAAAAATACTACTTGAAAGAATCAGACTTACCGAAGTTATTTCTATGGAGAAGATGGAAAGAAGGACGTCAAAAAGCACAGAAAAATCTTAGTCTTTAATCACAATTATTTGGACTAAAATGTAACTATTCCAGTTTTTGCTCATTCTAATGAAATCATGTTTTCCTGTTTTACATTGTTTTACATTGTTTTGATCTTTAAGCTTTTCTTTTAGGAGAGTTTTGGCATCATCAAAAGGGGGAACTTGTAGGAAATTTTTTTTTACGTTTTGATGATAATTCATCATACTTATTCAAAGTATTATCTTAACCACATTGATGAAGTGCTGAAGCTAGCTGTTATAGTGAAAAGCTAAAAGATGTCTAGAACTGAATGTTTAGGTTTTACTAGAGTCTGATAATTGTATAGGTTGTATCGGACAAGCACTGTAATAGTTAGTGTGTCTTAAAACTGAAAACTGGAAGACATTCAGAAAACTGGAAATCATCAAGATAAACAAACTGACTCAGAATACACCTACATTAAACTAAAGAAGATAAGTTCGCTGAGGGACACAGACTCAGTTGGCTTATCTAGAAGATGAAGAACTGAGGGTTCAAACTCAGTTATTAAAGATTGAAGAACTGAGGGTTCAAACTCAGTTATGAAGACTATGTCGAGACCGTAAAGTTAGACTTCAGGCAAGATTGTGGTGACATGAACTGACTTTATGGATCTTGTATGAAGACCTAAGAATCATAAGGACAATGAATTCTTAGAAGATGATTCTTCATGGTGTACTCTGATTAAATCCATTATAATCAGATGAAAAACTAGAGTACTGATATTTGAAGAAGAGTAAAATCTCAGTTAACGCTCCAAGTCAGTCAAGAAACTGACAAGTGATAAACTCAGTATAAAAATGATAAGGATACTCAATTTTACATGTCAGTCATCCAAAAAGCTGATAGTACAGTGGAACGTTATAAAGGAAGCAATTCTATTGGATGAAATACTGAGACAGCAGAACAGTCAAAAATATATCCATTACAAAATAGACGTTGATACAATTCGAATTCAAGCCAAATGAACGTTGGACCTCACACTATAAATAGAGGACTTTGCACCAAGAATAAATAACAATACGAGGATTTAACAAGGATTAACAAGTGCATTAGTCATTCGAATTGCTATCATCTCTGCGCTATAAAAAGATCATATCAAGAAATTCTTCAAGTGTTAAAACTACACAGAATTTATCAAGAATCAGACACTTTGAAGAACCACAAACAAGAATCAATTTATTGATTCTCAGTCCAACTTTGATTCTACATCAAAGGTTTAGATATGAAGCAAACCGGGAAGGTTTTGCCAAGGACAATTGTTACAAGCGATCGGGTAGACCGTGTTTGTGGTGGTAGGCGGTGAAGAGGCAATTCAACCCTCCAAGGACCAGTGTTCAAGCAATTGAAGAGCAGCAATTCTACATGTTCTACAACTGTTTAGATAGTGAAGCTAGGGATTAGCCAAGGACTATTGTTTAGGACTTTTTGTAACAGTTCACCTCAAGAAGTTCTAGTGGAATTTTCCTCCGCACCACAGGGAAAGAGAGGACGTACATGATTACACCACCTGGAACCTCTATAATATTCGCCTTATTTACTTTACGCATTTATTTATTTACTCAGCATTTACAACATTTTGATAGTTGATTGTTATACACTTCACAGTTCACAAACTGACATTCATCAGAATTCAGTTTACCACACTCAGCTTTCATAAAAGAATAACAAGATCAAGAAAAAGGCTAGAATTATATCCGTTGCCGGTTGACTCAGTTTTTGCTTAAGTCAGTTTGACTTAATCTCATCTCAGCCAGCTTAACTCCACACAAGTTTTTAACTGAACCATAATTTGCTTAAAATCTAGTTTGGGAAAAGTTTTTGGTGACAAGTTTATTCCCCCACCCCCCTCTAAACTTGTGTTAGCCTTTCTAAGGGACCAACAGTATTCCTTCTCATCTACTGACTGTGAAGCAAAAATTGACAAATGAATATTTGATGCCATAGAAGTATCTATTGGCTTAGCAGCTGACATGCCAAACTTTGACAAAATCTTCTGTATTGTTGGACATATTTTAAAGTTTTAGTGATGAGTGCTAGACTAGCTGTTATAGGGCAAAGGCGAAAAGATGTCTAGATCAAATGTATAGGCTTATTAGAGTTTGATCCTTGTATAGGTTTGATCAAAGAAGCTTTGTAATAGGTCAGCTGACTTTCATCAGCAGACCTGTCTAGGTCAGTAAGGTACCTGAGTCAGTAGACTAGTTTAGGAACCTGCCGAAGACTGAAGGCTGAGGGCTCAAACTCAGTTATTGAAGGCTAAGGGATCAAACTTAGTGTTTAAAGTCAAGGATGTGGAATCAGAATTTAGGGAAGTCTGTGATGACCTAAACTGATTACATATACCTTGTGTACAAGGTCTAAGTTCCATAAGTTAAGTGGTGATCGGAACTTAGCTATGGTCAAATTGGTGTAATCTAACTTCATAACAAAAATTTAGATATAAACAAGTCAGCTGCAGTGTTTTACAAACACAGCAAACTTCAGTCAGTTGACTGACAAGTATTTCAGCAGACTTATACACACTAGTATCTGCTGAATATATATTTCGATTTAATCGAAGGTTACATTGGAATATTACAAGGATAAGGACAGATGAAAATTCTTGATTTTGTCAACAAATCAATGGTTAAGATTAAAGGAACGTTGGAAAGATTCAGCTTTATCCAATGGATACAAGTCAAAGGGTGGACAGTCTGAAAACTGTCAAAAAGTAAACTGACAGTGTCAGTACGATGTATAGGGACAGAATGCAAGTCAAGATGGGGACAAATCTTAAACAGCTATGTTTTGAATTTCAAACACAAGTCACAAGGATTCTCACCTATAAATAGAAGACCCCTGATACAGAAACAGATGATGAAAATTGATGAAAAACAACAATCAATCTTGAGCTATCAGATTCTGATCAAGAAATCACCCTGCTAATGCTACTGAGCTCAAAGCTACTGATCTAGTAAATTCTTCAAGTGTAACCTGCTATCAAGTTACATCAAGTATACACACTTGAAGATTCCTAGTTGCTGATCATTTCATCCTGATCAAGCTGCTGAAAGCTGAATCACTTACTTGATTCAAACTTTCTTTCATAAGAAACCTGCTGAAGACAGAGAAGCACTTAGGTGTCAAGAACTGTTGTTTGTGGTGGAACTGGTGAAGAGGCAATCCTACCCTTCAAGGACCAGTGGAAGACTTTGGAGCAGCAATCCTACCTGTTCCCAGTGTTCAGTTTGTGAAGCCATAGTTATTGGTGAAGGACAAACAACTTAGGGATTCTTGTAACTGCAACCTCAAGGATCTCTAGTGAATTAGCTCGAACATCATAGGAGAAGAGTGGACTGTCAGGATTACACCACCTGGAACCTCTATAAAAATTGACTACTTACTTTCTGCATTTAATTTCTGCATTTAGTAAATTAAGCACATCAACCTACTGAAACTATCAACAGAATCACACACTTACACCACTGAGTATCTAATACTTGGTATCATATTTTAACAACAAGTAATAAGACTTAACTTGAATATATTCTGCTGCAACAAATTCAGTAAAATCAACGATCGACGGACTATTGAGTCATCGACGGACTACCGAGCGATCAAGAGCTACGAACTTGCTGAGTTTGTTAACTCCAAAAGTTTTAAGTGTTAAGTTTATTCACCCTTCCCCCCTCTAAACTTAACCAAAGCCTTTTCAAAGGACCAACAATTGGTATCGAGCGATTTCACGTTCAAAGTAATCTTACTTGTTGTGCTTGTGAAAATACTTTGAAAACTTTTTCAAGTTTCGATTTTCAAAGCTTTGCATCATGGATAACAACCAAGTATGCTAGAACAATGTTGATGTGTTCTTTAGATCGTTTTGATGAGTATAAACATCGTATGCAGGCTTTTCTAGCTGCAACACATGATGAGATGATGGATGTGCTGACTGATGGACCACTGGAAATCACAAAAGCTATAACTGTAAATGGCCAAACTCAGTACATTCCAAAGCCAAAAAGAGAATGGAATGCTGAAGATAGAAAAAGAGCAAACCTCAACAACATTGCTATTGATATCATATACAGAACCTTGGATAGCAATATGTACATGAAGGTGAAAGATTGCAAGACTGCAAAGGAACTTTGGGATAAGTTACAATTAATCTGTGAAGGCACTGATGCAATTAAGAAGAACAAAGTCAGTGTGGCAAAGAAGAAGTTCCAAGATTTCAAAATGAAACCAAATGAAACCATTGAACAAATGGAATCAAGATTCAATGCCATCATGGATGAACTCACCCTACTGAGTGTAAACTACTCAAAAGAAGAAATTAATTCAAAAATCTTAGAAGCCGTACCTGCAAAAGAAGTTTGGGAAATGAAGGTGACTGCCATAGAAGAAATGAGAAGTCTACATGAAGAGGACACCTTCAAATTATTTTCAGATCTCAAGGCTTATGAATTCAACAAGAAACTTGTACCTGAGACTAAAAAGAAAGAACCAAAGACCACTACAATGGCTGCTACACATCAAGAAGAAACATCAGGAGCTCAAGATGATCTACTGGATGAGATGAACAAATTGCCCTACTGAGCAAGAAAATCAGAATGATGAAAAATGGAAGGGGTTCTCCAAGAAATTTCACAAAGAAATCTAGTGAAAAGAAGAAGGATGAATCCAAGAAAGACAATGATTACTTGTGCTTTCAATGCAAGAAACCAGGACATTTCAAACCTTATTGTCCTGAACTAAAACAGAAGAAGGAACCTGATTATCTTTGCTTCAACTGCAGGAAGCCTGGACATTTCAGACCTGACTGTCCAGACCTACTGAAGAGCAAAAGTCAACAAAGAAGATCTGGCAAGAAAGCTATGGTTGCTGAAGATGAATCAGGATATGAAGTTGAATCAGAAAAAGGAAATGAATCTGATGATACTGCACTTGTTGCTGAAATGGATGATTATGCTTTAATGGAAAATATGGATGAAACAGAGGATGTATACAATTCTGTATATATAAATACTCCTGCTGAAAGTGTTTGTGAATCAACTTGTGGTTCAAATCCTAAAAATTTTGACAATGAAGAAACTTTGGATGCCATCCTTAATCAACTGAGGATAATACAATCTGGTTATGAGATTGTGAAGGCTGAAAAAGATGCTCTTCAAGCAGAAGTTGAAAGGTTAAATGCTGAATTAAGAATTCTCAAGGGAAAGGAAAAAGAATTTGGACAGAATCAACATAAGTCTGCTGTACATTCAGTAGCTGCTGAATCTGCTGAACAATCTTGTTCCTCCACTGCATTCAAATCTGGAAAGCCTTAAGGTGATAGAACAGGCCTTGGGATTTGGAACTCAACAATCCAATAAGAGTGGATCCAGAAAGGTTACTAAACCTAGTACCATAATTGGTCCTAAGTTTGTGCCTGCACAAGATCCAACACTTACAAAGGTTGCTGAGGCAGTGAAGCCTACTGAGAATGCTTCAAAGAAGCAAAATCAGAAATCAAAAAGGACATCAGTACCTAACAAAAAGAATAAATCTAAGAGTAGGACTATTGTACCTTCTAGACCTGCTGATAGCAGACCTGCTACCAAGTCTGCTGGACCACAAAAGGGCAAAAATCAGAAATATTCCAAGAATAAGAATCCTAAACCTAAAAATGCCAATCATTCTAGGGATACTTATCTCAGGGGGAAAGTTAGATTATTCCCTACTGATGATGACTGGAATATTCCTGCCCCTACTGCTAGAAACAACAGGTATAACCATGCTACTAGGGTAAAACCTCAGCAATGGAATCAACAGAGGACTTATACAAGACCTCAGTAGAGGACTTATACAAGACCTCAGCAGGGACCTCAGCAGACTCCATATTACAGGGCTGCTCTTAACAGACAACAAACCAATGGTTATGCTAGTGCTTCTAACAATAGAAATCACTCCAAACGGCATTACATACCAAAAGGCCAGAAAACATATGTGAGTCCTACACAACCAAATGTTAGACCTCATGGATGTGTAGAATACATGTATGAACAAAAGTATAATACTTTTCAAAGAAGACCTTATGGAAATTTGCCAAGGGTCATGCTTACCACTGACCACTATGGACCCAAACAGTTTTGGGTAACTAAAATGCATTAACTTTGTTTTGTAGGGTGTCTGGTACTTTGACAGTGGATGTTCCAGACATATGACAAAGAGTAAGCACTGTTTGTCAAATTATGTGGCAAAAGATGGTCCTAGAGTGAATTTTGGCAACAAGAACACACCAGGATACATAAGAGGATATGGTACACTTGTGAGAAATCGATTAACAATCAGGAATGTTGCATTTGTGGAAGGACTGGACTACAACCTACTGAGCACTAGACAATTTTGTGACATGGGTTACAAGGTCACCTTTGACAAAGGCACATGTATTGTCATTAGTGAAAGAGGTGATCAAGTTGTGTTGGCTGGAAGAAGACAACAAAACATGTATGTTGTGGGTTGGTCTACTAACATTGTTCCGAGACATGCCTGATTGTGCATACCAAGTCGAACTTGAATTGGTTATGGCATAAGAAGTTGAATCATCTGAACTTTGATGATATCAATCAGTTGGTGAAGAAGAAATTGGTGATTGGTTTACCTGAGATCACATTCAAAAAGGATGCTATATGTGATGCCTGTCAGCAAGGTAAAAAAACAAAATCAAGCTTCAAGTCAAAGACTAATCAATCAACAAAAAGAGTTTTGGAGCTGATGCATATGGACTTGTTTGGACCAGTAACACCAACAAGTGTAAAAGGAAAGAAGTACACTCTAGTAGTTGTGGTTGATTATTCAAGATACACTTGGGTAGTATTCATGAACAAGAAAAGTAAAACACTTCAAAAGATGCCTGAACTTTTGAAGAGATTGCAAAATGAGAAAAGTTTGACAGTAGTGAAGATCAGATCAGACAATGGTACTGAATTTCTCAATAAAGTTATAAGAGAATACTGTGACCAGAATGGTGTGCTACATCAACTAGTTGCTGCTGGTACACCTCAACAAAATGGGGTTGGTGAGAGAAGAAACAGGACCTTGAAAGAAGCAGGAGGAACTATGATTTGTGAAGCATTATTACCTGAAAGATATTGGGCTGAAGCCGTCAATACAACATGCTATACACAAAATAGGACCTCAGTGAACAAAAAGCTGCTGAAGACACCTTATGAGCTTTGGAATGGAAGGAAACCTAATATATCATATTTCTATCCATTTGGAAGCAAATGTTTTATATTAAATCATAAGGAGCAATTGAAAACATTCCAACCAAAATCAGATGAAGGAATCTTCTTGGGATATTCTTATGTCAGCAAGGCATTCAGGGTACTGAATAAAAGAACACTGAAACATGAAGAATCAATACATGTTGTATTTGATGAACCTAAGTTCACTTGAATGGAAGATGAAGCTTCAGAACCTGCTCAGAATCAACAAGTCACTGATCCAGAATGTGTTGATGTTTTAGAAAGGATAAATGACTTAAAGATTACTGACTGTGCCCTTGCTGAACACCCTGCTGGTAACACTACTGATTCAACAACTGAGGCAGTTCAAGGATCTGCTGAACCCCCTGCTGAAGCAACAGCAGACCCTACTGAAGATGATGTTCCTGAGAACCAATCTAACCAAAATCCTCAATGGTTAAGGGATCACCCTGCTAAGCAAGTTATTGGCAATATACAACAAGGTGTGAGGACTAGAAAACAATTAGAAGCAATGTTTACCTATTTTCTATCTCAAATGGAACCTAAATTTTTTGAAGAAGCAATATCAGATCCAGATTGGATAATTTCTATGCAAGAGGAATTGAATGAATTTGAAAGAAATCAAGTTTGGACACTAGTGGAAAGGCCTAATCATGCAAATATAATTGGAACCAAATGGGTATAAAGAAACAAATTGGATGAATCTAGTACCATTGTGAGGAATAAGGCCAGACTAGTAGCAAAAGGCTATTCTCAAGCAGAAGGAATAGATTTTGATGAGACATGTGTACCAGTTGCAAGATTGGAAGCTATAAGATTATTCCTGGCATATGCTGCTTACAAAAACTTCAAAGTATACCAGATGGATGTCAAGAGTGCATTTCTGAATGGCATTCTAGAAGAAGAGGTTTATGTTCAGCAACCTCCTGGCTTTGAAGTTAAAGATCAAGTGTACATATTCAATAAGGCACTTTATGGTTTGAAACAAGCACCAAGAGCATTGAATAAAGTGTACATATGCAATAAGGCACTTTATGGTTTGAAACAAGCACCAAGAGCATGGTATGAGACCATATCTCAATTCTTGATGGACAATGGTTTTACCAAAGGTACCATTGACAATACACTTTTCAGAATCAAAGAAGGAGACAGCACCCTGCTGGTACAGATTTATGTTGATGACATAATTTTTGGTTCTGAAAATGAATTGCTATGTGAAAAGTTTGCTAATCTGATGAAAAGTAAATTCCAAATGAGTATGATGGGAGAAATGAACTATTTCTTGGGATTACAAGTCAAATATATGAAAGATGGAATCTTCATTCATCAAAACAAGTATACCAAGGAGCTACTGAAGAAGTTTGGTATGGAAAACAGCACCAAGGTATCAACACCTATGAGTAAAAACATTAGATTGGATGAAGACAAAGAAGGCAAAGATGTTGATCAGACCTTATACAGAAGGATGATAGGCAGTCTGATGTACCTTACTGCCAGCAGACCTGATATATCCTTTGTTGTAGGTGTTTGTGCAAGATTTCAATCTAAACCAAAAGAAAGTCATCTAGCTGCAGTCACAAGGATTCTCAAGTATCTAAAAGAGACTTTGGGAGTAGGGATATGGTATTCAAAAGATGGAAGCTTCAAGGATATATCCTACTCAGATTCTGATTATGCAGGATGCAAGATTGATAGAAAAAGCACCACAGGAACCTATCAATTAATGTGGAATAGACTAGTTTCCTGGTTTAGTAAGAAACAGAACTCTATATCAACTTCTACAGCTGAAGCTGAATATATAGCTGCTGGAAGTTTTTGTGCACAAATATTTTGATTAAGACAACAGTTAAGGGATTATGGAATTGAAGAAAGAGAAATCCATATAATGTGTGACAACACAAGTGCAATTGCAATCACAGAAAATCCTGTCTTGCACTCAAGAACCAAGCATATTGATGTGAGACATAACTTTATAAGAGATCATGTTGAAAAGAAAGATGTGGTGGTTCTTTACAACCCTACTGAAGAACAACTTGCTGATATTTTTACTAAACCATTGGATAGTGAAAGATTTGCTAAGTTAAGGACTGAACTTGGAATTATAAAAGTTGACTAATACATCTTTGATCAGCAGTGTACTGGAATTCACCAAGGGGATTAGTCTTTGTTATGTTGGGTGAGCTCACTTAGCAGATTAGTCATTGGTATCAACAATTCCATGTACTTATTTATGTTTGGACAATTGAGCAAATGATGTTGCCAAGGGGATTGGTCTTTGTCCTGTTGGGTGAGCTCACTTGACAGATCAGTCATTGGTATTAAACTTCATCTTGTATTATCAATTGGACAAAACAAGAGGAATTGAAGATCAACATAGTTACTTTTTCAGCAGGCTTCTGAGTCATTCTCTATCAGCAGACTGCTGATCCAAGTCTACTGAAGACGAAGGTTGCTGAGCTATACGTTACAAGACAGTCAAACTTAAATGAAGTCAACAATAATTGGATATTATTCTTATCCTTTATAACCGCAGTTACAAATATCCAACGGTTACAACTCTTATGAAATCAATTAGTAGGACACGTGGCAACATCGCATTAATTCCTACTTTAATCGTGGTTAATGCTATAGTGCACGTACAACACTTTATCTGATGGTTACTACCCACTTCTTTTTTTATATATACAGATATATACACAGAGACATTACTTACAACCTTCATATCGATATTTCTCTGAAGATACACCGTGTGAACACAGATTTGAAAACTTTCTTCTTCATCTTTTTCATCTCCAATGGCAGACAATGATGATATTCACATTGGAACAAGCCAAAGTGTCAGAGGATTTGTTGTTGATGCTAATAAAACTGAGTTGGCTATCAATATTGGTCGAAGAATCAGAAGATATGAAGGACTGGAAGATGTTCTTAATCTGAGATTGGAAAGCATCTCCTACACGAATGTTGTAAATTTCTAGAGAAACATTGTGATAAGAGATAATAGAGAGGCATTTACTACCACAGTAAATGGCCAAGAGATTGAAGTTTCCTCAAACCTGTTGAGGGAAGCATTTGGTTTTGGACCTGGAAATAATGCTCCAACCAATCCTGAAGAAATAGGGTTCTCAAGATTGGATTTTGTCGATAAAATAAAGACCAAAAATACCATCAAATCATCACTGAGCATCAATGTGAATCATATAAGGATGGAGTATAATCTACTAAGTAAGATTATAGCAAAGAACATCTTGGGATTCAATGGAAGCCTTGACACACTGTCTGGACCCAAGATTGACTTGTTGATCATCATCTGCAAAAGCATGAAGTTTGATTGTGCTGGTTTCTTTGTCCAATACATGAAGAAGGTGATAACAGAGGACAGAGAAGGGACTAGGAAGTCCAAGACATTGCCCTTAGGTTTGATGATTCAGGCCCAGCTGACTCATTTGAAGATTGTTGATGTTGCACCTGAGAAACTCAACAAGTCCAGATATCTCATCCCTGGTTTGGATGATGATGAAGAGTTGGATACAGAAAGGACCGAGAGTGACAATGGTGGAGATGATGATGCTGGTGGTGAGCAGACTGAACAAGTTACTAAATCTGCTGCACCTAAGAAAGTTACTGAGAAGAGAAAGGCTACTGACACCAGAAAAATTATTTAGCTGCTTAATCCTAAGAAAACAAAGCAAAAATCAGTAGACCCTACAAAATCTAATGAGGTTCCAGTTGAAGCTGAGGCTACAGAACCTGATGAGCTCGCAAAGAAGAAATATGTTGCTGAAATTGTAAAAGAGCAACAGAAGGAAGATAAAAGAAAGAGGAAAGCTGGTGAGAGTGAATCTGAACAACCATCAAAGAGAATGAAGGAAATTGTGAAGAAAAAGAAACATGGAAAAGGGAAAGAATAAAGGATTCTAGAGGCTCAAAGGGAAGTAGAAGTAGAGGTTGTTGAGCCTACTCCTGATGCTGGTGTTGTTGTTGAGCAACACAGTGAAGAACCACAGCAGACTGTTGTACCTAAGCCTGCTGAAGAAATTGGTGAACTGGTTCCTGACCCTACTGTGGATGCTACAACTCAGGGGGAAGAACACATGGTTGCTGACCCTGCTTGTTGGTCCCTTGAAAAGGCTTTGGTTAAGTTTAGAGGGGGGGTGAATAAACTTAACACTTAAAACTTTTGGAGTTAACAAACTCAACAACTTCAACAGCCTGCTGATAACTCAGTAGTATGCTGACACCTCAGTTGCCTGCTGATACACAGTAGTCTACTGACAGTTGAGTTTACTGAATTTGTGCAGCGGAATTATATCAAAAATTAAGCCGTATTACTTGTTGTTAAATATGATACTAAGTATTAGATACTCAGTAGTGTATGTGTGTGATTTCAGTTGCTAGATTCGGTAGGTTGATGTGTATAGTAAACTAAATGCGAAATGTAAGTGCGAAAGTAAGTAGGCGATTTTATAGTGGTTCCGGGTGGTGTAATCTGTCGTCACCCACTCTTCTCCTATGATGTTGGAGGTAATTCACTAGAGATCTTTGATGTAGCTGTTACAAAGATTCCTAAGTTGCTTGTCATTCACCAATAACTATGGCTTCACAAACTGAACACTTGGAACATGTAGGATTGCTGCTCCAAAGTCTTCCACTGGTCCTTGAAGGGTAAGATTGCCTCTTCACCAGCTCCACCTCAAACAACAGTCTTTCACACCCAACAGATGCTTCACTGTCTTCAGCAGGTTCTTTGTAAAATAAAGATTGAATCAAGTAAATGATTCAGTTGCAGCAGCTTGATTAGGATGATATAATCAGCAGCTTGCAGTCTTCAAGTGTGTAAACTTGATGTAGCTTGAATACAGAATACACTTGAAGATTTTCTCTGGATCAGTAGCCTTAAGCTCAGTAGGTTCAGCAGGGTGTTTTTGCAGCTAATAATTATCTCTTATATTTTTCTCTAAAAGTTCATCATCTTTTTCTGAGTTGAAAGTCCTCTATTTATAGGTAGGAGTCAATGTGACTTGTATTTGAAATTCAAATTCACTATGATGATAATTTGCTGCATGTTAGTGCTACTTCTTCTTATGGTTCGGGTGTATGTGGTGTTTTACAACGTGTATTGGCTGCACAAACTAAAATTGATGACAATATGCAGCGTGATAACATTTTTCAATCCACGTGTGGTATTGGGGGTAGAACTTGTAACTTGATTATTGATTCGGGTAGTTGCACTAATGTGGTTAGTACGTTACTTGTTGAGACTTTGCGTATTCCCACGTTAGCACACCCCAAACCCTATCAACTACAATGGTTGAGTGATGAAGGGGAAACACGCGTCACATCACAAGCACTCATTAATTTTCAGATTGGTAAATTTCATGATGAGGTCCTTTGTGATGTTCTTCCTATGCACGTCACACACCTACTTTTAGGTCGTCCATGGCAATTTGATAGACGTGTTTCTTTATGATGGCTACCTAAACCGTTACTCACTGCCTTATAAAGGCAAGACCATTGTTTTGCACCCAATGACCCCTAAGGAAGCGCATGATGAACAACTTAAGATGACGGCTTTCCGGTTGCGTCACCAAGCATCACAAAATGCTAATAAAGCCGTGGGTAAGGAAGGGGTTGTAGCTAAGGTAGATAAGGCTGAATCTGCTCCTAAAGTTAATAAAAAAGGTAAGCACGCCACCTCACACACTAGTAAGGTCAATCGGAATTTAATGATAAAGGCCTTAGGGGCTGGAAATCCAATTTATATTCTTGTACTAAAAAATTCTGACTCCCATACCCCTTGTTTACTTTCTATATCCGATTTAACCAATTCTCTCCCTAGTGCGATTTATTCTGTTTTGCAGGAATTCAAGGATGTCTTTCCGGAGGAGGAACCCAAGGGACTGCCACCAATAAGAGGAGTGGAGCATCAAATCGACTTTATACCCGGTTCCGTGCTACCAAACCGGCCAGCCTATAGAGCCAACCCCACGGAGATCAGGGAGATACAAAAGCAAGTTGAGGAGCTGTTAGAGAAGGGAAAGATTCGCGAGTCCATGAGCCCTTGTGCGATTCCGGTCATTGTAGTCCCCAAGAAGACGGGAGAATGGCGTATGTGCACGATTGTCGCGCCATCAACCAAATAACGGTAAAGTATCGATATCCTATCCCTAGACTAGATGATATGCTTGATAATTTACATGGTAGTCGTTTCTTTACAAAAATTGATTTGAAGAGTGGCTACTATCAAGTACGTATTCGGGAGGGTGATGAGTGGAAAACGGCTTTTAAAACCACTTTTGGCTTGTATGAGTGGCTTGTAATGCCATTTGGTTTAACTAATGCACCTTCCACGTTTATGAGACTTATGAATGAGGTCCTTAGGGAATTTATAAATCGGTTTGTAGTTGTGTACTTCGATGATATACTTATTTATAGCGCTACATTTGATGATCATGTTGAACATTTGAAGGCTGTTTTGCATACACTTAGGGAACACGAATTATATGCTAATCTCAAAAAGTGTAATTTTTGTTTGGAGAGTGTTGTCCTTCTTGGCTTTGTTATTAGTGCTAAAGGTGTGGAAGTGGACCAAGAAAAGATCAAGGAGATACAAGAGTGGCCTGAACCTTCCATGGCTGCACAAGTACGTAGTTTCCATGGCCTTGCAAGCTTCTATAGACGTTTTGTGAAGGGATTCAGCTCCATTGCAGCTCCCCTCAATGAGCTCGTAAAAAAGAATGCACCATTTGTGTGGGAACAACATCACAGGGAAGCTTTTGAAACTCTTATCTATGCTTATTTCTGCACCAATACTTGCATTACCTGATTTTAATCAGATATTCCAACTTTAATGTGATGCATCGGGTGTGGGGATTGGTGGTGTTTTAATACAAGAAAGTAGGCCTGTTGCGTACTTTAGTGAGAAACTAAAAGGGGCTGCACTTAATTATTCTACGTATGATAAAGAGTTGTATGCATTGGTTCGTTGTTTACAAACATGGCAAGACTATTTACGGCCTAGAGAGTTCACCATCCACACGATCACGAGTCTATCAAGTACTTAAAAGGGCAAGGGAAACCGAATAAGCGTCATATAAGATGGGTTGAGTTTATAGAGTCATTTCCTTATGTGATTAAGTATAAGAAGGGTAAGGATAACATAGTTGCTGATGCCTTATCTAGGCGTTATTCTTTTATCACTTCTATGCAAACCAAGTTGTTAGGATTTGAATCTATTAAGCATATGTATGAACATGACGTTGATTTTAGGAAAATATTTGCTTTGCGTGTCCTTCTCGTGATCAACCTGAATATTCTATTTTCGATGGATTCCTTTACAAGAATGCTAAGTTATGTGTACCTCGTTGTTCTATGCGTGAGTTGTTTGTTAAGGAAACTCATGGGGAGGTTTGATGGGACATTTTGGGGTAGATAAGACCTTAGACATGCTTAAGCAACATTTTTATTGGCCTAAGATGAAATCTGATGTGGTTAAATATTGTTCTTCGTGTTTAGTTTGCAAGCATGCTAAGGCTAGGTCACAACCACATGGGTTATACACACCACTTCCTATTCCCACTTCACCTTGGACTGATCTTTCCATGGACTTTGTCTTAGGTTTGCCACGAACTAGGAATGGTCATGATTCGATTTTTGTGGTTGTTGATAGAATGTCTAAGATGGCACATTTCATTGCATGTCATAAGACTAATGATGCTTCTGCTATTGCTGACTTGTTCTTTAAGGAAATAGTACGTTTGCATGGTGTGCCTAGATCCATAGTTAGTGACCGCGATACCAAGTTTATTAGCCACTTTTGGAGAGTGTTATGGAAGAAACTAGGTACATCCTTGTTATATTCCATTTCTTTTCACCCACAAACTGATGGTCAAACAGAGGTCACCAACCGTACTTTGGGTCAGTTACTTAGAACTGTGGTGGGTAAGAACCTTAGGACGTGGGAAACGTGTCTTCCATTTGTTGAATTTGCTTATAATCGTGCTCCTCACTCAGCTACTAAGGCTGCACCGTTTGAAGTTGTTTATGGATTTTTACCCTCTGCTCCTTTCGAGTTTGTTCCTCTTCCTACAGGTACACACGTGAGCTTGGATGCGGAAGACAAAGCGGCACTTGTTCGTGAATTGCATACTAAAGCTCGTTTGGAGGTTGAGAAAGCTACAGAGCGGTATCTCAAGCAGGCTAATAAAGGGCGCAAGGAAATGATCTTCAAACCAGGAGATTGGGTGTGGCTGTACCTGCGGAAGGAGCGTTTTCCACATCAACGCAGGAGCAAGCTGAATTACCGAGGTGATGTACGAAAGGTGAATGACAATGCCTATGTCATAGATTTGCCACCAGATTGGACAATGTCTTCAACAATCAACGTTAAGGACTATGTCATAGATTTGCCACTATAGATTAAACCTTAGTTTTTAAATCGAGAAACTTTTCAGAGATTGGAGTTTCTTTCAATTATTCTGAGATAGAATAGTTGGGTGGTTTTCCTGAGATATGATTATCACGAGGCAATAATCAGAGATTGATTATTGTTGTTACTTTTGTTTTATTTCCAAATAGTCCACGTTTTATACAATCAGATCGAAAAACCCTAGCTCGAATTCGTATAAGCTTTAGTCAATTTCCGAATCAATAAAAGTCGAAGCTTTGATCTAGATCCTACAATCAGTTTGCTATCACCATGTAAGAGAAAATTAGGAAAAGAAATTTTTCTAGATTATGTCACATGTGTAATTAATTAATTATTTATTTATTAGATAATTAATGGAAAAAATAAGGGATTGATTTTTAGGAATTATCTCTTATTTTATGGCAAATATCTTTTCCTTATGGAAATAGGTAATTGTAGTGTGAAAAAGATAACTCTCTCTTGACTAGTTATTTTCTTATATAAATAGAGTTCCTCCCAACACAATTACACATGGAAAATTGCGCCACATACTAAATAAAAGAAAAGAAAATTTAGTTTTTGTTCTAGCCATTAGGAGGAGAAAAACCTAGGGTTTTTCTTAGAGCATATTCGAGGAGGTTCTACAACGAGGATCGACATCCACCAGTCGTCGTTTAGAGATACAACTCGGAAGATTACAGCTTCTCTCCGGTTGGGTAAATCTACTAACCTTCTTGTAGATCATTAATTGTTATGTGAATCATGTCGTGGTAAAATAGCATGCGAATTTAATTCGTAGCTTCCGTTGTGCATGATAGAGCGTCTCGATCGGTGCTGTGAATCAGATCTGTTGATCCAATTATGGATCGGATCCGGATTCGGGTTTCTGTATATCCAGGATGTGGTATCAGAGAAAGGTTCAAGCGATTTTGCAATCTTGATTGCATAATTAATTATTAAGGAGTGAAATTGAATAAATATAGCATCTTTTATATTTTTATTATATATATATGTGTGATTGAATGATTTGGTTGACGAGATGGATTGTGGTGGGTACTTGTTTACCGTTAGATCTATTTTAAAATAAAAAAAAATTTCTGGGTATAGGAAATTATGTAATTTATTTGTTGTAATTTAATTTCCTAGTATCTAGAATTAATTTTTGCGGCACTGTTCTATTTAGATATTTTTCGAAGAACATGAACAAAGCAAGGTTTGCGGCGCAGTTGATGGAAACGCAAATCCATATTTGGACGTCAACGGTTCGATCCCTCCTTGACTCGGTTTTATTTTTTCCAGAAAAGATGCTGAACAACAAAAAAAAACCACAGCTTACATGATCGAACTCTGGTCTGCAGGAAGAGAAGAACAACGCCCTATCCAACTCAGCTGGAGCGCTTTTGTTCAGAAAACGGAGCAGAAAATTAATATACTGAGCGGCGGCGGATTAAATTAGATATTAGTAAATCCTTTGAACATAGGGTTTATTTATTTATTTAAATTTTATTTTATAGATTAGATATGGGGTACCAACGATCCATCTCAGTGGTTTATTTTTTACATTTATTTTCTCTTGTGATTATTTATGTGATATAACCATGCCATGCATCATATTCATGAATTCCACTCCTAGCATATGCATACATGTAGAAAATTAATATTGGCATTAATTAGACTTGTATGAAAACGATAATTAATTTAGATTAATAATAAATTAAATTAATTAAAGGAAACGGAATTTATCGGGATATAAAATTCACATGATAGAAATAAAATTTACGGTGTAAATTTAATTTTTGGATCTAAAATTCTTTGAGGATATAATTATGTAGTGTCTACATAAGTAGAATTTTGATAATCAAAATTGGAAAATCATGAAAAATTGGACACCAACTAGACGGTATTTGGAACCGATAAGTTGATGATTGCTTTTCATGATTTATTGTTTTTCGGATTATTGAAAAAATTGTGAGATCCAAAATCTTTATCATGACAAAATTAGGACTATAAAATTCGTTGGTGAACTTAATTGTGTAGTGTATACACAAGAGATTTTCTAAATAATCGATAAATTGGAAAATCATGAATATAGTGTCACTAGTTAGACGGTATTTGGAACCGATAAACTAGTGGGAGCTTGAAATTTCATGATTTATTATTTTCAAATTATTGAGAAATTCATAAGTCCTAATGTATTAGGATTATAAAACTCCTGGTGAATTTTAATTGTGTAGCGTCTACACAAGGAATTTTAATAAATCCATAAAATTGGAAAATCGTGAATGTAGTGATACTAGTTAGACGGTATTTGGAACCGATGAACTGGTGGGAGGATTACTTTAAATGTTCATGATTTATTGCATTTTGGATTGAAAAGGAAATTCTGAAAATCCTGATGAAACTACCTAATTTTCAAAATAACGAGTGGGAGCGGGGAAAGTGACAACTGACCCCAGGGCCTCTACTGTTGACACAAGCAAGTGAGAGAATGGTGACGCCTCATGCCGCTTTGATTTTGGCCCCTTAAGGATGGCCTTCACCGCTATCAAAATGCATGGCTTGGTCTCCGAAAGGATAGGATTTTGGGTACTCGTCGGGTCACTGACCGACCCTTAGGCGGCATACTAGAGGCGTACTTTGAGATATGAAATAGTAGGTCACACTCACAAGGATATTGTTGAAAATATCTTGGCTGAAAAAAGAAGGTAATCAACAATTTAATGGAGATTTCTGATTCTTAGTTAATTGTTGACAGAGATTGTCTCAATTTAATCGTCACCTATTTGACCTACCCATAGGCGGCACTATAGGTGTGAGATTAAATCCTTGGAATGGTAGGATAAACTGCATGCATGACATCACGTTTATTATTCCTAAAATTATTATAAGTTGTGGTGTATGATTTGATTTATATTTTTGTCATAATTTATTTTCCAACTACATATCATCTCAAGGTATCTAAACTGCTAAACATATTATATTGACTGATGAAGACTTCGTAAAAGTGGAAAAGTAACGAGAACGTTGAACTCATTAATCGAGGATGCAATTAACTTTCGGTAGAGGATTCTCCTCTTGAGCCTTCAAACATAAGTGACAATGATAATAATTTCACTGCTGTCACTTGTGTTGAACGAGAGACAAATTAAAATTTTGTTCAAAGATGACGAGAATGATTTGGCATCAATCTCACTGGAAATCCCACAGTTCACGAGTATTGTCTACTCAAATGAACTGCTAGTTCACAGCCATTTCCTTTAAAGAAAGACAAGAATGGAAAGGCGAATGTCTACAAGTGTAAATCATCTAAACTAAATAAGTTAAAGGCTAAACCGAAATATTAATAAAAGAAAGTAAAGGATAAGAAAAGTGATTTCGGATCACTAACCTATGAATTCTTAGAGACTTCATTAACCGAGTAATTTGACTCAGAAGCTAATGTTCTTTTGTAAGAACAAGGTAGTTGGGCATTCATGATGAAGAGTAGACAACAGGCAGTTATTTCGGCTAAGATAGTGGGAGTGATATAAGGAAACAAATTTCGGATTTTAATCCTTGAACATCGCAGAAATTTAATTTCAGTTTTTTCGGATTCGTTGGAAGGGATGGATTCACTTTCAAATCGATAATATAGTTGCCTCAAAGAAAGTGAATATGACATTTGTATATGATTCTAAGACACAGACTTTTGTCTGATAAAGTCAGAACCACTTCGTAATGCTGAAAATGTATATTTAACACATCATAAACTATTAAGAGAAATGGTTTCCGAATTTAGATAAACGATTCTTCAGCATCTATTGATTACTGCATATATCCTAAAGATAAGATCTTAAGACCGGCTAAGGGTGATTCCTATCTCCCAGTCTAAGAACACTATCTCAAAGGAAAAATGACTAAGTAGCCTTTCAATTAGGAAATGGTAATAGAGCTAAAGAAACATCATAGCTTGTTCATATTGACCTTCGGGGTCTTATGAAGATACGAACTAGTGGGAGCTTTTGAGTAGTAGACTTTTTGTCTGATAGCTGCTCGAAACACTGATTAGTTTATCTAAGTATCTGGAGGAATCTCTGATATTACCAGAGAAGAGAGTATTCCATGCTCAGATATAGGCCATAGCATAGTATTTGGCACTGATGCTTGGCCTACCTCCGAGTGAAATGATTTCACTGAAAGGATAAACCATGTATTGTCTTGTTTAGTTATTGATATGCTGCATTGCACTGCTTAACCCAATTTAGATATTAGTTGCAAAATAACGGTTTACACTATTATGTAATATCGAGAAGTCTACCTAGAAGATGCTTATGAATTTGTGGATAAAGAGTGAAGTACAATTACTCCACTTCCGCAAATAGAGGCATTTAGCACTAGTGCTTGAAGGTAGGACCGGAGATTTTACATACACGTCCAGATGGTGACTGTTCGTAAAATATCTTAATGCAATGATTAAAGGTTGGTTATAAGATTCTTAAGATCGGATAGTGACGGTTACACTGTTACATCCTTTCTAAAAGAATGTTTGAATAACAACCTCAGACCTTGAAGAACATATACTCAAGGAGTTACTATCTGATTTAATCAGACCACATCCAACATTGGTTTTTGGGTATTACGCTGATTAATACTACTGAACTAGATCAGAATGTCAATCCACCTAAATGCAGTGGGAGTATGGTTTATCCATTGACTTGCTGTGATTAAGCAGACTTTACAGTCTGCTGGGGGTGGTTGATCACCTTTGGTCATTTTGGAGGACTGTATAGGATTCTGAAAATAAGAGGTTGGTTTAAAGCCATATACCTGTAAATGGAGTTTTGGTACACCATGTTTGTTCACACTCTTGTAGAACTACCTGAGTGTCTCAGGTCCAGTGGGAGAAATTGGATCTACGTGAAAAATAGTCGAATGAATGAGAAAGTTTGCTTTTCTAAGCAAAGCTAAGTGGTCTAGGGGTAATTCCCTGACAAGTAGATAGTTCGATAGGGGTGATGCCCTGAACTCTCTCACCATTCAGCCTTGCTTGACTCCAGGGAAAGCTAAAAGATTAACTGGGGTGATGCCCTGAAACTTTCTTGTCATACAATGGAGCTTAGATTCATTCGGAACGGAAGGGTTTTAGCTTAAATCCAATGGCAGCTTGACTGCCTATGCTTATATCCATTGGTGGATTAAATAAAACCTCTAGGTCATTAAAAGCCAAATGTTTGAAATATGTGGGCTTGACCAGAATATTGATGAGTCTTTTGTAGACCAAAGAATCAATATTGGTAAAGAGTAGACGTTAGTGTAAATGCAAGGTAACACTGCAACAGTTGTAAACAACATGAGTGTGTTATCTGAAGTCAGGAATTGACGAGCCAAACTTCTCTTATTAGAGAAGTGGACTATATTATTATAATTTGATTCGGTCGAATTCATGAGAACAAGTTGTAATCCCATCTATCTTATTGGTTGAGATGATAATGCATTTTCGCATGCAACGTTCAATGAGAGGTTTCCTACCCAACCCCTCATGGAATAATTCTCTTAATCTTCAGATATAGAGAAAATGGGATAGATTCTCTTTTGGATAGAGAAAGTCAGGTTATTAAAAGTCAATAATAGTCAACTCTTGCATTCGACGTTGAGTAGCAGTATAGTGCATCCTCAAGTACCTTCGGAGAACGAGGAGTAATATGCGTCTATAATCAGGTGCATTGTTGACTATATTGATTCTGACTTACAGTCAGATTAAGGATGATCGTAAGTCAATCTTGGGCTCAGTGTTTACTCTTAGTGATAGGGCTATGGTGGAGCAATCCAGCACCGCCAATTCGACTTTGTAAGTCGAATACATAGCAGCTTCTGGAGCAGCTAGAGAGGCAGTATAGATTGAAAGGTTCATTGCTGATCTGGGAGTAATTCTACTTCTGTGTAAGTCGATATCTCTTCGCTGTGAAAACAGTGGAGAGGTAGCTTATGCAAGGGATCTTCGCAATCACGAGAGGTCAAAAGCATATTGAGAGAGAGTACCACCTGATCATACAGACCGTTCATAGAGGCGACGTTTCGGTCCTAAAAGATCGCCTCAAGCCGACAACCTAGCTGATCAGTTTACCAAGTCATATGGCATCTAATGTCACCGATAAGCGCTTGACGGGTATGAAATTAGGAGATATGTCTCATCTGCTTTAGAGCAAGTGGGAGAGTGTTGTGGATAGAAAGAATAAGGGTGTGGTGCTCTAAACACAATTGTTACTTTTCATTACGAGCAAGTGGGAGATTGTTGGATGTAGTGCCCGAAAGACAATTGTTGCTTGTCTATACGGGCAAGTGGGAGATTGTTGGAAGTAGCGCCCGAAAGACAATTTCTGTAATTGTTTTTATAATTAATAAATGATAGATTTATTGTTATCTTATTATTTGCTTTGTTCTTATATGTAATATACCGCTGAGAACCCCAAGTCGTATCATATGTAGCCATATAACTTAGTGTGTGTCACACGTGAGGATTAAGTTTATGGTGATACACTTGAACTATTAGTCCGTGGTGAACTTAATCAAAGTATGTGGTCTATTGATTAAACTACCATTAATACGCCCAGAACACTTTATGGTGTGACCGTCTTATCCGGACCGTCGAAATTGGTTATCTAAGTGGGGCATTTATATATGATGTAGTCATATTAGACTGGACCGATTTAATCTGCATTTCTCATATAATTCCGTGATTGAAAATCTTATTAAATCACAAGATGATCGTAAATGGATTAATCTTAATCCTACAGTGATTACATACGCCTGCTTGTTTCAAGATAGGGTTTGATGTGTTCGTTAAGGATCGCTAAGAGGCGCGGTCCGAATCACTTTCACGTTGGCACTATTCTGGAATGAGTGAGAAGTGTGTGTCTAACAGATATGGAATCCATTCCTTCCTGCGGGAAGTAGAAAGACAATCCCCTTATTTGTTAATCCTAGAAACTGATCGATCGGCCGAGTTCGTATTGGATATGAACTAATTGATCACTAGTGGGTTAATGGTAAATAAGGATAAGATGTAGTGAAGAAGGTTTACGGAAATAATCCCGTTTCGTTACGGATACTCTGTGGAGGGTTAGTCTGTATGTAATGATTATATCAATGGACAATTATTGACTCGACTTTTTGAGAATAAGTTATATCTATAATCGATAAAGTTCATTTATGGTGGCATAATTCCGGAATTAATAAGTTGAGTAGAAATATTCTGTTCGATGAAAATTTTATTCAATTTATTGTAGCTACGGGTTATAGGTCCATGGTCCCCTTGTTGTCTCCTAACACGCGAGTGTTTTCTCGTTTTGTGGAACCTCGAGAATAAATTAAATAGTTGGTCTATTTAATGAATATGCAATATTATTTATTTGGTAAATAATATGTAAAATAGAAAATATATTTTCTATTAAAATTGATGGCAAATGTGGCGCCCCATGTGAGACAAAATTAGGAAAAGAAATTTTTATGTCACATGTGTAATTAATTAATTAATTAATTGTTAGATAATTAATGGAAAAAATAAGAGATTGATTTTTTTTGGGGAATTATCTCTTATTTTATGGTGAATATCTAATCCTTATGGAAATAGGTAATTGTAGTGTGAAATGGATAACTCTCTCTTGACTAGTTATTTTTCTATATAAAGAGAGTTCGTCACAATGCAATTACACATGGAAAATTGCTCCACATACTAAATAAAAAGAAGAGAAAAATTAGTTTCTCGTTCTATCAATTAGGAGGAGGAAAACCTAGGGTTTTTCTTGGAGAATATTCGAGGAGGTTCTACTACGAGGATCGACGTCCACTAGTCGTCGCATGGAGATACAACTCGGAAGATCACGGCTTCTCTCTGGTTGGGTAAATCTACTAACCTTCTTGTAGTCATTAATGGTTATGTGAATCATGTCGTGGTAAAATCGCATGAGAATTTAATTCGTAGCTTCCACTGTGCATGATCGATCATCTCGTTCGGTGCTGTGAATCTGATCTGACGATCCAATTATGGATCGGATCCGGATTCAGGTTTTTGTATATCCAGCATGTGGTAGCAGAGCCAGGTTAAAGCGATTTTGTGATCTTGATTGCATAATTAATTAATAAGGAGTGGAATTGAATAAATATAGCATCTTTAATATTTTTATTATATATATGCGTGATTGAATGATTTGATTGACGAGATGGATTGGGGTTGGTACTTGTTTACGTTAGATCTATTGTAAACCCGTTTTTGGGGTATAGGAATTTATGTAATTTATTTGTTGTAATTTAATTTCCTAGTGATTAGAATAAATTTTTTTTCGTCGGCTCTGTCACTATTTATTGTTGGTTGAACCTGTTCATCAAAGAATATGGCGGCGGCTCTGTGGTGAAGCTTCAGGTTTTTGTACATGGGATCTAGGGTTCAAGTCACATTGAGAGCATTTTATTCCTATTCTTTTGGAAAAATTTCAAGCCATTTATGAAGCTGGGGGATTCGAACCCGGGCTGCTGTGATGGAATGAAGAGCTCTACACCAACTCGGCTGGGAGGTTTTAGTTAAAGAAATGGACCAGAAAATTGTTAAACAGTGCGGCGGTTGGATCTAATAAGACATTAGTAAATCCTTTAAAAGTAGGGTTTATTTATTTATTTAATTTTAATTTTATAGAGTAGATACGGGGGTACCAACGGTCCATCTCAGTGGTTTACTTTTCCGTATTTATTTTCTTATATGATTATTTATGTGATATAACCATGTCATACCATGCATCATATTCATGAATTCCACTCCTAGCATATGCATACATGTAGAAAATTAATTTTGGCATTAATTAGAATGTATGAAAACGATAATTAATTTAGATTAATAATACATTAAATTAATTAAAGAAAACAGAATTTTATCGGGATATAAAATTCACATGATAGAAATAAATTTACGGGGTAAATTTAATTTCAAATCTAAAATTCCTTGAGGATTTAATTATGTAGTGTGTACATAAAAGGGATTTTAATAATCGTAAAATTGGAAAATCGTGAAAAGATAGGACACTAACTAGACGGTATTTGGAACCGATAAGTTGGTAATTGCTTTTCATGATTTATTGTTTTCGATTGTTGGAAAAAATCCGAGATCCAAAATTTTTATCATTACATTATTAGGACTATAAAATTCTTTGGTGAATTTTAATTGTGTAGTGTCTACATGAAAGATTTCTATATAATTGATAAATTGGAAAATAATGAATATAGTGTCGCTAGTTAGACGGTATTTGAAACCGATAAACTAGTGGAAGATTTAAATTTCGTGATTTATTATTTTTTGTGAATTATGAGAATATTCATAAAGTCCTAATGTATTAGGATTATAAAATTCTTGGTGAATTTTAATTGTGTAGTGTCTACACAAGGAATTTTTGTAAAATTGAGCAATTGGAAAATCATGAATATAGTGACACTAGTTAGATGGTATTTGGAACCGATGAACTAGTGGGAGGATTAAAATTTAAATATTCATGATTTATTGTTTTCCAGACTGTAAAGAAATTCTGAAAATCCTAATAAGGCAACCTAATTTTCAAAATAACGAGTGGGAGCGGGAAAGGTGACAGCCGACCCCACGGCCTCTACTGTTAACACAAGCACGTGAGAGAAGGGTGACATCTCGAGCCTCTTTGATTACGGCCCCCTACGGATGGCCTTCACCCCTATCAAAATTCAAGGCTTGGTTTCCGAAAGGATAGGATTTGAGTACTCGTCGGGTCACTGACCTACCCTACGGCGGCATACTCGGGGCGTTCTTAAAAATTTGAAACAGTAGGTCACACTCACAAGGATATTTTTGGAAATATATTGGCTGAAAAAGGAAGGTAATCAACAACTAGACGGAGATGTTTGATTCTCAATTGTTTAATTGTTAAGAGAGATTGTCTCAATTTAAGCATCACCTCGTTGGCCTACCCTACGGCGGCACTGAGATGTGAGATTAAATCCTTGGAATGGTAGGATAAACTGCGTGCATGACATCACGTTTATAATTCTTAAAATCATTATTTGTTGTGGTGTATGATTTGATTTATATTTCTATCGTAATTTATTTATCAACTACATATCATTTCAAGGTGACTAGACTGCTTAAGTAATTAAATTTGACTGATGATGACTTCGTAAAAGTGTAAAAGTAACAAGAACGTTGAACTCAATATTCGAGAATGCAAGATTAATTTTTCGGAAGATGATGTTCCTCTTGAGCCTACAAACTTAAGTGACATTGTTGTCACTCCTGTCACTCGTTTTGAACGATAGACAAAATAAAATTAAGTTGAAAGATGACGAGAATGATTTGATATCAATCTCACTGGACATCCTACAATTCACGAGTAGTGTCAACTCAAATTAACTGCTAGTTCACGGCCATTTCCTTTAAAGAAAGCCAAGAATGGAAAGCAAAATGTCTATAAGTGTAAGTCATCAAAACTAAATAAGCTAAAGGCTAAACCGAAACATTAATGAAATAAAATATAGGATAAGGAAAGTGATTTCGGATCACTAACCTATGAATCCTTAGAGACTTTCTTAACCCAGTAATTTGACTCAGAAGCTAAGTTTTTTTTGTAAGAACAAGGTAACTGGGCATTCATGATGAAGAAAAGACAACGGACAGTTATTTCAGCTAAGATAGTGAGAGTGACATAAGGAAAGAAATTTTGGATTTTAATCATTGAATATCACAGAAATTTAATTTATGTTTTCAGAAATTCGTTGGGATGAATGGATTCACTTTCAATTGATAATACAGTTGCCTCAACGAAAATGAATATGACATTTGTATACGATTCTGAGTCTCGGACTTTTGTTTGATAAAGTGAGAACCACTAAGTAATGCTGAAAATGTATATGTAACACATCATAAGCTATTAAGACAAATGGTTTCCGTATTTAGATAAACGATTCTTCAGCATCTATTGATTAGTGCATATATTTTAAAGATAAGATCTTAAGACTGGCTAAGGGTGATCCTATCTCCCAGTCTAAGAACACTATCTGAAAGGAAAAATTACTAGGTAACCTTTCAATTAGGAAAGGGTAATAGTGCTAAAGAAGTATCATAGCTTGTTCATATTGACCTTCGGGGTCTTATGAAGATACGAGCTAGTGGGAGCTTTTGAGTAGTGGACATTTTGTTAGATACCAGCTTGAAACACCGATTAGTTTATCTGAATATCTTGAGGAATCTCTGATATTACCAGAGAAGTGAGTATTACATGCTCAGATAAAGGCTATATCACATTTTTGGCACTGATGCTCGGCCTACCTCCGAGTGAAACGATTTCACTGAAAGGTTGAACCGTGGATTGCCTTATATAGTTATTGATATGCTACAATACATTGCTTAACTCGATTAAGGTATTGACTGCAAAATAACGGTTTACATTATCATGTAATAGCGAGAAGTCTACCTAGAAGATGCTTATGAATTTGTGGATAAAGAGTGAAGTACATGTACTCAACTTCCGCAAATAGAGGCATTTAGCCCTAGTGCTTGAAGGTAGGACTGGAGATTTTACATACACATTCAGATGGTGACTGTTCGTGAAATATCTTAATACAATGAGTAAAGGTTGGTTATATGATTCATAAGGTCGGAAAGTGACGGTTGCGCTGTCACAACCTTTCTAAAAGAATGTTTAAATAACAACCTTAGACCTTGAAGTAAAGTTACTCAAATGAGTTACTATTTGATTGAATCAGACCACATCCAATATTGGTTGTTGAGGATTACACTGATAATTACTATTGAACAAGATCAGAATGTCAATCCACCCAAATGCAGTGGGAGTATGGTTTATCCATTGACTCACTGTGATTATGCAGACTTAACAGTCTGCTGGGGGTGATTGATAACCTATGATCTTCTTTGGTGGGCTATATAGGATTCTGATACGAAGAGGTTGGTTTAAAGCCATATACCTGTAAATGAAGTTTTGGTACTCCATGTCTGTTCACACTCTTGTAGAACCACCTGAGTGTCTCAGGCCCAGTGGGAGTAATTGGATCTACGTGAAAAAGTGTCGAATGCATGTGAAAGTTTAACTTTCCAAACAAATCTAAGTGGTCTAGGGGTAATTCCTTGATAAGTAGAAAGTTAACCAGGGGTGATGCCCTGAAACTCTCTCACCATTTATCCTTTCTTGATTCCTTGAAAAGCAGGAAGTTCAATAGGGGTGATGCCCTGAAACTTTCTTGCCGTACGGCGGAGTCTGAACTCATTCAGAACATAAAGGTTTATAGCTAAAGCCAATACCAGATTGACTGCCTATGCTTATATCCATTGGTGGATTAAAGCAAACCTCTAGGTCATTAAAAGCCACATATTTAAAATGTGTGGGCTTGACCAGAATGTTGGATGAGTCTTTTGTAGTCTAGAGAATCAATATTGGTAAAGTAGTAGACATTAGTGTTTATAAAAGATAACATTGCAACAATTTTGAACAACATGGTGTGTTATCTGAAGTCAAGAACTGGCGAGCCAAAGCTTCTCTGAATCAGAGAAGTGGACTATATTCTTAGAATTTGATTCGGTCGAATTCATGAGAACAAGTTCTTTGGCGGTATCCCATTCATCTTATTGTTAAGATGATAATGCATTTTCGTATGGAAAATTCAATGAGAGGTTTCGTACCCAACCCCTCACGTAAGAATTCTCTTAATCTTCGGATATAGAGAAAATGAGATATACTCTCTTTTGGATAGAGAAAGTCAGGTTATTAAAAGTCAATTAAAGTCGAATCTTGGATTCGAGCAATGTTGGTTGTATAGTACATCCTCGAGTACCTTCGGAGAATGAGGAGTAATATGTGTTTATATTCCGGTGCATACCCGAGTATTGTTGACTACACTGATTCTGACTTATAGTCAGATTAAGAATGATCGTTAATTGATCTCAGGCTCAGTGTTTTCTCATAGTGATAGAGCTATAGTCTGGAGCAATCCAACACTTCCAATTTGACTCTGTTAGTCGAATACATAGCAGCTTTCAGAGCAGCTAAAGAGGGAGTGTGGCTTGAGAAGTTCTTTGTTGGATCACGAAGTGATTCCAGGTTTCGATGAGCGATACCATTCTACTGTGACAACAGTGGAGAGGTAGCTCATGCAGATGATCTTCACAGTCACAAGAAGTCAAAAGCATATTGAAAGTAAATACCACTTGGTCTGACAGATCATGCAAATAGGTGACGTTTCGGTCATAAAAGATCGCCTCGAGCCGACAACCTAGCTGATCAGTTTACCAAGTCGCGTGGCATCTAATGTCATTGATAAGCGCTTGGTGGGTATGAATTTGGGAGATATGTCTCATCTGCTTTAGAGCAAGTGGGATAATTTTGTGGATAGATAGAATAAGGGTGTGGTGTGCTCAAAAAACAATTGTTGCTTGTCTTTACGGGCAAGTGAGAGATTGCTGGATGTAGTGCCTGATAGCCGAAATATTAACTGACTAACCTTAACCGACAGAGTATCGGGTCAGTAGTAATACAGCGGTAGTAAGGTCGATCCCATAGAGACTAGGTTTGAGTACCAAAGTCAACTTATGACTTAGTCTAGGTCAACAATAGGGTGGAATAGGTATACTAATGCAGAAAGTAATGATTATACTAGAGATTATACTAATATGATTAAAAGGCACAGTCGAACCATGATCCAACAAGCTACTTTTACCCCCTCGATAGACTCAATGTAAAGTGTGTGTTATCCTACCAACCATCCCTACTCAGTTAAGACTATTCACGGATGCCAACTCCTAGTTCTGGTGAGTAACCGAACAACTCGATATAAACACCCTATGCAAGACTAACCAATCCCCCTTTAGGAAACCGACTAACCTAACATGATATGCACTAGAGTCGCTCGTTTAACGATGTCCAACCTCATATTGGGCCCGGGCTAACTAGCTTAGCCGGGTCTACGCCACGATTCTAAAACCCCTTATCCCACATCTCACCGCAAAATGCATCTATAAGTTTGATGTGTGTGATAGTGAACAAGGTTGTCAATCTAATCCACTTACGGTTATTATAAGTTTTAGAACGTGAATACAATCATTAACCATTCAATTACGCACTACACACTTCCAATCTCATCTATCCAATGGCTAGTTCACTTGGTTTCACATGATTCGACCACACAATGGATTAGCTACTCATGATGGAATTGGAAAACGAAATAATAATGAAAGCAATAATCAAAGACATAATCAATTAATTGAAAGACAAAGAAATAATTACCATAAAAGATGAAACCTTGAATTGTATGAAATTCTCCTTCAAAAGATGAAATCTTGGATCACGAATAAAAAATCTAAGCTATGAAAGTTGTATAGAGTTGCTAGGAATTAAATCTATGATCTAAGGATTGAAACAACGTTTAAACTAATGGAAATCGCCCTAAAATTGCCCCTAAGAAACCCTAAAACATCTAAGTACTGAATAGATATCATATGGGACAGAAAAAGAGGGTTTTTATAGGTTTTTGCCGCATCCCGACCACGAACGAGCGTTTGTGGCAAGGCAACGCTCGTTGGCCTGAAAGGCCAACTCTCTGTACTCATCATTGCTCCGTAAACGCTCGTTTGAACCAAGCTTCGGTATTTTAATCATAACTTCATTTCTGGGGTTCCAAATGAGAAGATTCAAAATGCATTGGAAATCTGATTCAATCGTCTACAACTTTCATCAAGACAACTCTTCCTGAAAGTGTCTTCAAATGTGACAAAAATGCCCCTGAAGTGACTAGTTCAGATTTCGTCAATGATTCTTCACTCTTTTCTCCTCCTTGGCCCCAAATCTCGTTCTTTCTCGAGACTCTCTTCCTTATTTCGACCTTATACATCAATCTAAGCCTGAAAACAAAGACACGAACACCAAGGCATAATATACATTGACAGAAACGTAACGAAATCCACATAAAACACGAGTTTTTAGGACGAAAACGTCATTAGTCTCGAAACATGCATATAAGTGAATATCGTTCATATACCACCCATTATAGCCCAAAATAACCATGAATAACCCGTAAAAGGAGGTAATGTCATATAAGAAATACACTACAATTTGACTCCCATCAGTGCCCAAAAGACAATTGTTGCATGTCCTTACGGGCAAATTGGAGATTGTTGGAAGTAGCGCCCGAAGGACAATTTATGTAATTGTTTTTATAATTAATAAATGACAAATTTATTCTCATCTTATTATTTGCTTTGTGCTTATATATTATATACATTGCTGAAAACCCCAAGTTGTATCATATGTACCCGTATAACTTAGTGTGTGTCACACATGAGGATTAAGTTTATGGTGATACACTTGAACTATTAGTCCGTGGTGAACTTAATCTAAGTATGGGGTCTATTAATTAATTCACCATTAATGCGCCCAGAACACTTTTAGGTGTGACCGTCTTATCCGGACCGTCGATTTTGGTTATCTAAGTGGGCATTTATATATCATGTAGTCATATAGGACTGGGCCAATTTAATCTGCATTTCTCATATAATTCCGTGATTGAGAAATCTTGTTAAATGACAAGATGATCATATATGGATTAACCTTAATACTGAAGTGATTGCATACGCCTGCTTGTTTCAAGATAGGGTTTGATGTGTTCGTTAAGGATCGCTAAGAGGCGCGGTCCGAGTCACTTTCACGTTGGCACTATTTTGGAATGAGTGAGAAGTGTGTCTCACAGATATGGAATCCATTCCTTCCTGCGGGAAGCAGAAAGAAAATCCCCTTATTTGTTAATCCTAGAAACTGATCGATCGGCTGCGTTCCTATTGGTTATTAACTAATTGATCACTAGTGGGTTAATGGTAAATAAGGATAAGATGTAATGAAGAAGGTTTACGGAAATAATCCTGCTTCGTTACGGATAGTCTATGGAGGGTTACTTTGAATGTAATGATTATATCAATGGACACTTATTGACTCGACACTTTGAGAATAAGTTATGTTATAACCGATAGAGTTCAGTTTCGGATTTATGGTGGCGTAATTCCGGAATTAATAAGTTGAGTAAAAATATTCTGTTTGATGAATATTTTATTCAATTTATTGTAGCTACTGGTTATAGGTCCATGGTCCCCGATTTGGCTCCTAATACACGAGTGTTTTCTCGTTTTCTGGAACCTCGAGAATTAATTAAATAGTTGTTCTATTTGATGAATATGAAATATTATTTATTTGGTAAATAATTTGTAAAATAGAAAAGATATTTTCTATTAAATTTATTGGCAATATGGCGCCAAATATTTGTGAGAAAATTAGAAAAAGAAAATTTTCTAGATTATGTCACCTGTGTAATTAATTAATTAATTATTTGTTAGTTAATTAATAGAAAAATAAGAGATTGATTTTTTAATCATTATCTCATTTATGGAGATTATCTCTTATTTTATGGCAAATATTTTTCCTTATGGAAATAGGTAATTGTAGTGTGAAAAGGATAACTCTCTCTTGAGTAGTTATTTTCCTATATAAAGAGAGTTCCTCCCAACACAATTACACATTGTAATTTGCGCCACACACCAAATAAAATAAGAGAAATTAGTTTCTCGTTCTAGCCATTGGGAGAAGAAAAACTTGGGTTTTTCTTGGAGCATATTTGAGGAGGTTTTACTACGAGGATCGACGTCCACCAGTCGTCGCTTGGAGATACAATCCGGAAGATCACGGCTTCTCTCCGGTTGGGATAATCTACTAACGTTCTTATAGATTAATTTATTATGTGAATTAAATCGTGGTAAAATTGCATGCGAATTTAATTCGTAGCTTCCACTGTGCATGATCGAGCGTCTCAATCGATGCTGTGAATTAGATTTACCCAACCGGAGAGAAGCCATGATCTTCCGAGTTGTATCTCCAAGCGACGACTGGTGGATGTCAATCCTCGTAGTAGAACCTCTCCTCCTAATGGCTAGAACGAGAAACTGATTTTTCTCTTCTTTTATTTAGTATGTGGCGCAATTTTCCATGTGTAATTGTGTTGGGAGGAACTCTCTTTATATAGGAAAATAACTACTCAAGAGAGAGTTATCCTTTTCACACTACAATTACCTATTTCCATAAGTGATATACCCGAACCTGAGTGGGGCCCTGTTCATCTACATTGGGACTACTCCCATGGCCCAATAACAAAGGTATGAGGCCTCTATCCTCTCAGTCCGCATACATAAGACGGATCCTACCCGCCATTCTTAAGCCCAGTCCAATCCGTTAACAGTAAGTCGGATCCTGTCCGCTGGTCGTAGGCCAGACTCATCCTCTGCATATGATTTCTACCCATATGGTCAAGCTGACATCAAGACAAGGCATATATGAGTCCGATGTCCGCTGTACGCCATACATATCCAGACAGCTGGACGGTCCACTTGTATTTATCTATATGATTATCTTTAATTATATCTATTTAATTGTCTTGTCATGAACAGTGAACCGACTTAGTATTAGCCTATTATTATGGGATCACAATGTAACAGAAAGCATCCAAGAACTAATACAAGCAGAGCTACTCTGCCAATTTGTCGATTCTCTCGTGTTTATTCTCATAATCATACTTCCGACAGCTTTGTTCTAGTTCACCACCGTGTTCTCTCCGGAGAAAACTACAAATATAGCCATATATCCAAATATAAACACTGTTACCGCAAACCTGATATTCCACGCAATATCGGTTGGCTCCGTTACCGGGAAATTCAACATCATTCATCTTTTAGGGGTCATTTGCCCCACCACATAGATGATTCCACAGTGTCTCCGACAAGGACGCCGCCTCCTTTGATCCTCCGATCAATAAACTTTGATCTTCTAGGATAATCCAGCCCAGAAATCATCGTTATTCCTCATCTCAACAACATATGCAAAGTAGGGATCCCCAAATTTCGTGCAAACCGCCTCATCTTAAAGGAGCACCTGCAAACTCGCACACGAGTCATCTTTAATACCCAGGTTGGCTTGCACGCTCTTAGTTAGTTTCAGATCTTTAAGTAATAAGGAATTTGAATACTTGACAAAACCACTTGGAAAATAACCCTCATAAACATCCCCTACATTTTGATATTTTGAGTTGGAAAAAATATCTAGCCACCAGCCAAAATATCTCACCAAAATATCTTTACTAAAATATCTCCAAAAGATCCAACCCAGAAATGGCCGGTTCAAAACACATGAACCCCGTTACTCCGAGCAAGGGGGGTAACCAGGGTACCTCAGGGCATGCGAACACGCAGCGTGGGGAAGCGAGCAGAAGAGTATTATCTACAGGGGCTGATGCCTGCCAGGACATCACACCCGATATGCGGGCTTACATAAGAGAAAGAACAAGATTCCATGAGATACATGAGGCAGCGGTTAGAAAGAGCCGTGGGAAAGGCGTCGCTGGAGACGCCCCTCCAAACAACGAACAAAATGATGTTTCAACGGGGGAGCGCCCCCATAGCGAAGTTCTCATTCAATAGCTCTTTAGTCACACATGGAGTATGTTGAAGAAGTGCAGGTGGGTAACATGCTGCTCATTACGGAGGGTCTGCCTCCCCAACCCATTCGTAAATTTATCTCCCCTCTGCCTGCACCAACAGAGATACAACCCCCATTACACCCACAAAAAGCGAACCAACCCCAGCGGACAGAAAGGGAAGAAATCAGTCATGCCACTTCACAACCTAAAGTAGGAAGAAAGTCGGCTTTAGTTCGTCTAGGGCCCGTGGTTGACGATCGCGGTGCAGCCCCAAGACAACCGAGAAATCTCCGGCAAGTCCGCACCCGCGTAGAAGGGCAAGGAGAGTCAATGGCCGAGGAAAGTTACACCCTACTCCCACCTGTCCCAGAAAATCAGGTGGAGATGGGCATAATGAGAAAACAAATAGAGGAGTTGCAGAAGGGGGAATTACAGAGAGGCGCTGCGGGGGCAAAGGTTAACCTGACTTGGGGTACTTGTGTCCTCCATCCCAACATCTTGAAAGCGGCTCCGAGAGGGGGATCGCATTACCCAAATTTCACCAACTATCATGGAGATACAGATCCTTTAGACTGGCTATCGGCATTCCAGGGCAAGATCAGTTTATGCATGCCTAGCAGTGAGGCGTGGTGTATAGCTTTTGTGGGATCGATGCAAGATACGGAGGCGTCATGGATCCGCGTTCTTCCTCCGGGTTCAATCTTATCTTGGGATGATCTGATCAACAAAATCATTTCGGAATTCAAGTCAGTAAGAGGGCCGAAGAAGACACACATCGACATGGATGAGGTCCGACAAGGTGAAACATGACTGAATCCTAGTTATTTGAAATCTTATTTTGCTCTGACTCTGCCTGCGAACATACAAGAAATGCTGAGTTCGACGAGAAAATATATCGCGACTGCGGGAAACGAAGGAGCGTCTTCATCAAACAAGGGCAAACAAAGGACTGAGCGTAGTCCGCCCAGAGATAGCCGCAGGAATCGTGATAGGGATGTTAAGAGGCCCGAGAGGTTTAAGGAAGAGCATTTCACGCCCCTCAGAATATCTTACACTTAAATGTTAAACGAAGTAAGGGACGAACTTCCTGAGTCTTATCATATAGTTCCGGACGCACACCGCGATACTACCAAATATTGCGGGTATCACAGGGACAAGAGTCACACTATAGATGAATGCATCCAATTCAAGCGGGAAATTGAAAAGCTACTCGCCCCGGTAATCACGATCAGTACAAGAGGGATGCTGGGGGACCGGACAGGAAAAATCAGAAAGCCCGTCAGTTCGACAGGAACATCCGGATTATAATAGAGCCTCCACCCAGCAACAACCAGTTCAAGAGCTGCACTGGCTCAATTAATGAACATGTGGAGAAGCCAGCTGTCCTACGTGGGAATGAGCAACCTCTTGCTTTTACGTGAAGTGAGCTGGTGACTTCCGTCAACACAGAGGACATGTGTCTTTGCGTTTCTGTGGTTGTCAATCGGGCATGCGTCAATCGGGTAATGATCGACACTGAGCATGTCGGGATATCCTACGTTACAACTGTTTCAAAGAGCTTGGTTTTGGCGACTCTAATCTGAGGCCGCATAATGGCACCCTTGAGGGTTTCACCAATCACAAGATACAGGCCAAGGGGGCCATTGACCTGAATGTACAAATGGGGGATTACACACCCTTCCGAACAGAGAAGGTAACTTTCCTTGTGGTCGATCTCCAATCAAACTACAACATGATAATCGGAACGCCCGCTTTGAAGCAGTTTCATATGGTCACTTCTATCCCGCATCAGCGGGCAAAGTTTTATGTCGGGGACATGATTGGAACTTCGATTAGTGAGCCCACCTCCGTCCTCACCTACATCCATGATATGTGTACCAGAAACAAGAGAGCTCGCATTGAGCAACCCGAGGACATGGAGAACATCAACATGATCAGGGTACTAGGCGATTCTGGGCCTATCAAAGTCGAGTGTGAAACTTTGCAAGTCAGGGATGAGCCCGACTTTACAGCAAAGGATGAGCTAATCGAGGTGGTCATTAACGATGACTATCCCGATCAAAAAATCAAGATAGGGTCTCGGCTGAGTCCCTCAGAGAAAGAAGGTTTGATCAAATTGCTTAAGGAGAACCTTGATGCGTTTTCCTGGGTAGTTACAGATATGAAAAGAGTAGAGGCCGACGTTGCCCTTCATCATCTGAATGTAGTCCCCACCTTCAAACCGATACAATAGCGAGCATGACAGTTTACGAACGAAAAAGAGGCTGTGATTAAGGTGGAGGTCGAGAAGCTCCTCCAAGAGGGGATCATAAAAGAGCTCGCCTATCCTACCAGTGAATGTGGTAATGGTAAAGAAGCACAACGGCAAGTGGAGAATGTGCGTCGATTTCACGGACATCAACAAAGCTTGTCCAAAGGACCCTTATCAGCTTCCATGAATTGATCGGTTAGTGGATTCCATCTCTGGTTTTGAAATTCTTAGTTTTATGTACGCATATTCGAGGTATCATCAAGAGCGAATGGCTGAGTCAAACAAAGAAAAAACGGCCTTCAGAGCTGCTAGGGGTTTATACTACTACGAAATGATGCCCTTCGGGCTGAAAAATACGGGTTCAACTTATCAGCGGATGGTTAACAAGATATTCAGCTCGCAGATAGGGAAGAATATGGAAGCTTACATTGATGATATGGTCGTCAAATCCGCAGCTGGCGGCCACGTCGCCGACCTTCTGAAGTCTTTCAGTAATGTCCGCAAACACTCCATGAAACTCAATCCGGCCAAATGTACATTTGGTGTCCAGGCAGGCATGTTTCTAGGGTTCATGGTTAGTTGCCGAGGCATCGAGGCTAATCCAGAGAAAATACAGGCTTTGCTAGACATGAAGGAACCCACGACCATCAAAGTGGTTCAGAGGCTCAATGGCCACCTCATCGCACTTGGTCACTTCATATCAAAATCAGCGGAGAAGTGTCTCCCCTTCTTCAAAATACTTAAAAGTGACAAGACCTTTTCATGGGATACAGAGTGCTCGCAGGCATTTCAGGCCTTGAAGGAATATCTAGGGAAGCCACCTCTTTTGGTTAGCCCTATAGAGGGAGATATTTTGTTTTTGTACCTGGTGGCCTCGTACCGGGCTGTTGCCGGCGTTCTTGTCAAGGAGCCCGGAACCCTCCAAAATCCTATTTATTATGTAAGCAAGGCTCTCAGTCCGGTGGAGAGTCACTATTTTAATGTTGAAAAATTAGTCTTCTCGCTTGTTATTGCTGCCCGCAAACTCAGGAGCTACTTTGCTTCGCATACAATAATTGTCTTAACTGATAGTCCCATGCGCCAAATACTTCACAAGCCCGACCTCTCAGGTCGCCTTCTCCGATGGGCTATCGAAATCACTGAGATCGATATTCGGTGTCAACCCAGAAAAGCAATCAAAGCTCAAGAATTGCCAGATTTTATTGTTAAGACAAGTTTCAACTCGCCATAACCAAGTTTTCCTGCACCGCTAGGGCCCGCCGAGGCCATGAATAAATCCAGTCAATGTTGGCAGTTATATGTTGACGGGGCATCTAGTCAAAATGGTTGTGGGGCCGGTGTTATTTTGATGGAACCCGGAACGATGGAGGAAATCGAAAAAGCTCTTAGGTTCGAGTTCCCGGTCACGAATAATCAAGCCGAGTACGAAGCAGTTATCACCGGGCTTAACTCGCAAAGGAGCTGAAAGTGGAAAATGTAGAAGTCTACTGTGATTCCCAACTCATCGTCAACCAAATCTCAGGGAACTATGGCACGCGTTGCGGCATTCTAGAAAAATACGGTGAGATTGTTCGACGATTAAGAGTCGACTTCAACTAATTCAAAATCATCAGAGTTCGAAGAGAGGATAACGAGCGAGTAGATTATCTATCTAAGCTATCTCTCGAGGAGGAAATTGCATATCCTTCGATAATGATAGAATATCTTGCGATACCCGCCGTGTAAATAATAGAAATCATGGAGATCGATGCACCCACACCGACTCCGTGTTGGATTGATGAGATCCAAGCTTATACAGAGTTGGGTACCTTGCCAGCTGAGGCAGATAAATCTCACACAATCAGGAAAATAGTGGCCAAATACATTATAAGTAGCGGAATACTTGACAGAAGGTCCGCCACGAAGCCTTTGTTGCAATGTGTCCAAGAAGAGGAAAGCAAGATAATCCTTAAAGAGCTTCACCAAGGATTGTGTGGGGGCCATCCCGCTAGTCGGTCCTTGGCCCAGAAGGTTATAACATTGGGGTATTATTGGCCGACATCCTTAAGGATTCAGAAAAGGTAGTCAGAGAATGTCCGGAGTGCCAAAACATGCGGACATCCCATGGATACCGTCTGTGGAACAAAGCATTGTGGTCGCACCTTGGCCTTTCGACATGTGGGGACTCGACCTCATCGGACCTTTCCCATCAGGAAGAGGTGGATGTAAATTTATCATAGTGGTTGTGGATTACTTCACAAAATGGATCGAAGCCAAGCCTATGGTCAAGATAGGAGCTAAAGCCGCGGGTTACTTCATGCACGATCAAATATTTTCTTGTTTTGGTATCCCGCGGGCAGAGGTGTCAGACCACGGGCCGCAATTCAGAAAGGAATTCTCAAATCTTTGCGAGGAATTCAAGGTCAAACACTGGCAATCATCCGTGGCTTATCCTCAAGGAAACGGCCAAGCTGAGGCCGGCAACAAACAGATAATCAAGATGCTTAAAAAGAGCATTGACGACAAGGCAAAAGCAGGTGGTTGGGTCCACGAACTGCCCGCCATATTATGGGCACTCTGCACGACAATAAAAACGCCTACCGGAGAAACACCTTTTGCTCTCGCTTACGGATCAGAGGCCATGACTCCTATTGAAATGGCTCTACCAAGCATCAGGGTGGCCTTACACGACCCAGCGGACAATTGACTAAATAGACAAATCGACATAGATCTAGCGGAGGAAAACAGGTTAGCGGCGTACCAGCGGCTTGTGAATTACAAGAAGATCGCTACACGGCAGCATGACAAGCGAATCTGTGACCACTCATTTAAAGTCGGGGATTTTGTTCTTCACAACAGAAAGGCCATTGGTATGGAACCTGACAATGGAAAGCTTATGGCGAACTGGGAAGGCCCTTACCAAGTCACAAGGGATATCAAAAAAGGGACTTATGTCCTCAAAAATGAACAGGGTTTCGAACTCAATAGGCCGTGGCACGCGGACAACCTCAAAAGGTACTACATGTAAAACATCGGTTTGGGTTATGGCTATCCTAACGTTTACGACGTGAGTGGTTAAGCTTTCTTACTTACTTGTAATCTTCACTCATTTAGCGGGATGAGTCGAACTTAATAAAGCCCGATTTTACATTTATGTTTTAGAGTACGTGTTATCGTATGCTTTATCAATGTTCGGTATGCGAGTAAATGGTGATTTTTTGAGAAAATTATCAGCAAAAACTTTGGACTCACCTCGAACTTTGTTAAAAATAGGGGCCATACTCGGAAAAATTTCAAACAACAACGAGCGGACAGGGTCATGACTCCGACCCTCATCTGAAACAAGGGGTTCTTTGGAAAAAAATTCGCGTTACAATCGAGCGGTTATTTCAGAGAGGTCCATTCATCTTTTCAGTGATTTGGCCCTGTCATGATCGGCTCCAAATCTCATCTCAAATCAGGGGCCACACTCTAGAAAAATTCAAGTTTGCCAGCGAGTAGTAATTTGAGATCAGATTCAAGGGGGTGAATAGAAAGTTGCACATATACAAGCAAGCAGTTATTTCAGATAAGATTCAAGGGGGGCCATATCTCGAAGTTAAGTCTGTTCGCTATCAACTTTGAATCTTATCTAAAACAAAGGGGGCCGGAGGACACTACTACAAGAGGACTCAATTTATACAGTAAATTCAAGCAAAAAATAAGTATACACAGGCGAACAGAAAGCAAACTTCATTCAGAAAAGTAGCTACGGAAATGTTTTTACAAAAAGTAAAGAACTTAAAGAAAAAGAGTTATACATACGCGAAATCAAAATAGTTTTTACAACAATAAGGCATCAAATCTAAGAATCCTCTGGCCGCATGTTATCATTGCCAACGTTCCCAGGTCGAAGATAAGGATGCATCATATTGTCAGCATTCACGTCCGACTCAGTTTGCTCGGCCTGCTCATTTTGTTCGGCCTCTTGCGCTTCCTCTTTAGCTGGAACCTGAGTAGCTCGACGTACTAGCTCCCTTAGATTCTCCTCTATGACTGCGATCACCTCCCAATCTGGAGCATATCTTGGGATGTATCATTCCAGTTCAACATTGGAGAAGGGAATGTGCGGACGGAAATCCCTTAGATAATAGAAAGGATGGGTGATGATCCAATCTCTCAAGGTCTCAATATCCGGAACCTCGCCGCCATAGGTCGAAATATACCTTGCAATATGATAAAATCCTTGGTCATATCCCATAAGTAAATTATCACCCGCATCAGCCTTTAGCCGTGCTTCGATCCCGTTGTTCAGATCGGCAAGCTGAAGGTTCAGGGCATCGTTTGCTTTCTTGGCCTGATCGATCTACGCCTGCAATTCCTTCATGGTCTGGGTAGCCTCTTTGTCCTTGGTAGCCCGCTCACGGTTAAGTTTTTCAAGACGCTCGGAGTTAGCCTGAGCCTCAATACGCTCCTTCTTCGCTTCAACGGCCTGTTTCTTTAGCTTGTCGTTGTCAGCCTCAACAGTACTTAGACGAACACCCAGATCAGTAGCGACCTCATTGGCGGCCTTGACCGCCTTCTTGGTATCGACCAGCTCGTTGTTGGCATCAGCGCTCGACGGTATAGTGCTCCTGCAATCAGTTATGAACTGCTGCAAGCCTGTGCCGACCTGAAAAGGAAAGAATGTAGCGGAGTTAGACAAGACTTCAAAAAACACAATAAAAGTACGGGAAAAACAAAGCAAGAAAGAAAAGAGGTTTACCATGCTCACCGTGGTCCCAAACAGGCCCCACAGATCTTCGATATTTTTAATAAAGGCACGGCGAGGGTCGGCCTGATCGGCCAGCACGATCCTGTTCGCGATACCGCGGCCAATCTCCAGCTGAATATCATTGGGAAGGCTCCATCGCAGATGTCTCAGCGGTGCCACATCGGAAATGGCTCTACATATCGTGACCGCCTGGGTCATGTCAAGAGGAAGCTGGCGCATAAACTCCCTGTCCAACCAAACCGCCGGATTTCCTTGAGGTCCGACGGGTACACCGGAGAAGGGCACCATAGCTGCTGTCGTGCCCACAGAGGATGGCTTATCTGCCACAGTTTTGCCTTTGTCCAAGGATTTGGCCTTATCAGCGGCATCTTTTTTCTGAGCCTCCTTGACTATGGATTTTTTGGATGGAGGAGCATCCTGCTCGTCGCTGCCACTTCCTGCGGGGTCAACCTCGTCAGCAGCGGCTCACTTTCTCTTATCGCCAGCCGGCGGCTTTGTCAGGGTGGTCTGTTTGAGAGTTTTCCACGCCGCAGATTTATTCCACGTTTGTTTAGCTGGCGGCTGGATTGACTTCCCGATCTGGGACCCAAAAGAACCGGCCCCGTCTTTCTTGATATCGACCGTGGGGAGCGATGTCTTAACTCCCTTCAACGCTGTGGCCCTATTCCCCTCACCGGCGTTCTTCCTAGTGGTCAACTGGCTGCGTTGATCTAGAGCGTCCATGGTACCTGCGAGAAACGATACTTATCAGCGACCAGCAAAATAACATGATGAAAGAAACAACCTATAAAAAAGAATACAAGTAAAAATCCTACTCGGTGCTCGTATCGAGGGGTTGCCCCTGCAGATAATGCATTTAGATGGCATGCATTTGCCTTGATGACACTCCCCATACCAATCAGGGTCGGTCAGTAGTGGATCAACCACCACTAAGGGTTCGCCAACGCCGGCTCCAGAAAGTCCGGCCTGTCTAAGATAAGGCTCATTTACATCTAATAGCAGCTTCCAATTGAAAGCGCGGGCCTGTTCCTGTCCCTTCCGGGTATATCCAAGAATTTTCTTCAAATTGGCTATAAATCCATCATCGTCGAACTGAGTTCTAATATTCTACAAGTGGTCGGTCTTAACAGAGTTCGCTGAAAGTTTTTCAAACGGCCACCCTACCCGGGATTCAACCTTCATACATCTTTTATCCCATTCCGGCACCTTATCGGGATGATCGAATAAGAGCCAAGGCCTACCACTGCTCAACCTACTATGCGGTTGAATATGTCCGTTACCGCCTTTTCGGGAAAAGCCATAGAAATACAACAATGTTGGTATCGATGGCTTATGCCCGTTTAACCTGCTGATTATGATGAAATACATCACCACTCGGACTACTCCCAGGCTGAGGTTGCATGGCATCACTTTCGTTCCTCCATGAACTTGACGAAAAATTGTTCAAAGGGTGGTCTGAGCCCGGCAACCAGGTGGTCATAATGCAACCACACATAATCTTCGTGTTCCCGGCCGCAAGTCCAGGATACGTTTGTCGCGCCCATACTAACGAAACGATAATCCTCTGGAATGTCATACGCGCCCAGTGCCAAGGTGTAATCTTTCCGATCTCAAAATTCCCTCCATCGAATCATGATATCGCTATCCGCTCGCTTTTGCTCCGTGACTTCCATCTCTTCTGCAACGGACCTTTTTTTGGGCGGCCTCTTCTTTTTTCCAGGCTCATCCGATGCTGCTTTTCTCTTAGATATTGCGACCTTATGAGATTTTTTAGGCCTCTTCGATACTTCTGCGGCTTCCACGGCTTCCTTGATCATAGCGCTATGGCTAGCGGCTCCGGGGATTTTCACTTTTTCCATCCCATTAATCAGGTCGCTCAACAACGCCTGATCTTCATCTTCAACCTCACTCCCAGTGGCACCCTCATTAATTACAACGACTTCCTCGTCCTCTGGATCGGATTCGATATTAATTGGTCCTTGTTCTTCTTAGATTACCTCCTCAACAGCGTCGCTGGAGCTAGCCTCCTCCATACTAACCTCCTCAGAACCGGATCCCGCAGCGGCCCGAGCCTCTTCGTCTGACTGTGTGTGCTCGGAAGACATTCTGAAAAAATATAAGGCAAGGTGGATCAGTTTAATCATGCAAACATGGAAGTCGGGCCGAGATGAGAGTAATCACACCTTGACACCTCACCCCTTCATTTTCCTTAAGCACATAAACCCAGAAAAACCCCCATACAACCCAGGAAAAACCCCAAACAAACCAAACATTCAGGCATTGACAATAGAAACAATCAGAGCATCTATACACAAAGGGATTCCTGGGAAAAAAAGGGCACAAGCACAGAGAAACATAAATGATGAACTTATGATGTTCATCCGTAAAAACCCAAAACTACATATGCAAATCCACAGCATTATGGTTTTCCAACAAGGGAGGCAGAGGAAATTAAGGCAAAATCGAATCAAAAAGCGATGGAAATGAACAAGTTCATACCTGATTGATGAAATGGGAAGTAAGAGCGTTGATTTCGTCTGAGAATACGCTTGCCAGAATCTGCTTGCACTTGCCGGAATTCTCTCTTGCTATTTGCCGGAGTAATTTGAAGAAAGGGAAAGTGTAGGAATGGGGGGAACCCCTATTTATACACAGAGATTGAAGGGAAACAACGGTTCGGATTCGAAATTCAAACATAATTATGGCTTGGAACAGTTACCAATTCCCCTCAGCCAATCAGAGGAAAGGACTGTTCACGTCAAACGTCGTGTCAGAAAATTAACAGACGTGACATTTCATGAAGCCATACGTCCGTTACAACACAGCCGCTCCGGTCCCCGCTGACGGTCACCACCCTATCTAACACACGACCTTAGATTATCATAGTTGACAAATTTTCTTCAAGCGGCCTACGGCCATTAATGCCCATAGCTCTTACCTGGCATTCTAAGACCGATAGAGCGTTATCGTCGACTAAGCCCGACAGAGTGTTATCGGCACCTAAGCCTGTCCGCTACAATTTTCAGCATATAATCGGTCATTCGCTATGCGATACAAACACTGATTCAAGCCCGATAGAACGTTATCGGCGACTAAGCCTGTTCACTACACAACATAGCATCTATCGGTAATTTGCAACGCAATATCAACACTGATTTATGCCCGATAGCTATTATTGGCATCTTTGTCACAAACGCAACGTCAGGGTAACTTCAGCCTAAGGAACTCTACTCTCCGCCTTGGTGGGCACGCTAGGCACAGAGTAGGGGACATTGATATACCCGAACCTGAGTGGGGCCCTGTTCATCTAGATTTAAGCCCGGGTCCAATCCGCTAACAGTAAGTCGGATCTTGTCCGCTGGTCATAAGCCGGACTCCTCCTCCGCATGTGATTTCTACCGATATGGTCAAGCTAACATCAAGACAAGGCAAATACGAGTCCGCTGTCCGCCATACATATCCAGCTGGCCGGTCCACTTGTATTTATCTATATGATTATCTTTAATTATATCTATTTAATTGTCTTGTCATGAAAAGTGAACCGACTTAGTATTAGCCTATAAATATGGGATCACAATGTAATAGAAAGCATTCAAGAACTAATACAAGCAGAGCTACTCTGCCAATTTGTTGATTATCTCGTGTTTATTCTCATAAGCATACTTCCGACAGCTTTGTTCTAGTTCACCAACGTGTTCTCTCCGGAGAAAACTACATATATAGCCATATATACAAATATAAACACTGTTACCGCAAACCTGATATTCCACGCAATATCAATAAGGAAAAGATATTTGCCATAAAATAAGAGATAATTCCTAAAAAATCAATCTCTTATTTTTTCCATTAATTATCTAACAAATAAATAATTAATTAATTACACATGTGACATAATCTAGAAAAATTTCTTTTCCTAATTTTCTCTCACATGGGGCGCCACATTTGCCATCAATTTTAATAGAAAATGTCTTTTTTATTTTACATATTATTTACCAAATAAATAATATTGCATATTCATTAATAGACCAACTATTTAATTTATTCTCGAGGTTCCATAATACGAGAAAACACTCACGTGTTAGGAGCCAACCCGCATGGACCTATAACCAGTAGCTACAATAAATGGAATAAAATATTCATCGAACATAATATTTCTACTCAACTTATTAATTCCGGAATTATGCCACCATAAATCCGAAACCGAACTCTATCGATTATAGATATAACTTATTATCAGAAATTCGAGTCAATAAGTGTCCATTGATATTGTTGGTCCCAGAGAAGGGTAAAACTATTGTCAGAGGGGGGGGGGGGGTGAATGACTATAGTGGAGTTTCAAAAACTTTTCTTGTATTTTAAAAGCCTTTGGGGAGTGGCTAGTCCCTTCTTAATGTGTTGTTTCAAAGTAGTTTATGCAATCATAGATATATAATATGACTTAAGCAATTAAATAAATGTAGTAAAGTAAATTGCTGAATATAAATTGACACAAGGCTTATAGTGGTTCAGGGTGGTGTAATCCCTTAATCCACTCTTCTCCTGTGATGATTGGAGGAATTTCACTTTTGTTTTCACAGATACAATAGCCTGATTGTCCTTGACAACACAAGCTTCACAATCTTCAAGACTATCACTCCCTGACTGCAACAGCTTCAGTGACTCAGTCTATTTCACTGCTCCTTGGGAACAAATCCTTCAGTAGCTATCACAAACACAACTCCTTCTTAGACGGCTCTGATTCAGTTGCTTGATTGAAGTGAATTGGATTCACAAGACTTGTTGATTAGACTCAATGCTTGATATTGGAATTGTAATTCTGAGTTTTGAGTTGATCACTAGATGTTTCACTTTTAGCACAGATGAAAGCTTTTCGATTTGACAGAGTTTCTGCTTGTAAATTCTCAGACTTGATCGTTCTCTTGTGTGTTTTTTCTTGTCTGTCAATGCCTTCGATTTATAGCCTTGATAAACGTTGATTTGAATTTCCGTCCATTGGCTATATTAATGAGGGGAATAATCCTTGATTTTATTCTTGATTCCCCCTTAATTAAATCCTCCTTGATTTTAGTGATCGGATTTTCTTCAAACGTTTATCAGAAAATCCGTCCTTGATTGATCCTCAATTGATTGTGCATTTAATGCTTGATCCTCTGAATCATCTTCATATTTCAAAATTTGACCAAGTAAAGTTTACTGGCCGTTCCCTGAATGGTTAAGTGATTTTTCTGACTTTTCCGATTAGATCTTCCTTCACGGCTTTGTCATTACTCAGCCGATAGTCAGTTCACTTTGCCGATTTACTGTTTCCTTCATTCTTTTCAGTTTGGGAGAATCTTTGCACTTCACTGATCCTTGATTAATGTGAGTTCAGTGTACACCATATTTAAGTTTCATCACTTGGAATGTAACTTAGACTTATCCAAGGTCATCACAGACTTCCTTGGTTATAATTCAGACCATAATGTCTTCATGCTTCTCTGCTGGTACTAGGATGGCTTCACTCTGCCGGATTTCTGTTTTACTTTGTCATTCAACCAACCAGTACAATGCTTGTCTGACTCAACTTATACAACATGTCGGACTCTAAGTAAAGGCTTATACAGAGAGTTCTAACTTATTTTCAGGCTTGCTATAACAGCCAGTATGACCATCATCAAAACATAATAAAATGTTCCTAACAGATATAATCATTACGTACAAACTAACCCTCCATAGACTATCCGTAATGAAGCGGGATTATTTCTGTAAACCTTCTTCACTACATCTTATCCTTATTTACCATTAACCCACTAGTGATCAATTAGTTCATAACCAATATGAACTCGGCCAATCGATCAGTTTATAGGATTAACAAATAAGGGGATTGTCTTTCGACTTCCCGGAGGAAGGAATGGGTTCCATATCTGTGAGACACACAATTCTCACTCATTCTAGAATAGTGCGAACGTGAAAGTGATTCCGACCGCGCCTCTTAGCGATCCTTAACGAACACATCAAACCCTATCTTGGAACAAGCAGGCGTCTGTAATCACTTCAGGATTAAGGTTATTCCATATACGATCATCTTGTGATTTAATAAGATTTCTCAATCACAGAATTATAGGAGAAATGCAGATTAAATCAGTCCAGTCCTTATGACTACATCATATATAAATGCCCCACTTAGATAACCAATATCGACGGTCCGGATAAGACGGTCACACCATAAAGTGCTCTAGGCGCATTAATGGTGGTTTCATCAATAGACCCCGTACTTTGATTAAGTTCACCACGGACTAATAGTTCAAGTGTATCACCATAAACTTAATTCTCATGCGTGACACACACAAAGTTATATGCTAAATATGATATGACTTAGGGTTTTCAGCGGTATATTACATATAAGCACGAAGCAAATAATAAGATGAGAATAAATCTGTCATTTATTAATTATAAAAACAATTATTGAAATTGTCTTTCGGGCGCTACTTCCAACAATCTCCCACTTACCCGTATAGGCAAGAAACAATTGTCTTTCGGGCACTATATCCAACAATCTCTCTCAACAATTAAACAATTAAGAATAAGACATCTCCATTTAATTGTGTCTACACAAAAGATTTTCTAAATAATCTCTAATACCACATGCTGGATATACAGAAACCCGAATCCGGATCCGATCCATAATCGGATCGTCAGATCTGATTCACAACACCGATCGAGATGCTCGATCATGCACAGTGGAAGCTACGAATTAAATTCATATGCGATTTACCACGATTTAATTCACATGATTAATTAATATAACTACAAGATAGTTAAAGATTTACCCAACAGAAGAGAAGTCGTGATCTTCCGGATTGTATCTCCAATTGATGACTGGGGGATGTCGATCCTCATAGTACAACCTCCTCGAATATGCCTAAGAAAAACCCTAGTTTTTCTACTCCCAATGCCTAAGACAAGAAAACAAAATTTCTCTCTTTTATTCCAAAAAAAGGTGGCGTCCCTTTTTAAAAAAAAAAAAAATGCCGTTGGATTTATCTGGTTCAATTTTGTGTTGGGAGAAACTCTCTCTTTATAGGAAAATAACTAATAATTTGAGAGTTTTTCTTTTACACACATATTTATCTTTTCCTTTAAGGAAAATAAAACCTTTATCCAATAGGAAAACAAATTTCCTATTTATCCAGTAAGAAAACTAATTTCTTATTTATAATTATTTAACACATAAATAATTATATTATCCACATTATAATTAATTAGGAGAAAATTTCTTTTCCAAAACCAAAAAAATATGGCACCATTTTTTATGTTATTTGGGATAATAGAAAATGTCTTTTCTCTATTACATATTATTTACCGAATAAATAATATCCGCATATTCATTAAATAGACCAATTATTTAATTTATTCTCGAGGTTCCATAAAACGAGAAAACACTCGCGTGTTAGGAGCCAACCCGGGGACCATGGACCTATAACCCGTAGCTACAATAAATTGAATAAAATATTCATCAAACAGAATATTTCTAGTCAACTTATTAATTCCGGAATTACGCCACCATAAATCCGAACTTGAAGTCTATCGATTATAGATATAACTTATTCTCAAAGTCTCGAGTCAATAAGTGTCCATTGATATAATCATTACAGACAGAATAACCCTACATAGATTATCCGTAACAAAGCCGGAATAATTCCGTAAACCTTTTTCATTAATTCTTTTCCTTATTTACCATTAACCCACTAATGATCAATTAGTTCATAGCCAATACGAACTCGGCCGATCGATCAATTTCTAGGATCAACAAATATGGGGATTGTCTTTCTACTTCCTGCAGGAAGGAATAGATTCCATATATGTGAGACACACTCCTCACTCATTCTAGAATAGTTCCAATGTGAAAGTGATTCGGACCGCACCTCTTAGCGATCCTTAACGAATACATCAAACCATATTTTGAAACAAGTAGGAGTATGCAATCACTTCTTGATTAAGGTTAATCCATATATGATCATCTTGTGATTTAAAAAGATTTCTCAATCACGGAATTATATGAGAAATTCAGATTAAATCGGTTCAGTCCTATATGATCACATCATATATAAATGCCCCACTTAGATAACCAATATCGACGGTCCGGATAAAACAGTCACACCATAAATTGTTCCGGGCGCATTATTGGTGGTTTAATCAATAGACCCCATACTTTGATTAAGTTAACCACGGACTAACATTTCAAGTGTATCACTATAAACTTAATCCTCACATGTGACACACAAAAAGTTATATGGCTACATATGATACGATTTGGGGTTTTCAGCAGTGTATTACTTATAAGCATGAAGAAAATGATAAGATGAGAATAAAATTTTCATTTATTAATTATAAAAACAATTACATAAATTTTCTTTCGGGCGCTACTTCCAACACCATAAACCTGCTGACAACACTGACTGCCTGAGCGAGATCAGGCCTAGTGCACACCATGGCATACATCAGACTGTCAATTGCACTAGCATAGGGACCTCTTGACATGTATTCATTCTCCTCTGCTGACTGTGAAGCAAAAACTGACAAATGAATATTTGATGCCATAGAAGTATCTATTGGCTTAGCAGCTGACATGCCAAACGTTGACAAAATCTTCTGTATATAGCCATGCTGAGATAAAAATAGTTTCTTCTGATTTCTATCTCCCAGATCTCCATCCCCAAAATTTTCTTGGCTGTACCCAAAAATCTTTCATTTCATACTCAGCTCTGAGAAGGTCTTTCATATACTGAACATTAGACTTCTTCTTTGTAGCTATCAACATGTCATCCACATACAAAACAAGATAGATGGATGATCCATCTTCCAACTGATTGTTGTAAACACAACAATCATAAGGACTTCTGTTGTAACCCAACTGGATCATATGACTGTCAAACCTTTTATACCACTGTCTAGGACCTTGCTTTAGTCCATACAAGGGCTTTTTCAACTACACACAAGATCTTCCTTACCAGGAACTTAGAAACCCTTTGGCTGAGTCATGTATATCTCTTTGTCTACCTCCCCATGTAGAAAAGCTGTCTTCTCATCTAACTGCTCAAGTTCTAAGTCCTGCTGTACCACCATTGCTAGTAACACTCTGATTGAAGTATGTCTGACTACTGGTGAGAATATCTCATCAAAGTCCACCCCTTCTTTTTGACTGAAGCCTCTTGCAACCAGACGTGCCTTATACTTAACTCCTCCTGCCTCAATTATCCCTTCCTTCCTCTTGAAAATCCATTTGCAAGTAATAACTCTCTTATCAGCTGGATGTTTTACAAGATCCCAATTCTGATTCTTCAATAATGACTCTATTTCATCTCTCATGGCAGCAAGCCATTGAGATGCTTCAGAACATGTCACTGCTTCCATGTAAGTAGAAGGTTCAAAACCATCCACTTCTTCTGCAACTTGAAGTGCATATCCAACCATATCATCAAACCCATACCTCTTGGCAGGTACCCCAATATTGGATCTTCTAGCTCTGCTGACAGCTATACTCTACTGACCCACGCTCTCAGTTTGACGGTCAACTGACATTTGCTCAGATGACTGGCTTGGATTCAGTTCTGGTTCAGCAACCAGATCAGATGAAAACTGACTTGGATCAGTTGATTGTTGCATTCCAACTGACTCCACCTGAAGCTCCACCTTACTGTCAGTTTTCTCAGTTTCAGTACTGTTTTGAGTTTCAGTTATCCTCCCCACTGATGAACCGAGTATAGAATTTTCATCAAAAACTGTATCTCTGCTGAGAATGACTCTGTGTTCTGCCGATGACCAAATTCTATAACCCTTCACTCCATCACCATACCTCACAAACACTCATTTCTTGGCCCTTGGTTCTAGTTTCCTTTCACTGACATGATAGTAAACTATGCTTCCAAATACCCTTAGAAGTGAATAATCTGCAGGCTTGCCTGACCACATCTCAACTGGTGTTTTGAGACTGATCTCTGTGTGAGGAATCTTGTTGATTAAGTAGCAAGCTGTGGTTACAGCCTCTACCCAAAATCTCCTTGATAAACCAGCATGAGAAAGCATACATCTTTCTCTCTCTAGAAGAGTTTGATTCATTCTTTCAACTACACCATTTTGTTGATGAATATTCATGACTTTATGATGTTTGGAAATACCCTCAGTTTTGCACAATGTATCAAACTCAGTCCAGCAGAATTCCAGACCATTATCTATACAAAGCCTTTTGATCTTATTCCCCAACTGATTTTCAACTAGAGCCTTCCATTGCATGAAGCTCTTGAATGCCTCACTTTTGTGTTTTATCATCACCACCCAAGTCATCCTTGAATAGTCATCAATAAAGGACACAAAATATTTGTGACCACCCAATGACTCCACCTTTGATGGGCCCTAAAAATCAGAAAGAATGTAATTTAGTGATGACTTTGTGTTGTGTGCCCCTTTTGAGAACTTGCTCCTATGAAGCTTCCCAAACACACAATGCTCACAAAAGTCCAGATTCTTGACCTTAAATCCCCCAAGAAGATCTTTCTGATTAAAGAACAAACCTTTGATCACAAAATCCTAGCACCGGTCACCGGTCTTGGTGAAGATCAACTCTGTTCAACCTGCAACTCCTGAATCTTGAACCTGACGCTCTGATACCTGTTTGTTATAAACACAGATGAGAAGCTTGCAGTTTAAGAAAGATAAACAGATAGAAATGCAAACGTAAAGTATGGCGGAATTGATAAAACACATAAACAAAGGGAACATTGCGATTTAACGTGGTTTCCGGCGTTGTGCCGACTACTCCACGGACAAAAAAGGAGATATATTATTATGCACAGTATTACAAGGTATTCCTCACAAAGTGAAAGACACACTCTTGAAAGACACATTCTTGCATTGATTACAACATTGATATTTATAGGCACAAATCCCAAACCCTAACCGCCATAAGATCTTTGTCAGAATTGTCATAAATACCTCAGATGTGGACCCTAGCTCTAGCTGTTATCCATCAGAAGAAACTCAGCTTCAAACTGACTTTCCATACTTGTAATCTACTGTCCATGTAGAACTCAGCTATACTCAGCAAAACTCAGCAGACCAGAACTGACTGCTGACTACAGAAGAAACTCAGTTGCACTTCATCAAACCGACTTACACATAACTGAATATACTTAAATGAACTAACCATCATTCTCAGTCTCAGTTTTCCAGATTAGTTCCACCAGATTATTTATCAGTTTAGAGATCAAGTCACCAAAACTGACAACTATGATACGCTTGTTGAGAAAGACACTTATCCAATCACAACCAAAAGTGTTGTCAAACATATCTCCATGATGCTAAGGTTTCAAAATATATATATATAAATGTATAAAATTTCTTAAAAAATTATATTTGTATTTAGTTATGCAGTCATTTGTCAAAAATATATATATATAAAATGAAACATAAGAAGTTTTAATTTATCTATATATACATTTTTTTAAATTTTTTTTAACAAAGAAATTTTTATTATTATTGAAAAACAGAGAAAAATACAGTGTTGCCATCCATGGCCTCCTCACTACAGTAATGTCATCAGTGAGCAACCCCGCCTCCTTAAACCCCTAGTCCAAAAAACCCGGGGTGGGAAAAATCGGGTGCTAGGGGAAGAGTACGGGCCTTGACACACTGGCAAAATCACCCAACCAAAGGAAAAAACAACAGAAAAACCTTATGAAAATTCCAATAAGTCCTATCAAGCCTCAAGCTAATCATGTAAACCGTGGGAGAATGTTGTTCTTCATCCTTTGTGTTGTTGTCTTCTGTCTTGACCTGCTGCAAATTCCTTTTCAAATGAAGCCTGCTACCAATTGTAATCCAAGCAATGATCCACTGAAGTCTTGGACTGATGAAGCCACAGTGATTGATGATCAACCTGTTCCTGCCAGGGATTGTATCAATAGATAAATTGCAGATAAAAGGTAAAAACAAACTGTCACAGAGAATGTAGATACAACCTGCTTTGCACCCTTCAGAGAGTAACTGAAGGATGCTTCCAAGTATGAGGACCATCTACAAATTACTATCCATTAATGATATCTGATATGAGACAATTGTAGAAAATCTTCAAGTAAGATATCTCTAAGACCCCCATCAACCTCCCCCATGTGAATTGTACTGTTGTGTTGTGATGTACTAGCCTTCTTATCCAAGAAATCTGCTGCCATATTGCCCTCTCTGTAAACATGTCTGAGCTGGAATTTATTCTAGTTCAAAATCTCAGTCAGAAGAGTAATCTCAGGCACATATCTCCAAGGAGGCTGAGAATTACCATGAAGCATCTCAACAAGCAGTTTTGAATCAGATTCTATTTCAACATTTTGGAGTTGCAGATCAATGCATTGATGTGTACCATCAATAAGAGCTTTCAGTTCTGCCTCAAAATTGGTAGCAATTCCATAAGCTCTAGTACCTGCAACAATAAGAGCACTATTTTCATCACGAATGATGAAACCCCCTCCAGCTAGTCCAGGATTTTGAAGGGAGGAACCATCAGTATTAAGTTTGTAGCAAGCAGGAGGAGGAGCATGCCATCTAACAGCAATGGAAGTCTTCTGTGGCCTAGCTGTAAGATTTTTAAGAAGGCCTGTGTTAACAAGGATTAGATCATCACTATTCTTTCTGGTGAGATTCATACTCAAACTTGTACATTGCAGATCAGCAACAATATTTTTGATAATTTGATTTGTATCCATGGTGGTCTCGTGTAGCATGCTGCATCTATCTTTCCAAAGACCCCAAAAGATCAGAGAAGGGATAATCCGAATAACCTTACAAAGAGCTCCCTTAATGTTGGTACATCTCCAAGCCTTTTGAACATCCTGTAGATTGTCAGCAGCAGGATAATAGCTAAGAGTATTTTGGAAGAAATTCCAGACTTCTTGAGCTTTAGGACAGCTCCAGAACACATGATCCATAGTATCATCATGAGAGCAGTTTAAGCATTTAAAGGGCCCAGAAAATCCCATCTTATGTAGCTGATCAGCAAAAGGCAGCAGGCCATTATATAATTTCCAGTTAAAAAGTGCAATTCTGAGGGGATATGGGGCTTCCAGACTTCTCCTAAATCAAACAAGGATGATCTCTTGGATCTAAGAATTTCATAAGCAGAGGAGACAGAAAAATGCCCAGAATTAACCACAGTCCACACCCATTTATTGACAGGGCTAGTAAGATAAATCATATTCTGGTCAGTGCATTCTTGGACTGGTCCCCGCAGCTTTCAAGCATGGAGTTTATAGAGAGGGTAGGATCCAGTCATCACTTTTCTAGCCCACAAACCTTGCTGCTGATGAATCTTCCACCATAATTTACAAGCAAGAGCTGCCTGAAAGGTCTTTAAGCTTCTTATACCAAGTCCATTTTCAGTTATAGGATAGCACACATTTTGCCAACTCCTCTAGTGCCTTCTCTTATGATTATCACTGTCATGCCAAAGGAAGTTAGCCATAATTTGTTCCAGTCTCTGAATAGTAGCCATGGGCAACTTAATAGCTGACATAATGTTAATAGGAACAGAGGAAAGGACATGTTTGATGAGGATTAGCCTGCCCCCCAGGGGTTTTATACATTTTCATTTTATAAAACCAATATAATAGTATAAGGTATGTCTCGATAACCACCCAATGTTTTGAGGTGTTACAACTCTCCCGCCCTAAAAAAAGAATTTCGTCCTCAAAATTCCTACCTTCAAAGAGATGTGTGTATTGCCGTCGCAACTCCTCTTCTAACTCCCATTTTGCTTCCTAAGTTCCATCATCTACAATCAAGTCCCTAATAGATCCTTATCTAACACCTCAACCAAACCTTTCTTTGATACAAGCTGTAATAGGCCTATCCCCGACCCCTAGGGTCCACTGGGGTCTAATAAGTGACAATCCGGCGATCAACCGCCCAAGTACTAAAACTAAAAAAACACTGAGGGAACTAGTACTTTATTCAAACGTCACCAAAGAAAAGAGAAGAACATCTTTTAATCTTTATTACAACGAACAATCCACTATTTAAAACAAGCTAAAACAAAACTTGAGCGATAACTAAGTTGCCATGTCAATATTAAACTCCTCATCAATTCCCTCTCCAAGAACAGCCTCCAAGATTACCTCGCTCACCTCACCACTTTGGTGTCCTTCTCCATACCTAAAAAAAGATTTCAAAAACGTGTGAGCTAAAGATAGCCCAGAGAGTTCCGGTGTGTGCCCGTGAATATTTATATACAAAAATAATAGTTACGAAACCGTTAAAATGTTACTTGTAAGGCTTTTCCTTACCCTGCATATAATAGTAGTTAATAGATCAGAAGTTGTCAGAGCTGTAATTGTACGTACTTGTAAAGAACTGAAACGAGACAACGGTATAATAATACAATATGATGACATTGCAAAAAAACATGATAATTTGCAAAGGATATAAATGCCAAGTAATTTATCGAATTTAAGTCTATTAATTTGCTTGACACAGACTTGGCTTAGTGGATGAGTCATTACCAACCAACTCCAGCATGTTTCTCTACCGTACTTCATAAGCAAGAAATCTATTGCCTGACAATTCCGGCCGATTGTCAGGGAAAAAATTCCAAACCTTCGCCTAGTGAACCTCCCAAAGGGCTCCAGCCGACCCCACTACCCTCTAAACCATGACATAGCCGTCAACCCTTGCATTCCCGACCATGCATATGGGACATTGGGGAAAATTTTCGTACCACCACTCTAGGACTGTCGATGAGCAGAAGTCAAGAGGCCCCAAGACTGGTGATATGAATACGAACGATCTAGATTGAGATAAACCAAAAAGACTTACACGAAAATTGGAAGAAGAAGGATAAAACGAGCACAAACTTAGATCAACCCTCGGAATCAGCACCTCGGGATTCACCAAGTTGAGAACGTCGCACAAAGGATGCTCAATCCTTTGATAAGTTCTCGAGCTAACACAATACCTAATCAGCAAGGTAAAGTATAAACTCACAAAAGCTTTCAATCACTGAAAAACTTTAACTTTATAAAATATCACTCAAGGATTGTCTACCTTATTACATTAGCAAGACAAAACCTTATATAGGCAACAAGAAAATGCAACTCCCCACAAACTAGCAATGTGGGAGAAAAACAACTTATAGTTGGGATTTGGAAGTTTGGCTAAGCATATTTTCGATGTGGGATAATGGGATAGGCGCCCAAGGTGTGTCTAGGCCAAGTCTTGGACAAGTCTTGGGGCTTAACAAAAATGGAAAGAAAAGTTTCCCAAAGTTAAGGTGAAAAGGTTATTGACCTTTAGGAAGGGTAAATGGGTAGGACATCAAGAATTAAGGTAAGGTATACCTTAAAAGGATGTAGGACATGTGGATGGTAGGGTCAAAATCCAAAAATAGTAAGTGGATGTCGGGTTTGGCCAAAATAGGCTATTTATGGCAAGGTTACTAAAAATAGACAAAACTTCCCAAAAAACCCCTTAACCCCAATTACAAGTTATTATTAATAAAATGGACAAGTCTTCATGCTTCAACTCCTCAACGTATTGTTGAGAGCTTGCCAAAACTTTGTTCTTCAAAGCATCCTCAAATCTTCTCTTTCGAGCTCTCGTAACCGGACCCTCTTGAAGTTGAAGTGGATCCATACTCTCAACGTCTTCAAGGTCATTACTTGAGCCTCCATGATATGTATCACTCCCTCCCGGTTGGAAAGGATCTGTCCTCAGATCAGAAACAGCCGTATAAGGTGACAAGTCGGCAATATTGAATGTTGGTGAGATATTCCACTCCGGAGGGATGTCAAGCGTGTAAGCATTGTTGTTGAGGCGTGCCAAGACCTGGAATGGACCATCTCCACGTGGATTGAGCTTGGACTTTCGAAAATGTGGAAATCTATCTTTGCGGAGGTGTAGCCACACCAAATCTCCCGGTTCAAAAATCAGCTCTTTCCGCCCTTTGTTTGCATGCTTTGCGTAGTGCTCCGTTGCTTTTTCTACATTCAGCCTGGCTTTCTCATGAAGCTTCTGCACCAATTCAGCTTTAGCGTCTCCATCCAAACTTACTTGATCACCTGGAGGCAATGGGACATAATCAAAAGGTGCTGAAGGCAGAAAACCGTAAACAAGTTCAAAGGGTGCGTATTTAGTAGCGAATGCTTAGCACGATTGTATGCGAACTCGACATAAGGTAAACATGACTCCCAATTCTTTAAATTGCTTTTCACAACAGTTCGAAGTAATTGACCCAACACACGATTAACTACTTCTGTCTGACCATCAGTCTGTGGGTGAAATGAAGTCGAAAATAACAAGTAAGTACCCAAACGCAACCATAATACACGCCAAAAATGACTCACAAACTTAGTATCACGATCACTTACAATGGTTCTAGGTATCCCATGCAATCGTACTATCTCCTTGAAAAACAAATCAGCCACATAAGATGCATCATTAGTCTTAGAACATGGAATGAAATGAGCCATCTTAGAAAATCTATCGACCACCACAAACACGGAGTCTTTCCCACTCTTAGACCTAGGTAAGCCTAACACAAAATCCATCGAAATATCAGTCCAAGGAGATGTAGGAATAGGTAAAGGAGTATACAAGCCATGTGGTTTCAACCTCGATTTAGCATGCTTACACACTAGACAAGAATCACAAAACTTAGCCACATCAGATCGCATCCTAGGCCAATAAAAATGAGTGCGTAACATCTCGTAAGTTTTATCAATACCAAAGTGTCCCATTAACCCTCCCCCATGAGATTCTCGTAACAACAGCTCACGTAAAGACGCCCGAGGAATACATAACTTATCCCCTTTGTATAAAAAACCATCATGTATAGAATACTCGGGAAAAGTAGAAGATGGACACTTAGCATAAACATCACCAAAATCAACATCCTTAGGATATAATTCCTTAATAAGTTCAAACCCAAGTAATTTCGACTGCAAAGACGTGATAAGTGAATGACGTCTAGACAAAGCATCCGCAACGACATTGTCCTGCCCTTTCTTAAACTTAATGACATACGGAAAGGATTCGATAAACTCAATATACCGAATGTGTCGCTTACTCAACTTTCCTTGACCTTTAAGATACTTTAAAGACTCGTGGTCCGTGTGAATAATAAATTCACGAGGCCTAAGGTAGTGCTTTGCCACGTTTGCAAACAACGAATTAAAGCATATAACTCCTTATCATACGTGGAATAATTCAAGTGAGCACCTTTTAATTTTTCGAGAAAAATATGCAATAGTGCGCTTTTCTTGCAATAAAACGCCACCCACTCCCACACCCGAAGCGTCGCATTCTAACTCAAACACTTTATCGAAAACGGTAATGCAAGTATTGGAGCGAGAAATAAGTTTAAGTTTAAGGGTTTCAAAAGACTCCCTTTGGCGATCTCCCCAAGTAAAAGGAGCATTCTTGCGGATGAGTTCCGTCAATGGAGCGACAATGGAATGCTGAAATCCTTCACGAAACGTCGATAAAAGCCCGCTAATCCGAGAAAACTTCGAACATCACCCACCGTCTTTAGTGTAGGCCATTCCTTGATAGCACGTACCTTTTCTTGGTCCACCTCAACCCCATCTGCACTCACCACAAATCCAAGAAACACGACTCTATCCAAACAGAAATCACACTTTTTTAAGTTTGCATATAACTTAGCACGCCTTAGTGTGTCCAAGACGGCTTGCAAGTGTTCAACATGAAGATCGAGTGTGGTGCTATAAATCAAGATATCATCGAAATACACAACTACAAAATGACCTATAAACACTCGGAGAACTTCGTTCATAAGGCGCATAAATGTAGAAGGTGCATTCGTAAGTCCAAACGGCATGACTAACCACTCATAAAGTCCAAATTTAGTTTTAAAAGCGGTTTTCCACTCATCTCCCTCACGGATACGAACTTGATGATAGCCACTTCGCAAATCAATTTTGGAAAAATACCTACTACCGTGCAATTCGTCGAGCATATCATCTAAACGCGGAATCGGATAACGGTATTTAACGATAATATTGTTAATGGCACGGCAATCCGTACACATCCGCCACTCGCCATTCTTTTTCGGAACTACAATTACTGGAACAGCGCAAGGACTTAACGATTCCCTTATCTTTCCTTTCTCCAACAGCTCCGCAACTTGCCGTTGTATTTTCTTCGTTTCTTCAGGATTGCTCGATAAGCAGGTCGGTTGGGAAGTGTAGCTCCCGGAACCAAGTCAATCTGATGTTCCACACCTCGCAAAGGTGGTAATCCATTCGGTTCTTCATCCGGGAACACATCAGCATAATCCTACAGCAAGGAACAAACAACACTCGGGAGGGAAGGTGTTAAGTCGTCAAAAGAAACCAAGCATTTAAAACTTGGAACGACTTCCTTAAAATAGATAAGAAAAACAAAGTTACCACTATTCAACGTGGTAGTGATCAAGTTAGGTTTCGCAAGGAAACGTGCTTCACACCCTTACTTTCTTTCTTTTCAACTTTTATTTTACCCTCGTGTTTGAAGGATCCCACACCCTTACCAAGCTGCACCAACCTTTTATCGCCCTCAAAAGTAACGCCCTCCCTTGCCATTTTGCAATTTTCGACAGTACTTCCCTCAAGATGTGATAAAACGCCCTCATGTCTTTTTCTCTCCAAATTCACGCCATGATTTTCAACTTTTACTCCCTCATTCACATTTTTTTCTCACTTATAGAAGCAGCTTTCCTAGAACTAGCCATACGCAATTGTTCGGAATGAACTTGCGTAGGTGTCATGGGATGCAAAGTAATCGTATGACCATGCAATGAAAATGACCAAGTATTAAGACGACCATTATACAATGCTGATCTATCAAATTGCCATGGTCTACCTAACAATAAATGAGTGACAAAAAGCGGAACTACATCATATAAAACTTCATCAACCAATGTACCAACTCGAAATTTAACATATGCTTGATGTGACACACGAATATCAGCCTTGTCATTCATCCATTGCAAGTTATACGGATGTGCATGTGGTAATAAAGGAAAATGAAAATCCTTAACCAAAGTATGACTTACCAAATTTGCACAACTCCCGGAATCAACGATGTAGTTGCACGTCCGTCCCGCAATACCACAAGTTGATTGAAATATGTTTTCACGCGAATAGAATCGTCCAATTTTGCATGAACACCAATGTCTTTCTAATGACATAACACGCCCCATAAGTAGAAGAGGCATGTGCATCCAACTCGTCCGCATGATCGGCAAGAACATCATCTTCGGCTTCTTCTTCGGAATGAGACTCGTAAGTAATACTTGATGCCGAATGTCCAACCACGGTCATGGTGTGTTTATTCGGGCAATTGGCGCATAATGACCCTTTCCTTTACATTTAAAGCACTCAATATCCCGAGAACGTCCAACTTCACCTTGCCTTTATTCGGTGTCAAAATCTCGGATAACTTGGATTTATGGTTCGTAGAACGAGTAGAACTTTCAACTGTTTGGTAGGGGCTGAAATAGATGAACTCGCCGAACCTCCTTGTTGAAAAGAAGGCGTAAATGAGCTGCGATAACCAAAAGGACGATTAACTTTGGCTCTCTCTTCACGTCGGTTCTTAAGCCTACGTTCCACCATCGATGCGCCATTAACCATATCACTTAAAGTTTGATAGTTTTGGAGTTCAACTTGGCCCGCTATATCATCTCGAAGACCACATAAAAAACGCTGCATGGTTACATCTTCTGGTTCAATAATATTAGCCCGAAGCATTGTAACTTGCATTTCCTCGTAAAAATCCTCAACCGATTTCCCCGACTGTGATAACTGTTGCAACTTAAAACCTTGGTCCCGAAAATAATGATTAGGGACCCATTTGATACGCATATGTTCGGTCAAAAGATTCCATGAATTAATTGGTTGTTCACCCCGACGTCGACGATTCTCTTGAAAGCTATGCCACCAACTCATCGCATAACCCGTAAACTCCAAGGTAGCAATCCTAACTTTCTTCGCTTCACTATAATCATGAACCGCAAAAATCTGATTCATCTTCATTTCCCACTCAAGATATCGACCCGGATCAGATTTACCATCAAAAGAAGGTATCTTATACTTAAGGCCACGCATACTATCATCTTGCACACGTTCATAATCCTCATGCTCAAAATTATCAGCTATGTCACTATAGTCATCATCAAACTGACCTCTACCCCCCATATTACCACGTCCACCAACTCCCCCACGTCCTCCAACATCACCACGACCAGCCATATTACCACGGCCCCTATGACCTCTACCACGTCCACGTGCACCACCATTACCAATACCATGCTGTTGGAACAATTCAGCAATTTGATCCGCAATACCTTGTTGAACTTCCTCAAAACGACGATTCATATCACCATTTACTGCCTCTTGATGAAGGCGAAATCTACCTTCCCAATTAGTTTGATCTTGTTCAGCCATGATACCTCACAAATACACTCGTGTTTACACTCACGCTCAAAACTTGCCGTAGGTAAGTGCCAACCGTCAAACAAATCAAAAACAAGAGCAAATAGTGCAAACAATTCACAACCAAATGAACACCAAAATTACTAACTCCCAAATCAATCTAAGAATTGAGAAAGATTGGAAGCAAGGCTAAGGTGTGTGAATGGATGATTAGATAAGAATGTGTGTTCCAAAAGAGATATCAAAAGTAGTAACCAAATTTTGTGCACCCAAAAATTCAACAAACAAGTATTCTATCCCCCGTTTGTTTCTTGAACTTAGGCTCGTATTTTCTTTTTCTTTTTTTTTTTTTTTTTTTTTTTTTTTTTTTTTTTTTTGTTTTTAATCACGGCCTGATTGGTTTTTTTTTTTTTTTTTTTTTTTTTTTGAAGAATACTAAACAACTATGAACTTATAAAAATATTAAAGTACACTTACTACTTAGAATAATGGTTACTAAATGAAACTAAATACTCTTGATGAGTAAGAAATGAAAAGGCAAAGGTTACCAAAATTTATTTTATTTTATTTTATTTTATTTTATTTTTTGTTAGAATGGTGAGAATGGACGAAAAAAAAAAAACAAACAGTGCTGGAAATTGATGATTATGATGTGAAAATATGAAGGTTTGAAGATGAAGCAAGGAAAGAGATAACCAAGTGATGGAAAAAGTAACAGCAACACTACAATATATATATGAGCGAACACTGAATCAAGCAATTGCACATAAAAAAGAGGAAACAAGGATGAACATGAGATACTAGATGAAAAGGCTGCGTGTTTTTTATTTTTTATTTTTATATATCTAGACGAAAGGAAAAAAAATAAAATAATTTGATAAGAACAAACAAGAAAACAAGAAAACAAGAAGATGAATACCTCAATCACCTAGTTCTCTGATACCAAATGATATGAATACGAACGATCTAGATTGAGATAAACCAAAAAGACTTACACGAAAATTGGAAGAAGAAGGATAAAACGAGCACAAACTTAGATCAACCCTCGGAATCAGCACCTCGGGATTCACCAAGTTGAGAACGTCGCACAAAGGATGCTCAATCCTTTGATAAGTTCTCGAGCTAACACAATACCTAATCAGCAAGGTAAAGTATAAACTCACAAAAGCTTTCAATCACTGAAAAACTTTAACTTTATAAAATATCACTCAAGGATTGTCTACCTTATTACATTAGCAAGATAAAACCTTATATAGGCAACAAGAAAATGCAACTCCCCACAAACTAGCAATGTGGGAGAAAAACAACTTATAGTTGGGATTTGGAAGTTTGGCTAAGCATATTTTCGATGTGGGATAATGGGATAGGCGCCCAAGGTGTGTCTAGGCCAAGTCTTGGACAAGTCTTGGGGCTTAACAAAAATGGAAAGAAAAGTTTCCCAAAGTTAAGGTGAAAAGGTTATTGACCTTTAGGAAGGGTAAATGGGTAGGACATCAAGAATTAAGGTAAGGTATACCTTAAAAGGATGTAGGACATGTGGATGGTAGGGTCAAAATCCAAAAATAGTAAGTGGATGTCGGGTTTGGCCAAAATAGGCTATTTATGGCAAGGTTACTAAAAATAGACAAAACTTTCCAAAAAACCCCTTAACCCCAATTACAAGTTATTATTAATAAAATGGACAAGTCTTCATGCTTCAACTCCTCAACGTATTGTTGAGAGCTTGCCAAAACGTTGTTCTTCAAAGCATCCTCAAATCTTCTCTTTCGAGCTCTCGTAACCGGACCCTCTTGAAGTTGAAGTGGATCCATACTCTCAACGTCTTCAAGGTCATTACTTGAGCCTCCATGATATGTATCAACTGGTGACTAGACGTTCTACGGTGCAATAACCCAACTCACCTAGTCGCTAAGAGTTTTACACTTCACACGCAATTCTATTCAAGCAAGAACAAGAATTTGTTATCATTGCCGACACCTGTATTGGCATCAGAGCTTTAAGGAATGTGTGACTTTTTTTTTTCGTACAATTAAAAGTGTGCATTTTTTGATATCAATTTAGTTTCGGAGTGATTTATTAAAAAAGAATATGTCCTTACCCACCTGTTTTTATATAATACTAGTTGGTACGATATCGTCGCATTGTCAGAGAATAAACGTGAGTTCCTAAATTCTAAACCCACATTGTATTTCTATTATATTTCTGGTTTCAAAGGTGTTTCCATCGAGTCGACATATATTGATTAAAATAGGTTAAACGCGGAAGCTGTTTGCGAAACTTAGTTATATTTCTAGAAAATGTTATTGTAAACAAAAACCTACTGTAATGATTAAAGAATTTGAACTAGTGCATGTTTTCTTGTTAATCGAAAACATAATAATTGGACTTGACGGGTCTTTCTTTCTAGTGGCACGAAAGTGCCTAAGCTCTAGTGGCTAGGGATATTAGAGTTATTGCTCTCAGGAGAGCAGCAAGTCACCGGTCTCGGGGCCTCTTGACTCGAAGTCTTACATATAGTGGCTAGAGTGCTCACTCGTAGGAGTGAGGACGGTACCTTTTTCCTCGATGATTCATGCCATGGCCGGGAAAGCAAGGGCCGACAGTTGTGTAATGGGTCGGTGAGCAGTGGGGTTGGCTAGAGCCCGTTGGGAGGTTCATTGGGCGAAGGTCTGAATCTTTTCCCTGACAATCGGCCGGAATTGTTAGGCAAGAGCTTGCTTGTTGAAGTGCGGTAGAAAATCGTGTTCACGTGTGGTGTTTGGATGGTATTGACTCATCGGCTAGGCCAAGTCGGTGTCAAGTAATCTAATGATAACTTCCCGTAAATTCAAGTAATTATTGAACAATAAAGTACTGACCAATCGTTGCGTTCTTCTGTATTTCCATGGTAGATAGTTCTTATGTTTTTTTTTTTTTTTTCATAAAGCTCTTCTTGACATAATATTTTTTTTAATTGTAACACTAACGCACATGGTACCAGCGTTTTTGCTGACGACTCTATTTTTTTGTCTTTTGTTTTTCTTTCTTTCAAATTTAAATACAGGTGGTTGACCCAGGATAAAAGAAGGGAAAATAGGGAAAATAATACTTATCCAGATCCCTACGTTGTGGATATTCTTTGAAGAAATTGATGATATGGTTCATATTGTGGATCATAATCAATGTGATATTCTATTTGCTGATGTAACTAGTTAGTGAAATGTTGTAAGTGTTTTGATGTATTTATCTCAATATTTGGGATTTGTGGTATTTTATTGTTGTAGATGCGAAAGCCTCGCAAACTCCTCCTAGAATGACCGCAGTAGACCTATGGGTCGGGAGTGGGTCGTCACAACCTTAATATAGGACCACACTTGAGGGGCATGTTAAAATGATAAGGAAATGTAGTAACACCTTTACTTCAACCAATTGGTTTTAGTAAAATGGTAAGTACTTAATATTAACATAACCAAATTCATGTTTTATTTGAAAGGTTGTACATTCTACGGGCCACAAAAAGCATGAACCTAGTCAATTGGATTTCTTGAGGGGTATATTGATTTTGTGGTTGTCAGACCGTTGAATTTATTTCTAGTTTTGGATTGAATTTATAACAAATATACAAATATACCTTATTTCTTATTTCGGATTTTTGATTTCCAGCAAATGAACAAGTTGAATTTATGTCTTGTTTCGGTCAAGTTTTATCACAATCTAACAAATATACTAAAGTATTTCTTGTTTCAGATTTTGGATTTCTTGCAAATGAACGAATTGAAGGGTTCAAATGGAAAACTAATTAAATTTTTATATGAAAGCTTCAGATCTCCGATCACTACGGGCCATAAGCAATGTTAAGTGTATCCTTAACATTAATTGGTATAATATATGTAAACCCAATGAAGAGCAAGATTTGGGTTTTAGACGTCTTGAAATAATGAAAATTTGGGTTGACGATAATGCCCTATGTGTCAAGATACTTGTGCGTAATCATTGTAAACCGTTTCAAACGTTTTTTTTCGTACTTTTTTTCGTACCCATAGAGTACTTAACTGTGTGATTTTTGATTCCTTGTGCAAGGCCATTCTGGCCTCCGTTTTGCTTGCCGTTTGCGCCGGCGTGCCTTATTTATCGTTCTGGTCGATATCACATCAGTACTACAAAGAGAATTACAAACGTCTTTTTTCGTACTTTTTTTCGTACCCATAGAGTACATAACTGTGTGATTTTTGATTCCTTGTAGAAGGCCATTCTGGCCTCCGTTTTGCTTGCCGTTTGCGCCGGCGTGCCTTATTTATCATTCTGGTCGATATCACATCAGTACTTCAAAGAGAATTACAAACTTTTTTTACGTACTTATTTTTGTACCCATAGAGTACTTAATGGTGTGATTCTGGCCTCCGTTTTGCATTCCGTTTGCGCCGGCGTGCCTTATTTATCGTTCTGGTCGATATCACATCAGTACTTCAAGGAGAATTACAAACGTTTTTTTTTCGTAACTTTTTTTGTACCCATAGAGTACTTAACGGTGTGAATTTTGATACCTTTTACAAGGCCATTCTGGCCTCCGTTTTGCTTGCCGTTTGCGCCGGCGTGCCTTATTTATCGTTATGGTCGATATCACATCTGTACTTCAAAGATAATTACAAAGGTTTTTTTTCGTACTTTTTTTCGTACCCATATAGTACTTAACTGTGTGATTTTTGATTCCTTGCACAAGGCCATTCTGGCCTCCATTTTGTTTGCCGTTTGCGCCGGCGTGGCTTATTTATCGTTCTGGTCGATATCACATCAGTACTTCAAAGAGAATTACAAATGTTTTTTTTCGTACTTTTTTCGTACCCATAGAGTACTTAACGGTGTGATTTTTGATTCCTTGTACAAGGCCATTCTGGCCTCCGTTTTGCTTGTCGTTTGCGCCGGCGTGCCTTATTTATCGTTCTGGTCGATATCACATTAGTACTTCAAAGAGAAATACAAACGTTTTTTTTCGTACTTATTTTTGTACCTATAGAGTACTTAACGGTGTGATTCTGGCCTCCGTTATGCTAGCCGTTTGCGCCGGCGTGCCTTATTTATCGTTCTGGTCGATCTCACATCAGTACTTCAAAGAGAATTACAAACGTTTTTTTTCGTAACTTTTTTGTACCCATAGAGTACTTAACGGTGTGAATTTTGATTCCATTTACAAGGCCATTCTGGCCTCCGTTTTGCTTGCCGTTTGCGCCGGCGTGCCTTATTTATTGTTTTGGTCGATATCACGTCAGTACTTCAAAGAGAATTACAAACGTTTTTTTTCGTAACTTTTTTGTACCCATAGAGTACTTAACGGTGTGAATTTTGATTCCATTTACAAGGCCATTCTGGCCTCCGTTTTGCTTGCCGTTTGCGCCGGCGTGCCTTATTTATCGTTCTGGTCGATATCACGTCAGTACTTCAAAGAGAATTACAAACGCTTTTTTTCGTACTTTTTTTGTACCCTAGAGTACTTAACGGTGTGATTTTTGATACCTTGTACAAGGCCATTCTGGCCTCCGTTTTGCTTGCCGTTTGCGCCGACGTGCCTTATATCGTTCTGGTCGATATCACATCAGTATTTCAAAGAGAATTACAAATGTTTTTTTTCGTACTCTTTTTTGTACCCATAGAGTACTTAACGGTGTGGTTTTTGATTCCTTGTACAAGGCCATTCTGGCCTCCGTTTTGCTTGCCGTTTGCGCCGGCGTGCCTTATTTATCGTTCTGGTCGATATCACATCAGTACTTCAAAGAGAATTACAAACGTTTTTTTTTCGTACTTAATTTTGTACAAATAGAGTACTTAATGGTGTGATTCTGTCCTCCGTTTTGCTTGCCGTTTGCGCCGGCGTGCCTTATTATCGTTCTGGTCGATATCACATTTGTACTTCAAAAAGAATTACAAACATTTTTTTCGTACTTTTTTTCGTACCCATAGAGTAAGTAACTGTGTGATTTTTGATTCCTTGTACAAGGCCATTCTGGCCTCCGTTTTGCTTGCCGTTTGCGCCGGCATGCCTTATTTATCGTTCTGGTCGATATCACATCAGTACTTCAAAGAGAATTACAAACATTTTTTTGTACTTTTTATCATACCTATAGAGTACTTAACTGTGTGATTTTTGATTCTTTGTACAAGGCCATTCTGGCCTCCGTTTTGTTTGTCGTTTGTGCCGAAGTGGCTTATTTATCGTTCTGGTTGATATCACATCAGTACTTCAAAGAGAATTACAATCATTTTTTTTCGTACTTTTTTCGTACCCATAGAGTACTTAATTTGTGTGATTTTTGATTCCTTGTACAAGGCCATTCTGGCCTCCATTTTTCTTGCCGTTTGCGCAGGCGTGCCTTATTTATCGTTCTGGTGGATATCACATCATTATTTCAAAGAGAATTACAAATGTTTTTTTCATACTCTTTTTTGTACCCAAAGAGTACTTAACGGTGTGATTTTTGATTCCTTGTACAAGGCCATTCTGGCCTCCGTTTTGCTTGCTGTTTGTGCCGGCGTGCCTTATTTATCGTTCTGGTCGATATCACATCAGTACTTCAAAGAGAATTACAAACGTTTTTTTTTTCGTACTTATTTTTGTACCCAGAGAGTATTTAACGGTGTGATTCTGGCCTCCGTTTTGCTGGCCGTTTGCGCCGACGTGCCTTATTTATCGTTCTGGTCGATATCACATCAGTACATGAAAGAGAATTACAATTGTTTTTTTTAAAACTTTTTTTGTACCCATAGTACTTAACGGTGTGAATTTTGATTCCATGTACAAGGCCCTTCTGGCCTCAGTTTTGCTTGCCGTTTGCACCGGCGTGCCTTATTTATCGTTCTGGTCGATATCACGTCAGTACTTCAAAGGAATTACAAACTTTTTTTCGTACTTATTTTTGTACCCATAGAGTACTTAACGGTGTGGTTTTTGATACCTTGTACAAGGCCATTTTGGCCTCCGTTTTTCTTTCCGTTTGCGCCGGCGTGTCTTATTTATTGTTCTGGTCGATATCACATCAGTATTTCAAAGAGAATTACAAATGTTTTTTTTCATACTCTTTTTTGTACCCATAGAGTACTTAACGGTGTGAATTTTGATACCTTTTACAAGGCCATTCTGGCCTCCGTTTTGCTTGCCGTTTGCGCCGGCGTGCCTTATTTATCGTTCTGGTCGATATCACATCTGTACTTCAAAGATAATTACAAAGGTTTTTTTCGTAATTTTTTTCGTACCCGTAGAGTACTTAACTGTGTGATTTTTGATTCCATGTACAAGGCCATTCTGGCCTCCATTTTGTTTGCCGTTTGCGCCGGCGTGGCTTATTTATCGTTCTGGTCGATATCACATCAGTAGTTCAAAGAGAATTACAAACGTTTTTTTCGTACTTTTTCGTACCCATAGAGTACTTAACAGTGTGATTTTTGATTCCTTGTACAAGGTCATTCTGGCCTTCGTTTTGCTTGCCGTTTGCGCCGGCGTGCCTTATTTATCGTTCTGGTCAATATCACATCAGTACTTCAAAGAGAATTACAAACGTTTTTTTTCGTACTTATTTTTGTACCTATAGAGTACTTAACGGTGTGATTCTGGCCTCCGTTATGATGGCCGTTTGCGCCGGCGTGCCTTATTTATCGTTCTGGTCGATCTCACATCAGTACTTCAAAGAGAATTACAAACTTTTTTTTTCGTAACTTTTTTGTACCCATAGAGTACTTAACGGTGTGAATTTTGATTCCATTTACAAGGCCATTCTGGCCTCCGTTTTGCTTGCCGTTTGCGCCGGCGTGCCTTATTTATCGTTCTGGTCGATATCACGTCAGTACTTCAAAGAGAATTACAAACGTTTTTTTTCGTAACTTTTTTGTACCCATAGAGTACTTAACGGTGTGAATTTTGATTCCATTTACAAGGCCATTCTGGCCTCCGTTTTGCTTGCCGTTTGCGCCGGCGTGCCTTATTTATCGTTCTGGTCGATATCACGTCAGTACTTCAAAGAGAATTACAAATGTTTTTTTTCATACTCTTTTTTGTACCCATAGAGTAATTAACGGTGTGATTTTTGATTCCTTGTACAAGGCCATTCTGGCCTCCGTTTTGCTTGCCGTTTGCGCCGGGGTGCCTTATTTATCGTTCTGGTCGATATCACATCAGTACTTCAAAGGGAATTACAAACGTTTTTTTTCGTACTTATTTTTGTATAAATAGAGTACTTAACGGTGTGATTCTGGCCTCCGTTTTGCTTGCCGTTTGCGCCGGCGTGCCTTATTATCGTTCTGGTCGATATCACATCTGTACTTCAAAAAGAATTACAAACATTTTTTTTCGTACTTTTTTTCGTACCCATAGAGTACTTAACTGTGTGATTTTTGATTCCTTGTACAAGGCCATTCTGGCCTCCGTTTTGCTTGCCGTTTGCGCCGGCGTGCCTTATTTATCGTTCTGGTCGATATCACATCAGTACTTGAAAGAGAAATACAAACGTTTTTTTTTTCGTAACTTTTTTTGTACCCATAGAGTACTTAACGGTGTGAATTTTGATTCCTTGTACAAGGCCATTCTGGCCTCCGTTTTGCTTGCCGTTTGCGCCGGCGTGCCTTATTTATCGTTCTGGTCGACATCACATTAGTACTTCAAAGAGAATTACAAACGTTTTTTTTGTACTTTTTTTCGTACCCATAGAGTACTTAACGGTTTGATTTTTGATACCTTGTACAAGGCCATTCTGGCCTCTGTTTTGCTTGCCGTTTGCGCCGGCGTGCCTTTTTTATCGTTCTGGTCGATATCACATCAGTATTTCAAAGAGAATTACAAATGTTTTTTTTCGTACTCTTTTTTGCACCCATAGAGTACTTAACGGTGTCATTTTTTATTCCTTGTACAAGCCCATTCTGGCATCCGTTTTGCTTGCCCTTTGCGCCCGCATGCCTCATTTATCGTTCTGGTCGATATCACATCAGTACTTCAAAGATAATTACAAACATTTTTTTTCGAACTTATTTTTGTACCCATAGAGTACTTAACGCTGTGATTCAGGCCTCCGTTTTGATGGCCGTTTGCGCCGGCGTGCCTTATTTATCGTTCTGGTCGATATCACATCAGTACTTCAAAGAGAATTACAAACGTTTTTTTCGTACTTTTTTTCGTACCCATAGAGTACTTAACGGTGTGATTTTTGATTCCTTGTACAAGGCCATTCTGGCCTCCGTTTTGCTTGCCGTTTGCGCCGGCGTGCCTTATTTATTGTTCTGGTCGATATCACATTAGTACTTCAAAGAGAATTACAAACTTTTTTTCGTACACTTTTTTGTACCCATATAGTACTTAACGGTGTGATTTTTGATTCCTTGTACAAGGAAATTCTGGCCTCCGTTTTGCTTGCCGTTTGCGCCGGCGTGCCTTATTTATCGTTCTGGTCGATATCACATCAGTACTTCAAAGAGAATTACAAAAAAAAATTTCATACTTATTTTTGTACCCATAGAGTACTTAACAGTGTGACACTGGCCTCCGTTTTGCTGGCCGTTTGCGCCGGCGTGCCTTATTTATCGTTCTGGTCGATATCACATCAGTACTTCAAACTAGAATGACAAACGTTTTTTTTCGTAACTTTTTTTGTACCCATAGAGTACTTAACGGTGTGAATTTTGATTCCATGTACAAGGCCATTCTGGCCTCCGTTTTGCTTGCCGTTTGCGCCGGCGTGCCTTATTTATCGTTCTGGTCGATATCACATCAGTACTTCAAAGAGAATTACAAACATTTTTTTTCGTACTTTTTTTCGTACCCATAGAGTACTTAACTGTGTGATTTTTGATTCTTGTACAAGGCCATTCTGGCCTCCGTTTTGCTTGCCGTTTGGGCCGGCGTGCCTTATTTATCATTCTGGTCGATATCACATCAGTATTTCAAAGAGAATTACAAACGTTTTTTTCGTACTTTTTTTCGTACCCATAGAGTACTTAACTGTGTGATTTTTGATTCCTTGTGCTAGGCCATTCTGGCCTCCATTTTGCTTGCCGTTTCCACCAACGTGCCTTATTTATCGTTCTGGTCGATATCACTTCAGTACCTCAAAGAGAATTACAAATGTTTTTTTCGTACTTTTTATGTAGCCATAGAGTACTTAACGGTGTGATTTTTGATACCTTGTACAAGGCCATTCTGGCCTCCATTTTGCTTGCAGTTTGCGCCGGCTTGCCTTATTTATCGTTCTGGTCAATATCACATCAGTATTTCAAAGAGAATTTCAAATGTTTTTTTTCGTACTCTTTTTTGTACCCATAGTGTACTTAACGGTGTGATTTTTGATTCCATGTACAAGGCCATTCTGGCCTCCGTTTTGCTTGCAGTTTGCGCCGGCGTGCCTTATTTATCATTCTGGTCAATATCACATAAGTACTTCAAAGAGAATTACAAACGTTTTTTTTTCGTAATTATTTTTTTACAAATATAGTACTTAACGGTGTGATTCTGGCCTCCGTTTTGCTTGCCGTTTGCACCGGCGTGCCTTATTATCGTTCTGGTCGATATCACATCAGTACTTCAAAAAGAATTACAAACATTTTTTTTCGTACCCATAGAGTACTTAACTGTGAGATTTTTGATTCCTTGTAGAAGGCCATTCTGGACTCCGTTTTGCTTGCCGTTTGCGCCGGCGTGCCTTATTTATCGTTCTGGTCGATATCACATCAATATTTCAAAGACAATTACAAATGTTTTTTTTCGTACTCTTATTTGTACCCATAGAGTACTTAACGGTGTGATTTTTTATTCCTTTTACAAGACCATTCTGGCCTCCGTTTTGCTTGCCGTTTGCGCCGGCATGCCTTATTTATCGTTCTGGTCGATATCAAATCAGTACTTCAAAGATAATTACAAACGTTTTTTTGTACTTATTTTTGTACCCATAGAGTACTTAACGCTGTGATTCTGGCCTCTGTTTTGCTGGCCGTTTGCGCCGGCGTGCCTTATTTATTGTTGTGGTCGATATCACATCAGTACTTCAAAGAGAATTACAAACTTTTTTTCGTACTTTTTTCGTACCCATAGAGTACTTAACGGTTTGATTTTTGATTCCTTGAACAAGGCCATACTGGCCTCCGTTTTGCTTGCCATTTGCGCCGGCGTACCTTATTTAACGTTCTGGTCGATATCACATCAGTACTTCAAAGAGAATTACAAACGTTTTTTTCGTACTTTTTTTCGTACCCAAAGATTACTTAACTGTGTGATTTTTGATTCCTTGTACAAGGCAATTCTGGCCTCCGTTTTGCTTGCCGTTTGCGCCGGCTTGTCTTATTTATCATTCTGGTCGATATCACATCAGTACTTCAAAGAGAATTACAAACGTTTTTTTTCATACTTATTTTTGTACCCATAGAGTACTTAACGGTGTGATACTAGCCTCCGTTTTGCTGGCCTTTTGCGCCGGCGTGCCTTATTTATCGTTCTGGTCGATTTCACATCGGTACGTCAAAGAGAATTACAAACGTTTTTTTTTCGTACTTATTTTTGTACCCATTGAGTACTTAACGGTGTGATTCTGGCCTCCGTTTTGCTGGCCTTTTGCGCCGGCGTGCCTTATTTATCGTTCTGGTCGTATCACATCAGTACTTCAAAGAGAATTACAAACGTTTTTTTGTAACTTTTTTTTGTACCCAAAGAGTACTTAACGGTGTGAATTTTGATTCCATGTACAAGGTCATTCTGGCCTCCGTTTTGCTTGCCGTTTGCGCCGGCGTGCCTTATTTATCGTTCTGGTCGATATCACATCAGAACTCTATAGAGAATTACAAACGTTTTTTTTGTACTTTTTTTCATACCCATAGAGTACTTAACTGTGTGATTTTTGAATCCTTGTACAAGGCCATTCTGGCCTCCGTTTTGCTTGCCGTTTGCGCCGGCGTGCCTTATTTATCGTTCTGGTCGATATCACATCAGTACTTCAAAGAGAATTACAAACGTTTTTTTTCGTACTTTTTTTTCGTACCCATAGAGTACTTAACTGTGTGATTTTTGATTCCTTGTGCTAGGCCATTCTGGCCTCCGTTTTGCTTGCCGTTTGCGCCAGCGTGCCTTATTTATTGTTCTGGTCGATATCACATCAGTACTTCAAAGAGAATTATTTTTTTCGTACTTTTTATGTACCCATAGAGTACTTAACGGTGTGATTTTTGATACCTTGTACAAGGCCATTCTGGCCTCCGTTTTGCTTTCCGTTTGCGCCGGCGTGCCTTGTTTATCGTTCTTGTCGATATAACATCAGTATTTCAAAGAGAATTACAAATGTTTTTTTTCGTACTCTTTTTTGTACCCATAGAGTACTTAACGGTGTTATTTTTGATTCCTTGTACAAGGCCATTATGGCCTCCATTTTGCTTGCCGTTTGCGCCGGCGTGCCTTATTTATCATTCTGGTCGATATCACATCAGTACTTCAAAGAGAATTACATACGTTTTTTTTCGTAATTATTTTTTTACAAATAGAGTACTTAACGGTGTGATTCTGGCCTCCGTTTTGTTTGCCGTTTGCGCCGGCGTGCTTTATTATCGTTCTGGTCGATATCATATCAGTTCTTCAAAAAGAATTACAAACATTTTTTTTCGTACTTTTTTTCGTACCCATAGAGTACTTAACTGTGTGATTTTTGATTCCTTGTACAAGGCCATTATGGCCTCCGTTTTGCTTGCCGTTTGCGCCGGCGTGCCTTATTTATCGTTCTGGTCGATATCACATCAGAACTTCAAAGAGAAATACAAACGTTTTCTTGTACTTTTTTTCATACCCATAGAATACTTAACTGTGTGATTTTTCATTCCTTGTACAAGGCCATTCTGGCCACCGTTTTGCTTGCCGTTTCCGCCGGCGTGGCTTATTTATCGTTCTGGTCGATATCACATCAGTACTTCAAAGAGAATTACAATCATTTTTTTCGTACTCATAGAGTACTTAACTGTGTGATTTTTTATTCCTTTTACAAGGCCATTCTGGCCTCCGTTTTGCTTGCCGTTTGCGCCGGCGTGCCTTATTTATCGTTCTGGTCGATATCACATCTGTATTTCAAAGAGAATTACAAATGTTTTTTTATACTCTTTCTTGTACCCATAGAGTACTTAACGGTGTGATTTTTGATTCCTTGTACAAGGCCATTCTGGCCTCCGTTTTGCTTGCCGTTTGCGCCGGCGTGCCTTATTTATCATTCTGGTCGATATCACATCAGTACTTCAAAGAGAATTACAAACGTTTTATTTCGTACTTATTTTTGTACCCAGAGAGTATTTAACGGTGTGATTCTGGCCTCCGTTTTGCTGGCCGTTTGTGCCGGCGTGCCTTATTTATCGTTCTGGTCGATATCACATCAGTATTTGAAAGAGAGTTTTTTTTTGTACCCATGGTACTTAACGGTGTGAATTTTGATTCCATGTACAAGGCCATTCTGGCCTCCGTTTTGCTTGCCGTTTGCACCGGCGTGCCTTATTTATCGTTCTGGTCGATGTCACGTCAGTACTTCAAAGGGAATTACAAACGTTTTTTTTTCGTACTTTTTTTTGTACCCATAGAGTACTTAACGGTGTGATCTTTGATACCTTGTACAAGGCCATTCTGGCCTCCGTTTTGCTTGCCGTTTGCGCCGGCGTGCCTTATTTATCGTTCTGGTCGATATCACATCAGTACTTCAAAGAGAATTACAAACATTTTTTTTCGTACTTTTTTTTCGTACCCATAGAGTACTTAACTGTGTGATTTTTCATTCCTTGTACAAGGCCATTCTGGCCTCCGTTTTGCTTGCCGTTTGCGCCGGCGTGACTTATTTATCGTTCTGGTCGATATCACATCAGTACTCTAAAGAGAGTTACAAACATTTTTTTTCATACTTTTTTTCGTACCCATAGAGTACTTAACTGTGTGATTTTTGATTCCTTGTACTAGGCCATTCTGGCCTCCGTTTTGCTAGCCGTTTGCGCCAGCGTGCCTTATTTATGGTTCTGGTCGATATCACATCAGTACTTCAAAGAGAATTACAAACCTTTTTTTTCATACTTTTTTTTGTACCCATAGAGTACTTAACGGCCTGATTTTTGATACCTTGTACAAGGCCATTCTGGCCTTCGTTTTGCTTGCCGTTTTTGCAGGCGTGCCTTATTTATCGTTCTGGTCGATATCACGTCAGTACTTCAAAGAGAATTACAAACATTTTTTTCGTACTCTTTTTTGTACCCATAGAGTACTTAACGGTGTGATTTTTTATTAATTGTACAAGGCCATTCTGGCCTCCGTTTTGTTTGCCGTTTATTTATCGTTCTGGTAGATATCACATCCTTATTTATCGTTCTGGTAGATATCACATCCTTACTTCAAAGAGAATTACAAACGTTTTTTTTTCGTAACTTTTTTTGTACCCATAGAGTACTTAACGGTGTGAATTTTGATTCCTTGTACAAGGCCATTCTGGCCTCCGTTTTGCTTGCCGTTTGAGCCGGCGTGCTTTATTTATCGTTCGGGTCGATATCACATTAGTACTTCAAAGAGAATTACAAACGTTTTTTTTGTACTTTTTTTCGTACCCATAGAGTAATTAACTGTGTGATTTTTGATTCCATGTACAAGGCCGTTCTGGCCTCCGTTTTGCTTGACGTTTGCGCCGGCGTGGCTTATTTATCGTTCTGGTCGATATCACATCAGTATTTCAAAGAGAATTACAAATGTATTTTTTCATACTCTTTTTTTGTACCCATAGAGTACTTAACGGTGTGATTTTTGATTCCTTGTACAAGGCCATTCTGGCCTCCGTTTTGCTTGCCATTTGCGCCGGCGTGCCTTATTTATCATTCTGGTCGATATCACATCAGTACTTCAAAGAGAATTACAAAGGTTTTTTTCGTACTTATTTTTGTACCCAGAGAGTATTTAACGGTGTGATTCTGGCCTCCGTTTTGCAGGCCGTTTGTGCCGGCGTGCCTTATTTATCGTTCTGGTCGATATCACATCAGTATTTGAAAGAGAATTACAAATGTTTTTTTTTTGTACCCATAGTACTTAACGGTGTGAATTTTGATTCCATGTACAAGGCCATTCTGGCCTCCGTTTTGCTTGCCGTTTGCACCGGCGTGCCTTATTTATCGTTCTGGTCGATATCACGTCAGTACTTCAAAGGGAATTACAAACGTTTTTTTTCGTACTTTTTTTTGTACAAATAGAGTACTTAACGGTGTGATTTTTGATACCTTGTACAAGGCCATTCTGGCCTCCGTTTTGCTTGCCGTTTGCGCCGGCGTGCATTATTTATCGTTCTGGTCGATATCACATCATTATTTCAAAGAGAATTACAAAAGTTTTTTTTCATACACTTTTTTGTACCCATAGAGTACTTAACGGTGTGATTTTTGATTCCTTGTACAAGGCCATTCTGGCCTCCGTTTTGCTTGCCGTTTGCGCCGGCGTGCCTTATTTATCGTTCTGGTCGATATCACATCAGTACTTCAAAGAGAATTACAAACGTTTTTTTTTCCTACTTATTTTTGTACCCATAGAGTACTTAACGGTGTGATTCTGGCCTCCGTTTTACTTGCTGTTTGTGCCGGCGTGCCGTCTTATCGTTCTGGTCGATATCACATCAGTACTTCAAAGAGAATTACAAACATTTTTTTTCGTACTTCTTTTTTTGTACCCATAGAGTACTTAACTGTGTGATTTTTGATTACTTGTACAAGGCCATTCTGGCCTCCGTTTTGCTTGCCGTTTGCGCTGGCGTGCCTTATTTATCGTTCTGGTCGATATCACATCAGTACTTCAAAGAGAATTACAAACGTTTTTTTTGTACTTTTTTTCGTACCCATAGAGTACTTAACTGTGTGATTTTTTATTCCTTGTACTAGGCCATTCTGGCCTCCGTTTTGCTAGCCGTTTGCACCAGCGTGCCTTATTTGTCGTTCTGGTCGATATCACGTCAGTACTTCAAAGAGAATTACAAACCTTTTTTTTCATACTTTTTTGGTACCCATAGAGTACTTAACGGTGTGATTTTTGATACCTTGTACAAGGCCATTCTGGCCTCCGTTTTGCTTGCCGTTTATGCCGGCGTGCCTTATTTATCGTTCTGGTCGATATCACGTCAGTACTTCAAAGAGAATTACAAGCATTTTTTTGTACTCTTTTTTGTACCCATAGAGTACTTAACGGTGTGATTTTTGATTAATTGTACAAGGCCATTCTGGCCTCCGTTTTGCTTGCCGTTTCCGTCGGCGTGCCTTATTTATTATCGTTCTAGTCGATATCACATCAGTACTTCAAAGAGAATTACAAACTTTTTTTTTCGTACTTATTTTTGTACCCATAGAGTACTTAACGGTGTGATACGGGCCTCCGTTTTGCTGGCCGTTTGCGCCGGCGTGCCTTATTTATCGTTCTGGTCGATATCACATCAGTACTTCAAACAGAGTTACAAACGTTTTTTTTCGTAACTTTTTTTTGTACCCATAGAGTACTTAACGGTGTGAATTTTGATTCCATGTACAAGGCCATTCTGGCCTCCGTTTTGCTGGCCGTTTTTGCCGGCGTGCCTTACTTATCGTTCGTCGATATCACATCAGTACTTCAAAGAGAATTACAAACATTTTTTTTCGTACTTATTTTTGTACCCATAGAGTACTTAACGGTGTGATTCTGGCCTCCGTTTTGCTTGCTGTTTGCACCGGCGTGCCTTATTTATCGTTCTGGTAGATATTACATCAGTACTTCAAAGAGAATTACAAACGATTTTTTTTCGTAACTTTTTTTGTACCCATAGAGTACTTAACGGTGTGAATTTTGATTCCTTGTACAAGGCCATTCTGGCCTCCGTTTTGCTTGCCGTTTGCGCCGGCGTGCTTTATTTATCGTTCGGGTCGATATCACATTAGTACTTCAAAGAGAATTACAAACGCTTTTTTTGTACTTTTTTCGTACCCATAGAGTACTTAACGTGTGATTTTTGATTCCATGTACAAGGCCGTTCTGGCCTCCGTTTTGCTTGACGTTTGCGCCGGCGTGGCTTATTTATCGTTCTGGTCGATATCACATCAGTACTTCAAAGAGAATTACAAACGTTTTTTTCGTACATTTTTCATACCCATAGAGTACTTAACTGTGTGATTTTTGATTACTTGTACAAGGCCATTCTGGCCTCCGTTTTGCTTGCCGTTTGCGCCGGCGTGCCTTATTTATCGTTCTTGTCGATATCACATCAATACTTCAAAGAGAATTACAAACGTTTTTTTTCATACATTTTTTCGTACCCAAAGAGTACTTAACTGTGTGATTTTTGATTCCTTGTACAAGGCCATTCTGACCTCCGTTTTTCTTGCCGTTTGCGCCGGCGTGCCTTATTTATCGTTCTGGTCGATATCACATCAGTACCTCAAAGAGAATCACAAACATTTTTTCGTACTCTTTTTTGTACCCATAGAGTACTTAACGGTGTATTTTTGATTCCTTGTACAAGGCCATTCTGGCCTCCGTTTTGCTTGCCGTTTGCGCCGGCGTGCCTTATTTATCGTTCTGGTCGATATCACGTCAGTACTTCAAAGAGGATTACAAACGTTTTTTTCGTACTTTTTTTTGTACCCATAGAGTACTTAACGGTGTGATTTTTTATACTTGTACAAGGCCATTCTGGCCTCCGTTTTGCTTGCCGTTTGCGCCGGGGTGCCTTATTTATCGTTCTGGTCGATATCACATCAGTACTTCAAAGAGAATTACAAATGATTTTTTTTGTAACTTTTTTTGTACCCATAGAGAACTTAACGGTGTGAATTTTGATTCCATGTACAAGGCCATTCTGGCCTCCGTTTTGCTTGCCGTTTGCGCCGGCGTGCCTTATTTATCATTCTGGTCGATATCACGTCAGTACTTTAAAGAGAATTACAAATGTTTTTTTTCGTGCTTTTTTTTGTACCCATAGAGTACTTAACGGTGTGAATTTTGATTCCTTGTACAATGCCATTCTGGCCTCCGTTTTGCTTGCCGTTTGCGCCGGCGTGGCTTATTTATCGTTCTGGTCGATATCACATCAGTATTTCAAAGAGAATTACAAACGTTTTTTTTCATACTTTTTTTCGTAACCATAGAGTACTTATCGGTGTGATTCTGGCCTCCGTTTTGCTTGCCGTTTGCGCCGGCGTGCCTTATTTATCATTCTGGTCGATATCACGTCAGTACTTTAAAGAGAATTACAAATGTTTTTTTTCGTGCTTTTTTTTGTACCCATAGAGTACTTAACTGTGTGATTTTTGATTACTTGTACAAGGCCATTCTGGCCTCCGTTTTGCTTGCCGTTTGCGCTGGCGTGCCTTATTTATCGTTCGGTCGATATCACATCGGTACTTCAAAGAGAATTACAAACGTTTTTTTTGTACTTTTTTTCGTACCCATAGAGTACTTAACTGTGTGATTTTTGATTCCTTGTACTAGGCCATTCTGGCCTCCGTTTTGCTAGCCGTTTGCACCAGCGTGCCTTATTTGTCGTTCTGGTCGATATCACGTCAGTACTTCAAGGAGAATTACAAACCTTTTTTTTCATACTTTTTTTGTACCCATAGAGTACTTAACGGTGTGATTTTTGATACCTTGTACAAGGCCATTCGGCCTCCGTTTTGCTTGCCGTTTATGCCGGCGTGCCTTATTTATCGTTCGGTCGATATCACGTCGCATACTTCAAAGAGAATTACAAACATTTTTTTGTACTCTTTTTTGTACCCATAGAGTACTTAACGGTGTGATTTTTGATTAATTGTACAAGGCCATTCTGGCCTCCGTTTTGCTTGCCGTTTCCGTCGGCGTGCCTTATTTATTATCGTTCTGGTCGATATCACATCAGTACTTCAAAGAGAATTACAAACTTTTTTTTTCGTACTTATTTTTGTACCCATAGAGTACTTAACGGTGTGATACTGGCCTCCGTTTTGCTGGCCGTTTGCGGCGGCGTGCCTTATTTATCGTTCTGGTCGATATCACATCAGTACTTCAAACAGAGTTACAAACGTTTTTTTTCGTAACTTTTTTTGTACCCATAGAGTACTTAACGGTGTGAATTTTGATTCCAAGTACAAGGCCATTCTGGCCTCCGTTTTGCTGGCCGTTTTTGCCGGCGTGCCTTACTTATCGTTCTCGTCGATATCACATCAGTACTTCAAAGAGAATTACAAACATTTTTTTTCGTACTTATTTTTGTACCCATAGAGTACTTAACGGTGTGATTCTGGCCTCCGTTTTGCTTGCTGTTTGCACCGGCGTGCCTTATTTATCGTTCTGGTAGATATTACATCAGTACTTCAAAGAGAATTACAAACGATTTTTTTTCGTAACTTTTTTTGTACCCATAGAGTACTTAACGGTGTGAATTTTGATTCTTGTACAAGGCCATTCTGGCCTCCGTTTTGCTTGCCGTTTGCGCCGGCGTGCTTTATTTATCGTTCGGGTCGATATCACATTAGTACTTCAAAGAGAATTACAAACGCTTTTTTTGTACTTTTTTCGTACCCATAGAGTACTTAACTGTGTGATTTTTGATTCCATGTACAAGGCCGTTCTGGCCTCCGTTTTGCTTGACGTTTGCGCCGGCGTGGCTTATTTATCGTTCTGGTCGATATCACATCAGTACTTCAAAGAGAATTACAAACGTTTTTTTCGTACATTTTTCATACCCATAGAGTACTTAACTATGTGATTTTTGATTACTTGTACAAGGCCATTCTGGCCTCCGTTTTGCTTGCCGTTTGCGCCGGCGTGCCTTATTTATCGTTCTTGTCGATATCACATCAATACTTCAAAGAGAATTACAAACGTTTTTTTTCAAACATTTTTTCGTACCCAAAGAGTACTTAACTGTGTGATTTTTGATTCCTTGTACAAGGCCATTCTGACCTCCGTTTTGCTTGCCGTTTGCGCCGGCGTGCCTTATTTATCGTTCTGGTCGATATCACATCAGTACCTCAAAGAGAATCACAAACATTTTTTTCGTACTCTTTTTTGTACCCATAGAGTACTTAACGGTGTATTTTTGATTCCTTGTACAAGGCCATTCTGGCCTCCGTTTTGCTTGCCGTTTGCGCCGGCGTGCCTTATTTATCGTTCTGGTCGATATCACGTCAGTACTTCAAAGAGGATTACAAACGTTTTTTTTCGTACTTTTTTTTGTACCCATAGAGTACTTAACGGTGTGATTTTTTATACTTGTACAAGGCCATTCTGGCCTCCGTTTTGCTTGCCGTTTGCGCCGGGGTGCCTTATTTATCGTTCTGGTCGATATCACATCAGTACTTCAAAGAGAATTACAAATGATTTTTTTTGTAACTTTTTTTGTACCCATAGAGAACTTAACGGTGTGAATTTTGATTCCATGTACAAGGCCATTCTGGCCTCCGTTTTGCTTGCCGTTTGCGCCGGCGTGCCTTATTTATCATTCTGGTCGATATCACGTCGGTACTTTAAAGAGAATTACAAATGTTTTTTTTCGTACTTTTTTTTGTACCCATAGAGTACTTAACGGTGTGAATTTTGATTCCTTGTACAATGCCATTCGGCCTCCGTTTTGCTTGCCGTTTGCGCCGGCGTGGCTTATTTATCGTTCGGTCGATATCACATCGGTATTTCAAAGAGAATTACAAACGTTTTTTTTCATACTTTTTTTCGTACCCATAGAACGTATTTTTGATTCGGTGTGATTCTCGGCCTCCGTTTTTGCTTGCCGTTTGCGCCGGCGTGCCTTATTTATCGTTCGGTCGATATCACATCGGTACTTCAAAGAGAATTACAAACGTTTTTTTTTTTGTTGTGCGTACTTTTTTTTGTACCCATAGAGTACTTAACGGTGTGATTTTTGATTCCTTGTACAAGGCCATTCGGCCTCCGTTTTGCTTGCCGTTTGCGCCGGCGTGCCTTATTTATCGTTCGGTCGATATCACATCGGTACTTCAAAAGAGAATTACAAACGTTTTTTTTGCCGTTTGCGTACTTTTTTTGTACCCATAGAGTACTTAACGGTGTGATTTTTGATTCCTTGTACAAGGCCATTCGGCCTCCGTTTTGCTTGCCGTTTGCGCCGGCGTGCCTTATTTATCGTTCGGTCGATATCACATCAGTACTTCAAAGAGAATTACAAACGTTTTTTTTCGTACTTTTTTTGTACCCATAGAGTACTTAACGGTGTGATTTTTGATTCCTTGTACAAGGCCATTCTGGCCTCCGTTTTGCTTGCCGTTTGCGCCGGCGTGCCTTATTTATCGTTCTGGTCGATATCACATCAGTACTTCAAAGAGAATTACAAACGTTTTTTTTGTACTTTTTTTTGTACCCATAGAGTACTTAACGGTGTGATTTTTGATTCCTTGTACAAGGCCATTCTGGCCTCCGTTTTGCTTGCCGTTTGCGCCGGCGTGCCTTATTTATCGTTCTGGTCGATATCACATCGGTACTTCAAAGAGAATTACAAACGTTTTTTTTCGTACTTTTTTTTGTACCCATAGAGTACTTAACGGTGTGATTTTTGATTCCTTGTACAAGGCCATTCGGCCTCCGTTTTGCTTGCCGTTTGCGCCGGCGTGCCTTATTTATCGTTCGGTCGATATCACATCGGTACTTCAAAGAGAATTACAAACGTTTTTTTTTCGTACTTTTTTTGTACCCATATAGTACTTAACGGTGTGATTTTGATTCCATGTACAAGGCCATTCTGGCCTCCGTTTTGCTTGCCGTTTGCGCCGGCGTGCCTTATTTATCGTTCTCGTCGATATCACGTCAGTACTTCAAAGAGAATTACAAACGTTTTTTTCGTACTTTTTTTGTACCCATAGAGTACTTAACGGTGTGATTTTTGATTCCTTGTACAAGGCCATTCGGCCTCCGTTTTGCTTGCCGTTTGCGCCGGCGTGCCTTATTTATCGTTCGGTCGATATCACATCTGTACTTCAAAGAGAATTACAAACGTTTTTTTTTTCGTACTTTTTTTTGTACCCATAGAGTACTTAACGGTGTGAATTTTGATTCCATGTACAAGGCCATTCGGCCTCCGTTTTGCTTGCCGTTTGCGCCGGCGTGCCTTTTTTATCATTCTCGTCGATATCACATCGTACTTCAAAGAGAATTACAAACGTTTTTTTTCGAACTTTTTTTTGTACCCATGAGTACTTAACGGTGTGATTTTGATTCCTTGTACAAGGCCATTCGGCCTCCGTTTTGCTTGCCGTTTGCGCCGGCGTGCCTTATTTATCGTTCGGTCGATATCACATCGGTACTTCAAAGAGAATTACAAACGTTTTTTTTTCGTACTTTTTTTGTACCCATAGAGTACTTAACGGTGTGATTTTTGATTCCTTGTACAAGGCCATTCGGCCTCCGTTTTGCTTGCCGTTTGCGCCGGCGTGCCTTATTTATCGTTCGGTCGATATCACATCGGTACTTCAAAGAGAATTACAAACGTTTTTTTTCGTACTTTTTTTGTACCCATAGAGTACTTAACGGTGTGATTTTTGATTCCTTGTACAAGGCCATTCTGGCCTCCGTTTTGCTTGCCGTTTGCGCCGGCGTGCCTTATTTATCGTTCTGGTCGATATCACATCAGTACTTCAAAGAGAATTACAAACGTTTTTTTCGTAACTTTTTTTGTACCCATAGAGTACTTAACGGTGTGAATTTTGATTCCTTGTACAAGGCCATTCTGGCCTCCGTTTTGCTTGCCGTTTGCGCCGGCGTGCCTTATTTATCGTTCTGGTCGATATCACATCAGTACTTCAAAGAGAATTACAAACGTTTTTTTTCGTACTTTTTTTTTGTACCCATAGAGTACTTAACGGTGTGAATTTTGATTCCTGTACAAGGCCATTCGGCCTCCGTTTTGCTTGCCGTTTGCGCCGGCGTGCCTTATTTATCGTTCTGGTCGATATCACGTCAGTACTTCAAAGAGAATTACAAACGTTTTTTTCGTACTTTTTTTTGTACCCATAGAGTACTTAACGGTGTGATTTTTTATTCTTGTACAAGGCCATTCGGCCTCCGTTTTGCTTGCCGTTTGCGCCGGCGTGCCTTATTTATCGTTCTGGTCGATATCACATCAGTACTTCAAAGAGAATTACAAATCATTTTTTTCGTAACTTTTTTTGTACCCATAGAGTACTTAACGGTGTGAATTTTGATTCCATGTACAAGGCCATTCGGCCTCCGTTTTGCTTGCCGTTTGCGCCGGCGTGCCATATTTATCATTCTGGTCGATATCACGTCAGTACTTCAAAGAGAATTACAAATGTTTTTTTTCGTACTTTTTTTTGTACCCATAGAGTACTTAACGGTGTGATTTTGATTCCTTGTACAATGCCATTCGGCCTCCGTTTTGCTTTCCGTTTGCGCCGGCGTGCCTTATTTATCGTTCTGGTCGATATCACATCAGTATTTCAAAGAGAATTACAAACGTTTTTTTTCATACTTTTTTTTGTACCCATAGAGTACTTAACGGTGTGATTCTGGCCTCCGTTTTAGCTTGCCGTTTGCGCCGGCGTGCCTTATTTATCGTTCTGGTCGATATCACATCAGTACTTCAAAGAGAATTACAAACGTTTTTTCGTAACTTTTGTTGTGCCCATAGAGTACTTAACGGTATGAATTTTGATTCCTTGCACAAGGACATTCTGGCCTCCTTTTTGCTTGCCGTTTGCGCCGGCGTGCCTTATTTATCATTCTGGTCGATATCATGTCAGTACTTCAAAGAGAATTACATATGTTTTTTTTCGAAACTTTTTTTGTACCCACAGAGTACTTAACGGTGTGAATTTTGATTCCATGTACAAGGCCATTCTGGCCTCCGTTTTGCTTGCCGTTTGCGCCGGCGTGCCTTATTTATCGTTCTGGTCGATATCACATCAGTACTTCAAAGAGAATTATAAACGTTTTTTTTCGTACTTATTTTTGTACCCATAGAGTACTTAACGCTGTGATTCTGGCCTCCATTTTGCTTGCCGTTTGCGCCGGCGTGCCTTATTATCGTTCTGGTAGATATCACATCAGTACTTCAAAGAGAATTACAAACATTTTTTTTCGTACTTTTTTTCGTACCCATAGAGTACTTAACTGTGTGATTTTTGATTCCTTGTACAAGGCCATTCTGGCCTCCGTTTTTCTTGCCGTTTGCGCCGGTGTGCCTTATTTATCGTTCTGGTCGATATCACATCAGTACTTCAAAGAGAATTACAAATGTTTTTTTTCATACTTTTTTTATACCCATAGAGTACTTAACTGTGTGATTTTTGATTCCTTGTACTAGGCCATTCGGGCCTCCGTTTTGCTTGCCGTTTGCGCCAGCGTGCCTTATTTATCGTTCTGGTTGATGTCACGTCAGTACTTCAAAGAGAATTACAAAAAAAAAATTTGTACTTTTTTTTGTACCCATAGAGAACTTAACGGTGCGATTTTTGATACATTATACAAGGACATTCTGGCCTCCGTTTTGCTTGCCGTTTGCGCGGGCGTGCCTTATTTATCGTTCTAGTCGATATCACGTCAGTACTTCAACGAGAATTACAAACATTTTTTTTCGTACTCTTTTTTGTACCCATAGAGTAATTAACGGTGTGATTTTTGATTAATTGTACAAGGCCATTCTGGCTTCCGTTTTGCTTGCCGTTTGCGCCGGGGTGCCTTATTTATCGTTCTGGTCGATATCACATCAGTACTTCAAAGAGAATTACAAACGTTTTTTTTCGTACTCTTTTTTGTACCCATAGAGTACTTAACGGTGTGAATTTTGATTCCATGTACATGGCCATTCTGGTCTCCGTTTTGCTTGCCGTTTGCGCCGGCGTGCCTTATTTATCGTTCTCATCGATATCACATCAGTACTTCAAAGAGAATTATAAACGTTTTTTTTCGTACTTATTTTTGAACCTATAGAGTACTTAACGGTGTGATTCTAGCCTCCGTTTTGCTTGCCGTTTGCGCCGGCGTGCCTTATTTATCGTTCTGGGTAGATATCACATCAGTACTTCAAAGAGAATTACAAACCATTTTTTCGTAACTTTTTTTGTACCCATAGCGTACTTAACGGTATGAATTTTGATTCCTTGTACAAGGCCATTCTGGCCTACGTTTTGCTTGCCGATTGCGCCGGCGTGCCTTATTTATCGTTCTGGTCGATATCACATCAGTACTTCAAAGAGAATTACAAACGTTTTTTTTTTCGTAAATTTTTTTGTACCCATAGAGTGCTTAACGATGTGAATTTTGATTCCATGTACAAGGCCATTCTGGCCTCCGTTTTGCTTGCCGTTTGCGCCGGCGTGCCTTATTTATCATTCTGGTCGATATCACGTCAGTACTTTAAACAGAATTACAAACCTTTTTTTCGTACTTTTTTTTGTACCCATAGAGTACTTAACGGTGTGAATTTTGATTCCTTGTACAATGCCATTCTGGCCTCCGTTTTGCTTGCCGTTTGCGCCGGCGTGCCTTATTTATCATTCTGGTCGATATCACATCAGTACTTCAAAGAGAATTACAAAATGTTTTTTTTCGTAACTTTTTTTGTACCCATAGAGTACTTAACGGTGTGAATTTGATTCCATGTACAAGGCCATTCTGGCCCCCGTTTTGCTTGCCGTTTGCGCCTGCGTGCCTTATTTATCATTCTGGTCGATATCACGTCAGTTCTTCAAAGAGAATTACAAATCTTTTTTTTTCGTACTTTTTTTTGTACCCATAGAGTACTTAACGGTGTGATTTTTGATACCTTGAACAAGGCCATTCTGGCCTCCGTTTTGCTTTCCGTTTGCGCCGGCGTGCCTTATTTATCGTTCTGGTCGATATCACATCAGTATTTCAAAGAGAATTACATACGTTTTTTTCGTACTTTTTTTCGTACCCATAGAGTACTTAACGGTGTGATTCTGGCCTCCGTTTTGCTTGCCGTTTGCGCCGGCGTGCCTTATTTATCGTTCTGGTCGATATCACATCAGTACTTCAAAGAGAATTACAAACGTTTTTTTCGTAACTTTTGTTGTACCCATAGAGTACTTAACGGTGTGAATTTTGATTCCTTGCACAAGGCCATTCTGGCCTCCGTTGTGCTTGCCGTTTGCGCCGGCGTGCCTTATTTATCATTCTGGTCGATATCATGTCAGTACTTCAAAGAGAATTACATATGTTTTTTTTCGAAACTTTTTTTGTTCCCATAGAGTACTTAATGGTGTGAATTTTGATTCCATGTACAAGGCCATTCTGGCCTCCGTTTTGCTTGCCGTTTGCGCCGGCGTGCCTTATTTATCGTTCTGGTCGATATCACGTCAGTACTTCAAAGAGAATTACAAACTTTTTTTTCCGTACTTTTTTTGTACCCATAGAGTACTTAACGGTGTGATTCTGGCCTCCATTTTGCTTGCCGTTTGCGCCGGCGTGCCTTATTATCGTTCTGGTCGATATCACATCAGTACTTCAAAGAGAATTACAAACATTTTTTTTCGTACTTTTTTTCGTACCCATAGAGTACTTAACTGTGTGATTTTTGATTCCTTGTACAAGGCCATTCTGGCCTCCGTTTTGCTTTCCGTTTGCGCCGGCGTGCCTTATTTATCTTTCTGATCGATATCACATCAGTACTTCAAAGAGAATTACAAACATTTTTTTTCGTAATTTTTTTCGTACCCATAGAGTACTTAACAGAGTGATTTTTTATACTTGTACAAGGCCATTCTCGCCTCCGTTTTGCTTGCCGTTTGCGCCTGCGTGCCTTATTTATCGTTCTGGTCGATATCACGTCAGTACTTCAAAGAGAATTACAAACATTTTTTTTCGTACTTTTTTTTGTACCCATAGAGTACTTAACGGTGAGAATTTTGATACATTGTACAAGGCCATTCTGGCCTTCGTCTTGCTTGCCGTTTGCGCCGGCGTGCCTTATTTATCGTTCTGGTCGATATCACGTCAGTACTTCAAAGAGAATTACAAACGTTTTTTTCCGTACTCTTTTTTGTACCCATAGAGTAATTAACGGTGTGATTTTGGATTACTTGTACAAGGCCATTCTGGTCTCCGTTTTGCTTGCCGTTTGCGCCGGCGTGCCTTATTTATCGTTCTGGTCGATATCACATCAGTACTTCAATGAGAATTACAAACGTTTTTTTTCGTACTTATTTTTGTACCCATAGAGAACTTAACGGTGTGATTCTGGCATCCGTTTTGTTGGCCGTTTGCGCCGGCGTGCCTTATTTATCGTTCTGGTCGATATCACATCTGTACTTCAAAGAGAATTACAAACATTTTTTTCGTAACTTTTTTGGTACCCATAGAGTACTTAACGGTGTGAATTTTGATTCCATGTACATGGCCATTCTGGCCTCCGTTTTGCTTGCCGTTTGCGCCGGCCTGCCTTATTTATCGTTCTCGTCGATATCACATCAGTACTTCAAAGAGAATTACAAACGTTTTTTTCGTACTTATTTTTGTACCCATAGAGTACTTAACGGTGTGATTCTGGCCTCCGTTTTGCTTGCTGTTTGGGCCGGCGTGCCTTATTTATCATTCTGGAAGATATCACATCAGTACTTCAAAGAGAATTACAAACGTTTTTTTTCGTAACTTTTTTTGTACCCATAGAGTACTTACCGGTGTCAATTTTGATTCCTTGTACAAGGCCATTCTGGCCTCCGTTTTGCTTGCCGTTTGCGCCGGCATGCCTTATTTATCGTTCTGCTCGATATCACGTCATTACTTCAAAGAGAATTACAATCTTTTTTTTCGTACTTTTTTTTGTACCCATAGAGTACTTAACGGTGTGATTTTTTATACCTTGTACAAGGCCATTCTGTCCTCCGTTTTGCTTGCCGTTTGCGCCGGCGGGCATTATTTATCGTTCTGGTCGATATCACGTCAGTACTTCAAATAGAATTACAAACATTTTTTTGCGTACTCTTTTTTGTACCCATAGAGTACTTAACGGTGTGATTATTGATTCCTTGTACAAGGCCATTCTGGCCTCCGTTTTGCTTGCCGTTTACGCCGGCGTGCCTTATTTATCGTTCTGGTCGATATCACATCAGTACTTCAAAGAGAATTACAAACATTTTTTTTCGTACTTATTTTTGTACCCCATATAGTACTTAACGGTGTGATTCTGGCCTCCGTTTGCGCCGGCGTGCCTTATTTATCGTTCTGGTCGATATCACATCAGTATTTCAAGGAGAATTATAAACTTTTTTTTTCGTACTTTTTTTCGTACCCACAGAGTACTTAACTGTGTGATTTTTGATTCCTTGTACTAGGCCATTCTGGCCTCCGTTTTGCTTGCCGTTTGCGCCAGCGTGCCTTAATTATCGATCTGGTCGATATCACGTCAGTACTTCAAAGAGAATTACAAAAAAAAATTCGTACTTTTTTTTGTACCCATAGAGTACTTAACGGTGCGATTTTTGATCCCTTGTACAAGGCCATTCTGGCCTCCGTTTTGCTTGCCGTTTGCGCCAACGTGCCTTATTTATCGTTCTGGTCGATATGACGTCAGTACTTCAAAGAGAATTACAAACGTTTTTTTTCGTACTTATTTTTGTACCCATAGAGTACTTAACGGAGTGATTCTGGCCTCCGTTTTGCTGGCCGTTTCCACCGGCGTGCCTTATCTATTGTTCTGGTCGATATCACATCAGTACTGCAAAGAGAATTACAAACGTTTTTTTTCGTAACTTTTTTTTGTACCCATAGAGTACTTAACGGTGCGATTTTTGATACCTTGACAAGGCCATTCTGGCCTCCGTTTTGCTTGCCGTTTGCGCCGGCGTGCCTTATTTATCGTTCTCGTCGATATCACATCAGTACTTCAAAGAGAATTACAAACGTTTTTTTTCGTACTTATTTTTGAACCCATAGAGTACTTAACGGTGTGAATCTAGCCTCCGTTTTGCTGGCCGTTTGCGCCGGCGTGCCTTATTTATCGTTCTGGGTAGATATCACATCAGTACTTCAAAGAGAATTACAAACGTTTTTTTTTGTAACTTTTTTTGTACCCATAGAGTACTTATCGGTGTGAATTTTGATTCCTTGTACAAGGCCATTCTGGCCTATGTTTTGCTTGCCGTTTGCGCCGGCGTGCCTTATTTATCGTTCTGGTCGATATCACATCAGTACTTCAATGAGAATTACAAACGTTTTTTTCATACTTATTTTTGTACCCATAGAGTACTTAACGGTGTGATTCTGGCCTCTGTTTTGCTGGCCGTTTGCGCCGGCGTGCCATATTTATCGTTCTGGTCGATATCACATCAGTACTTCAAAGAGAATTACAAACGTTTTTTTTCGTACTTATTTTTGAACCCATAGAGTACTTAACGGTGTGATTCTAGCCTCCGTTTTGCTTGCCGTTTGCGCCGGCGTGCCTTATTTATCGTTCGGGTAGATATCACATCAGTACTTCAAAGAGAATTACAAACGTTTTTTTCGTAACTTTTTTTGTACCCATAAAGTACTTAACGGTGTGAATTTTGATTCCATGTACAACGCCATTCTGGCCTCCGTTTTGCTTGCCGTTTGCGCCGGCGTGCCTTATTTATCGTTCTGGTCGATATCACGTGAGTATTTCAAAGAGAATTACAAATGTTTTTTTCGTACTTTTTTTTGTACCCATAGAGTACTTAACGGTGTGATTTTTGATACCTTGTACAAGGCCATTCTTGCCTCCGTTTTGCTTGCCGTTTGCGCCGGCGTGCCTTATTTATCGTTCTGGTCGATATCACATCAGTACTTCAAAGAGAATTACAAATGTTTTTTTTCGTACTCTTTTTTGTTCCCATAGAGTACTTAACGGTGTGAATTTTGATTCCTTGTACAAGGCCATTCTGGCCTCCGTTTTGCTTGCCGTTTGCGCCGGCGTGCCTTATTTATCGTTCTGGTCGATATCACATCAGTACTTCAAAGAGAATTACAAACGTTTTTTTTCGTACTTATTTTTGTACCCATAGAGTACTTAACGGTGTGACTATGGCCTCCGTTTTGCTTGCCGTTTCGCCGGCGTGCCTTATTTATCGTTCTGGTCGATATCACATCTGTACTTCAAAGAGAATTACAAACATTTTTTTCGTAACTTTTTTGGTACCCTAGAGTACTTAACGGTGTGAATTTTGATTCCATGTACATGGCCATTCTGGCCTCCGTTTTGCTTGCCGTTTGCGCCGGCCTGCCTTATTTATCGTTCTCGTCGATATCACATCAGTACTTCAAAGAGAATTACAAACGTTTTTTTCGTACTTATTTTTGTACCCATAGAGTACTTAACGGTGTGATTCTGGCCTCCGTTTTGCTTGCTGTTTGGGCCGGCGTGCCTTATTTATCGTTCTGGAAGATATCACATCAGTACTTCAAAGAGAATTACAAACGTTTTTTTTCGTAACTTTTTTTTGTACCCATAGAGTACTTACCGGTGTCAATTTTGATTCCTTGTACAAGGCCATTCTGGCCTCCGTTTTGCTTGCCGTTTGCGCCGGCATGCCTTATTTATCGTTCTGGTCGATATCACATCAGTACTTCAAAGAGAATTACAAACATTTTTTTTCGTACTTATTTTTGTACCCATATAGTACTTAACGGTGTGATTTTTTTTTCCTTGTACAAGGCCATTCCCTCCATTCGTTTTTTGCTTGCCGTTTGCGCCGGCGTGCCTTATTTATCGTTCGGTCGATATCACATCGCACTTCAAAGGAGAATTATAAACTTTTTTTTTCGTACTTTTTTTCGTACCCATAGAGTACTTAACTGTGTGATTTTTGATTCCTTGTACTAGGCCATTCTGGCCTCCGTTTTGCTTGCCGTTTGCGCCAGCGTGCCTTAATTATCGATCTGGTCGATATCACGTCAGTACTTCAAAGAGAATTACAAAAAAAAATTCGTACTTTTTTTTGTACCCATAGAGTACTTAACGGTGCGATTTTTGATACCTTGTACAAGGCCATTCTGGCCTCCGTTTTGCTTGCCGTTTGCGCCAACGTGCCTTATTTATCGTTCTGGTCGATATGACGTCAGTACTTCAAAGAGAATTACAAACGTTTTTTTTCGTACTTATTTTTGTACCCATAGAGTACTTAACGGAGTGATTCTGGCCTCCGTTTTGCTGGCCGTTTCCACCGGCGTGCCTTATCTATTGTTCTGGTCGATATCACATCAGTACTGCAAAGAGAATTACAAACGTTTTTTTTCGTAACTTTTTTTGTACCCATAGAGTACTTAACGGTGCGATTTTTGATATCTTGACAAGGCCATTCTGGCCTCCGTTTTGCTTGCCGTTTGCGCCGGCGTGCCTTATTTATCGTTCTCGTCGATATCACATCGCACTTCAAAGAGAATTACAAACGTTTTTTTTTTTTTGTACGTACTTATTTTTGAACCCATAGAGTACTTAACGGTGTGAATCTAGCCTCCGTTTTGCTGGCCGTTTGCGCCGGCGTGCCTTATTTATCGTTCTGGGTAGATATCACATCAGTACTTCAAAGAGAATTACAAACGTTTTTTTTTGTAACTTTTTTTGTACCCATAGAGTACTTATCGGTGTGAATTTTGATTCCTTGTACAAGGCCATTCTGGCCTATGTTTTGCTTGCCGTTTGCGCCGGCGTGCCTTATTTATCGTTCTGGTCGATATCACATCAGTACTTCAATGAGAATTACAAACGTTTTTTTCATACTTATTTTTGTACCCATAGAGTACTTAACGGTGTGATTCTGGCCTCTGTTTTGCTGGCCGTTTGCGCCGGCGTGCCATATTTATCGTTCTGGTCGATATCACATCAGTACTTCAAAGAGAATTACAAACGTTTTTTTTCGTACTTATTTTTGAACCCATAGAGTACTTAACGGTGTGATTCTAGCCTCCGTTTTGCTTGCCGTTTGCGCCGGCGTGCCTTATTTATCGTTCGGGTAGATATCACATCAGTACTTCAAAGAGAATTACAAACGTTTTTTTCGTAACTTTTTTTGTACCCATAAAGTACTTAACGGTGTGAATTTTGATTCCATGTACAACGCCATTCTGGCCTCCGTTTTGCTTGCCGTTTGCGCCGGCGTGCCTTATTTATCGTTCTGGTCGATATCACGTGAGTATTTCAAAGAGAATTACAAATGTTTTTTTCGTACTTTTTTTTGTACCCATAGAGTACTTAACGGTGTGATTTTTGATACCTTGTACAAGGCCATTCTTGCCTCCGTTTTGCTTGCCGTTTGCGCCGGCGTGCCTTATTTATCGTTCTGGTCGATATCACATCAGTACTTCAAAGAGAATTACAAATGTTTTTTTTCGTACTCTTTTTTGTTCCCATAGAGTACTTAACGGTGTGAATTTTGATTCCTTGTACAAGGCCATTCTGGCCTCCGTTTTGCTTGCCGTTTGCGCCGGCGTGCCTTATTTATCGTTCTGGTCGATATCACATCAGTACTTCAAAGAGAATTACAAACGTTTTTTTTCGTACTTATTTTTGTACCCATAGAGTACTTAACGGTGTGACTATGGCCTCCGTTTTGCTTGCCGTTTCGCCGGCGTGCCTTATTTATCGTTCTGGTCGATATCACATCAGTACTTCAAAGAGAATTACAAACATTTTTTTCGTAAATTTTTTTGTACCCATAGAGTGCTTAACGGTGTTAATTTTGATTCCATGTACAAGGCCATTCAGGCCTCCGTTTTGCTTGCCGTTTGCGCCGGCGTGCCTTATTTATCGTTCTGGTCGATATCATGTCAGTACTTCAAAGAGAATTACATACGTTTTTTTCGTACTTTTTTTTGTACCCATAGAGTACTTAACGGTGTGATTTTTGATACTTGTACAAGGCCATTCTGGCCTCCGTTTTGCTTGCCGTTTGCGCCGGCGTGCCTTATTTATCGTTCTGGTCGATATCATATCAGTACTTCAAAGAGAATTACAAACATTTTTTTTCGTAACTTTTTTTGTACCCATAGAGTGCTTAACGATGTGAATTTTGATTCCATGTACAAGGCCATTCTGGCTTACGTTTTGCTTGCCGTTTGCGCCGGCGTGCCTTATTTATCATTCTGGTCGATATCACATCAGTACTTCAAAGAGAATTACAAACGTTTTTTTTCGTAACTTTTTTTGTACCCATAGAGTACTTAACGGTGTGAATTTTGATTCCATGTACAAGGCCATTCTGGCCTCCGTTTTGCTTGCCGTTTGCGCCTACGTGCCATATTTATCATTCTGGTCGATATCACGTCAGTACTTCAAAGAGAATTACAAATTTTTTTTTCGTACTTTTTTTTGTACCCATGGAGTACTTAACGGTGTGATTTTTGATACCTTGTACAAGGCCATTCTGGCCTCCGTTTTGCTTTCCGTTTGCGCCGGTGTGCCTTATTTATCGTTCTGGTCGATATCACATCAGTATTTCAAAGAGAATTACAAACGTTTTTCTTCGTAATTTTTTTCGTACCCATAGAGTACTTAACGGTGTGATTCTGGCCTCCGTTTTGAATGCCGTTTGCGCTGGCGTGCCTTATTTATCGTTCTGGTCGATATCACATCAGTACTTCAAAGAGAATTACAAACGTTTTTTTCGTAACTTTTGTTGTACCCATAGAGTACTTAACGGTGTGAATTTTGATTCCTTGCACAAGGCCATTCTGGCCTCCGTTTTGCTTGCCGTTTGCGCCGGCGTGCCTTATTTATCATTCTGGTCGATATCATGTCAGTACTTCAAAGAGAATTACATATGTTTTTTTTCAAAACTTTTTTTGTACCCATAGAGTACTTAACGGTGTGAATTTTGATTCCATGTACAAGGCCATTCTGGCCTCCGTTTTGCTTGCCGTTTGCGCCGGCGTGCCTTATTTATCGTTCTGTTCGATATCACGTCAGTACTTCAAAGAGAATTACAAACTTTTTTTTTCGTACTTTTTTTGTACCCATAGAGTACTTAACGGTGTGATTCTGGCCTCCATTTTGCTTGCCGTTTGCCCCGGCGTGCTTTATTTATCGTTCTGTTCGATATCACGTCAGTACTTCAAAGAGAATTACAAACTTTTTTTTTCGTACTTTTTTTGTACCCATAGAGTACTTAACGGTGTGATTCTGGCCTCCATTTTGCTTGCCGTTTGCGCCTGCGAGCCTTATTTATCATTCTGGTCGATATCTCGTCAGTACTTCAAAGAGAATTACAAATCTTTTTTTCGTACTTTTTTTGTACCCATAGAGTACTTAACGGTGTGATTTTTGATACCTTGTACAAGGCCATTCTGGCCTCCGTTTTGCTTTCCGTTTGCGCAGGCGTGCCTTATTTATCGTTCTGGTCGATATCACATCAGTATTTCAAAGAGAATTACAAATGTTTTTTTTCGTACTTTTTTTCGTACCCATAGAGTACTTAACGGTGTGATTCTGGCCTCCGTTTTGCTTGCCGTTTGCGCCGGCGTGCCTTATTTATCGTTCTGGTCGATATCACATCAGTACTTCAAAGAGAATTACAAACGTTTTTTTCGTAACTTTTGTTGTACCCATAGAGTACTTAATGGTGTGAATTTTGATTCATTGCACAAGGCCATTCTGGCCTCCATTTTGCTTGCCGTTTGCGCCGGCGTGCCTTATTTATCATTCTGGTCGATATCATGTCAGTACTTCAAAGAGAATTACATATGTTTTTTTTCAAAACTTTTTTTGTACCCATAGAGTACTTAACGGTGTGAATTTTGATTCCATGTACAAGGCCATTATGGCCTCCGTTTTGCTTGCCGTTTGCGCCGGCATGCCTTATTTATCGTTCTGTTCGATATCACATCAGTACTTCAAAGAGAATTACAAACATTTTTTTTCGTACTTTTTTCCGTACCCATAGAGTACTTAACTGTGTGATTTTTGATTCCTTGTACAAGGCCATTCTGGCCTCCGTTTTGCTTTGCGTTTGCGCCGGCGTGCCTTATTTATCTTTCTGGTCGATATCACATCAGTACTTCAAAGAGAATTACAAACGTTTTTTTCGTAATTTTTTTCGTACCCATAGAGTACTTAACTGTGTGATTTTTGATTCCTTGTACTAGGCCATTCTGGCCTCCGTTTTGCTTGCCGTTTGCGCCAGCGTGCCTTATTTATCGTTCTGGTCGATATCATGTCAGTACTTCAAAGATAATTGCAAACATTTTTTTTCGTACTTTTTTTTGTACCCATAGAGCACTTAACGGTAAGAATTTTGATACCTTGTACAAGGCCATTCGGCCTTCGTCTTGCTTGCCTTTTGCGCCGGCGTGCCTTATTTATCGTTCTGGTCGATATCACGTCAGTACTTCAAAGAGAATAACAAGCATTTTTTTCCGTACTCTTTTTTGTACCCATAGAGTACTTAACGGTGTGATTTTGGATTACTTGTACAAGGCCATTCTGGCCTCCGTTTTGCTTGCCGTTTGCGCCGGCGTGCCTTATTTATCGTTCTGGTCGATATCACATCAGTACTTCACTGAGAATTACAAACGTTTTTTTTCGTACTTATTTTTGTACCCATAGAGTACTTAACGGTGTGATTCTGGCATCCGTTTTGTTGGCCGTTGGCGCCGGCGTGCCTTATTTATCGTTCTGGTCGATATCACATCTGTACTTCAAAGAGAATTACAAACGTTTTTTTCGTAACTTTTTTTGTACCGATAGAGTACTTAACGGTGTGAATTTTGATTCCCTGTATAAGGCCATTCTGGCCTCATTTTTGCTTGCCGTTTGCGCCGGCATGCCTTATTTATCGTTCTCGTCGATATCACATCAGTACTTCAAAGAGAATTACAAACGTTTTTTTCGTATTTATTTTTGTACCCATAGAGTACTTAACGGTGTGATTTTGGCCTCCGTTTTGCTTGCCGTTGGGGCCGGCGTGCCTTATTGATGGGTATAAATAATTCCACCACCTCAACAGTAAGGGACAACCCACTGCGGCCACCCTCCGGCATGACAAGAGAGATCGCAAAAGGGGCGGCCACTGTGTCTCACCTCGCCGCGACCAAGGCATTTGCGGTCCCAGGCAAGTGCAACAGATCCTGTGAATCTCATCCAGGCAGGTCAAGAAGGGTCGCCAGGGCGGCGAGGCCAGAGAGGGCTTGCTCCTTGCAACCTCAGAGAGATGGCCGCCGATTGATCCAGATCTTTTCCCCACTTGTAGCTTAGATATTTCGTCTTGCTTAGTATCTAAGTAAAACCTAGCTATTAGTAAAATATCTAATAGATTACTTATTCCCTAAGTTATCCACCTCTATAAAAGGGGTGGTCATTGTAAACAAAATAAAGGATGAGATATATGAAATACACACTATACTTGCAAGCCAAAGCTCTCTCCATTCTAACTCTCTCCATACCACCACCCGCCGGAGTAACACCACACCTTAAATACAGCCAGATATCCACCATCCATACACCGCAAGGACACCCGTGACGATTTAGACATCTTCAGTTGGCTCCGTTACCGGGAAATCGATTGTGTAAAAAATCACCTAGAGCTCTTATCAAGGAGGAGATAATCTTACAAAGAAAGTCCTCAAACTGCCTTTATTTCCTCCCTTTACCAAAGAAATCGCTCAAAAAGCCACCCCGCAAAGATGGCCGGAAGTAAAGGACATCTAACACCCCAAACCCCTGCAAAAGGTACTATGCTACATCAAGCTCGTGGGGAAGGCGCAGGAGAAACGCTAGACAATCTCCCTGCAGAAGGAGAAGGATCCCAGAGAGGGGTCTTAGCACCTAGCGACGCTCGAAATGTCATTAATCAAAAAACCAAGTCGAAAGAGGCTGTTGTTGCCCCGGATGGAACTCGCGAGAGAGAGGTCACGGAAAGCCAAAGATCGATCCCGAAATACAACCGGGCTTTCGGGAGGACCCGCAGGTCGCCGAGATGAGGGAATACGCCAGGTACGCCGAAACTATGTATCTCACCAATTCCCGCCTGGTAGCTAAGGGCCAGGCCCCTATGACGATTCGACCCCAGAATCCTCCCGGAAACGAAATCCCTCTTGCAGTCGCAGACCAGGGCCGCCAGAGCCAAATTCAGCAGATCAACATAGAGGAGAGCGTGCACTCTTCAGGTCGCTATGGACCGAGGAAAGAAATTCCACGAACCTCGGCCCCCCAAGATCGCGACCATCAAAAAGGAAAGAGGATCGACAAAGGGTCCGCGTTTAATAGGTTGGGTGAGAAGGACAAGGCCTTAGCCCCAAGTCGTCTCAGCCTTCCTAGAGAAAAGATGCCCATCCAGCAGGATAGACACGCACAAGATGCCCGCATAATTATCAGGGAAAAGAGGGCCCGCCAAGAGGGATCACGAGATCATGGGGAATCAGAGCGTAGAACGGAGCGAGCTGATACGCAAGCAAAGTCGCGACCCAGAATCGACCCTATTTTGGCGGAACAGATGGAGGTAATGAGAAAAGAGCTTGCAGAAATAAAAAAGTCGAGGCCCGTCGAGAAAGTCGCCCCAATTTCGGGGATCGACGTACTCGCTAAAGGGATTACCGAAACATTGCCTCCCAGCAGAGAAAAGGTTAGTTATCCCAGTTACAACTATTACAATGGAAATTCATGCCCAAACGACTGGCTCACCGCGTTCCAGGGTCGCATCACCCTTGCTACACAAAATAAATCCGCCCGGTGCATCGCATTGGTTGGCGCATGCGGGATAGGGCTGCGTCCCGGATACGCGGGCTTCCTCGCGGCTCGCCTTGAAAGTTGGGAGGATTTGTCGGAAAAGTTTGTCGAGAGTTTGAATCGGCAAGCGTGCCAAAGAAAACCATTGAGGACCTATATGAGGTTCGTATGGGAGGGCATGAATCCGGAAAAGAGTATTACGAACGGTTCGTCGAATATATGATCAAACAAGGAACATTCCGTACGATGCGGTCATAACATGTTTCCTCACCGGAATCGCCAAAGGCCCGATGAAAACCGAATTCAATCCGCGGCCCCCCAAAGCGGGTCTCGGGGAGATGTTAGAAAGGGCCGAATGATGGGGGTCGGCGAGGCGCCATCTCGCGGGGAAAGCAAAGCCTAAGACGAGCCACGTTCGCCGAAGGAGGATCGCGTAGATGACCGTAAAAAAGAAAAGGGACGAGATACTAATCGCGATCGTGAGGTAAAGAAGCCGTACAAATTCAGCGAGGATAATTTTACCCCGCTCAACACCAAAGCATCCCAAATACTGTTTGAAATTCGTGAGCATTTCGACAAACCAAAGCCTATGAGGGGCGATCCTGATAGCCGCGATAAATCCAAATACTGCGACTATCACAAGGACCATGGCCACATCACCGATGAATGCTTCACCCTGAGGCGCGAGATAGAAAGGCTGATCCGTGAGGGACCAGCCAATAAATATAAACGCGAGGGGAACAACACTCCCCGAGAGAGGGACGCCAACCTCGCATCTATCGAGAGAGGTTCGGGTCATCCACGGGAATATTCCCGGAACCATCAACCGAAATCTCGGATAAATCAAATCAATACCCGCGGCTTCGAAAAGCGGTTGTGTTGGGAGAGAATGAGAAGGGAATCATATTCACAAAAAGCGAGGCGACAACGGTCGGTGGCCCTATGGAGATACCCCTCATTCTAAAGGTGGGGGTGAACGACAAGCACGGCGTCAACCGAGTAATGGTCGACACAGGGGCCGGCCGCGACGTCATCTATTTCGACTGTTTAAAACAGATCGGATTCGGGGAGGCCAAGTTAAAACCCTACCTTGGGGTCCTCGAAGGTTTTACCAACGACACAGTACGGGTCAAAGGCACGATCGACCTCAATATCATTTTGGGCGACTATGAGCCCTGAAGAACGGAGATAATAACTTTCTTGGTAATCGACCCGCCCTCTTACTACAACATGATTTTGGGAATCCCGGCCTATGAAGAAGTTCCAAATGGTGGCATCCGTTCCCCACCAACGGGTCAAATTTCACGTAGGGGAAGAAGTTGGGGTCGCCATCGGCCGACCCGGAGCTTTCCTCGACTATATGACCAAAAACGGGGTCGATTCTAAGCGACCCCGACCGGATGGTCTTAACACGGCTACGGATCGATTGCTATGATGAAAGAAATCTCGGAGAAGGCCGTAGAGGTAGAAACATTGCAAGTTCGGGACGAGCCCGACTTCACTGCCGAAGACGAGTTGATCGAGGTTATAATAAACGACAAATATCCCGATCAAAAGATAAAAATAGGATCGAGGACTACCGAGGAAGAAAGGGAGGAACTGATCGAGCTTCTGAAAGCAAACTTGGACGCATTCGCCTGGGAGGTAACTAATATGAGAGGTGTGGAATCGGAGGTCGCCTTGCATAACCTGAGTGTCGATCCCAACTTCAGGCCAATACAACAAAGGGCGCGTCAATTCTCTACAAAAAAGGAGGTCGCAATAAAAATTGAGGTCGAGAAACTTTTAGCGACGAGGCATAATCAAAGAGCTTCAATATCCCACCTGGCTGGCAAATGTAGTAATGGTGAAAAAACACAACGGCAAGTGGCGGATGTGCGTCGACTTCACCGATCTAAACAAAGCTTGCCCCAAGGACCCCTACGCGCTCCCTCGAATCGATAAAATGGTGGATGGGATCGCGGGTTTTGAAACCTTAAGCTTTCTGGACGCCTATTCCGGCTACCACCAGGTCAAAATGGCCGATGAAGATAAGGAGCTGACGGCCTTCAGGGCCGCCGGCGGGCTATATTACTATGAGATGATGCCGTTTGGCCTAAAGAACGCAGGCTCAACCTATCAGAGAATGGTAAACAGAGTTTTTAGCACGCAGATAGGCAAGAACATGGAGGCCTACATTGATGACATGGTCGTGAAATCAAGTCGCCAAGATCACCTGGAGGACCTTCGCGAAACCTTTGCAAACGTGAAGAATCACTCAATGAAACTAAACCCTACGAAATGCACTTTTGGGGTCCAGGCAGGGAAATTTCTGGGCTTTATGGTAAGTCAAAGGGGGATCGAGGCAAATCCCGAAAAAATCGAGGCCCTGGTCAACATGAGCGAGCCTACCAGTATTAAAGAAGTACAGCGGCTCAACGGCAGAATCACAGCTCTGGGTAGGTTTGTCTCGAAATCCGCAGAAAGAAGTCTGCCTTTCTTCAAAATTCTGAAAGGGGCTGGTACCTTCTCTTGGACGGCGGAATGCTCCCGTGCATTTAAAGACCTCAAAGAATACTTGTCAAGACCGCCGTTGCTAACCGGCCCGAGGCTCGGGGATACTCGTTTTTATATTTGGCGCCCTCGGATAGGGCCGTAGCCGCGGCACTTGTAAAAGAGGAGGAAGGCTCGCGAAGCCGCTTTTTTATGTTTCCAAAGCTCTAAGCCCCGTTGAAAGTCGTTATTTTAATATAGAAAAGTTGGCTTATTGTGTTGTTATAGCGCCCGCAAATTAAGGGCTTACTTTTCATCGCACACCATCGTAGTATTATCAAATGCATCGCTAAGACAGTTCTTCACAAACCGGACTGTCCGGTCGATTGCTCCGATGGGCCATCGAGCTTACCGAGTTCGATATCCGATATGAGCCCCGGAAGGCCGTAAAGGCCCGGCTCTCCCGCATTTCATAGCGAGAAACAAGCTTCAACGAAGAGGTGAAAGAGCGGCTCGCTCCGAACACGACCAAGATAGGGTCACCACAGAGGACGAGCCTGTCAGGCCAAGTCACTGTTGGCAGCTCTACGTTGATGGGTCCGCTAATCACAAAGGGTGTGGCGCGGGAATAATCCTGTTAGAACCGGGCACATCAGAAGAAATTGAGCAGGCTCTGAGATTTGATTTCACCGCCTCTAACAACCAGGCAGAATACGAGGCCGTCATTGCTGGGTTGAAACTCGCCAAAGCCATGAAAGTCGAAAATATACAAGTATTTTGCGATTCACAGTTGGTGGTGAATCAAATCAATGGGTCATTTGGCATTCATTGCGAAATTTTACAAAGGTATATTAACCTCGTCAAAAGACTCGAAAGCAGCTTCACATATTGTCGATTCAAAAACATCCCTCGAGAGGACAATCATAGGGCAGACTACTTATCCAAGTTAACCAGCGAAGACGCGTCGTGCGATCCTAGCATCATGGTCGAACACCTATCGGAACCCGCCATCTCCCAGGACGAGATCATGGATTTCCAACCCAGTAACACTTGTTGGGTCGACATCATGAAGTCTTATATTGAGTTAGGAGAGCTTCCCAGCGACCCTTGCAAAGCTAAGGCCTTAGTAAGAAGGGCCGCAAGATATACGATTATGGACGACGTGCTTTACCGTCATTCATTCTCGAAACCCCTTCTGCGATGCGTACGACCTGAGGAGGTAACGGGAATCCTAACAGAGCTACATGAGGGAATGTGCGGCGGCCATCTCTCCAATCGAACACTAGCACAGAAGGTACTCCTAGCCGGATATTATTGGCCGAAATTAGCAGAAGACGCCAAATCTTATACCAGAGCATGTGATGCTTGCCAGAGGTTCGCAAGTATCCCCGTGCTACCCTCGCCGAACAAAGCATAGTGGTAGCCGCCGGCCTTTCGACATGTGGGCGATCGACCTCATCGGACCCTTGAAGAAGGGTCGCTCGGGTTGCGAATACGTGGTCGTCGCTCGTGGATTATTTTACTAAATGGGTCGAGGCTAAGGCCTTGGTAAAAACCAATACCAGGGACATAACATACTTTTTGCTCGATCAAATATGGACAAGATTTGGTGTTCCAAGAGTGATGGTTTCCGATCACGGACCTCAATTCAGAGACGAATTCGACAGATTCTGTGAGGAGAACAATGTTAAACATTGGCAATCATCCGTGTGCTACCCGCAAGGAAATGGGCAAGCCGAAAATGCCAACAAACAGGTCCTAAGTGTGTTGAAAAAGAGCCTGGGTGAGAAAGCAGGCCACTGGCCGGATCACCTTCCAGCGGCTCTATGGGCACTCAGGACGTCGCGAAAAATCACAATGAGGGAAACTCCTTTTGCTTTAACATATGGATCTGAGGCTATGGCGCCTGTGGAAATGGCCTTACCAAGCCCTAGGGTCGTTTTTTACAGCGAGGTCAATAACACAGCGGCGCGTAAACTCGAGCTTGATCTAGTAGAGGAACGGCGCATCCAGGCATACAGTCGTCTAGTCAATTATAAACATGCGGCAAAGCGTCATCACGACAAACGTATTCGCAATCATCACTTCGCCGTCGGGGATTACGTTCTACAAAAAAGACAAGCCGCGGGCCACGAAGCGAAAAAAGGAAAGCTATCGGAAAACTGGGAGGGCCCCTACGGATTTCGCGAGTTATCAAAAAGGGGACGTACATGCTAAGTGACAAGGAGGGCCGCGAGTATAATAGACCATGGCATGCAGACAATCTGAAAAAATACTATATGTAACAAGCCAATTCAAATAAAGCTGTTCTTCCAAACTGTATTTACATTCTTGTCTTTTCGTCATCATGAAAAAAAAAAAAAAAAAAATAAAATAAAATAAAATAAAAATGATGACGATGAAAAGTTTTTTCAAACATATCGATCAAGCCTGGACAAACTTCCATCAACTGCAGGATGGTTATCTTCCTCCGATCACATGTATGGAGGTCCAAAAACGACACCACGCTTGCAAAGGGCTCCACCGGATAAGTTTTTTCAAACATATCGGTCGAGAGTATGGAAGGGGACCCTGGCGCCACTGCATAATTTGGTTATCATCGATGCGAAAGGCATGCGGCGACCAGTACCACGGCGACCTTGAACCACCGAGCACGCATATCTTAGTGCCTCGCGATGGATCAACACTCCCCAGCCTATATCCACTCGATGGTCGCGAATGGCGTGCGAAGGAGCGCTTCGCTCTCACTAACAACATCGCTAGCGGCGGCGGAGATAAGAGCGCGGGAATTTATAAACTTCTTCCACTCACGGTCGCCGCGAGAGAGGTCGGACGCGATCACTCCTAAAGACCAAACCCGCCGATTCTCGGGGAACAAACTCGCACATTGCAATACCTAGACGAATCCGCCTATTTTCCTCGTCCGCAAGGTCCCGGGCGATCTCATAATGGGAGGAGGGATTTATGGCGGGTATGTTAAAAACTTGGTTAATTCTCTCCGGAGTAAAGATAACGGGGACACCCCGGAGAGAAATGCGCTCACGGTCCCGCCGAGGCTACCTCGGACAACACGGAATAAAATTCCCGTATCATGGTAACATTAACCGCTCCCGAGAGGCTCGAATAAATTCCCACCGGCCCCGAAAGCCGAACGCGCGCATGGAGCCGTCTTCTATTCGTTGTTCATTTAAGCCCCTCTCCCTCATAATATCACGCCACTTAAAATAATCCCGAAATAATCCTTGGCTACGGGGGAGGTGAAAAAGGGAGAAACATCCCGGATAGGACGAGCTTTCCATATCCGAACCCGTCGCTTTCCCCTGGATGAGACATAGAGTCGGGGGATAAACGGTAAAGAGGATAATGAACGATTGAGGGAGAACGATTGAGGGAGAAAGAAAGCAAATTCGATGAGGCAAGAGGTAGAGTGAGTTCCAAAGTAACCCCCTTTTTATACCGGAGAAGGGGTATAATCAACGGTTGGGATTAATCGGATCCTAGGGCCGGATATGCAACCGACCCGAAAACCAAGGCAACAGGAGCGCCGGACCATAAAGAGACCGAAATTTATGGCTACGCACAACCGACACCTAGTCATTAGGGGTCATAACTCGCGTTAATGACACGGTCAAAGGCGCTCTAACAGCTCTATCTTCTCGGCAAAAGCACCGCTCTCAATAAGGCCGCCGAAACTTTGAAAAATTAGCGTCGCGTAGCGACTATGGTTAGAACGAGACGACGACGTTTCATGACCGCTTGACGCCGCCAAATTATTAAGCAACCTCGCACGAATCAAGAGGACAAAGACGAGAGAATAAAATAACCCGTCACGGCCTCGCGAAAGGCCGCCGGATCGAATCGACAGAAAAGCCAAGTTTTATAAATTGAAAAATGCGAAAAATAAATTGTCAAGATATTACAAATCAAGATTCAAATCAAATCACAAAAGTAAATAGTCAAAGTTACAAATCAAATTTTCAAAGAGCTCGCAGAAAAGTCCAAGAAATCTAGAGAGCATGCGGAGTAGGCGGGGTGCTGGTAAACTAGTCGCCTTGCTCAGAGGGCGGAGGCTTCTTCAACATCTCAAAGTTTACAGGATTAACAGGAGCAGGATCCCAAACAGGCTCGCCGCGTTTAAGCTGTTCAGTCTGAATCGAGGTAACGAGCTCGCTTGCATAAGGGATTTCCGGGTGAAAGACCACTAAATCGGGATGACCTTGATGCGTGTTCACCCACCGCAGCATATCTTCCAGAGTGATGTGCCCCCTGCCTCGATCGGCCCGGATACGGCGAGCTAGGTGACTAAAGCCCCGGTCAAAGCTATTCTCCATAAGGTCGAAGAAGTCATCCGAATTCTTGTAGGCGCGACGGCCCCGCACTGGCCTCCTCGACGGCCGCGGCCGTTTTCTTCGCGCCTTCCTCAATAGCTCTCTCGGCCAGCCTCTTTGGCGCCGTCTCCGCCTCGGCAAGCTTAACCCTCAACGCGGCGATCTCCTCCTGCGCGCCCCGCATAATCCTTTGTCAAAGATGCAACTTTCTCATTGATCTCGCATCCAATTCGAGTGCTCCTCCATGATTGCTTTCATCTTCTCCACCTCGCCGCCGCATGCTTAGCTTTCTTTTCGGCGGTAACCCTCGCCTTATCGGTCGCTCCCACCGCGCCGTCACTTTCCTCACCTCTCGCATCGCGCCTCTCGGCGGCCTCAAGTACCTGTTTAAACGAGCACCGAGCTGTGGAAAACAGGGGATAATTAGCAAAAAAAAAAAAAAAAAAAAAAAAAAAAAAATCGGTCTTACCAGAGAAGCTGCAATCCCAAACTGGCCGCTCAAATCTCTGATTTCAGCAATCTCATCTTGAGGCGGAGAGTCGTCTTGAGCCGCAAAGCGGGCTAATATGCCCCGGCCAATCTCCACTTGAACATGATCAGGATAACCGAGAGGGATCGGCCCAAGAGGAATCACATCAGCAATTGCTTCACCAACCCGGCGAGCTTTGGATAGGTCAAGATCCCGGGTAAAGCTCGGATCCAACCATAGGGCCTCTTTCCCGCAGTAACCTCGGGGCAAAGTTTTTTGTGGCGCCGTCTCGGCGGGTGCGCTCTTCTCCACCGGAGTTTCAACCTCTTCAAGATGCGCCGGGCCGGGAGCGGACCGTTTGGGTGGGCGATCATCCTTCGCCTTCTCCGGTTGAGGTCGCTTCACGCCGTGCGACTCTTTAGTAGGGGGATGAGTCTTTTTTGAGGCACCAGCCTGACCTGGGCCCGCAACAAGGGCAGAGGAAGTCGCAACAAGGGCAGAAGAGGTCGCAGCTTCCGGGTTATGTGTCTCTTCGACAATCGAGGCGTCTACAGTTCGGGGCACCATCCCTAGAGCTTTCTTCAAAGCCTCCTGTCGAGCACTGGCCGCCTTGTCTGCCTCCGCATTAAGCTTGTTTCGGTGAGCCCCGCGAGCATTTGGATCCATACCTACAAAAAGAGAGCGGTTTAGAACCCGGAAAACAAAATGAGCATTTACAAATAAATACAAGTGGACAAAGAAAGTTACAAAGCGGCCTAAGTATAGGGTCGCCCCCACATTCCAGGCACTCAGAGGGAAAACATTTGTTGATATGACAACCCCCAATCCAGTCCGGATCGCAGCTCTCAGGACCCATCCGTACCATGGGCGCGGCATTCCCTCTGCCCACCAGGCCCGCCATACATACAAAAGGCTCGGCCAGATCAAGAAGTTCAACCCAGGAAACGTTTCTCCAAGATGGCGCCGCCCCGTCCGACTGAATTAACGTCATCAGCCCCTTTACGTAGCGCCGCTCACTCACAGGGGGGTCAAAGATTAAAAGCGTGGATTTGCCTCCACGGACTTCTGCCCTAGGGAAAGGCCAGCCTACCTTCGACTCGACTTTCAGTACCCGCTGCCCCCATTTGTGAAACTTATTGGGAAGCGGGAATAGTAGGCGGGGAGTCTGCGACCTCAGAGAGATTTGTCCAGGAATAGACGTCCCACGAAGGAATAAAATTGCCCCAAAAGTTAACGTCGGTTCGATCTTCGAATCCGGCACATAACGATGAAGGCCATCAACCGGATAATAGTCCCGGCGGCAAAATCGTAGGAAGCGCCCGCATCTCCTTGCGGATCTTCACAAAGAAAGGATCGAAAGGCGGTCTCGGACCCGCACACAAATGATGGAAGTGGAGGATAAGGGTGTCCTCGGAGCGACGCGCACCTACATAATCCTTATGGTCCCCGGGTTTAAATTTATCGGACTCCTTCCCATAATCGAAAAAAGAAAACCGATACACACCGGTGTCGATTCCGAATATGCTATTAATGGTCCCGTTGAGATCGCTACTCTTGCACGGTCGGGACCATTTCTTATCAACGTCCTTCTCATACGCCGCCACGATCGCAAACTCTCGCATAGCTTCGGGATTGTTAGGACGAGAGCTCTTCGGCCGGGTATCGGCCGCGGCGGCCTCACCAACTCGTCATGGTTTGGCTCGCAATTTTCCTTTTCTTCGCGCTTTTCGCAGGCATCCAGATATCCTTCCGGGGCAATTCCGCATTTTCGTCCTCACTGGACCCCATTAACTCATGAACCGCGACGTCCTGAACATAAGCTTCGTCATGGTCGGGAGCGCCGCTAGTACTTGGGACCGCAGTTTGTCCTTCGGTCGGGAAAGCGATTTCTTCACCCCCCACGAACCGTTGGGAGACTTTTGAGCCCGCGCCTTCTCCTTAAGGCTCACTCTACGCGGCGGATTTCGGGCGCAGACGAAGGCCTCCAACTCAAAAGGGTCGACATCCATATGAGCGGCCTCATCGGCGGTAATCTCGCCAATATCTCGCGCGACTACTTTCCACTTCAACCTCGTCCAACGGATCGCCAACCGAGGCAAACGATAGTATGGGGTCATCCTCGCATAATCGTAAATCTCCCTTTCCGTAGAGTCGTCGCCGAATAATCATTCCCCGACATCCCGCAAAAACAAGGGAGGAAAAAGGTGGAGCTTTCGGACTGGTATAATAATAAATTAGCCCGGGAAGGTGATCGCACCCACTTCAATACCGCCTCCTCCGTTTTTGCAAGAGATCGCAAATAAAATTACAGAGGATAGCAGGGGAGCGGGTGAAACCCCGATTTTCCCAGGAAAGCTATAATCTCTCCCCAGGAAAAATCCCCATTTTTAATCGGAAACAAGGGGATTTGCTGATTGGAAAACCGCGTAAAAACTGGTAGGGATGGATGAGTTTTCCAATCAGCAAATCGGGGTTTTCCAATCAGCAAATCGGGGTTTTGATATATATGGAAAAACAAGGCAGGGATGGATGAGTAAACGAGTTAACAGAAAGGATTTCTTACCTGATTTGCTGAGAAAGATTGGAAAACCGCGTAAAAACTGGGAAATACTCAAAGAGGTGGCCGGAATCTTCAAAAGAACCGCCGTGAAATCCTAGAACCACCGCAGGAACGCCGTCGAACCTTCAAAGCTCTGCCAAAAAACTTAGAGAATTCTAAAAACAACAACGGAGAAAATAAGAAACACTAAAAGTGTGAAGGGTGAGAAGCGAAAGCTTTATATAGGCAAGGGGGCCACGATCGTACGGTTGGGAATGCTTCATCCAACGGTTCAGATTAGGGCAGCAGTTGTCAGTTTTGAAATACGAAAAGGCGTCCCATCAGTATCCACGTACAACTACCTAGGCAGTTGCTGAAACGGCCGCATCGTTCCGCAGAGGAAAACCTAGAAGACTGACGTCAGCCACGATTGACGGCGACAAGGTCGCAAAAAATAGACCCAGAGTTGCTTTGAGGTCGCATGCTTTGAAAGCACGGCTCTTAGCGAACAAGTCGCATCAGACGACCAGGTCGCAAAAAATAGACCCAGAGTTGCTTTGAGGTCGCATGCTTTGAAAGCACGGCTCTTAGCGAACAAGTCGCATCAGACGACAAGGTCGCAAAAACAGGCCCAAAGTTACCTTGAGGTCGCTTGCTTTGAAAGCACGGCCCTTAGAGAACAAGTCGCATCAGACGACAAGGTCGCAAAAACAGGCCCAAAGTTACCTTGAGGTCGCTTGCTTTGAAAGCACGGCCCTTAGAGAACAAGTCGCATCAGACGACAAGGTCGCAAAAACAGGCCCAAAGTTACCTTGAGGTTGCTTGCTTTGAAAGCACGGCCCTTAGAGAACAAGTCGCATCCGACGATGAGGTCATAAAAGTGTTGATGATTACTCCATCCTTCATATCCCCAGGGAATGTCATTAAAGCACGGAGTAGGGGGCCATTGATGGGTATAAATAATTCCACCACCTCAACAGTAAGGGACAACCCACTGCGGCCACCCTCCGGCATGACAAGAGAGATCGCAAAAGGGGCGGCCACTGTGTCTCACCTCGCCGCGACCAAGGCATTTGCGGTCCCAGGCAAGTGCAACAGATCCTGTGAATCTCATCCAGGCAGGTCAAGAAGGGTCGCCAGGGCGGCGAGGCCAGAGAGGGCTTGCTCCTTGCAACCTCAGAGAGATGGCCGCCGATTGATCCAGATCTTTTCCCCACTTGTAGCTTAGATATTTCGTCTTGCTTAGTATCTAAGTAAAACCTAGCTATTAGTAAAATATCTAATAGATTACTTATTCCCTAAGTTATCCACCTCTATAAAAGGGGTGGTCATTGTAAACAAAATAAAGGATGAGATATATGAAATACACACTATACTTGCAAGCCAAAGCTCTCTCCATTCTAACTCTCTCCATACCACCACCCGCCGGAGTAACACCACACCTTAAATACAGCCAGATATCCACCATCCATACACCGCAAGGACACCCGTGACGATTTAGACATCTTCACTTATTTATCGTTTTGGTAGATATCACATCAGTACTTCAAAGAGAATTACAAATGTTTTTTTCATACTCTTTTTTGTACCCATAGAGTACTTAACGGTGTGATTTTTGATTCCTTGTACAAGGCCATTCTGGCCTCCGTTTTGCTTGCCGTTTGCGCCGGCATGCCTTATTTATCGTTCTGGTCGATATCACGTCAGTACTTCAAAGAGAATTACAAACGTTTTTTTTCGTACTTTTTTTTGTACCCATAGAGTACTTAATGGTGCGATTTTTGATACCTTGTACAAGGCCATTCTGTCCTCCGTTTTGCTTGCCGTTTGCGCCGGCGGGCCTTCTTTATCGTTCTGGTCGATATCACGTCAGTACTTCAAATAGAATTACAAACATTTTTTTGCGTACTCTTTTTTGTACCCATAGAGTACTTAACGGTGTGATTATTGATTCCTTGTACAAGGCCATTCTGGCCTCCATTTTTCTTGCCGTTTACGCCGGCGTTCCTTATTTATCGTTCTGGTCGATATCACATCAGTACTTCAAAGAGAATTACAAACGTTTTTTTTTTCGTACTAATTTTTGTACCCATATAGTACTTAACGGTGAGATTCTGGCCTCAGTTTTGCTGGCCGTTTGCGCCGGCGTGCCTTATTTATCGTTCTGGTCGATATCACATCAGTACTTCAAGGAGAATTACAAACGTTTTTTTTCGTACTTTTTTCGTACCCATAGAGTACTTAACTGTGTGATTTTTGATTCCTTGTACTAGGCCATTCTGTCCTCCGTTTTGCTTGCCGTTTGCGCCAGCGTGCCTTATTTATCGATCTGGTCGATATCACGTCAGTACTTCAAAGAGAATTACAAACGTTTTTTTTCGTACTTTTTTTTGTACCCATAGAGTACTTAACGGTGCGATTTTTTATGCCTTGAACAAGGCCATTCTGGCCTCCGTTTTTCTTGCCGTTTGCGCCGACGTGCCTTATTTATCGTTCTGGTCGATATGACGTCAGTACTTCAACGAGAATTACAAACATTTTTTTTGTACTCTTTTTTGTATCCATAGAGTACATAACGGTGTGATTTTTGATTAATTGTATAAGGCCATTCTGGCCTCCGTTTTGCTTGCCATTTGCACCGCGTGCCTTATTTATCGTTCTGGTCGATATCACATTAGTACTTCAAAGTGAATTACAAACATTTTTTTTCGTACTCATTTTTGTACCCATATAGTACTTAACGGTGTGATTCTGGCCTCCGTTTTGCTGGCCGTTTGCGCCGGCGTGCCTTATCTATTGTTCTGGTCGATATCACATCAGTACTTCAAAGAGAATTACAAACGTTTTTTTTCCTAACTTTTTTTGTACCCATAGAGTACTTAACGGTGCGATTTTTGATACCTTGTACAAGGCCATTCTGGCCTCCGTTTTGCTTGCCGTTTGCGCCGGCGTGCCTTATTTATCGTTCTGGTCGATGTCACATCAGTACGTCAAAGAGAATTACAAACGTTTTTTTTCGTACTTATTTTTGTACCCATGGAGTACTTAACGGTGTGATTCTGGCCTCTGTTTTGATGGCCGTTTGCGCCGGCGTGCCATATTTATCGTTCTGGTCGATATCACATCAGTACATCAAAGAGAATTACAAACGTTTTTTTCGTAGCTTTTTTTTGTACCCATAGAGTACTTAACGGTGTGAATTTTGATTCCATGTACAACGCCATTCTGGCCTCCGTTTTGCTTGCCGTTTGCGCCGGCGTGCCTTATTTATCGTTCTGGTCGATATCACGTCAGTACTTCAAAGAGAATTACAAACGTTTTTTTTGTACTTTTTTTTCTACCCATAGAGTACATAACGGTGTGATTTTTTATACCTTGTACAAGGCCATTCTTCCCTCCGTTTTGCTTGCCGTTTGCGCCGGCGTGCCTTATTTATCGTTCTGGTCGATATCACATCAGTACTTCAAAGAGAATTACAAATGTTTTTTTTCGTACTCTTTTTTGTACCCATAGAGTACTTAACGGTGTGATTTTTGATTCCTTGTACAAGGCCATTCTGGCCTCCGTTTTCCTTGCCGTTTGCGCCGGCGTGCCTTATTTATCGTTCTCGTTGATATCACATCAGTACTTCAAAGAGATTTTCAAACGTTTTTTTTCGTACTTATTTTTGAACCCATAGAGTAATTAACAGTGTGATTCTAGCCTCCGTTTTGCTTGCCGTTTGCGTCGGCGTGCCTTATTTATCGTTCTGGGTAGATATCACATCAGTACTTCAAAGAGAATTACAAACGTTTTTTTCGTAACTTTTTTTGTACCCATAGAGTACTTAACGGTGTGAATTTTGATTCCTTGTACAAGGCCATTCTGGCCTATGTTTTGCTTGCCGTTTGCGCCGGCGTGCCTTATTTATCGTTCTGGTCGATATCACATCAGTACGTCAAAGAGAATTACAAACGTTTTTTTTCGTACTTATTTTTGTACCCATAGAGTACTTAACGGTGTGATTCTGGCCTCCGTTTTGCTGGCCGTTTGCGCCGGCGTGCCTTATCTATTGTTCTGGTCGATATCACATCAGTACTTCAAAGAGAATTACAAACGTTTTTTTTTCCTAACTTTTTTTGTACCCATAGAGTACTTAACGGTGCGATTTTTGATACCTTGTACAAGGCCATTCTGGCCTCCGTTTTGCTTGCCGTTTGCGCCCGCGTGCCTTATTTATCGTTCTGGTCGATATCACATCAGTACGTCAAAGAGAATTACAAACGTTTTTTTTCGTACTTATTTTTGTACCCATAGAGTACTTAACGGTGTGATTCTGGCCTCTGTTTTGCTGGCCGTTTGCACCGGCGTGCCATATTTATCGTTCTGGTCGATATCACATCAGTACTTCAAAGAGAATTACAAACGTTTTTTTCGTAACTTTTTTTGTACCCATAGAGTACTTAACGGTGTGAATTTTGATTCCATGTACAACGCCATTCTGGCCTCCGTTTTGCTTGCCGTTTGCGCCGGCGTGCCTTATTTATCGTTCTGGTCGATATCACGTCAGTACTTCAAAGAGAATTACAAACGTTTTTTTTTGTACTTTTTTTTCTACCCATAGAGTACATAACGGTGTGATTTTTGATACCTTGTACAAGGCCATTCTTCCCTCCGTTTTGCTTGCCGTTTGCGCCGGCGTGCCTTATTTATCGTTCTGGTCGATATCACATCAGTACTTCAAAGAGAATTACAAATGTTTTTTTTCGTACTCTTTTTTGTACCCATAGAGTACTTAACGGTGTGATTTTTGATTCCTTGTACAAGGCCATTCTGGCCTCCGTTTTCCTTGCCGTTTGCGCCGGCGTGCCTTATTTATCGTTCTCGTTGATATCACATCAGTACTTCAAAGAGATTTTCAAACGTTTTTTTTCGTACTTATTTTTGAACCCATAGAGTAATTAACAGTGTGATTCTAGCCTCCGTTTTGCTTGCCGTTTGCGTCGGCGTGCCTTATTTATCGTTCTGGGTAGATATCACATCAGTACTTCAAAGAGAAGTACAAACGTTTTTTTCGTAACTTTTTTTGTACCCATAGAGTACTTAACGGTGTGAATTTTGATTCCTTGTACAAGGCCATTCTGGCCTATGTTTTGCTTGCCGTTTGCGCCGGCGTGCCTTATTTATCGTTCTGGTCGATATCACATCAGTACGTCAAAGAGAATTACAAACGTTTTTTTTCGTACTTATTTTTGTACCCATAGAGTACTTAACGGTGTGATTCTGGCCTCTATTTTGCTGGCCGTTTGCGCCGGCGTGCCTTATTTATCGTTCTGGTCGATATCACATCAGTACTTCAAAGAAAATTACAAACGTTTTTTTTTCGTAACTTTTTTTGTACCCATAGAGTACTTAACGGTGTGAATTTTGATTCCTTGTACAAGGCCATTCTGGCCTCCGTTTTGCTTGCCGTTTGCGCCGGCGTGCCTTATTTATCGTTCTGGTCGATATCACATGTCGGTACTTCAAAGAGAATTACATATGTTTTTTTTCAAAACTTTTTTTGTACCCATAGAGTACTTAACGGTGTGAATTTTGATTCCATGTACAAAGCCATTATGGCCTTGATTCCATGTACAAAGCCATTATGGCCTCCGTTTTGCTTGCCGTTTGCGCCGGCGTGCCTTATTTATCGTTCGTTCGATATCACATCGCACTTCAAAGAGAATTACAAACCTTTTTTTTCGTACTTTTTTTTTGTACCCATAGAGTACTTAACGGTGTGATTTTTGATTCCTTGTACAAGGCCATTCTGACCTCCGTTTTGCTTTGCGTTTGCGCCGGCGTGCCTTATTTATCGTTCGGTCGATATCACATCGGTACTTCAAAGAGAATTACAAACGTTTTTTTCGTAATTTTTTTCGTACCCATAGAGTACTTAACTGTGTGATTTTTGATTCCTTGTACTAGGCCATTCTGGCCTCCGTTTTGCTTGCCGTTTGTGCCAGCGTGCCTTATTTATCGTTCTGGTCGATATCACGTCAGTACTTCAAAGAGAATTACAAACATTTTTTTCGTACTTTTTTTTTGTACCCATAGAGTACTTAACGGTAAGAATTTTGATACCTTGTACAAGGCCATTCTGGCCTTCGTCTTGCTTGCCGTTTGCGCCGGCGTGCCTTATTTATCGTTCTGGTCGATATCACGTCAGTACTTCAAAGAGAATAACAAACATTTTTTTCCGTACTCTTTTTTGTACCCATAGAGTACTTAACGGTGTGATTTTGGATTACTTGTACAAGGCCATTCTGGCCTCCGTTTTGCTTGCCGTTTGCGCCGGCGTGCCTTATTTATCGTTCTGGTCGATATCACATCAGTACTTCAATGAGAATTACAAACGTTTTTTTTCGTACTTATTTTTGTACCCATAGAGTACTTAACGGTGTGATTCTGGCATCCGTTTTGTTGGCCGTTGGCGCCGGCGTGCCTTATTTATCGTTCTGGTCGATATCACATCTGTACTTCAAAGAGAATTACAAACGTTTTTTTCGTAACTTTTTTTGTACCCATAGAGTACTTAACGGTGTGAATTTTGATTCCCTGTACAAGGCCATTCTGGCCTCCGTTTTGCTTGCCGTTTGCGCCGGCGTGCCTTATTTATCGTTCTCGTCGATATCACATCAGTACTTCAAAGAGAATTACAAACGTTTTTTTTCGTATTTATTTTTGTACCCATAGAGTACTTAACGGTGTGATTCAGGCCTCCGTTTTGCTTGCCGTTTGCGCCGGCGTGCCTTATTTATCGTTCTGGTCGATATCACATCAGTACTTCAAAGAGAATTACAAACGTTTTTTTCGTAACTTTTTTTGTACCCATAGAGTACTTAACGGTGTGAATTTTGATTCCTTGTACAAGGCCATTCTGGCCTCCGTTTTGCTTGCCGTTTGCGCCGGCGTGCCTTATTTATCGTTCTGGTCGATATCACGTCAGTACTTCAAAGAGAATTACAAACGTTTTTTTTCGTACTTTTTTTTTGTACCCATAGAGTACTTAACGGTGTGATTTTTGATACCTTGTACAAGGCCATTCTGTCCTCCGTTTTGCTTGCCGTTTGCGCCGGCGTGCCTTATTTATCGTTCTGGTCGATATCACATCAGTACTTCAAAGAGAATTACAAACATTTTTTTTCGTACTCTTTTTTGTACCCATAGAGTACTTAACGGTGTGATTTTGATTCCTTGTACAAGGCCATTCTGGCCTCCGTTTTGCTTGCCGTTTGCGCCGGCGTGCCTTATTTATCGTTCTGGTCGATATCACATCGCTTCAAAGAGAATTACAAACGTTTTTTTCGTACTTTTTTTTGTACCCATATAGTACTTAACGGTGTGATTTTTGATTCCTTGTACAAGGCCATTCGCCTCCGTTTTGCTTGCCGTTTGCGCCGGCGTGCCTTATTTATCGTTCGGTCGATATCACATCGCACTTCAAAGAGAATTACAAACGTTTTTTTTCGTACTTTTTTTGTACCCATAGAGTACTTAACGGTGTGATTTTTGATTCCTTGTACAAGGCCATTCGGCCTCCGTTTTGCTTGCCGTTTGCGCCGGCGTGCCTTATTTATCGTTCGGTCGATATCACGTCGTACTTCAAAGAGAATTACAAACGTTTTTTTCGTACTCTTTTTGTACCCATAGAGTACTTAACGGTGTGATTTTTGATTACCTTGTACAAGGCCATTCTCGGCCTCCGTTTTGCTTCCGTTTGTGCCGGCGTGCCTTATTTATCGGTTCTGGTCGATACCACATCAGTACTTCAAAGAGAATTACAAACGTTTTTTTTCGTACTTATTTTTGTACCCATAGAGTACTTAACGGTGTGATTTTTGATTCCTTCGTTTTGCTTGCCGTTTGCGCCGGCGTGCCTTATTTATCGTTCTGGTCGATATCACATCAGTACTTCAAAGAGAATTACAAACGTTTTTTTCGTAACTTTTTTTGTACCCATAGAGTACTTAACGGTGTGAATTTTGATTCCTTGTACAAGGCCATTCTGGCCTCCGTTTTGCTTGCCGTTTGCGCCGGCGTGCCTTATTTATCGTTCTGGTCGATATCACGTCAGTACTTCAAAGAGAATTACAAACGTTTTTTTTCATACATTTTTTGTACCCATAGAGTACTTAACGGTGTGATTTTTGATTCCTTGTACAAGGCCATTCCGTTTCCGTTTTGCTTGCCGTTTGCGCCGGCGTGCCTTATTTATCGTTCGGTCGATATCACATCGCACTTCAAAGAGAATTACAAACGTTTTTTTCATACTCTTTTTTGTACCCATAGAGTACTTAACGGTGTGATTTTTGATTCCTTGTACAAGGCCATCCTGGCCTCCGTTTTGCTTGCCGTTTGCGCCGGCGTGCCTTATTTATCGTTCGGTCGATATCACATCGCACTTCAAAGAGAATTACAAACGTTTTTTTTCGTACTTTTTTTGTACCCATAGAGTACTTAACGGTGTGATTTTTGATTCCTTGTACAAGGCCATTCTCGTCCTCCGTTTTGCTTGCCGTTTGCGCCGGCGTGCCTTATTTATCGTTCGGTCGATATCACATCGCACTTCAAAGAGAATTACAAACGTTTTTTGTCGTACTTTTTTTTGTACCCAAAGAGTACTTAACGGTGTGATTTTTTATTCCTTGTACAAGGACATTCCGTTTTGCTTGCCGTTTGCGCCGGCGTGCCTTATTTATCGTTTTGGTCGATATCACATCAGTACTTCAAAGAGAATTACAAACGTTTTTTTCGTACTCTTTTTTGTACCCATAGAGTACTTAACGGTGTGATTTTTGATTCCTTGTACAAGGCCATTCTGGCCTCCGTTTTGCTTGCCGTTTGCGCCGGCGTGCCTTATTTATCGTTCTGGTCGATATCACGTCAGTACTTCAAAGAGAATTACAAACGTTTTTTTTCGTACTTTTTTTGTACCCATAGAGTACTTAACGGTGTGATTTTTGATACCTTGTACAAGGCCATTCTGTCCTCCGTTTTGCTTGCCGTTTGCGCCGGCGTGCCTTATTTATCGTTCTGGTCGATATCACGTCGCATACTTCAAAGAGAATTACAAACATTTTTTTGCGTACTTTTTTTGTACCCATAGAGTACTTAACGGTGTGATTTTGATTCCTTGTACAAGGCCATTCGGCCTCCGTTTTTCTTGCCGTTTGCGCCGGCGTGCCTTATTTATCGTTCGGTCGATATCACATCGCACTTCAAAGAGAATTACAAACGTTTTTTTTTTTCGTACTTTTTTTTGTACCCATAGAGTACTTAACGGTGTGATTTTTGATTCCTTGTACAAGGCCATTCGGCCTCCGTTTTGCTTGCCGTTTGCGCCGGCGTGCCTTATTTATCGTTCGGTCGATATCACATCGCACTTCAAAGAGAATTACAAACGTTTTTTTTCGTACTTTTTTTTTGTACCCATAGAGTACTTAACGGTGTGATTTTTGATTCCTTGTACAAGGCCATTCTCGTCCTCCGTTTTGCTTGCCGTTTGCGCCGGCGTGCCTTATTTATCGTTCGGTCGATATCACATCGCATACTTCAAAGAGAATTACAAACGTTTTTTTTCGTACTTTGTTTTGTACCCATAGAGTACTTAACGGTGTGATTTTTGATTCCTTGTACAAGGCCATTCTGCCTCCGTTTTGCTTGCCGTTTGCGCCGGCGTGCCTTATTTATCGTTCTGGTCGATATCACGTCAGTACTTCAAAGAGAATTACAAACGTTTTTTTTGTACTCTTTTTTGTACCCATAGAGTACTTAACGGTGTGATTTTTGATTCCTTGTACAAGGCCATTCTGGCCTCCGTTTTGCTTGCCGTTTGCGCCGGCGTGCCTTATTTATCGTTCGGTCGATATCACATCGCACTTCAAAGAGAATTACAAACGTTTTTTTTCGTACTTATTTTTGTACCCATATAGTACTTAACGGTGTGATTCTGGCCTCCGTTTTGCTTGCCGTTTGCGCCGGCGTGCCTTATTTATCGATCTTGTCGATATCACATCGTACTTCAAATAGAATTACAAACTTTTTTTTTCGTAACTTTTTTTGTACCCATAGAGTACTTAACGGTGTGATTTTTGATTCCTTGTACAAGGCCATTCGGCCTCCGTTTTGCTTGCCGTTTGCACCGGCGTGCCTTATTTATCGTTCGGTCGATATCACATCGCACTTCAAAGAGAATTACAAACGTTTTTTTTCGTACTTATTTTTGTACCCATAGAGTACTTAACGGTGTGATTTTTGATACCTTGTACAAGGCCATTCTGGCCTCCGTTTTGCTTGCCGTTTGCGCCGGCGTGCCTTATTTATCGTTCGGTCGATATCACATCGCACTTCAAAGAGAATTACAAACGTTTTTTTTCGTAACTTTTTTTGTACCCATAGAGTACTTAACGGTGTGATTTTTGATTCCTTGTACAAGGCCATTCGGCCTCCGTTTTGCTTGCCGTTTGCGCCGGCGTGCCTTATTTATCGTTCTGGTCGATATCACGTCAGTACTTCAAAGAGAATTACAAACGTTTTTTTTGTACTTTTTTTTCTACCCATAGAGTACTTAACGGTGTGATTTTTGATTCTTTGTACAAGGCCATTCTGGCCTCCGTTTTGCTTGCCGTTTGCGCCGGCGTGCCTTATTTATCGTTCTGGTCGATATCACATCGTACTTCAAAGAGAATTACAAACGTTTTTTTTCTTACTCTTTTTTGTACCCATAGAGTACTTAACGGTGTGATTTTTGATTCCTTGTACAAGGCCATTCTGGCCTCCGTTTTGCTTGCCGTTTGCGCCGGCGTGCCTTATTTATCGTTCTCGTCGATATCACATCAGTACTTCAAAGAGAATTACAAACGTTTTTTTTCGTACTTTTTTTGTACCCATAGAGTACTTAACGGTGTGATTTTTGATTCCTTGTACAAGGCCATTTGCCTCCGTTTTGCTTGCCGTTTGCGCCGGCGTGCCTTATTTATCGTTCGGTCGATATCACATCGCACTTCAAAGAGAATTACAAACGTTTTTTTCGTAACTTTTTTTGTACCCATAGAGTACTTAACGGTGTGATTTTGATTCCTTGTACAAGGCCATTCTGGCCTCCGTTTTGCTTGCCGTTTGCGCCAGCGTGCCTTATTTATCGTTCGGTCGATATCACATCGCACTTCAAAGAGAATTACAAACGTTTTTTTTCGTACTTTTTTTGTACCCATAGAGTACTTAACGGTGTGATTTTTGATTCCTTGTACAAGGCCATTCTCGTTTTTTGCTTGCCGTTTGCGCCGGCGTGCCTTATTTATCGTTCGGTCGATATCACATCGCATACTTCAAAGAGAATTACAAACGTTTTTTTCGTAACTTTTTTTGTACCCATAGAGTACTTAACGGTGTGAATTTTGATTCCTTGTACAAGGCCATTCGGCCTCCGTTTTGCTTGCCGTTTGCGCCGGCGTGCCTTATTTATCGTTCGGTCGATATCACATCGCACTTCAAAGAGAATTACAAACGTTTTTTTTCGTACTTTTTTTTGTACCCATAGAGTACTTAACGGTGTGATTTTGATTCCTTGTACAAGGCCATTATCCGCCTCCGTTTTGCTTGCCGTTTGCGCCGGCGTGCCTTATTTATCGTTCGGTCGATATCACATCGTACTTCAAAGAGAATTACAAACATTTTTTTTTCGTACTTTTTTTCGTACCCATAGAGTACTTAACGGTGTGATTTTTGATTCCTTGTACAAGGCCATTCGGCCTCCGTTTTGCTTGCCGTTTGCGCCGGCGTGCCTTATTTATCGTTCGGTCGATATCACATCGCACTTCAAAGAGAATTACAAACGTTTTTTTTTCGTACTTTTTTTGTACCCATAGAGTACTTAACGTGTGATTTTTGATTCCTTGTACAAGGCCATTCGGCCTCCGTTTTGCTTGCCGTTTGCGCCGGCGTGCCTTATTTATCGTTCGGTCGATATCACATCGCACTTCAAAGAGAATTACAAACGTTTTTTTTCGTACTTTTTTTTGTACCCATAGAGTACTTAACGGTGTGATTTTTGATACCTTGTACAAGGCCATTCTGGCCTCCGTTTTGCTTGCCGTTTGCGCCGGCGTGCCTTATTTATCGTTCTGGTCGATATCACGTCGCATTTTCAAAGAGAATTACAAACATTTTTTTCGTACTCTTTTTTGTACCCATAGAGTACTTAACGGTGTGATTTTTGATTCCTTGTACAAGGCCATTCTGGCCTCCGTTTTGCTTGCCGTTTGCGCCGGCGTGCCTTATTTATCGTTCGGTCGATATCACATCGCACTTCAAAGAGAATTACAAACGTTTTTTTTCGTACTTATTTTTGTACCCATAGAGTACTTAACGGTGTGATTCGGCATCCGTTTTTTGCTTGCCGTTTGCGCCGGCGTGCCTTATTTATCGTTCGGTCGATATCACATCGCACTTTCAAAGAGAATTACAAACGTTTTTTTCGTAACTTTTTTTGTACCCATAGAGTACTTAACGGTGTGATTTTTGATTCCTTGTACAAGGCCATTCGGCCTCCGTTTTGCTTGCCGTTTGCGCCGGCGTGCCTTATTTATCGTTCGTCGATATCACATCGCACTTCAAAGAGAATTACAAACGTTTTTTTCGTACTTATTTTTGTACCCATAGAGTACTTAACGGTGTGATTTTTGATTCTTGTACAAGGCCATTCCGTCCGTTTTGCTTGCCGTTTGCGCCGGCGTGCCTTATTTATCGTTCGGTCGATATCACATCGCACTTCAAAGAGAATTACAAACGTTTTTTTTCGTACTTTTTTTGTACCCATAGAGTACTTAACGGTGTGATTTTTGATTCCTTGTACAAGGCCATTCGTCCTCCGTTTTGCTTGCCGTTTGCGCCGGCGTGCCTTATTTATCGTTCGGTCGATATCACATCGCATACTTCAAAGAGAATTACAAACATTTTTTTTCGTACTCTTTTTTGTACCCATAGAGTACTTAACGGTGTGATTTTTGATTCCTTGTACAAGGCCATTCTGCCTCCGTTTTGCTTGCCGTTTGCGCCGGCGTGCCTTATTTATCGTTCTGGTCGATATCACATCGCATTCAAAGAGAATTACAAACGTTTTTTTTTTCGTACTTTTTTTGTACCCATATAGTACTTAACGGTGTGATTTTTGATTCCTTGTACAAGGCCTTCTCGGCCTTTTTTTGCTTGCCGTTTGCGCCGGCGTGCCTTATTTATCGTTCGGTCGATATCACATCGTACTTCAAAGAGAATTACAAACGTTTTTTTTCGTACTTTTTTTGTACCCATAGAGTACTTAACGGTGTGATTTTTGATTCCTTGTACAAGGCCATTCTCGTCCTCCGTTTTGCTTGCCGTTTGCGCCGGCGTGCCTTATTTATCGTTCGGTCGATATCACATCGCACTTCAAAGAGAATTACAAACGTTTTTTTTCGTACTTTTTTTTGTACCCATAGAGTACTTAACGGTGTGATTTTTGATTCTTGTACAAGGCCATTCTCGCCTCCCGTTTTGCTTGCCGTTTGCGCCGGCGTGCCTTATTTATCGTTCTGGTCGATATCACGTCAGCACTTCAAAGAGAATTACAAACATTTTTTTCGTACTCTTTTTTGTACCCATAGAGTACTTAACGGTGTGATTTTTGATTCCTTGTACAAGGCCATTCTGGCCTCCGTTTTGCTTGCCGTTTGCGCCGGCGTGCCTTATTTATCGTTCTGGTCGATATCACATCAGTACTTCAAAGAGAATTACAAACATTTTTTTTTCGTACTTATTTTTGTACCCATAGAGTACTTAACGGTGTGATTCTGGCCCTCCGTTTTGCTTGCCGTTTGCGCCGGCGTGCCTTATTTATCGTTCTGGTCGATATCACATCGCACTTCAAAGAGAATTACAAACGTTTTTTTTTCGTAACTTTTTTTGTACCCATAGAGTACTTAACGGTGTGATTTTTGATTCCTTGTACAAGGCCATTCGGCCTCCGTTTTGCTTGCCGTTTGCGCCGGCGTGCCTTATTTATCGTTCGGTCGATATCACATCGCACTTCAAAGAGAATTACAAACGTTTTTTTTCGTACTTATTTTTGTACCCATAGAGTACTTAACGGTGTGATTTTTGATTCCTTGTACAAGGCCATTCTCGCCTCCGTTTTGCTTGCCGTTTGCGCCGGCGTGCCTTATTTATCGTTCGGTCGATATCACATCGCACTTCAAAGAGAATTACAAACGTTTTTTTTCGTAACTTTTTTTGTACCCATAGAGTACTTAACGGTGTGATTTTGATTCCTTGTACAAGGCCATTCTGGCCTCCGTTTTGCTTGCCGTTTGCGCCGGCGTGCCTTATTTATCGTTCTGGTCGATATCACGTCAGTACTTCAAAGAGAATTACAAACGTTTTTTTTTGTACTTTTTTTTGTACCCATAGAGTACTTAACGGTGTGATTTTTGATACCTTGTACAAGGCCATTCTTCCTCCGTTTTGCTTGCCGTTTGCGCCGGCGTGCCTTATTTATCGTTCTGGTCGATATCACATCAGTACTTCAAAGAGAATTACAAACGTTTTTTTTTTTCGTACTCTTTTTTGTACCCATAGAGTACTTAACGGTGTGATTTTTGATTCCTTGTACAAGGCCATTCTGGCCTCCGTTTTGCTTGCCGTTTGCGCCGGCGTGCCTTATTTATCGTTCTTGTCGATATCACATCAGTACTTCAAAGAGAATTACAAACGTTTTTTTTCGTACTTATTTTTGTACCCATAGAGTACTTAACGGTGTGATTCTGGCCTCCGTTTTGCTTGCCGTTTGCGCCGGCGTGCCTTATTTATCGTTCTGGTCGATATCACATCAGTACTTCAAAGAGAATTACAAACGTTTTTTTCGTAACTTTTTTTGTACCCATAGAGTACTTAACGGTGTGAATTTTGATTCCTTGTACAAGGCCATTCTGGCCTCCGTTTTTGCTTGCCGTTTGCGCCGGCGTGCCTTATTTATCGTTCGGTCGATATCACATCGTACTTCAAAGAGAATTACAAACGTTTTTTTTCGTACTTATTTTTGTACCCATAGAGTACTTAACGGTGTTTGATTCCTTGTACAAGGCCATTCTGCCTCCGTTTTGCTTGCCGTTTGCGCCGGCGTGCCTTATTTATCGTTCGGTCGATATCACATCGCATACTTCAAAGAGAATTACAAACGTTTTTTTTTCTAACTTTTTTTGTACCCATAGAGTACTTAACGGTGTGATTTTTGATTCCTTGTACAAGGCCATTCGGCCTCCGTTTTGCTTGCCGTTTGCGCCGGCGTGCCTTATTTATCGTTCGGTCGATATCACATCGTACTTCAAAGAGAATTACAAACGTTTTTTTTCGTACTTATTTTTGTACCCATAGAGTACTTAACGGTGTGATTCCTTGTACGGCCATTCTCCGTTTTGCTTGCCGTTTGCGCCGGCGTGCCTTATTTATCGTTCGGTCGATATCACATCGCACTTCAAAGAGAATTACAAACGTTTTTTTCGTAACTTTTTTTGTACCCATAGAGTACTTAACGGTGTGAATTTTGATTCCTTGTACAAGGCCATTCTGGCCTCCGTTTTGCTTGCCGTTTGCGCCGGCGTGCCTTATTTATCGTTCGGTCGATATCACGTCGCATACTTCAACGAGAATTACAAACGTTTTTTTTTTTTGTACTTTTTTTTGTACCCATAGAGTACTTAATGCTGTGATTTTTGATACCTTGTACAAGGCCATTCTTCCCTCCGTTTTGCTTGCCGTTTGCGCCGGCGTGCCTTATTTATCGTTCTGGTCGATATCACATCAGTACTTCAAAGAGAATTACAAATGTTTTTTTTCGTACTCTTTTTTGTACCCATAGAGTACTTAACGGTGTGATTTTTGATTCCTTGTACAAGGCCATTCTGGCCTCCGTTTTGCTTGCCGTTTGCGCCGGCGTGCCTTATTTATCGTTCTCGTCGATATCACATCAGTACTTCAAAGAGAATTACAAACGTTTTTTTTCGTACTTATTTTTGTACCCATAGAGTACTTAACGTTGTGATTCTAGCCTCCGTTTTGCTTGCCGTTTGCGCCGGCGTGCCTTATTTATCGTTCTGGTCGATATCACATCAGTACTTCAAAGAGAATTACAAACGTTTTTTTCGTAACTTTTTTTGTACCCATAGAGTACTTAACGGTGTGAATTTTGATTCCTTGTACAAGGCCATTCTGGCCTCCGTTTTGCTTGCCGTTTGCGCCGGCGTGCCTTATTTATCGTTCGGTCGATATCACATCGCACTTCAAAGAGAATTACAAACGTTTTTTTTCGTACTTATTTTTGTACCCATAGAGTACTTAACGGTGTGATTTTTGATTCCTTGTACAAGGCCATCTCGGCCTCCGTTTTGCTTGCCGTTTGCGCCGGCGTGCCTTATTTATCGTTCGGTCGATATCACATCGCACTTCAAAGAGAATTACAAACGTTTTTTTTCGTAACTTTTTTTGTACCCATAGAGTACTTAACGGTGTGAATTTTGATTCCTTGTACAAGGCCATTCGGCCTCCGTTTTGCTTGCCGTTTGCGCCGGCGTGCCTTATTTATCGTTCGGTCGATATCACATCGTACTTCAAAGAGAATTACAAACGTTTTTTTTCGTACTTTTTTTGTACCCATAGAGTACTTAACGGTGTGATTTTTGATTCCTTGTACAAGGCCATTCGGCCTCCGTTTTGCTTGCCGTTTGCGCCGGCGTGCCTTATTTATCGTTCGGTCGATATCACATCGCACTTCAAAGAGAATTACAAACGTTTTTTTCGTACTTTTTTTCGTACCCATAGAGTACTTAACGGTGTGATTTTTGATTCCTTGTACAAGGCCATTCTCGCCTCCGTTTTGCTTGCCGTTTGCGCCGGCGTGCCTTATTTATCGTTCGGTCGATATCACATCGCACTTCAAAGAGAATTACAAACGTTTTTTTCGTACTTTTTTTGTACCCATAGAGTACTTAACGGTGTGATTTTTGATTCCTTGTACAAGGCCATTCTGGCCTCCGTTTTGCTTGCCGTTTGCGCCGGCGTGCCTTATTTATCGTTCTGGTCGATATCACATCAGTACTTCAAAGAGAATTACAAACATTTTTTTTTCGTACTTTTTTTTGTACCCATAGAGTACTTAACGGTGTGATTTTTGATTCCTTGTACAAGACCATTCTACCTTCCGTTTTGCTTGCCGTTTGCGCCGGGGTGCCTTATTTATCGTTCGGTCGATATCACATCGCACTTCAAAGAGAATTACAAACGTTTTTTTTCGTACTTTTTTTGTACCCATAGAGTACTTAACGGTGTGATTTTTGATTCCTTGTACAAGGCCATTCGGCCTCCGTTTTGCTTGCCGTTTGCGCCGGCGTGCCTTATTTATCGTTCGGTCGATATCACATCGCACTTCAAAGAGAATTACAAACGATTTTTTTCGTACTCATTTTTGTACCCATAGAGTACTTAACGGTGTGATTCAGGCCTCCGTTTTGCTTGCCGTTTGCGACGGCGTGCCTTATTTATCATTCTGGTCGATATCACATCGTACTTCAAAGAGAATTACAAACGTTTTTTTCGTAACTTTTTTTGTACCCATAGAGTACTTAACGGTGTGAATTTTTGATTCCTTGTACAAGGCCATTCTCGGCCTCCGTTTTGCTTGCCGTTTGCGCCGGCGTGCCTTATTTATCGTTCGGTCGATATCACATCGTACTTCAAAGAGAATTACAAACGTTTTTTTTTCGTATTTATTTTTGTACCCATAGAGTACTTAACGGTGTGATTCTCGATTCCTTGTACAAGGCCATTCCGTCCTCCGTTTTGCTTGCCGTTTGCGCCGGCGTGCCTTATTTATCGTTCGGTCGATATCACATCGCACTTCAAAGAGAATTACAAACGTTTTTTTTCGTAACTTTTTTTGTACCCATAGAGTACTTAACGGTGTGAATTTTGATTCCTTGTACAAGGCCATTCTCGGCCTCCGTTTTGCTTGCCGTTTGCGCCGGCGTGCCTTATTTATCGTTCGGTCGATATCACATCGCACTTCAAAGAGAATTACAAACGTTTTTTTTCGTACTTTTTTTTGTACCCATAGAGTACTTAACGGTGTGATTTTTTTGATTCCTTGTACAAGGCCATTCGGCCTCCGTTTTGCTTGCCGTTTGCGCCGGCGTGCCTTATTTATCGTTCGGTCGATATCACATCGCATACTTCAAAGAGAATTACAAACATTTTTTTTCGTACTCTTTTTTGTACCCATAGAGTACTTAACGGTGTGATTTTTGATTCCTTGTACAAGGCCATTCGGCCTCCGTTTTGCTTGCCGTTTGCGCCGGCGTGCCTTATTTATCGTTCGGTCGATATCACATCGGTACTTCAAAGAGAATTACAAACGTTTTTTTTTCGTACATTTTTTTGTACCCACAGAGTACTTAACGGTGATTTTTGATACCTTGTACAAGGCCATTCTGGCCTCCGTTTTGCTTGCCGTTTGCGCCGGCGTGCCTTATTTATCGTTCGGTCGATATCACATCGCATACTTCAAAGAGAATTACAAACGTTTTTTTTTCGTACTTTTTTTGTACCCATAGAGTACTTAACGGTGTGATTTTTGATTCCTTGTACAAGGCCATTCGGCCTCCGTTTTGCTTGCCGTTTGCGCCGGCGTGCCTTATTTATCGTTCGGTCGATATCACATCGCACTTCAAAGAGAATTACAAACGTTTTTTTTCGTACTTTTTTTGTACCCATAGAGTACTTAACGGTGATGATTCCTTGTACAAGGCCATTCTCGGCCTCCGTTTTGCTTGCCGTTTGCGCCGGCGTGCCTTATTTATCGTTCTGGTCGATATCACGTCAGTACTTTAAAGAGAAGTACAAACGTTTTTTTTTCGTAACTTTTTTTGTACCCATAGAGTACTTAACGGTGTGATTTTTGATTCCTTGTACAAGGCCATTCTGGCCTCCGTTTTGCTTGCCGTTTGCGCCGGCGTGCCTTATTTATCGTTCTGGTCGATATCACATCGCACTTCAAAGAGAATTACAAACGTTTTTTTTTCGTTCGTACTTTTTTTGTACCCATAGAGTACTTAACGGTGTGATTTTTGATTCCTTGTACAAGGCCATTCTTCGGCCTCCGTTTTGCTTGCCGTTTGCGCCGGCGTGCCTTATTTATCGTTCGGTCGATATCACATCGCACTTCAAAGAGAATTACAAACGTTTTTTTTCGTACTTTTTTTGTACCCATAGAGTACTTAACGGTGTGATTTTTGATTCCTTGTACAAGGCCATTCGGCCTCCGTTTTGCTTGCCGTTTGCGCCGGCGTGCCTTATTTATCGTTCGGTCGATATCACATCGCACTTCAAAGAGAATTACAAACGTTTTTTTTCGTACTTTTTTTTGTACCCATAGAGTACTTAACGGTGTGATTTTTGATTCCTTGTACAAGGCCATTCTCCTCCGTTTTGCTTGCCGTTTGCGCCGGCGTGCCTTATTTATCGTTCGGTCGATATCACATCGCACTTCAAAGAGAATTACAAACGTTTTTTTTCGTACTTTTTTTTGTACCCATAGAGTACTTAACGGTGTGATTTTTGATTCCTTGTACAAGGCCATTCGGCGTCTCCGTTTTGCTTGCCGTTTGCGCCGGCGTGCCTTATTTATCGTTCGGTCGATATCACATCACATCGTACTTCAAAGAGAATTACAAACGTTTTTTTCGTACTTATTTTTGTACCCATAGAGACTTAACGGTGTTTTTGATTCTTGTACGCCTCCGTTTTGCTTGCCGTTTGCGCCGGCGTGCCTTATTTATCGTTCGGTCGATATCACATCGCACTTCAAAGAGAATTACAAACGTTTTTTTTTCGTAACTTTTTTTGTACCCATAGAGTACTTAACGGTGTGATTTTTGATTCCTTGTACAAGGCCATTCTCGGCCTCCGTTTTGCTTGCCGTTTGCGCCGGCGTGCCTTATTTATCGTTCGGTCGATATCACATCGCATTTCAAAGAGAATTACAAACGTTTTTTTTCGTACTTATTTTTGTACCCATAGAGTACTTAACGGTGTGATTTTTGATTCCTTGTACAAGGCCATTCTCGCCTCCGTTTTGCTTGCCGTTTGCGCCGGCGTGCCTTATTTATCGTTCGGTCGATATCACATCGCACTTCAAAGAGAATTACAAACGTTTTTTTTCGTAACTTTTTTTGTACCCATAGAGTACTTAACGGTGTGATTTTTGATTCTTTGTACAAGGCCATGTACAAGGCCATTCGGCCTCCGTTTTGCTTGCCGTTTGCGCCGGCGTGCCTTATTTATCGTTCGGTCGATATCACATCGCACTTCAAGGAGAATTACAAACGTTTTTTTTTTCGTACTTTTTTTTTTGTACCCATAGAGTACTTAACGGTGTGATTTTTGATTCCTTTTACAAGGCCATTCTGACCTCCGTTTTGCTTGCCGTTTGCGCCGGTGTACCTTATTTATCGTTCGGTCGATATCACATCGCACTTCAAAGAGAATTACAAACGTTTTTTTTCGTACTTTTTTTGTACCCATAGAGTACTTAACGGTGTGATTTTTGATTCCTTGTACAAGGCCATTCTCGCCTCCGTTTTGCTTGCCGTTTGCGCCGGCGTGCCTTATTTATCGTTCGGTCGATATCACATCGGTACTTCAAAGAGAATTACAAACGTTTTTTTTCGTACTTTTTTTGTACCCATAGAGTACTTAACGGTGTGATTTTTGATTCCTTGTACAAGGCCATTCGGCCTCCGTTTTGCTTGCCGTTTGCGCCGGCGTGCCTTATTTATCGTTCGGTCGATATCACATCGTACTTCAAAGAGAATTACAAACGTTTTTTTTCGTACTTTTTTTGTACCCATAGAGTACTTAACGGTGTGATTTTTGATTCCTTGTACAAGGCCATTCGGCCTCCGTTTTGCTTGCCGTTTGCGCCGGCGTGCCTTATTTATCGTTCGGTCGATATCACATCGCACTTCAAAGAGAATTACAAACGTTTTTTTCGTACTTTTTTTGTACCCATAGAGTACTTAACGGTGTGATTTTTGATTCCTTGTACAAGGCCATTCTGGCCTACGTTTTTCTTGCCGTTTGCACCGGCGTTCCTTATTTATCGTTCTGGTCGATATCACGTCAGTACTTCAAAGAGAATTACAAAAGTTTTTTTTCAAACTTTTTTTGTACCCATAGAGTACTTAACGGTGTGATTTTTGATTCCTTGTACAAGGCCATTCTGCCTCCGTTTTGCTTGCCGTTTGCGCCGGCGTGCCTTATTTTTCGTTCTGGTCGATAACACATCGTACTTCAAAGAGAATTACAAACGTTTTTTTTCGTACTTTTTTTTGTACCCATAGAGTACTTAACGGTGTGATTTTTGATTCCTTGTACAAGGCCATTCTCGCCTCCGTTTTGCTTGCCGTTTGCGCCGGCGTGCCTTATTTATCGTTCGGTCGATATCACATCGCACTTCAAAGAGAATTACAAACGTTTTTTTTCGTACTTTTTTTTGTACCCATAGAGTACTTAACGGTGTGATTTTTGATTCCTTGTACAAGGCCATTCGGCCTCCGTTTTGCTTGCCGTTTGCGCCGGCGTGCCTTATTTATCGTTCGGTCGATATCACATCGGTACTTCAAAGAGAATTACAAACGTTTTTTTTCGTACTTTTTTTGTACCCATAGAGTACTTAACGGTGTGATTTTTGATTCCTTGTACAAGGCCATTCTCGGCCTCCGTTTTGCTTGCCGTTTGCGCCGGCGTGCCTTATTTATCGTTCGGTCGATATCACATCGCACTTCAAAGAGAATTACAAACGTTTTTTTTCGTACTTTTTTTGTACCCATAGAGTACTTAACGGTGTGATTTTTGATTCCTTGTACAAGGCCATTCTCGCCTCCGTTTTGCTTGCCGTTTGCGCCGGCGTGCCTTATTTATCGTTCGGTCGATATCACATCGCACTTCAAAGAGAATTACAAACGTTTTTTTTCGTACTTTTTTTTGTACCCATAGAGTACTTAACGGTGTGATTTTTGATTCCTTGTACAAGGCCATTCTCCTCCGTTTTGCTTGCCGTTTGCGCCGGCGTGCCTTATTTATCGTTCGGTCGATATCACATCGCACTTCAAAGAGAATTACAAACGTTTTTTTTCGTACTTTTTTTTTTCCGTTTGTACCCATAGAGTACTTAACGGTGTGATTTTTGATTCCTTGTACAAGGCCATTCTCGGCCTCCGTTTTGCTTGCCGTTTGCGCCGGCGTGCCTTATTTATCGTTCGGTCGATATCACATCGTACTTCAAAGAGAATTACAAACGTTTTTTTTTTTGTACGTACTTTTTTTTGTACCCATAGAGTACTTAACGGTGTGATTTTTGATTCCTTGTACAAGGCCATTCTTTCTCCGTTTTGCTTGCCGTTTGCGCCGGCGTGCCTTATTTATCGTTCGGTCGATATCACATCGTACTTCAAAGAGAATTACAAACGTTTTTTTCGTACTTTTTTTTGTACCCATAGAGTACTTAACGGTGTGATTTTTGATTCCTTGTACAAGGCCATTCTCGCCTCCGTTTTGCTTGCCGTTTGCGCCGGCGTGCCTTATTTATCGTTCGGTCGATATCACATCGTACTTCAAAGAGAATTACAAACGTTTTTTTCGTACTTTTTTTTGTACCCATAGAGTACTTAACGGTGTGATTTTTGATTCCTTGTACAAGGCCATTCGGCCTCCGCCTCCGTTTTGCTTGCCGTTTGCGCCGGCGTGCCTTATTTATCGTTCGGTCGATATCACATCGCACTTCAAAGAGAATTACAAACGTTTTTTTTCGTACTTTTTTTTTGTACCCATAGAGTACTTAACGGTGTGATTTTTGATTCCTTGTACAAGGCCATTCGGCCTCCGTTTTGCTTGCCGTTTGCGCCGGCGTGCCTTATTTATCGTTCGGTCGATATCACATCGTACTTCAAAGAGAATTACAAACGTTTTTTTTCGTACTTTTTTTGTACCCATAGAGTACTTAACGGTGTGATTTTTGATTCCTTGTACAAGGCCATTCGGCCTCCGTTTTGCTTGCCGTTTGCGCCGGCGTGCCTTATTTATCGTTCGGTCGATATCACATCGCACTTCAAAGAGAATTACAAACGTTTTTTTTCGTACTTTTTTTTGTACCCATAGAGTACTTAACGGTGTGATTTTTGATTCCTTGTACAAGGCCATTCGGCCTCCGTTTTGCTTGCCGTTTGCGCCGGCGCGTGCCTTATTTATCGTTCGGTCGATATCACATCAGTACTTCAAAGAGAATTACAAACGTTTTTTTCGTACTTATTTTTGTACCCATAGAGTACTTAACGGTGTGATTTTTAAGTACCCATCGTTTTGCTTGCCGTTTGCGCTGGCGTGCCTTATTTATCGTTCTGGTCGATATCACATCGTACTTCAAAGAGAATTACAAACGTTTTTTTCGTAACTTTTTTTGTACCCATAGAGTACTTAACGGTGTGAATTTTGATTCCTTGTACAAGGCCATTCTGGCCTCCGTTTTGCTTGCCGTTTGCGCCGGCGTGCCTTATTTATCGTTCGGTCGATATCACGTCGCACTTCAAAGAGAATTACACACGTTTTTTTTCGTACTTTTTTTTGTACCCATAGAGTACTTAACGGTGTGATTTTTGATACCTTGTACAATTCTATTCTGGCCTCCGTTTTGATTACCGTTTGCGCCGGCGTGCCTTATTTATCGTTCGGTCGATATCACATCGCACTTCAAAGAGAATTACAAACGTTTTTTTTCGTACTTTTTTTTGTACCCATAGAGTACTTAACGGTGTGATTTTTGATTCCTTGTACAAGGCCATTCGGCCTCCGTTTTGCTTGCCGTTTGCGCCGGCGTGCCTTATTTATCGTTCGGTCGATATCACATCGCACTTCAAAGAGAATTACAAACGTTTTTTTTCGTACTTTTTTTGTACCCATAGAGTACTTAACGGTGTTTTTGATTCCTTGTACAAGGCCATTCCCTCCGTTTTGCTTGCCGTTTGCGCCGGCGTGCCTTATTTATCGTTCGGTCGATATCACATCGCACTTCAAAGAGAATTACAAACGTTTTTTTTCGTACTTTTTTTGTACCCATAGAGTACTTAACGGTGTGATTTTTGATTCCTTGTACAAGGCCATTCGGCCTATCGTTCCGTTTTGCTTGCCGTTTGCGCCGGCGTGCCTTATTTATCGTTCGGTCGATATCACATCGCATTTTCAAAGAGAATTACAAACGTTTTTTTTCGTACTTTTTTTTGTACCCATAGAGTACTTAACGGTGTGATTTTTGATTCCTTGTACAAGGCCATTCTCGGCCTCCGTTTTGCTTGCCGTTTGCGCCGGCGTGCCTTATTTATCGTTCGGTCGATATCACATCGCACTTCAAAGAGAATTACAAACGTTTTTTTTCGTACTTTTTTTGTACCCATAGAGTACTTAACGGTGTGATTTTTGATTCCTTGTACAAGGCCATTCTCGGCCTCCGTTTTGCTTGCCGTTTGCGCCGGCGTGCCTTATTTATCGTTCGGTCGATATCACATCGCACTTCAAAGAGAATTACAAACGTTTTTTTTCGTACTTTTTTTTTACCCATAGAGTACTTAACGGTGTGATTTTTGATTCCTTGTACAAGGCCATTCTCGCCTCCGTTTTGCTTGCCGTTTGCGCCGGCGTGCCTTATTTATCGTTCGGTCGATATCACATCGCACTTCAAAGAGAATTACAAACGTTTTTTTTCGTACTTTTTTTGTACCCATAGAGTACTTAACGGTGTGATTTTTGATTCCTTGTACAAGGCCATTCGGCCTCCGTTTTGCTTGCCGTTTGCGCCGGCGTGCCTTATTTATCGTTCGGTCGATATCACATCGCACTTCAAAGAGAATTACAAACGTTTTTTTTCGTACTTTTTTTTTGTACCCATAGAGTACTTAACGGTGTGATTTTTGATTCCTTGTACAAGGCCATTCTCGGCCTCCGTTTTGCTTGCCGTTTGCGCCGGCGTGCCTTATTTATCGTTCGGTCGATATCACATCGCACTTCAAAGAGAATTACAAACGTTTTTTTTCGTACTTTTTTTTGTACCCATAGAGTACTTAACGGTGTGATTTTTGATTCCTTGTACAAGGCCATTCGGCCTCCGTTTTGCTTGCCGTTTGCGCCGGCGTGCCTTATTTATCGTTCGGTCGATATCACATCGCACTTCAAAGAGAATTACAAACGTTTTTTTTCGTACTTTTTTTGTACCCATAGAGTACTTAACGGTGTGATTTTTGATTCCTTGTACAAGGCCATTCTCGCCTCCGTTTTGCTTGCCGTTTGCGCCGGCGTGCCTTATTTATCGTTCGGTCGATATCACATCGTACTTCAAAGAGAATTACAAACGTTTTTTTCGTACTTTTTTTGTACCCATAGAGTACTTAACGGTGTGATTTTTGATTCCTTGTACAAGGCCATTCTCGCCTCCGTTTTGCTTGCCGTTTGCGCCGGCGTGCCTTATTTATCGTTCGGTCGATATCACATCGCACTTCAAAGAGAATTACAAACGTTTTTTTTCGTACTTTTTTTTGTACCCATAGAGTACTTAACGGTGTGATTTTTGATTCCTTGTACAAGGCCATTCTCGCCTCCGTTTTGCTTGCCGTTTGCGCCGGCGTGCCTTATTTATCGTTCGGTCGATATCACATCGCACTTCAAAGAGAATTACAAACGTTTTTTTTCGTACTTTTTTTTGTACCCATAGAGTACTTAACGGTGTGATTTTTGATTCCTTGTACAAGGCCATTCGGCCTCCGTTTTGCTTGCCGTTTGCGCCGGCGTGCCTTATTTATCGTTCGGTCGATATCACATCGGTACTTCAAAGAGAATTACAAACGTTTTTTTTTTTTCGTACTTTTTTTGTACCCATAGAGTACTTAACGGTGTGATTTTTGATTCCTTGTACAAGGCCATTCTCGGCCTCCGTTTTGCTTGCCGTTTGCGCCGGCGTGCCTTATTTATCGTTCGGTCGATATCACATCGCACTTCAAAGAGAATTACAAACGTTTTTTTTTTTCGTACTTTTTTTTGTACCCATAGAGTACTTAACGGTGTGATTTTTGATTCCTTGTACAAGGCCATTCGGCCTCCGTTTTGCTTGCCGTTTGCGCCGGCGTGCCTTATTTATCGTTCGGTCGATATCACATCGTACTTCAAAGAGAATTACAAACATTTTTTTTCGTATTTTTTTTTGTACCCATAGAGTACATAACGGTGTGATTTTTGATTCCTTGTACAAGGCCATTCTGGCCTCCGTTTTGCTTGCCGTTTGCGCCGGCGTGCCTTATTTATCGTTCGGTCGATATCACATCGCATTTCAAAGAGAATTACAAACGTTTTTTTTCGTACTTTTTTTGTACCCATAGAGTACTTAACGGTGTGATTTTTGATTCCTTGTACAAGGCCATTCTCGCCTCCGTTTTGCTTGCCGTTTGCGCCGGCGTGCCTTATTTATCGTTCGGTCGATATCACATCGCACTTCAAAGAGAATTACAAACGTTTTTTTTCGTACTTTTTTTTTGTACCCATAGAGTACTTAACGGTGTGATTTTTGATTCCTTGTACAAGGCCATTCGGCCTCCGTTTTGCTTGCCGTTTGCGCCGGCGTGCCTTATTTATCGTTCGGTCGATATCACATCGCACTTCAAAGAGAATTACAAACGTTTTTTTTCGTACTTTTTTTGTACCCATAGAGTACTTAACGGTGATTTTTGATTCCTTGTACAAGGCCATTCCGTCCGTTTTGCTTGCCGTTTGCGCCGGCGTGCCTTATTTATCGTTCGGTCGATATCACATCGCACTTCAAAGAGAATTACAAACGTTTTTTTTCGTACTTTTTTTGTACCCATAGAGTACTTAACGGTGTGATTTTTGATTCCTTGTACAAGGCCATTCGGCCTCCGTTTTGCTTGCCGTTTGCGCCGGCGTGCCTTATTTATCGTTCTGGTCGATATCACATCATACTTCAAAGAGAATTACAAACGTTTTTTTCGTACTTATTTTTGTACCCATAGAGTACTTAACGGTGTGATTTTTGATTCCTTGTACAAGGCCATTCTGGCCTCCGTTTTGCTTGCCGTTTGCGCCGGCGTGCCTTATTTATCGTTCGGTCGATATCACATCGCACTTCAAAGAGAATTACAAACGTTTTTTTTCGTAACTTTTTTTGTACCCATAGAGTACTTAACGGTGATTTTTGATTCCTTGTACAAGGCCATTCGGCCTCCGTTTTGCTTGCCGTTTGCGCCGGCGTGCCTTATTTATCGTTCGGTCGATATCACATCGCACTTCAAATAGAATTACAACCGTTTTTTTTTCAAACTTTTTTTTTGTACCCATAGAGTACTTAACGGTGTGATTTTTGATTCCTTGTACAAGGCCATTCTTGCCTCCGTTTTGCTTGCCGTTTGCGCCGGCGTGCCTTATTTATCGTTCTGGTCGATATCACATCAGTACTTCAAAGAGAATTACAAACGTTTTTTTTTCGTACTTTTTTTGTACCCATAGAGTACTTAACGGTGTGATTTTTGATTCCTTGTACAAGGCCATTCTCGGCCTCCGTTTTGCTTGCCGTTTGCGCCGGCGTGCCTTATTTATCGTTCGGTCGATATCACATCGCACTTCAAAGAGAATTACAAACGTTTTTTTTTTCGTACTTTTTTTTGTACCCATAGAGTACTTAACGGTGTGATTTTTGATTCCTTGTACAAGGCCATTCGGCCTCCGTTTTGCTTGCCGTTTGCGCCGGCGTGCCTTATTTATCGTTCGGTCGATATCACATCGTACTTCAAAGAGAATTACAAACGTTTTTTTTCGTACTTTTTTTTGTACCCATAGAGTACTTAACGGTGTGATTTTTGATTCCTTGTACAAGGCCATTCTCGGCCTCCGTTTTGCTTGCCGTTTGCGCCGGCGTGCCTTATTTATCGTTCGGTCGATATCACATCGTACTTCAAAGAGAATTACAAACGTTTTTTTTCGTACTTTTTTTGTACCCATAGAGTACTTAACGGTGTGATTTTTGATTCCTTGTACAAGGCCATTCCGGCTCCGTTTTGCTTGCCGTTTGCGCCGGCGTGCCTTATTTATCGTTCTGGTCGATATCACATCGTACTTCAAAGAGAATTACAAACGTTTTTTTTCGTAACTTTTTTTGTACCCATAGAGTACTTAACGGTGTGATTTTTGATTCTTGTACAAGGCCATTCTCGCCTCCGTTTTGCTTGCCGTTTGCGCCGGCGTGCCTTATTTATCGTTCGGTCGATATCACATCGTACTTCAAAGAGAATTACAAACGTTTTTTTTCGTACTTATTTTTGTACCCATAGAGTACTTAACGGTGTGATTTTTGATTCCTTGTACAAGGCCATTCTCGGCCTCCGTTTTGCTTGCCGTTTGCGCTGGCGTGCTTTATTTATCGTCTTGGTTGATATCACATCAGAACTTCAAAGAGAATTACAAACGTTTTTTTTCGTAACTTTTTTTGTACCCATAGAGTACTTAACGGTGTGATTTTTGATTCCTTGTACAAGGCCATTCTGGCCTCCGTTTTGCTTGCCGTTTGCGCCGGCGTGCCTTATTTATCGTTCGGTCGATATCACGTCGCACTTCAAAGAGAATTACAAACGTTTTTTTTTTCGTACTTTTTTTGTACCCATAGAGTACTTAACGGTGTGATTTTTGATTCCTTGTACAAGGCCATTCGGCCTCCGTTTTGCTTGCCGTTTGCGCCGGCGTGCCTTATTTATCGTTCGGTCGATATCACATCGCACTTCAAAGAGAATTACAAACGTTTTTTTTCGTACTTTTTTTGTACCCATAGAGTACTTAACGGTGTGATTTTTGATTCCTTGTACAAGGCCATTCTCGCCTCCGTTTTGCTTGCCGTTTGCGCCGGCGTGCCTTATTTATCGTTCGTCGATATCACATCGCACTTCAAAGAGAATTACAAACGTTTTTTTTCGTACTTTTTTTGTACCCATAGAGTACTTAACGGTGTGATTCCTTGTACAAGGCCATTCGGCCTCCGTTTTGCTTGCCGTTTGCGCCGGCGTGCCTTATTTATCGTTCGGTCGATATCACATCGCACTTCAAAGAGAATTACAAACGTTTTTTTTCGTACTTTTTTTGTACCCATAGAGTACTTAACGGTGTGATTTTTGATTCCTTGTACAAGGCCATTCGGCCTCCGTTTTGCTTGCCGTTTGCGCCGGCGTGCCTTATTTATCGTTCGGTCGATATCACATCGTACTTCAAAGAGAATTACAAACGTTTTTTTTCGTACTTTTTTTGTACCCATAGAGTACTTAACGGTGTGATTTTTGATTCCTTGTACAAGGCCATTCGGCCTCCGTTTTGCTTGCCGTTTGCGCCGGCGTGCCTTATTTATCGTTCGGTCGATATCACATCGTACTTCAAAGAGAATTACAAACGTTTTTTTTCGTAACTTTTTTTTTCGTACCCATAGAGTACTTAACGGTGTGATTTTTGATTCCTTGTACAAGGCCATTCTCGGCCTCCGTTTTGCTTGCCGTTTGCGCCGGCGTGCCTTATTTATCGTTCGGTCGATATCACATCGCATACTTCAAAGAGAATTACAAACGTTTTTTTTCGTACTTTTTTTTGTACCCATAGAGTACTTAACGGTGTGATTTTTGATTCCTTGTACAAGGCCATTCTCCTCCGTTTTGCTTGCCGTTTGCGCCGGCGTGCCTTATTTATCGTTCGGTCGATATCACATCGCATACTTCAAAGAGAATTACAAACGTTTTTTTTCGTACTTTTTTTTGTACCCATAGAGTACTTAACGGTGTGATTTTTGATTCCTTGTACAAGGCCATTCGGCCTCCGTTTTGCTTGCCGTTTGCGCCGGCGTGCCTTATTTATCGTTCGGTCGATATCACATCGCATTTCAAAGAGAATTACAAACGTTTTTTTTCGTACTTTTTTTTGTACCCATAGAGTACTTAACGGTGTGATTTTTGATTCCTTGTACAAGGCCATTCGGCCTCCGTTTTGCTTGCCGTTTGCGCCGGCGTGCCTTATTTATCGTTCGGTCGATATCACATCGTACTTCAAAGAGAATTACAAACGTTTTTTTCGTACTTTTTTTTTTTGTACCCATAGAGTACTTAACGGTGTGATTTTTGATTCCTTGTACAAGGCCATTCGGCCTCCGTTTTGCTTGCCGTTTGCGCCGGCGTGCCTTATTTATCGTTCGGTCGATATCACATCGCACTTCAAGAGAATTACAAACGTTTTTTTCGTACTTTTTTTTGTACCCATAGAGTACTTAACGGTGTGATTTTTGATTCCTTGTACAAGGCCATTCTCGGCCTCGTTTTGCTTGCCGTTTGCGCCGGCGTGCCTTATTTATCGTTCGGTCGATATCACATCGTACTTCAAAGAGAATTACAAACGTTTTTTTTCGTACTTTTTTTTTGTACCCATAGAGTACTTAACGGTGTGATTTTTGATTCCTTGTACACTTAACGGCCATTCTCGCCTCCGTTTTGCTTGCCGTTTGCGCCGGCGTGCCTTATTTATCGTTCGGTCGATATCACATCGTACTTCAAAGAGAATTACAAACGTTTTTTTTCGTAACTTTTTTTGTACCCATAGAGTACTTAACGGTGTGATTTTTGATTCCTGTACAAGGCCATTCTCGCCTCCGTTTTGCTTGCCGTTTGCGCCGGCGTGCCTTATTTATCGTTCGGTCGATATCACGTCGCACTTCAAAGAGAATTACAAACGTTTTTTTTCGTACTTTTTTGTACCCATAGAGTACTTAACGGTGTGATTTTTGATTCCTTGTACAAGGCCATTCTCGGCCTCCGTTTTGCTTGCCGTTTGCGCCGGCGTGCCTTATTTATCGTTCGGTCGATATCACATCGCACTTCAAAGAGAATTACAAACGTTTTTTTTCGTACTTTTTTTGTACCCATAGAGTACTTAACGGTGTGATTTTTGATTCCTTGTACAAGGCCATTCGGCCTCCGTTTTGCTTGCCGTTTGCGCCGGCGTGCCTTATTTATCGTTCGGTCGATATCACATCGCATTTTCAAAGAGAATTACAAACGTTTTTTTTCGTACTTTTTTTGTACCCATAGAGTACTTAACGGTGTGATTTTTGATTCCTTGTACAAGGCCATTCGGCCTCCGTTTTGCTTGCCGTTTGCGCCGGCGTGCCTTATTTATCGTTCGGTCGATATCACATCGTACTTCAAAGAGAATTACAAACGTTTTTTTTCGTACTTTTTTTGTACCCATGAGTACTTAACGGTGTGATTTTTGATTCCTTGTACAAGGCCATTCTCGCCTCCGTTTTGCTTGCCGTTTGCGCCGGCGTGCCTTATTTATCGTTCGGTCGATATCACATCGCACTTCAAAGAGAATTACAAACGTTTTTTTTCGTACTTTTTTTGTACCCATAGAGTACTTAACGGTGTGATTTTTGATTCCTTGTACAAGGCCATCCTTGTACAAGGCCATTCGGCCTCCGTTTTGCTTGCCGTTTGCGCCGGCGTGCCTTATTTATCGTTCGGTCGATATCACATCGTACTTCAAAGAGAATTACAAACGTTTTTTTTCGTACTTTTTTTGTACCCATAGAGTACTTAACGGTGTGATTTTTGATTCCTTGTACAAGGCCATTCTTCGGCCTCCGTTTTGCTTGCCGTTTGCGCCGGCGTGCCTTATTTATCGTTCGGTCGATATCACATCGTACTTCAAAGAGAATTACAAACGTTTTTTTTTCGTACTTTTTTTTGTACCCATAGAGTACTTAAACGGTGTGATTTTTGATTCCTTGTACAAGGCCATTCTCGCCTCCGTTTTGCTTGCCGTTTGCGCCGGCGTGCCTTATTTATCGTTCGGTCGATATCACATCGTACTTCAAAGAGAATTACAAACGTTTTTTTTCGTACTTTTTTTGTACCCATAGAGTACTTAACGGTGTTTTTGATTCCTTGTACAAGGCCATTCGGCCTCCGTTTTGCTTGCCGTTTGCGCCGGCGTGCCTTATTTATCGTTCGGTCGATATCACATCGTACTTCAAAGAGAATTACAAACGTTTTTTTTCGTAACTTTTTTTGTACCCATAGAGTACTTAACGGTGTGATTTTTGATTCCTTGTACAAGGCCATTCTGGCCTCCGTTTTGCTTTCCGTTTGCACCGGCGTGCCTTATTTATCGTTCGGTCGATATCACATCGCACTTCAAAGAGAATTACAAACGTTTTTTTTCGTACTTTTTTTGTACCCATAGAGTACTTAACGGTGTGATTGATTCCTTGTACAAGGCCATTCGCCTCCGTTTTGCTTGCCGTTTGCGCCGGCGTGCCTTATTTATCGTTCGGTCGATATCACATCGCACTTCAAAGAGAATTACAAACGTTTTTTTTCGTACTTTTTTTTGTACCCATAGAGTACTTAACGGTGTGATTTTTGATTCCTTGTACAAGGCCATTCTCGCCTCCGTTTTGCTTGCCGTTTGCGCCGGCGTGCCTTATTTATCGTTCGGTCGATATCACATCGTACTTCAAAGAGAATTACAAACGTTTTTTTTCGTACTTATTTTTGTACCCATAGAGTACTTAACGGTGTGATTTTTGATTCCTTGTACAAGGCCATTCCGTTCCGTTTTGCTTGCCGTTTGCGCCGGCGTGCCTTATTTATCGTTCGGTCGATATCACATCGCACTTCAAAGAGAATTACAAACGTTTTTTTTCGTAACTTTTTTTGTACCCATAGAGTACTTAACGGTGTGATTTTTGATTCCTTGTACAAGGCCATTCGGCCTCCGTTTTGCTTGCCGTTTGCGCCGGCGTGCCTTATTTATCGTTCGGTCGATATCACATCGCATTTCAAAGAGAATTACAAACGTTTTTTTTTTTGTACTTTTTTTTTTTGTACCCATAGAGTACTTAACGGTGTGATTTTTGATACCTTGTACAAGGCCATTCTTCCTCCGTTTTGCTTGCCGTTTGCGCCGGCGTGCCTTATTTATCGTTCGGTCGATATCACATCGCATACTTCAAAGAGAATTACAAACGTTTTTTTTCGTACTTTTTTTGTACCCATAGAGTACTTAACGGTGTGATTTTTGATTCCTTGTACAAGGCCATTCTCGGCCTCCGTTTTGCTTGCCGTTTGCGCCGGCGTGCCTTATTTATCGTTCGGTCGATATCACATCGTACTTCAAAGAGAATTACAAACGTTTTTTTTTTCGTACTTTTTTTTGTACCCATAGAGTACTTAACGGTGTGATTTTTGATTCCTTGTACAAGGCCATTCGCCTCCGTTTTGCTTGCCGTTTGCGCCGGCGTGCCTTATTTATCGTTCGGTCGATATCACATCGGTACTTCAAAGAGAATTACAAACGTTTTTTTTCGTACTTTTTTTGTACCCATAGAGTACTTAACGGTGTGATTTTTGATTCCTTGTACAAGGCCATTCGGCCTCCGTTTTGCTTGCCGTTTGCGCCGGCGTGCCTTATTTATCGTTCGGTCGATATCACATCGCACTTCAAAGAGAATTACAAACGTTTTTTTCGTACTTTTTTTGTACCCATAGAGTACTTAACGGTGTGATTTTTGATTCCTTGTACAAGGCCATTCCGGCCTCCGTTTTGCTTGCCGTTTGCGCCGGCGTGCCTTATTTATCGTTCGGTCGATATCACATCGCACTTCAAAGAGAATTACAAACGTTTTTTTTCGTAACTTTTTTTGTACCCATAGAGTACTTAACGGTGTGATTTTTGATTCCTTGTACAAGGCCATTCTGCCTCCGTTTTGCTTGCCGTTTGCGCCGGCGTGCCTTATTTATCATTCGGTCGATATCACATCAGCACTTCAAAGAGAATTACAAACGTTTTTTTTTTCGTACTTTTTTTTGTACCCATAGAGTACTTAACGGTGTGATTTTTGATTCCTTGTACAAGGCCATTCTGGCCTCCGTTTTGCTTGCCGTTTGCGCCGGCGTGCCTTATTTATCGTTCTGGTCGATATCACATCAGCACTTCAAAGAGAATTACAAACGTTTTTTTTCGTACTTTTTTTTGTACCCATAGAGTACTTAACGGTGTGATTTTTGATTCCTTGTACAAGGCCATTCGGCCTCCGTTTTGCTTGCCGTTTGCGCCGGCGTGCCTTATTTATCGTTCTGTCGATACCACATCAGTACTTCAAAGAGAATTACAAACGATTTTTTTCGTACTTTTTTTTGTACCCATAGAGTACTTAACGGTGTGATTTTTGATTCCTTGTACAAGGCCATTCGGCCTCCGTTTTGCTTGCCGTTTGCGCCGGCGTGCCTTATTTATCGTTCGGTCGATATCACATCGCACTTCAAAGAGAATTACAAACGTTTTTTTTCGTACTTTTTTTTGTACCCATAGAGTACTTAACGGTGTGATTTTTGATTCCTTGTACAAGGCCATTCGGCCTCCGTTTTGCTTGCCGTTTGCGCCGGCGTGCCTTATTTATCGTTCGGTCGATATCACATCGCACTTCAAAGAGAATTACAAACGTTTTTTTCGTACTTTTTTTGTACCCATAGAGTACTTAACGGTGTGATTTTTGATTCCTTGTACAAGGCCATTCTCGGCCTCCGTTTTGCTTGCCGTTTGCGCCGGCGTGCCTTATTTATCGTTCGGTCGATATCACATCGGTACTTCAAAGAGAATTACAAACGTTTTTTTTCGTACTTATTTTTGTACCCATAGAGTACTTAACGGTGTGATTTTTGATTCCTTGTACAAGGCCATTCGTCCGTTTTGCTTGCCGTTTGCGCCGGCGTGCCTTATTTATCGTTCGGTCGATATCACATCGTACTTCAAAGAGAATTACAAACGTTTTTTTCGTACTTTTTTTGTACCCATAGAGTACTTAACGGTGTGATTTTTGATTCCTTGTACAAGGCCATTCTCGGCCTCCGTTTTGCTTGCCGTTTGCGCCGGCGTGCCTTATTTATCGTTCGGTCGATATCACATCGGTACTTCAAAGAGAATTACAAACGTTTTTTTCGTACTTTTTTTTGTACCCATACTTAGAGTACTTTTTTTTACCCATAGAGTACTTAACGGTGTGATTTTTTTTGATTCCTTGTACAAGGCCATTCGGCCTCCGTTTTGCTTGCCGTTTGCGCCGGCGTGCCTTATTTATCGTTCGGTCGATATCACATCGCACTTCAAAGAGAATTACAAACGTTTTTTTTCGTACTTTTTTTGTACCCATAGAGTACTTAACGGTGTGATTTTTGATTCCTTGTACAAGGCCATTCTCGCCTCCGTTTTGCTTGCCGTTTGCGCCGGCGTGCCTTATTTATCGTTCGGTCGATATCACATCGCACTTCAAAGAGAATTACAAACGTTTTTTTTCGTACTTTTTTTTGTACCCATAGAGTACTTAACGGTGTGATTTTTGATTCCTTGTACAAGGCCATTCGGCCTCCGTTTTGCTTGCCGTTTGCGCCGGCGTGCCTTATTTATCGTTCGGTCGATATCACATCGCACTTCAAAGAGAATTACAAACGTTTTTTTTCGTACTTTTTTTGTACCCATAGAGTACTTAACGGTGTGATTTTTGATTCCTTGTACAAGGCCATTCGGCCTCCGTTTTGCTTGCCGTTTGCGCCGGCGTGCCTTATTTATCGTTCGGTCGATATCACATCGGTACTTCAAAGAGAATTACAAACGTTTTTTTTCGTACTTTTTTTGTACCCATAGAGTACTTAACGGTGTGATTTTTGATTCCTTGTACAAGGCCATTCTCGCCTCCGTTTTGCTTGCCGTTTGCGCCGGCGTGCCTTATTTATCGTTCGGTCGATATCACATCGCACTTCAAAGAGAATTACAAACGTTTTTTTTCGTACTTTTTTTTGTACCCATAGAGTACTTAACGGTGTGATTTTTGATTCCTTGTACAAGGCCATTCGGCCTCCGTTTTGCTTGCCGTTTGCGCCGGCGTGCCTTATTTATCGTTCGGTCGATATCACATCGTACTTCAAAGAGAATTACAAACGTTTTTTTTCGTACTTATTTTTGTACCCATAGAGTACTTAACGGTGTGATTTTTGATTCCTTGTACAAGGCCATTCGGCCTCCGTTTTGCTTGCCGTTTGCGCCGGCGTGCCTTATTTATCGTTCGGTCGATATCACATCGCACTTCAAAGAGAATTACAAACGTTTTTTTCGTACTTTTTTTGTACCCATAGAGTACTTAACGGTGTGATTTTTGATTCCTTGTACAAGGCCATTCGGCCTCCGTTTTGCTTGCCGTTTGCGCCGGCGTGCCTTATTTATCGTTCGGTCGATATCACATCAGTATTTCAAAGAGAATTACAAACTTTTTTTTTCGTACTTTTTTTTTCTACCCATAGAGTACCTAACGGAGTGATTTTTGATTCTGTGTACAAGGCCATTTTGTCCTCCGTTTTGATTGCCGTTTGCGCCGGCGTGCCTTATTTATCGTTCGGTCGATATCACATCGCATACTTCAAAGAGAATTACAAACGTTTTTTTTCGTACTTTTTTTGTACCCATAGAGTACTTAACGGTGTGATTTTTGATTCCTTGTACAAGGCCATTCGGCCTCCGTTTTGCTTGCCGTTTGCGCCGGCGTGCCTTATTTATCGTTCGGTCGATATCACATCGCACTTCAAAGAGAATTACAAACGTTTTTTTTCGTACTTTTTTTTGTACCCATAGAGTACTTAACGGTGTGATTTTTGATTCCTTGTACAAGGCCATTCCCTCCGTTTTGCTTGCCGTTTGCGCCGGCGTGCCTTATTTATCGTTCGGTCGATATCACATCGCACTTCAAAGAGAATTACAAACGTTTTTTTCGTACTTTTTTTGTACCCATAGAGTACTTAACGGTGTGATTTTTGATTCCTTGTACAAGGCCATTCGGCCTCCGTTTTGCTTGCCGTTTGCGCCGGCGTGCCTTATTTATCGTTCGGTCGATATCACATCGGTACTTCAAAGAGAATTACAAACGTTTTTTTTCGTACTTTTTTTGTACCCATAGAGTACTTAACGGATTCCTTGTACAAGGCCATTCTCGGCCTCCGTTTTGCTTGCCGTTTGCGCCGGCGTGCCTTATTTATCGTTCGGTCGATATCACATCGCATACTTCAAAGAGAATTACAAACGTTTTTTTTTCGTACTTTTTTTTACCCATAGAGTACTTAACGGTGTGATTTTTGATTCCTTGTACAAGGCCATTCGGCCTCCGTTTTGCTTGCCGTTTGCGCCGGCGTGCCTTATTTATCGTTCGGTCGATATCACATCGGTACTTCAAAGAGAATTACAAACGTTTTTTTTCGTACTTATTTTTGTACCCATAGAGTACTTAACGGTGTGTTCGATTCCTTGTACAAGGCCATCCGTTTTTTGCTTGCCGTTTGCGCCGGCGTGCCTTATTTATCGTTCGGTCGATATCACATCGCACTTCAAAGAGAATTACAAACGTTTTTTTCGTAACTTTTTTTGTACCCATAGAGTACTTAACGGTGTGATTTTTGATTCCTTGTACAAGGCCATTCTGGCCTCCGTTTTGCTTGCCGTTTGCGCCGGCGTGCCTTATTTATCGTTCGGTCGATATCACATCGCACTTCAAAGAGAATTACAAACGTTTTTTTTTGTACTTTTTTTTGTACCCATAGAGTACTTAACGGTGTGATTTTTGATTCCTTGTACAAGGCCATTCTTCCCTCCGTTTTGCTTGCCGTTTGCGCCGGCGTGCCTTATTTATCGTTCTGGTCGATATCACATCGCACTTCAAAGAGAATTACAAACGTTTTTTTTCGTACTTTTTTTGTACCCATAGAGTACTTAACGGTGTGATTTTTGATTCCTTGTACAAGGCCATTCGGCCTCGTTTTGCTTGCCGTTTGCGCCGGCGTGCCTTATTTATCGTTCGGTCGATATCACATCGCACTTCAAAGAGAATTACAAACGTTTTTTTTCGTACTTTTTTTTGTACCCATAGAGTACTTAACGGTGTGATTTTTGATTCCTTGTACAAGGCCATTCCGTCCGTTTTGCTTGCCGTTTGCGCCGGCGTGCCTTATTTATCGTTCGGTCGATATCACATCGCACTTCAAAGAGAATTACAAACGTTTTTTTTCGTAACTTTTTTTGTACCCATAGAGTACTTAACGGTGTGATTTTTGATTCCTTGTACAAGGCCATTCGGCCTCCGTTTTGCTTGCCGTTTGCGCCGGCGTGCCTTATTTATCGTTCGGTCGATATCACATCGTACTTCAAAGAGAATTACAAACGTTTTTTTTCGTACTTATTTTTGTACCCATAGAGTACTTAACGGTGTGATTTTTGATTCCTTGTACAAGGCCATTCTTGGCCTCCGTTTTGCTTGCCGTTTGCGCCGGCGTGCCTTATTTATCGTCGGTCGATATCACATCGCACTTCAAAGAGAATTACAAACGTTTTTTTTCGTAACTTTTTTTGTACCCATAGAGTACTTAACGGTGTGATTTTGATTCCTTGTACAAGGCCATTCGGCCTCCGTTTTGCTTGCCGTTTGCGCCGGCGTGCCTTATTTATCGTTCGGTCGATACCACATCAGTACTTCAAAGAGAATTACAAACGTTTTTTTTTTCAAACTTTTTTTTGTACCCATAGAGTACTTAACGGTGTGATTTTTGATTCCTTGTACAAGGCCATTCTGGCCTCCGTTTTGCTTGCCGTTTGCGCCGGCGTGCCTTATTTATCGTTCGGTCGATATCACATCGGTACTTCAAAGAGAATTACAAACGTTTTTTTTCGTACTTTTTTTGTACCCATAGAGTACTTAACGGTGTGATTTTTGATTCCTTGTACAAGGCCATTCGGCCTCCGTTTTGCTTGCCGTTTGCGCCGGCGTGCCTTATTTATCGTTCGGTCGATATCACATCGGTACTTCAAAGAGAATTACAAACGTTTTTTTTCGTACTTTTTTTTGTACCCATAGAGTACTTAACGGTGTGATTTTTGATTCCTTGTACAAGGCCATTCTCGGCCTCCGTTTTGCTTGCCGTTTGCGCCGGCGTGCCTTATTTATCGTTCGGTCGATATCACATCATACTTCAAAGAGAATTACAAACGTTTTTTTTCGTACTTTTTTTTTTTTTGTACCCATAGAGTACTTAACGGTGTGATTTTTGATTCCTTGTACAAGGCCATTCTCGGCCTCCGTTTTGCTTGCCGTTTGCGCCGGCGTGCCTTATTTATCGTTCGGTCGATATCACATCGCACTTCAAAGAGAATTACAAACGTTTTTTTCGTACTTTTTTTGTACCCATAGAGTACTTAACGGTGTGATTTTTGATTCCTTGTACAAGGCCATTCGGCCTCCGTTTTGCTTGCCGTTTGCGCCGGCGTGCCTTATTTATCGTTCGGTCGATATCACATCGTACTTCAAAGAGAATTACAAACGTTTTTTTTCGTACTTATTTTTGTACCCATAGAGTACTTAACGGTGTGATTTTTGATTCCTTGTACAAGGCCGTTTTGCCTTTTTGCTTGTTTGCGCCGGCGTGCCTTATTTATCGTTCGAGTCGATATCACATCAGTACTTCAAAGAGAATTACAAACGTTTTTTTTCGTAACTTTTTTTGTACCCATAGAGTACTTAACGGTGTGAATTTTGATTCCTTGTACAAGGCCATTCTGGCCTCCGTTTTGCTTGCCGTTTGCGCCGGCGTGCCTTATTTATCGTTCTCGTCGATATCACATCGCACTTCAAAGAGAATTACAAACGTTTTTTTCGTACTTATTTTTGTACCCATAGAGTACTTAACGGTGTGATTTGTACAAGGCCATCCGTTTTGCTTGCCGTTTGCCGGCGTGTGCCTTATTTATCGTTCGGTCGATATCACATCGCACTTCAAAGAGAATTACAAACGTTTTTTTTCGTAACTTTTTTTGTACCCATAGAGTACTTAACGTGTGATTTTTGATTCCTTGTACAAGGCCATTCGGCCTCCGTTTTGCTTGCCGTTTGCGCCGGCGTGCCTTATTTATCGTTCTGGTCGATATCACGTCAGTACTTCAAAGAGAATTACAAACGTTTTTTTTCGTACTTTTTTTTGTACCCATAGAGTACTTAACGGTGTGATTTTTGATACCTTGTACAAGGCCATTCTGGCCTCCGTTTTGCTTGCCGTTTGCGCCGGCGTGCCTTATTTATCGTTCTGGTCGATATCACATCAGTACTTCAAAGAGAATTACAAACGTTTTTTTTCGTACTTTTTTTGTACCCATAGAGTACTTAACGGTGTGATTTTTGATTCCTTGTACAAGGCCATTCTGGCCTCCGTTTTTCTTGCCGTTTGCGCCGGCGTGCCTTATTTATCGTTCGGTCGATATCACATCGGTACTTCAAAGAGAATTACAAACGTTTTTTTTTTTCGTACTTTTTTTTGTACCCATAGAGTACTTAACTTAACGTGATTTTTGATTCCTTGTACAAGGCCATTCGGCCTTTTTGCTTGCCGTTTGCGCCGGCGTGCCTTATTTATCGTTCGGTCGATATCACATCGCACTTTCAAAGAGAATTACAAACGTTTTTTTTCGTACTTTTTTTTGTACCCATAGAGTACTTAACGGTGTGATTTTTGATTCCTTGTACAAGGCCATTCTCGCCTCCGTTTTGCTTGCCGTTTGCGCCGGCGTGCCTTATTTATCGTTCGGTCGATATCACATCGCATACTTCAAAGAGAATTACAAACATTTTTTTCGTACTTATTTTTGTACCCATAGAGTACTTAACGGTGTGATTTTTGATTCCTTGTACAAGGCCATTCTGGCCTCCGTTTTGCTTGCCGTTTGCGCCGGCGTGCCTTATTTATCGTTCTGGTCGATATCACATCAGTACTTCAAAGAGAATTACAAACGTTTTTTTTTTCGTAACTTTTTTTGTACCCATAGAGTACTTAACGGTGTGATTTTTGATTCCTTGTACAAGGCCATTCTGGCCTCCGTTTTGCTTTTTGTTTGCGCCGGCGTACCTTATTTATCGTTCGGATCGATACCACATCAGTACTTCAAAGAGAATTACAAACGTTTTTTTTCGTACTTATTTTTGTACCCATAGAGTACTTAACGGTGTGATTTTTGATTCCTTGTACAAGGCCATTCTGGCCTCGGTTTTGCTTGCCGTTTGCGCCGGCGTGCCTTATTTATCGTTCGGTCGATATCACATCGCACTTCAAAGAGAATTACAAACGTTTTTTTTCGTAACTTTTTTTGTACCCATAGAGTACTTAACGGTGTGATTTTTGATTCCTTGTACAAGGCCATTCGGCCTCCATTCTGCTTGCCGTTTACGCCGGCGTGCCTTATTTATCGTTCTGGTCGATATCACGTCAGTACTTCAAAGAGAATTACAAACGTTTTTTTTTGTACTTTTTTTTTGTACCCATAGAGTACTTAACGGTGTGATTTTTGATTCCTTGTACAAGGCCATTCTGGCCTCCGTTTTGCTTGCCGTTTGCGCCGGCGTGCCTTATTTATCGTTCTGGTCGATATCACGTCAGTACTTCAAAGAGAATTATAAACGTTTTTTTTCGTACTCTTTTTTGTACCCATAGAGTACTTAACGGTGTGATTTTTGATTCCTTGTACAAGGCCATTCTGGCCTCCGTTTTGCTTGCCGTTTGCGCCGGCGTGCCTTATTTAGCGTTCTGGTCGATATCACATCAGTACTTCAAAGAGAATTACAAACGTTTTTTTCGTACTTATTTTTGTACCCATAGAGTACTTAACGGTGTGATTTTTGATTCCTTGTACCCATCGTTTTGCTTGCCGTTTGCGCCGGCGTGCCTTATTTATCGTTCGGTCGATATCACATCGCATACTTCAAAGAGAATTACAAACGTTTTTTTTCGTAACTTTTTTTTGTACCCATAGAGTACTTAACGGTGTGATTTTGATTCCTTGTACAAGGCCATTCGGCCTCCGTTTTGCTTGCCGTTTGCGCCGGCGTGCCTTATTTATCGTTCGGTCGATATCACATCGGTACTTCAAAAAAATTACAAACGTTTTTTTTCGTACTTTTTTTGTACCCATAGAGTACTTAACGGTGATTTTTGATTCCTTGTACAAGGCCATTCTCGTCCGTTTTGCTTGCCGTTTGCGCCGGCGTGCCTTATTTATCGTTCGGTCGATATCACATCGCACTTCAAAGAGAATTACAAACGTTTTTTTTTCGTAACTTTTTTTGTACCCATAGAGTACTTAACGGTGTGATTTTTGATTCCTTGTACAAGGCCATTCGGCCTCCGTTTTGCTTGCCGTTTGCGCCGGCGTGCCTTATTTATCGTTCGGTCGATATCACATCGTTACTTCAAAGAGAATTACAAACGTTTTTTTTTTTCGTACTTTTTTTTGTACCCATAGAGTACTTAACGGTGATTTTTGATTCCTTGTACAAGGCCATTCTTGCCTCCGTTTTGCTTGCCGTTTGCGCCGGCGTGCCTTATTTATCGTTCGGTCGATATCACATCGTACTTCAAAGAGAATTACAAACGTTTTTTTTCGTACTTATTTTGTACCCATACCCATAGAGTACTTAACGGTGTGATTTTTGATTCCTTGTACAAGGCCATTCGGCCTCCGTTTTGCTTGCCGTTTGCACCGGCGTGCCTTATTTATCGTTCTGGTCGATATCACATCAGTACTTCAAAGAGAATTACAAACGTTTTTTTTCGTAACTTTTTTTGTACCCATAGAGTACTTAACGGTGTGATTTTTGATTCCTTGTACAAGCCATTCGGCCTCCGTTTTGCTTGCCGTTTGCGCCGGCGTTCCTTATTTATCGTTCTGGTCGATATCACATCGTACTTCAAAGAGAATTACAAACGTTTTTTTTCGTACTTTTTTTTGTACCCATAGAGTACTTAACGGTGTGATTTTTGATTCCTTGTACAAGGCCATTCTTGCCTCCGTTTTGCTTGCCGTTTGCGCCGGCGTGCCTTATTTATCGTTCTGGTCGATATCACATCAGTACTTCAAAGAGAATTACAAACGTTTTTTTTTCGTACTTTTTTTGTACCCATAGAGTACGTAACGGTGTGATTTTTGATTCCTTGTACAAGGCCATTCGGCCTCCGTTTTGCTTGCCGTTTGCGCCGGCGTGCCTTATTTATCGTTCGGTCGATATCACATCAGTACTTCAAAGAGAATTAAAAATGTTTTTTTTCGTATTTTTTTTGTACCCATAGAGTACTTAACTGTGTGATTCCTTGTACAAGGCCATTCCGGCCACCGTTTTGCTTGCCGTTTCCGCCGGCGTGCCTTATTTATCGTTCGGTCGATATCACATCGCACTTCAAAGAGAATTACAAACGTTTTTTTCGTAACTTTTTTTGTACCCATAGAGTACTTAACGGTGTGATTTTTGATTCCTTGTACAAGGCCATTCGGCCTCCGTTTTGCTTGCCGTTTGCGCCGGCGTGCCTTATTTATCGTTCTGGTCGATATCACATCGGTACTTCAAAGAGAATTACAAACGTTTTTTTTCGTACTTTTTTTTGTACCCATAGAGTACTTAACGGTGTGATTTTTGATTCCTTGTACAAGGCCATTCTCGGCCTCCGTTTTGCTTGCCGTTTGCGCCGGCGTGCCTTATTTATCGTTCGGTCGATATCACATCGTACTTCAAAGAGAATTACAAACGTTTTTTTTCGTACTTATTTTTGTACCCATAGAGTACTTAACGGTGTGATTTTTGATTCCTTGTACAAGGCCATCTCCGTTTTGCTTGCCGTTTGCGCCGGCGTGCCTTATTTATCGTTCGGTCGATATCACATCGCATACTTCAAAGAGAATTACAAACTTTTTTTTTCGTAACTTTTTTTGTACCCATAGAGTACTTAACGGTGTGAATTTTGATTCCTTGTACAAGGCCATTCTGGCCTCCGTTTTGCTTGCCGTTTGCGCCGGCGTGCCTTATTTATCGTTCTGGTCGATATCACGTCAGTACTTCAAAGAGAATTACAAACGTTTTTTTTTCGTACTTTTTTTTGTACCCATAGAGTACTTAACGGTGTGATTTTTGATACCTTGTACAAGGCCATTCTTGCCTCCGTTTTGCTTGCCGTTTGCGCCGGCGTGCCTTATTTATCGTTCTGGTCGATATCACATCAGTACTTCAAAGAGAATTACAAACGTTTTTTTTCGTACTTATTTTTGTACCCATAGAGTACTTAACGGTGTTTTTTTTGATTCCTTGTACAAGGCCATTTCGGCCTCCGTTTTGCTTGCCGTTTGCGCCGGCGTGCCTTATTTATCGTTCGGTCGATATCACATCGGTACTTCAAAGAGAATTACAAACGTTTTTTTTAACTTTTTTTTTGTACCCATAGAGTACTTAACGGTGTGATTTTTGATTCCTTGTACAAGGCCATTCGGCCTCCGTTTTGCTTGCCGTTTGCGCCGGCGTGCCTTATTTATCGTTCGGTCGATATCACGTCGTACTTCAAAGAGAATTACAAACGTTTTTTTTCGTACTTTTTTTTGTACCCATAGAGTACTTAACGGTGTGATTTTTGATTCCTTGTACAAGGCCATTCGGCCTCCGTTTTGCTTGCCGTTTGCGCCGGCGTGCCTTATTTATCGTTCGGTCGATATCACATCGTACTTCAAAGAGAATTACAAACGTTTTTTTTCGTACTTTTTTTGTACCCATAGAGTACTTAACGGTGTGATTCCTTGTACAAGGCCATTCCGTTTTTTGCTTGCCGTTTGCGCCGGCGTGCCTTATTTATCGTTCGGTCGATATCACATCGCACTTCAAAGAGAATTACAAACATTTTTTTCGTAACTTTTTTTGTACCCATAGATTACTTAACGGTGTGAATTTCGATTCCTTGTACAAGGCCATTCTGGCCTCCGTTTTGCTTGCCGTTTGCGCCGGCGTGCCTTATTTATCGTTCTGGTCGATATCACATCAGTACTTCAAAGAGAATTACAAACGTTTTTTTCGTACTTTTTTTTGTACCCATAGAGTACTTAACGGTGTGATTTTTGATACCTTGTACAAGGCCATTCTGGCCTCCGTTTTGCTTGCCGTTTGCGCCGGCGTGCCTTATTTATCGTTCTGGTCGATATCACATCAGTACTTCAAAGAGAATTACAAACGTTTTTTTTTCGTACTTTTTTTGTACCCATAGAGTACTTAACGGTGTGATTTTTGATTCCTTGTACAAGGCCATTCTGCCTCCGTTTTGCTTGCCGTTTGCGCCGGCGTGCCTTATTTATCGTTCGGTCGATATCACATCGCACTTCAAAGAGAATTACAAACGTTTTTTTTCGTACTTATTTTTGTACCCATAGAGTACTTAACGGTGTGATTTTTGATTCCTTGTACAAGGCCATTCGGCCTCCGTTTTGCTTGCCGTTTGCGCCGGCGTGCCTTATTTATCGTTCGGTCGATATCACATCGCATTCAAAGAGAATTACAAACGTTTTTTTTCGTACTTTTTTTGTACCCATAGAGTACTTAACGGTGTGATTTTTGATTCCTTGTACAAGGCCATTCGGCCTCCGTTTTGCTTGCCGTTTGCGCCGGCGTGCCTTATTTATCGTTCGGTCGATATCACATCGCACTTCAAAGAGAATTACAAACGTTTTTTTCGTACTTTTTTTTTTTGTACCCATAGAGTACTTAACGGTGTGATTTTTGATTCCTTGTACAAGGCCATTCGGCCTCCGTTTTGCTTGCCGTTTGCGCCGGCGTGCCTTATTTATCGTTCGGTCGATATCACATCGTACTTCAAAGAGAATTACAAACGTTTTTTTTCGTACTTATTTTTGTACCCATAGAGTACTTAACGGTGTGATTTTTGATTCCTTGTACAAGGCCATTCGCCTCCGTTTTGCTTGCCGTTTGCGCCGGCGTGCCTTATTTATCGTTCGGTCGATATCACGTCAGTACTTCAAAGAGAATTACAAACGTTTTTTTTCGTACTTTTTTTTGTACCCATAGAGTACTTAACGGTGTGAATTTTGATTCCTTGTACAAGGCCATTCTGGCCTCCGTTTTGCTTGCCGTTTGCGCCGGCGTGCCTTATTTATCGTTCTGGTCGATATCACGTCAGTACTTCAAAGAGAATTACAAACGTTTTTTTCGTACTTTTTTTTACCCATAGAGTACTTAACGGTGTGATTTTTGATTCCTTGTACAAGGCCATTCTGGCCTCCGTTTTGCTTGCCGTTTGCGCCGGCGTGCCTTATTTATCGTTCTGGTCGATATCACATCAGTACTTCAAAGAGAATTACAAACGTTTTTTTTCGTACTTTTTTTGTACCCATAGAGTACTTAACGGTGTGATTTTTGATTCCTTGTACAAGGCCATTCGGCCTCCGTTTTGCTTGCCGTTTGCGCCGGCGTGCCTTATTTATCGTTCGGTCGATATCACATCGTACTTCAAAGAGAATTACAAACGTTTTTTTTCGTAACTTTTTTTGTACCCATAGAGTACTTAACGGTGTGATTTTTGATTCCTGTACAAGGCCATTCTCGGCCTCCGTTTTGCTTGCCGTTTGCGCCGGCGTGCCTTATTTATCGTTCGGTCGATATCACGTCAGTACTTCAAAGAGAATTACAAACGTTTTTTTTCGTACTTTTTTTTGTACCCATAGAGTACTTAACGGTGTGATTTTTGATTCCTTGTACAAGGCCATTCTTGCCTCCGTTTTGCTTGCCGTTTGCGCCGGCGTGCCTTATTTATCGTTCGGTCGATATCACATCAGTACTTCAAAGAGAATTACAAACGTTTTTTTTCGTACTTTTTTTGTACCCATAGAGTATTTAACGGTGTGATTTTTGATTCCTTGTACAAGGCCATTCTGGCCTCCGTTTTGCTTGCCGTTTGCGCCGGCGTGCCTTATTTATCGTTCTGGTCGATATCACATCAGTACTTCAAAGAGAATTACAAACGTTTTTTTTCGTAACTTTTTTTGTACCCATAGAGTACTTAACGGTGTGAATTTTGATTCCTTGTACAAGGCCATTCTGGCCTCCGTTTTGCTTGCCGTTTGCGCCGGCGTGCCTTATTTATCGTTCTGGTCGATATCACGTCAGTACTTCAAAGAGAATTACAAACGTTTTTTTTCGTACTTTTTTTTGTACCCATAGAGTACTTAACGGTGTGATTTTTGATACCTTGTACAAGGCCATTCTTGCCTCCGTTTTGCTTGCCGTTTGCGCCGGCGTGCCTTATTTATCGTTCTGGTCGATATCACATCAGTACTTCAAAGAGAATTACAAACGTTTTTTTTCGTACTTTTTTTGTACCCATAGAGTACTTAACGGTGTGATTTTTGATTCCTTGTACAAGGCCATTCTTGGCCTCCGTTTTGCTTGCTTGCCGTTTGCGCCGGCGTGCCTTATTTATCGTTCGGTCGATATCACATCGGTACTTCAAAGAGAATTACAAACGTTTTTTTTCGTACTTTTTTTGTACCCATAGAGTACTTAACGGTGTGATTTTTGATTCCTTGTACAAGGCCATTCGGCCTCCGTTTTGCTTGCCGTTTGCGCCGGCGTGCCTTATTTATCGTTCGGTCGATATCACATCGCATACTTCAAAGAGAATTACAAACGTTTTTTTTCGTAACTTTTTTTTGTACCCATAGAGTACGTAACGGTGTGATTTTTGATTCTTTGTACAAGGCCATTCTGGCCTCCGTTTTGCTTGCCGTTTGCGCCGGCGTGCCTTATTTATCGTTCTGGTCGATATCACATCGCACTTCAAAGAGAATTACAAACGTTTTTTTCGTACTTTTTTTTGTACCCATAGAGTACTTAACGGTGTGATTTTTGATTCCTTGTACAAGGCCATTCGGCCTCCGTCCGTTTTGCTTGCCGTTTGCGCCGGCGTGCCTTATTTATCGTTCGGTCGATATCACATCGTACTTCAAAGAGAATTACAAACGTTTTTTTCGTACTTTTTTTGTACCCATAGAGTACTTAACGGTGTGATTTTTGATTCCTTGTACAAGGCCATTCTCGTCCGTTTTGCTTGCCGTTTGCGCCGGCGTGCCTTATTTATCGTTCGGTCGATATCACATCGCACTTCAAAGAGAATTACAAACGTTTTTTTTCGTACTTTTTTTGTACCCATAGAGTACTTAACGGTGTGAATTTTGATTCCTTGTACAAGGCCATTCTCGGCCTCCGTTTTGCTTGCCGTTTGCGCCGGCGTGCCTTATTTATCGTTCTGGTCGATATCACATCAGTACTTCAAAGAGAATTACAAACGTTTTTTTTTCGTACTTTTTTTTGTACCCATAGAGTACTTAACGGTGTGATTTTTGATTCCTTGTACAAGGCCATTCTTGCCTCCGTTTTGCTTGCCGTTTGCGCCGGCGTGCCTTATTTATCATTCTGGTCGATATCACATCTGTACTTCAAAGAGAATTACAAACGTTTTTTTTTACTTTTTTTGTACCCATAGAGTACTTAACGGTGTGATTTTTGATTCCTTGTACAAGGCCATTCGGCCTCCGTTTTGCTTGCCGTTTGCGCCGGCGTGCCTTATTTATCGTTCGGTCGATATCACATCGCACTTCAAAGAGAATTACAAACGTTTTTTTTCGTAACTTTTTTTGTACCCATAGAGTACTTAACGGTGTGATTTTTGATTCCTTGTACAAGGCCATTCGGCCTCCGTTTTGCTTGCCGTTTGCGCCGGCGTGCCTTATTTATCGTTCGGTCGATATCACATCGTCATACTTCAAAGAGAATTACAAACGTTTTTTTTCGTACTTTTTTTTTGTACCCATAGAGTACTTAACGGTGTGATTTTTGATTCCTTGTACAAGATTCATTCTTGCCTCCGTTTTGCTTGCCGTTTGCGCCGGCGTGCCTTATTTATCGTTCGGTCGATATCACATCGGTACTTCAAAGAGAATTACAAACGTTTTTTTTCGTACTCTTTTTTGTACCCATAGAGTACTTAACGGTGTGATTTTTGATTCCTTGTACAAGGCCATTCGGCCTCCGTTTTGCTTGCCGTTTGCGCCGGCGTGCCTTATTTATCGTTCGGTCGATATCACATCGATATACTTCAAAGAGAATTACAAACGTTTTTTTTCGTACTTATTTTTGTACCCATAGAGTACTTAACGGTGTTTTTGATTCCTTGTACAAGGCCATTCCGTTCCGTTTTGCTTGCCGTTTGCGCCGGCGTGCCTTATTTATCGTTCGGTCGATATCACATCGCACTTCAAAGAGAATTACAAACATTTTTTTTCGTACTTTTTTTTGTACCCATAGAGTACTTAACGGTGTGATTTTTGATTCCTTGTACAAGGCCATTCGGCCTCCGTTTTGCTTGCCGTTTGCGCCGGCGTGCCTTATTTATCGTTCGGTCGATATCACATCGTACTTCAAAGAGAATTACAAACGTTTTTTTTCGTACTTTTTTTTGTACCCATAGAGTACTTAACGGTGTGATTTTTGATTCCTTGTACAAGGCCATTCGGCCTCCGTTTTGCTTGCCGTTTGCGCCGGCGTGCCTTATTTATCGTTCGGTCGATATCACATCGTACTTCAAAGAGAATTACAAACGTTTTTTTTCGTACTTTTTTTGTACCCATAGAGTACTTAACGGTGTGATTTTTGATTCCTTGTACAAGGCCATTCTCGGCCTCCGTTTTGCTTGCCGTTTGCGCCGGCGTGCCTTATTTATCGTTCGGTCGATATCACATCGCATACTTCAAAGAGAATTACAAACGTTTTTTTCGTACTTTTTTTTTCGTACCCATAGAGTACTTAACGGTGTGATTTTTGATTCCTTGTACAAGGCCATTCGGCCTCCGTTTTGCTTGCCGTTTGCGCCGGCGTGCCTTATTTATCGTTCTGGTCGATATCACATCAGTACTTCAAAGAGAATTACAAACGTTTTTTTCGTACTTATTTTTGTACCCATAGAGTACTTAACGGTGTGATTTTTGATTCGGTGTGATTCGGCCTCCGTTTTGCTTGCCGTTTGCGCCGGCGTGCCTTATTTATCGTTCGGTCGATATCACATCGCATACTTCAAAGAGAATTACAAACGTTTTTTTCGTAACTTTTTTTGTACCCATAGAGTACTTAACGGTGTGAATTTTGATTCCTTGTACAAGGCCATTCGGCCTCCGTTTTGCTTGCCGTTTGCGCCGGCGTGCCTTATTTATCGTTCGGTCGATATCACGTCGTACTTCAAAGAGAATTACAAACGTTTTTTTTCGTACTTTTTTTTGTACCCATAGAGTACTTAACGGTGTGATTTTTGATTCCTTGTACAAGGCCATTCCATTCGGCCTCCGTTTTGCTTGCCGTTTGCGCCGGCGTGCCTTATTTATCGTTCGGTCGATATCACATCGTACTTTCAAAGAGAATTACAAACGTTTTTTTTTCGTACTTTTTTTTGTACCCATAGAGTACTTAACGGTGTGATTTTTGATTCCTTGTACAAGGGCATTCTGTCCTCCGTTTTGCTTGCCGTTTGCGCCGGCGTGCCTTATTTATCGTTCTGGTCGATATCACATCAGTACTTCAAAGAGAATTACAAACGTTTTTTTTTCGTACTCTTTTTTGTACCCATAGAGTACTTAACGGTGTGATTTTTGATTCCTTGTACAAGGCCATTCTGGCCTCCGTTTTGCTTGCCGTTTGCGCCGGCGTGCCTTATTTATCGTTCTGGTCGATATCACATCAGTACTTCAAAGAGAATTACAAACATTTTTTTCGTACTTATTTTTGTACCCATAGAGTACTTAACGGTGTGATTCAGGCCTCCGTTTTGCTTGCCGTTTGCGCCGGCGTGCCTTATTTATCGTTCTGGTCGATATCACATCAGTACTTCAAAGAGAATTACAAACGTTTTTTTCGTACTTTTTTTTGTACCCATAGAGTACTTAACGGTGTGATTTTTGATTCCTTGTACAAGGCCATTCTGGCCTCCGTTTTGCTTGCCGTTTGCGCCGGCGTGCCTTATTTATCGTTCGGTCGATATCACATCGAACTTTCAAAGAGAATTACAAACGTTTTTTTTCGTACTTTTTTTGTACCCATAGAGTACTTAACGGTGTGATTTTTGATTCCTTGTACAAGGCCATTCGGCCTCCGTTTTGCTTGCCGTTTGCGCCGGCGTGCCTTATTTATCGTTCGGTCGATATCACATCGCACTTCAAAGAGAATTACAAACGTTTTTTTTCGTACTTTTTTTGTACCCATAGAGTACTTAACGTGTGATTTTTGATTCCTTGTACAAGGCCATTCGGCCTCCGTTTTGCTTGCCGTTTGCGCCGGCGTGCCTTATTTATCGTTCGGTCGATATCACATCGTACTTCAAAGAGAATTACAAACGTTTTTTTCGTACTTTTTTTGTACCCATAGAGTACTTAACGGTGTGATTTTTGATTCCTTGTACAAGGCCATTCTCGGCCTCCGTTTTGCTTGCCGTTTGCGCCGGCGTGCCTTATTTATCGTTCGGTCGATATCACATCGGTACTTCAAAGAGAATTACAAACGTTTTTTTTCGTACTTTTTTTGTACCCATAGAGTACTTAACGGTGTGATTTTTGATTCCTTGTACAAGGCCATTCGGCCTCCGTTTTGCTTGCCGTTTGCGCCGGCGTGCCTTATTTATCGTTCGGTCGATATCACATCGGTACTTCAAAGAGAATTACAAACGTTTTTTTTTCGTACTTTTTTTGTACCCATAGAGTACTTAACGGTGTGATTCCTTGTACAAGGCCATTCGGCCTTTTTTGCTTGCCGTTTGCGCCGGCGTGCCTTATTTATCGTTCTGGTCGATATCACATCAGTACTTCAAAGAGAATTACAAACGTTTTTTTTCGTAACTTTTTTTGTACCCATAGAGTACTTAACGGTGTGATTTTTGATTCCTTGTACAAGGCCATTATGGCCTCCGTTTTGCTTGCCGTTTGCGCCGGCGTGCCTTATTTATCGTTCTCGTCGATATCACATCAGTACTTCAAAGAGAATTACAAACGTTTTTTTTCGTACTTTTTTTTGTACCCATAGAGTACTTAACGGTGTGATTTTTGATTCCTTGTACAAGGCCATTCTGGTCTCCGTTTTGCTTGCCGTTTGCGCCGGCGTGCCTTATTTATCGTTCGGTCGATATCACATCAGTACTTCAAAGAGAATTACAAACGTTTTTTTTCGTAACTTTTTTTTGTACCCATAGAGTACTTAACGGTGTGATTTTTGATTCCTTGTACAAGGCCATTCTGGCCTCCGTTTTGCTTGCCGTTTGCGCCGGCGTGCCTTATTTATCGTTCTGGTCGATATCACATCGTACTTCAAAGAGAATTACAAACGTTTTTTTCGTACTTTTTTTGTACCCATAGAGTACTTAACGGTGTGATTTTTGATTCCTTGTACAAGGCCATTCTCGGCCTCCGTTTTGCTTGCCGTTTGCGCCGGCGTGCCTTATTTATCGTTCTGGTCGATATCACATCAGTACTTCAAAGAGAATTACAAACGTTTTTTTCGTAACTTTTTTTGTACCCATAGAGTACTTAACGGTGTGATTTTTGATTCCTTGTACAAGGCCATTCTGGCCTCCGTTTTGCTTGCCGTTTGCGCCGGCGTGCCTTATTTATCGTTCTGGTCGATATCACATCGTACTTCAAAGAGAATTACAAACGTTTTTTTCGTACTTATTTTTGTACCCATAGAGTACTTAACGGTGTGATTTTTGATTCCTTGTACAAGGCCATTCCCTCCGTTTTGCTTGCCGTTTGCGCTGGCGTGCCTTATTTATCGTTCGGTCGATATCACATCGTACTTCAAAGAGAATTACAAACGTTTTTTTTCGTACTTTTTTTTGTACCCATAGAGTACTTAACGTGTGATTTTTGATTCCTTGTACAAGGCCATTCTCGGCCTCCGTTTTGCTTGCCGTTTGCGCCGGCGTGCCTTATTTATCGTTCGGTCGATATCACATCGCACTTCAAAGAGAATTACAAACGTTTTTTTTCGTACTTTTTTTTGTACCCATAGAGTACTTAACGGTGTGATTTTTGATTCCTTGTACAAGGCCATTCGGCCTCCGTTTTGATTGCCGTTTGCGCCGGCGTGCCTTATTTATCGTTCGGTCGATATCACATCTGTACTTCAAAGAGAATTACAAACGTTTTTTTCGTACTCTTTTTTGTACCCATAGAGTACTTAACGGTGTGATTTTTGATTCCTTGTACAAGGCCATTCGGCCTCCGTTTTGCTTGCCGTTTGCGCCGGCGTGCCTTATTTATCGTTCGGTCGATATCACATCGTACTTCAAAGAGAATTACAAACGTTTTTTTTCGTACTTTTTTTTGTACCCATAGTACTTAACGTGATTTTTGATTACTTGTACAAGGTGATTCGGCCTCCGTTTTGCTTGCCGTTTGCGCCGGCGTGCCTTTTTTATCATTCTGGTCGATATCACATCTATACTTCAAAGAGAATTACAAACGTTTTTTTCGTAACTTTTTTTGTACCCATAGAGTACTTAACGGTGTGAATTTTGATTCCTTGTACAAGGCCATTCTGGCCTCCGTTTTGCTTGCCGTTTGCGCCGGCGTGCCTTATTTATCGTTCTCGTCGATATCACGTCAGTACTTCAAAGAGAATTACAAACGTTTTTTTTCGTACTTTTTTTTGTACCCATATTTAACGGTGTGATTTTTGATACTTGTACAAGTGCCATTCTAGCCTCCGTTTTGCTTGCCGTTTGCGCCGGCGTGCCTTATTTATCGTTCTGGTCGATATCACATCAGTACTTCAAAGAGAATTACAAACGTTTTTTTTCGTAACTTTTTTTGTACCCATAGAGTACTTAACGGTGTGATTTTTGATTCCTTGTACAAGGCCATTCTGGCCTCCGTTTTGCTTGCCGTTTGCGCCGGCGTGCCTTATTTATCGTTCGGTCGATATCACGTCGCACTTCAAAGAGAATTACAAACATTTTTTTTCGTACTTATTTTTGTACCCATAGAGTACTTAACGGTGTGATTCCTCCTCCGCACTAAGGCTCTCGTTTTTTGCTTGCCGTTTGCGCCGGCGTGCCTTATTTATCGTTCGGTCGATATCACATCGATTTCAAAGAGAATTACAAACGTTTTTTTTTCGTACTTTTTTTGTACCCATAGAGTACTTAACGGTGTGAATTTTGATTCCTTGTACAAGGCCATTCGGCCTCCGTTTTGCTTGCCGTTTGCGCCGGCGTGCCTTATTTATCGTTCGGTCGATATCACATCGCACTTCAAAGAGAATTACAAACGTTTTTTTTCGTACTTTTTTTGTACCCATAGAGTACTTAACGGTGTGATTTTTGATTCCTTGTACAAGGCCATTCTTGCCTCCGTTTTGCTTGCCGTTTGCGCCGGCGTGCCTTATTTATCGTTCGGTCGATATCACATCGCACTTCAAAGAGAATTACAAACGTTTTTTTTCGTACTTTTTTTTGTACCCATAGAGTACTTAACGGTGTGATTTTTGATTCCTTGTACAAGGCCATTCGGCCTCCGTTTTGCTTGCCGTTTGCGCCGGCGTGCCTTATTTATCGTTCGGTCGATATCACATCGTACTTCAAAGAGAATTACAAACGTTTTTTTTCGTACTTTTTTTGTACCCATAGAGTACTTAACGGTGTGATTTTTGATTCCTTGTACAAGGCCATTCCGTTTTTGCTTGCCGTTTGCGCCGGCGTGCCTTATTTATCGTTCTGGTCGATATCGCATCAGGACTTCAAAGAGAATTACAAACGTTTTTTTTCGTAACTTTTTTTTGTACCCATAGAGTACTTAACGGTGTGATTTTTGATTCCTTGTAAAAGGCCATTCGGACCTCCGTTTTGCTTGCCGTTTGCGCCGGCGTGCCTTATTTATCGTTCTGGTCGATAACACATCGCATACTTCAAAGAGAATTACAAACGTTTTTTTTCGTACTTTTTTTTGTACCCATAGAGTACTTAACGGTGTGATTTTTGATTCCTTGTACAAGGCCATTCGGCCTCCGTTTTGCTTGCCGTTTGCGCCGGCGTGCCTTATTTATCGTTCGGTCGATATCACATCGGTACTTCAAAGAGAATTACAAACGTTTTTTTTCGTACTTTTTTTGTACCCATAGAGTACTTAACGGTGTGATTTTTGATTCCTTGTACAAGGCCATTCCGTCCGTTTTGCTTGCCGTTTGCGCCGGCGTGCCTTATTTATCGTTCGGTCGATATCACATCGCACTTCAAAGAGAATTACAAACGTTTTTTTCGTACTTTTTTTGTACCCATAGAGTACTTAACGGTGTGATTTTTGATTCCTTGTACAAGGCCATTCGGCCTCCGTTTTGCTTGCCGTTTGCGCCGGCGTGCCTTATTTATCGTTCGGTCGATATCACATCGCACTTCAAAGAGAATTACAAACGTTTTTTTTCGTACTTTTTTTGTACCCATAGAGTACTTAACGGTGTGATTTTTGATTCCTTGTACAAGGCCATTCGGCCTCCGTTTTGCTTGCCGTTTGCGCCGGCGTGCCTTATTTATCGTTCGGTCGATATCACGCCGCGGTACTTCAAAGAGAATTACAAACGTTTTTTTTCGTACTTTTTTTTGTACCCATAGAGTACTTAACGGTGTGATTTTTGATTCCTTGTACAAGGCCATTCTGGCCTCCGTTTTGCTTGCCGTTTGCGCCGGCGTGCCTTATTTATCGTTCTGGTCGATATCACATCAGTACTTCAAAGAGAATTACAAACGTTTTTTTCGTACTCTTTTTTTGTACCCATAGAGTACTTAACGGTGTGATTTTTGATTCCTTGTACAAGGCCATTCTGGCCTCCGTTTTGCTTGCCGTTTGCGCCGGCATGCCTTATTTATCGTTATTTATCGTTCGGTCGATATCACATCGGTACTTCAAAGAGAATTACAAACGTTTTTTTTCGTACTTATTTTTGTACCCATAGAGTACTTAACGGTGTGATTTTTGATTCTTGTACAAGGCCATTCCGGCCTCCGTTTTGCTTGCCGTTTGCGCCGGCGTGCCTTATTTATCGTTCGGTCGATATCACATCGGTACTTCAAAGAGAATTACAAACGTTTTTTTAGTAACTTTTTTTGTACCCATTGAGTACTTAACGGTGTGATTTTTGATTCCTTGTACAAGGCCATTCGGCCTCCGTTTTGCTTGCCGTTTGCGCCGGCGTGCCTTATTTATCGTTCGGTCGATATCACATCGCACTTCAAAAAGAATTACAAACGTTTTTTTTCGTACTTTTTTTTGTACCCATAGAGTACTTAACGGTGTGAATTTTGATTTCTTGTACAAGGCCATTCTGGCCTCCGTTTTGCTTGCCGTTTGCGCCGGCATGCCTTATTTATCGTTCTGGTCGATATCACATCAGTACTTCATAGAGAATTACAAACCGTTTTTTTCGTACTTTTTTTCGTACCCAAAAGTACTTAACGGTGTGATTCCTTGTACAAGGCCATTCCGTCCGTTTTGCTTGCCGTTTGCGCCGGCGTGCCTTATTTATCGTTCTGGTCGATATCACATCAGTACTTCAAAGAGAATTACAAACGTTTTTTTCGTACTCTTTTTTGTACCCATAGTGTACTTAACGGTGTGATTTTTGATTCATGTACAAGGCCATTCTGGCCTCCGTTTTGCTTGCCGTTTGCGACGGCGTGCCTTATTTATCGTTCGGTCGATATCACATCGCACTTCAAAGAGAATTACAATCGTTTTTTTTCGTAACTTTTTTTGTACCCATAGAGTACTTAACGGTGTGAATTTTTGATTCCTTGTACAAGGCCATTCGGCCTCCGTTTTGCTTGCCGTTTGCGCCGGCGTGCCTTATTTATCGTTCGGTCGATATCACGTCGTACTTCAAAGAGAATTACAAACGTTTTTTTTCGTACTTTTTTTGTACCCATAGAGTACTTAACGGTGTGATTTTTGATTCCTTGTACAAGGCCATTCGGCCTCCGTTTTGCTTGCCGTTTGCGCCGGCGTGCCTTATTTATCGTTCGGTCGATATCACATCGCACTTCAAAGAGAATTACAAACATTTTTTTTCGTACTTTTTTTTGTACCCATAGAGTACTTAACGGTGTGATTTTTGATTCCTTGTACAAGGCCATTCTGGCCTCCGTTTTGCTTGCCGTTTGCGCCGGCGTGCCTTATTTATCGTTCTGGTCGATATCACATCAGTACTTCAAAGAGAATTACAAACGTTTTTTTTTCGTACTTATTTTTGTACCCATATAGTACTAACGGTGTGATATTTGATTCCTTGTACATGGGCATTCTGGCCTTCGTTTTGCTTGCCGTTTGCGCCGGCGTGCCTTATTTATCGTTCTGGTCGATATCACATCGCATACTTCAAAGAGAATTATAAACGTTTTTTTTTTAACTTTTTTTGTACCCATAGAGTACTTAACGGTGTGAATTTTAATTCCAGGTACAACGCCATTCTGGCCTCCGTTTTTCTTTCCGTTTGCGCCGGCGTGCCTTATTTATCGTTCTGGTCGATATCACGCCAGTACTTCAAAGAGAATTACAAACGTTTTTTTTCGTACTTTTTTTTGTACCCATAGAGTACTTAACGGTGTGATTTTTGATACCTTGTACAAGGCCATTCTGGCCTCCGTTTTGCTTGCCGTTTGCGCCGGCGTGCCTTATTTATCGTTCTGGTCGATATCACATCGTACTTCAAAGAGAATTACAAATGTTTTTTTTCGTACTCTTTTTTTGTACCCATAGAGTACTTAACAGTGTGTTTTTTGATTTCTTGTACAAGGCCATTCTGGCCTCCGTTTTTTGCTTGCCGTTTGCGCCGGCGTGCCTTATTTATCGTTCGGTCGATATCACATCGTACTTCAAAGAGAATTACAAACGTTTTTTTTCGTACTTATTTTTGTACCCATAGAGTACTTAACGGTGTGATTTTTGATTCCTTGTACAAGGCCTCCCTCCGTTTTGCTTGCCGTTTGCGCCGGCGTGCCTTATTTATCGTTCGGTCGATATCACATCGCACTTCAAAGAGAATTACAAACGTTTTTTTTCGTAACTTTTTTGTACCCATTGAGTACTTAACGGTGTGAATTTTGATTCCTTGTACAAGGCCATTCTCGGCCTCCGTTTTGCTTGCCGTTTGCGCCGGCGTGCCTTATTTATCGTTCGGTCGATATCACGTCGCACTTCAAAAAGAATTACAAACGTTTTTTTCGTACTTTTTTTTGTACCCATAGAGTACTTAACGGTGTGATTTTGATTCCTTGTACAAGGCCATTCGGCCTCCGTTTTGCTTGCCGTTTGCGCCGGCGTGCCTTATTTATCGTTCGGTCGATATCACATCAGCACTTCAAAGAGAATTACAAACGTTTTTTTTTTCGTACTTTTTTTCGTACCCATAGAGTACTTAACGGTGTGATTCTGGCAGCCTCCGTTTTGCTTGCCGTTTGCGCCGGCGTGCCTTATTTATCGTTCTGGTCGATATCACATCAGTACTTCAAAGAGAATTACAAACATTTTTTTCATACTTTTTTGTACCCATAGAGTACTTAACGGTGTGAATTTTGATTCCTTGTACAAGGCCATTCTGGCCTCCGTTTTGCTTGCCGTTTGCGCCGGCGTGCCTTATTTATCGTTCTGGTCGATATCACGTCAGTACTTCAAAGAGAATTACAAACGTTTTTTTTCGTACTTTTTTTTGTACCCATAGAGTACTTAACGGTGTGAATTTTGATTCCATGTACAAGGCCATTCGGCCTCCGTTTTGCTTGCCGTTTGCGCCGGCGTGCCTTATTTATCGTTCTGGTCGATATCACGTTCGTACTTCAAAGAGAATTACAAACGTTTTTTTTCGTACTTTTTTTGTACCCATAGAGTACTTAACGGTGTGATTTTTGATACCTTGTACATGGCCATTCTGGCTTCCGTTTTGCTTGCCGTTTGCGCCGGCGTGCCTTATTATCGTTCTGGTCGATATCACGTCAGTACTTCAAAGAGAATTACAAACATTTTTTTTCGTACTTTTTTCGTACCCATAGAGTACTTAACTGTGTGATTTTTGATTCCTTGTACAAGGCCATTCTGGCCTCCGTTTTGCTTGCCGTTTGCGCCGGCGTGCCTTATTTATCGTTCTGGTCGATATCACATCAGTACTTCAAAGAGAATTACAAATGTTTTTTTCGTACTTATTTTTGTACCCATAGAGTACTTAACGGTGTGATTTTTGATTCCTTGTACAAGGCCATTCTGGCCTCCGTTTTGCTTGCCGTTTGCGCCGGCGTGCCTTATTTATCGTTCTGGTCGATATCACATCAGTACTTCAAAGAGAATTACAAACGTTTTTTTCGTAACTTTTTTTGTACCCATAGAGTACTTAACGGTGTGAATTTTGATTCCTTGTACAAGGCAATTCTGGCCTCCGTTTTGCTTGCCGTTTGCGCCGGCGTGCCTTATTTATCGTTCTGGTCGATATCACGTCTGTACTTCAAAGAGAATTACAAACGTTTTTTTTCGAACTTTTTTTGTACCCATAGAATGCTTAACGGTGTGAATTTTGATTCCATGTACATGGCCATTCTGGCCTCCGTTTTGCTTGCCGTTTGCGCCGGCGTGCCTTATTTATCATTCTGGTCGATATCACGTCAGTACTTTAAAGAGAATTACAAACGTTTTTTTTTCGTACTTTTTTTGTACCCATAGAGTACTTAACGGTGTGATTTTTGATTCCTGTACAAGGCCATTCTCGTCCTCCGTTTTGCTTGCCGTTTGCGCCGGCGTGCCTTATTTATCGTTCGGTCGATATCACATCAGTACTTCAAAAAGAATTACAAACGTTTTTTTTTCGTACTCTTTTTTGTACCCATAGAGCACTTAACGGTGTGAGTTTTGATTCTTTGTACAAGGCCATTCTGGCCTCCGTTTTGCTTGTCGTTTGCGCCGGCGTGCCTTATTTATCGTTCTGGTCGATATCACATCAGTACTTCAAAGAGAATTACAAACATTTTTTTCCGTACTAATTTTTGTACCCATAAAGTACTTAACGGTGTGATTTTTGATTCCTTGTACAAGGCCTCCGTTTTGCTTGCCGTTTGCGCCGGCGTGCCTTATTTATCGTTCTGGTCGATATCACATCAGTACTTCAAAGAGAATTACAAACGTTTTTTTCGTAACTTTTTTGTACCCATAGAGTACTTAACGGTGTGAATTTTGATTCCTTGTACAAGGCCATTCTGGCCTCCGTTTTGCTTGCCGTTTGCGCCGGCGTGCCTTATTTATCGTTCCGGTCGATATCACGTCAGTACTTCAAAGAGAATTACAAACGTTTTTTTCGTACTTATTTTTGTACCCATAATTACTTAACGGTGTGATTTTTGATTCCTTGTACAAGGCCATTCGCCTCCGTTTTGCTGGCCGTTTGCGCCGGCGTGCCTTATTTATCGTTCGGTCGATATCACATCGTACTTCAAAGAGAATTACAAACGTTTTTTTTCGTACTTTTTTTGTACCCATAGAGTACTTAACGTGTGATTTTTGATTCTTTGTACAAGGCCATTCGGCCTCCGTTTTGCTTGCCGTTTGCGCCGGCGTGCCTTATGTATCGTTCTGGTCGATATAACGTCTATACTTCAAAGAGAATTACAAACGTTTTTTTTCGTACTTTTTTTTGTACCCATAGAGTACTTAACGGTGTGATTTTTGATACCTTGTACAAGGCCATTCTGGCCTCCGTTTTGCTTGCCGTTTGCGCCGGCGTGCCTTATTTATCGTTCTGGTCGATATCACATCAGTACTTCAAAGAGAATTACAAACATTTTTTTCGTACTCTTTTTTGTACCCATAGAGTACTTAACGGTGTGATTTTTGATTCCTTGTACAAGGCCATTCTGGCCTCCGTTTTGCTTGCCGTTTGCACCGGCGTGCCTTATTTATCGTTCTGGTCGATATCACATCAGTACTTCAAAGAGAATTACAAACGTTTTTTTTCGTACTTATTTTTGTACCCATAGAGTACTTAACGGTGTGATTTTTGATTCCTTGTACAAGGCCATTCGCCTCCGTTTTGCTTGCCGTTTGCGCCGGCGTGCCTTATTTATCGTTCTGGTCGATATCACATCGTACTTCAAAGAGAATTACAAACGTTTTTTTTCGTAAATTTTTTTTGTACCCATAGAGTACTTAACGGTGTGAATTTTGATTCCTTGTACAAGGCCATTCTGGCCTCCGTTTTGCTTGCCGTTTGCGCCGGCGTGCCTTATTTATCGTTCTCGTCGATATCACATCAGTACTTCAAAGAGAATTACAAACGTTTTTTTCGTACTTATTTTTGTACCCATAGAGTACTTAACGGTGTGATTCTGGCCTCCGTTTTGCTTGCCGTTTGCGCCGGCGTGCCTTATTTATCGTTCTGGGTAGATATCACATCAGTACTTCAAAGATAATTACAAACGTTTTTTTTCGTAACTTTTTTTGAACCCATAGTGTACTTAACGGTGTGAATTTTGATTCCTTGTACAAGGCCATTCTGGCCTACGTTTTGCTTGCCGTTTGCGCCGGCGTGCCTTATTTATCGTTCTGGTCGATATCACATCAGTACTTCAAAGAGAATTACAAACGTTTTTTTCGTACTTATTTTTGTACCCATAGAGTACTTAACGGTGTGATTTTTGATTCCTTGTACAAGGCCATTCTGACCTCCGTTTTGCTTGCCGTTTGCACCGGAGTGCCTTATTTATCGTTCTGGTCGATATCACAGCAGTACTTCAAAGAGAATTATAAACGTTTTTTTTTAACTTTTTTTGTACCCATAGAGTACTTAACGGTGTGAATTTTGATTCTATGTACAACGCCATTCTGGCCTCCGTTTTGCTTTCCGTTTGCGCCGGCGTGCCTTATTTATCGTTCTGGTCGATATCACGTCAGTACTTCAAAGAGAATTACAAACATTTTTTTTCGTACTTTTTTTTGTACCCATAGAGTACTTAACGGTGTGATTTTTGATACCTTGTACAAGGCCATTCTTGCCTCCGTTTTGCTTGCCGTTTGCGCCGGCGTGCCTTATTTATCGTTCTGGTCGATATCACATCAGTACTTCAAAGATAATTACAAATGTTTTTTTCGTACTCTTTTTTGTACCCATAGAGTACTTAACGGTGTGATTTTTGATTCCTTGTACAAGGCCATTCTGGCCTCCGTTTTGCTTGCCGTTTGCGCCGGCATGCCTTATTTATCGTTCTGGTCGATATCACATCAGTACTTCAAAGAGAATTACAAAAGTTTTTTTCGTATTTATTTTTGTACCCATAGAGTACTTAACGGTGTAATTATGGCCTCCGTTTTGCTTGCCGTTTGCGCCGGCGTGCCTTATTTATCGTTCTGGTCGATATCACATCAGTACTTCAAAGAGAATTACAAACGTTTTTTTTTCGTAACTTTTTTTGTACCCATTGAGTACTTAACGGTGTGAATTTTTATTCCTTGTACAAGGCCATTCTGGCCTCCGTTTTGCTTGCCGTTTGCGCCGGCGTGCCTTATTTATCGTTCTGGTCGATATCACGTCAGTACTTCAAAAAGAATTACAAACGTTTTTTTTCCGTACTCTTTTTTGTACACATAGAGTACTTAACGGTGTGAATTTTGATTCCTTGTACAAGGCCATTCTGGCCTCCGTTTTGCTTGCCGTTTGCGCCGGCATGCCTTATTTATCGTTCTGGTCGATATCACATCAGTACTTCAAAGAGAATTACAAACCTTTTTTTTCGTACTTTTTTTCGTACCCATAGAGTACTTAACGGTGTGATTTTTGATTCCTTGTACAAGGCCTCCGTTTTGCTTGCCGTTTGCGCGTTTGCGCGTGCCTTATTTATCGTTCGGTCGATATCACATCGCATACTTCAAAGATAATTGCAAACGTTTTTTTCATAACTTTTTTTGTACCCATAGAGTACTTAACGGTGTGAATTTTGATTCCTTGTACAAGGCCATTCTGGCCTCCGTTTTGCTTGCCGTTTGCACCGGCGTGCCTTATTTATCGTTCTGGTCGATATCACGTCAGTACTTCAAAGAGAATTACAAACATTTTTTCGTACTTTTTTTGTACCCATACCGTACTTAACGGTGTGATTTTTGATACCTTGTACAAGGCCATTCGGGCCTCCGTTTTGCTTGCCGTTTGCGCCGGCGTGCCTTATTTATCGTTCTGGTCTATATCACGTCAGTACTTCAACGAGAATTACAAACATTTTTTTTCGTACTCTTTTTTGTACCCATAGAGTACTTAACGGTGTGATTTTTGATTAATTGTACAAGGCCATTCTGGCCTCCTTTTTTCTAGCCGTTTGCGCTGGCATGCCTTATTTATCGTTCTGGTCGATATCACATCAGTACTTCAAAGAGAATTACAAACGTTTTTTTTCGTACTTATTTTTGTACCCATAGAGTACCCATGTGATTTTTGATTCTTAACGGTGTGATTCTGGCCTCCGTTTTGCTGACCGTTTGCGCCGGCAAGCCTTATTTATCGTTCTGGTCGATATCACATCAGTACTTCAAAGAGAATTACAAACGTTTTTTTTGTAACTTTTTTTGTACCCATTGAGTGCTTAACGGTGTGAATTTTGATTCCATGTACAAGGCCATTATGGCCTCCGTTTTGCTTGCCGTTTGCGCCGGTGTGCCTTATTTATCGTTCTGGTCGATATCACGTCAGTACTTCAAAAAGAATTACAAACGTTTTTTTTTCGTACTTTTTTTTGTACCCATAGAGTACTTAACGGTGTGAATTTTGATTCCTTGTACAAGGCCATTCTGGCCTCCGTTTTGCTTGCCGTTTGCGCCGGCATGCCTTATTTATCGTTCTGGTCGATATCACATCAGTACTTCATAGAGAATTACAAACTTTTTTTTTCGTACTTTTTTTCGTACCCATAGTGTACTTAACGGTGTGATTCTGGCCTCCGTTTTGCTTGCCGTTTGCGCTGGCGTGCCTTATTTATCGTTCTGGTCGATATCACATCAGTACTTCAAAGAGAATTACAAACGTTTTTTTCATAAGTTTAGTTGTACCCATAGAGTACTTAACGGTGTGAATTTTGATTCCTTGTACAAGGTCATTCTGGCCTCCGTTTTGCTTGCCGTTTGCGCCGGCGTGCCTTATTTATCGTTCTGGTCGATATCACGTCCGTGCTTCAAAGAGAATTACAATCGTTTTTTTTCGTAACTTTTTTTGTACCCATAGAGTACTTAACGGTGTGAATTTGATTCCTTGTACAAGGCCATTCTGGCCTCCGTTTTGCTTGCCGTTTGCGCCGGCGTGCCTTATTTATCGTTCTGGTCGATATCACGTTAGTACTTCAAAGAGAATTACAAACGTTTTTTTTCGTACTTTTTTTTGTACCCATTGAGTACTTAACGGTGTGATTTTTGATACCTTGTACAAGGCCATTCTGGCCTCCGTTTTGCTTGCCGTTTGCGCCGGCGTGCCTTATTTATCGTTCTGGTCGATATCACGTCAGTACTTCAAAGAGAATTACAAACATTTTTTTTCGTACTTTTTTTCGTACTCTTTTCGTACCCATAGAGTACTTAACTGTGTGATTTTTCATTCCTTGTACAAGGCCATTCTGACCTCCGTTTTGCTTGCCGTTTGTGCCGGAGTGCCTTATTTATCGTTCTGGTCGATATCACATCAGTACTTCAAAGAGAATTACCAATGTTTTTTTCCGTACTTATTTTTGTACCCATAGAGTACTTAACGGTGTGATTCTGGCCTCCGTTTTGATGGCCGTTTGCGCCGGCGTGCCATATTTATCGTTCTGGTCGATATCACATCAGTACTTCAAAGAGAATTACAAACGTTTTTTTCGTAACTTTTTTTGTACCCATAGAGTACTTAACGGTGTGATTTTGATTCCTTGTACAAGGCCATTCTGGCCTCCGTTTTGCTTGCCGTTTGCGCCGGCGTGCCTTATTTATCGTTCGGTCGATATCACGTCTGTACTTCAAAGAGAATTACAAACGTTTTTTTTCGTACTTTTTTTGTACCCATAGAGTACTTAACGGTGTGATTTTGATTCCATATACAAGGCCATTCGGCCTCCGTTTTGCTTGCCGTTTGCGCCGGCGTGCCTTATTTATCATTCGGTCGATATCACGTCAGTACTTTAAAGAGAATTACAAACTTTTTTTTTTCGAACTTTTTTTGTACCCATAGAATGCTTAACGGTGTGAATTTTGATTCCTTGTACAAGGCCATTCTGTCCTCCGTTTTGCTTTCCGTTTGCGCCGGCGTGCCTTATTTATCGTTCTGGTCGATATCACGTCAGTACTTCAAAGAGAATTACAAATATTTTTTTCGTACTTTTTTTTTGTACCCATTGAGTACTTAACGGTGTGATTTTTGATACCTTGTACAAGGCCATTCTGGCCTCCGTTTTGCTTGCGGTTTCCGCCGGCGTGCCTTATTTATCGTTCTGGTCGATATCACATCAGTACTTCAAAGAGAATTACATACGTTTTTTTTCGTACTCTTTTTTGTACCCATAGAGTACTTAACGGTATGAGTTTTGATTCTTTGTACAAGGCCATTCTGGCCTCCGTTTTGCTTGCCGTTTGCGCCGGTATGCCTTATTTATCGTTCGGTCGATATCACATCGACTTCAAAGAGAATTACAAACATTTTTTTCCGTACTAATTTTTGTACCCATAAAGTACTTAACGGTGATGATTCCTTGTACAAGGCCTTCTCGGCTCCGTTTTGCTTGCCGTTTGCGCCGGCGTGCCTTATTTATCGTTCGGTCGATATCACATCGTACTTCAAAGAGAATTACAAACGTTTTTTTCGTAACTTTTTTTGTACCCATAGAGTACTTAACGGTGTGAATTTTGATTCCTTGTACAAGGCCATTCGGCCTCCGTTTTGTTTCCCGTTTGCCCCGGCATGCCTTATTTATCGTTCGGTCGATATCACGTAAGAACTTCAAAGAGAATTACAAACGTTTTTTTCGTACTTATTTTTGTACCCATAGAGTACTTAACGGTGTGATTTTTGATTCGTACAAGCCTCCGTTTTGATGGCCGTTTGCGCCGGCATGCCTTATTTATCGTTCTGGTCGATATCACATCAGTACATCAAAGAGAATTACAAACATTTTTTTCGTACTTTTTTTCGTACCCACAGAGTACTTAACTATGTGATTTTTGATTCCTTGTACTAGGCCATTCTGGCCTCCGTTTTGCTTGCCATTTGCGCCAGCGTGCCTTATTTATCGTTCTGGTCGATATCACGTCAGTACTTCAAAGAGAATTACAAACATTTTTTTTCGTACTTTTTTTTTGTACCCATAGAGTACTTAACGGTGTGATTTTTGATACCTTGTACAAGGCCATTCTGGCCTCCGTTTTGCTTGCCGTTTGTGCCGGCGTGCCTTATTTATCGTTCGGTCGATATCACGTCAGTACTTCAAAGAGAATTACAAACATTTTTTTCGTACTCTTTTTTGAACCCATAGAGTACTTAACGGTGTGATTTTTGATTAATTGTACAAGGCCATTATGGCCTCCGTTTTGATTGCCGTTTGCGCCGGCGTGCCTTATTTATCGTTCTCGTCGATATCACATCAGTACTTCAAAGAGAATTACAAACGTTTTTTTTCGTACTTATTTTTGTACCCATAGTACTTAACGGTGTGATTTTTGATTCCTAGCCTCCGTTTTGATTGCCGTTTGCGCCGGCGTGCCTTATTTATCGTTCTGGGTAGATATCACATCAGTACTTCAAAGAGAATTACAAACGTTTTTTTTCGTAACTTTTTTTTTGAACCCATAGAGTACTTAACGGTGTGAATTTTAATTCCTTGTACAAGGCCATTCTGGCCTACGTTTTGCTTGCCTTTTGCGCCGGCGTGCCTTATTTATCGTTCGGTCGATATCACATCGGTACTTCAAAGAGAATTACAAACGTTTTTTTCGTTTTGTACCCATAGAGTTTAACGGTGTGATTTTTGTACCCATGAGTACTTAACGGTGTGATTCTCGTCTCTCCGTTTTGCTTGCCGTTTGCTCCGGAGTGCCTTATTTATCGTTCGGTCGATATCACGGCGGTACTTCAAAGAGAATTATAAACGTTTTTTTTCGTAAACTTTTTTTGTACCCATAGAGTACTTAACGGTGTGAATTTTGATTCCATGTACAACGCCATTCTGGCCTCCGTTTTGCTTTCCGTTTGCGCCGGCGTGCCTTATTTATCGTTCTGGTCGATATCACGTCAGTACTTCAAAGAGAATTACAAACGTTTTTTTTCGTACTTTTTTTTGTACCCATAGAGTACTTAACGGTGTGATTTTTGATACCTTGTACAAGGCTATTCTTGCCTCCGTTTTGCTTGCCGTTTGCGCCGGCGTGCCTTATTTATCGTTCTGGTCGATATCACATCAGTACTTCAAAGAGAATTACAAATGTTTTTTTCGTACTCTTTTTTGTACCCATAGAGTACTTAACGGTGTGATTTTTGATTCCTTGTACAAGGCCATTCTGGCCTCCGTTTTACTTGCCGTTTGCGCCGGCATGCTTTATTTATCGTTCTGGTCGATATCACATCAGTACTTCAAAGAGAATTACAAACGTTTTTTTTCGTACTTATTTTTGTACCCATAGAGTACTTAACGGTGTGATTTTTGATTCGGTGTAATTATGGCCTCCGTTTTGCTTGCCGTTTGCGCCGGCGTGCCTTATTTATCGTTCTGGTCGATATCACATCAGTACTTCAAAGAGAATTACAAACGTTTTTTTAGTAACTTTTTTGTACCCATTGAGTGCTTAACGGTGTGAATTTTGATTCCATGTACAAGGCCATTCTGGCCTCCGTTTTGCTTGCCGTTTGCGCCGGCGTGCCTTATTTATCGTTCTGGTCGATATCACGTCAGTACTTCAAAAAGAATTACAACGTTTTTTTTTCGGACTTTTTTTGTACCCATAGAGTACTTAACGGTGTGAATTTTGATTCCTTGTACAAGGCCTTTCTGGCCTCCGTTTTGCTTCCAGTTTGCGCCGGCATGCCTTATTTATCGTTCTGGTCGATATCACATCAGTACTTCATAGAGAATTACAAACCTTTTTTTTCATACTTTTTTTCGTACCCATAGAGTACATAACGGTGTGATTGTGGCCTCCGTTTTGCTTGCCGTTTGCCCTGGCATGCCTTATTTATCGTTCTGGTCGATATCACATCAGTACTTCAAAGAGAATTACAAACGTTTTTTTCATAACTTTTGTTGTACCCATAGAGTACTTAACGGTGTGAATTTTGATTCCTTGTACAAGGCCATTCTGGCCTCCGTTTTGCTTGCCGTTTGCGCCGGCGTGCCTTATTTATCGTTCTGGTCGATATCACGTCAGTACTTCAAAGAGAATTACAATCGTTTTTTTCGTAACTTTTTTTGTACCCATAGAGTACTTAACAGTGTGAATTTGATTCCATGTACAAGGCCATTCTGGCCTCCGTTTTGCTTGCCGTTTGCGCCGGCGTGCCTTATTTATCGTTCTGGTCGATATCACGTTAGTACTTCAAAGAGAATTACAAACGTTTTTTTTCGTACTTTTTTGTACCCATAGAGTACTTAACGGTGTGATTTTTGATACCTTGTACATGGCCATTCTGGCCTCCGTTTTGCTTGCCGTTTGCGCCGGCGTGCCTTATTATCGTTCTGGTCGATATCACGTCAGTACTTCAAAGAGAATTACAAACATTTTTTTTCGTACTTTTTTTCGTACTTTTTTCGTACCCATAGAGTACTTAACTGTGTGATTTTTGATTCCTTGTACAAGGCCATTCTGGCCTCCATTTTGCTTGCCGTTTGCGCCGGCGTGCCTTATTTATCGTTCCGGTCGATATCACATCAGTACTTCAAAGAGAATTACCAATGTTTTTTTCCGTACTTATTTTTGTACCCATAGAGTACTTAACGGTGTGATTCTGGCCTCCGTTTTGATGGCCGTTTGCGCCGGCGTGCCTTATTTATCGTTCTGGTCGATATCACATCAGTACTTCAAAGAGAATTACAAACGTTTTTTTCGTAACTTTTTTTGTACCCATAGAGTACTTAACGGTGTGAATTTTGATTCCTTGTACAAGCAATTCTGGCCTCCGTTTTGCTTGCCCTTTGCGCCGGCGTGCCTTATTTATCGTTCTGGTCGATATAACGTCTGTACTTCAAAGAGAATTTCAAACGTTTTTTTTCGTACTTTTTTTTGTACCTATAGAGTACTTAACGGTGTGATTTTTGATACCTTGTACAAGGCCATTCTGGCATCCGTTTTGCTTGCCGTTTGCGCCGGCGTGCCTTATTTATCGTTCGGTCGATATCACTTCGCATTTCAAAGAGAATTACAAACATTTTTTTTCGTACTCTTTTTTGTACCCATAGAGTACTTAACGGTGTGATTTTTGATTCCTTGTACAAGGCCATTCGGCCTCCGTTTTGCTTGCCGTTTGCGCCGGCGTGCGTGCCTTATTTATCGTTCGGTCGATATCACATCGGTACTTCAAGGAGAATTACAAACATTTTTTTTCGTACTTATTTTTGTACCCATAGAGTACTTAACGGTGTGATTCTGGCCTCCGTTTTGCTTGACGTTTGTGCCGGCGTGCCTTATTTTTCGTTCTGTTCGATATCACGTCAGTACATCAAAGAGAATTACAAACATTTTTTTTCGTACTTTTTTTTTGTACCCATAGAGTACTTAACGGTGCGATTTTTGATACCTTGTACATGGCCATTCTGGCCTCCGTTTTGCTTGCCGTTTGCACCGGCGTGCCTTATTTATCGTTCTGGTCGATATCACTTCAGTACTTCAAAGAGAATTACAAACGTTTTTTTCGTACTTTTTTTTGTACCCATAGAGTACTTAACGGTGTGATTTTTGATACCATGTACAAGGCCATTCTGGCCTCCGTTTTGCATGCCGTTTGCGCCGGCGTGCCTTATTTATCGTTCTGGTCGATATCACATCAGTAATTCAAAGAGAATTACAAAAGTTTTTTTCGTACTCTTTTTTGTACCCATAGAGTACTTAACGGTGTGAATTTTGATTCCTTGTACAAGCCCATTCTGGCCTCCGTTTTGCTTGCCGTTTGCGCCGGCGTGCCTTATTTATCGTTCTGGTCGATATCACATCAGTACTTCAAAGAGAATTACAAACGTTTTTTTCGTAACTTTTTTTGTACCCATAGAATGCTTAACGGTGTGAATTTTGATTCCATGTACAAGGCCATTCTGGCCTCCGTTTTGCTTGCAGTTTGCGCCGGCGTGCCTTATTTATCATTCTGGTCGATATCACGTCAGTACTTTAAAGAGAATTACAAACGTTTTTTTCGTACTTTTTTTTGTACCCATAGAGCACTTAACGGTGTGAATGTTGATTCCTTGTACAAGGCCATTATGTCCTCCGTTTTGCTTGCCGTTTGCGCCGGCGTGCCTTATTATCGTTCTGGTCGATATCACGTCAGTACTTCAAAGAGAATTACAAATATTTTTTTCGTACTTTTTTTTGTACCCATTGAGTACTTAACGGTGTGATTTTTGATACCTTGTACAAGGCCATTCTGGCCTCCGTTTTGCTTGCCGTTTCCGCCGGCGTGCCTTATTTATCGTTCTGGTCGATATCACATCAGTACTTCAAAGAGAATTACAAACGTTTTTTTTCGTACTCTTTTTTGTACCCATAGAGTACTTAACGGTGTGAGTTTTGATTCTTTGTACAAGGCCATTCTGGCCTCCGTTATGCTTGCCGTTTGCGCCGGCGTGCCTTATTTATCGTTCTGGTCGATATCACATCAGTACTTCAAAGAGAATTACAAACATTTTTTCCCGTACTAATTTTTGTACCCATATAGTACTTGACAAGATATGATTTGTACGGCCTCCGTTTTGCTTGCCCTTTGCGCCGGCGTGCCTTATTTATCGTTCTGGTCGATATCACATCAGTACTTCAAAGAGAATTACAAACGTTTTTTTCGTAACTTTTGTTGTACCCATAGAGTACTTAACGGTGTGAATTTTGATTCCTTGTACTAGGCCATTCTCGGCCTCCGTTTTGTTTCCGTTTGCCCCGGCATGCCTTATTTATCGGTCTGGTCGATATCACGTTAGAACTTCAAAGAGAATTACAAACGTTTTTTTCGTACTTTTTTTGTACCCATAAAGGACTTAACGGTGTGATTTTTGATACCTGGTACAAGGCCATTCTGGCATCCGTTTTGCTTGCCGGTTGCGCCGACATGCCTTATTTATCGTTCTGGTCGATATCACATCGGTACTTCAAAGAGAATTACAAACATTTTTTTTTCTTACTTTTTTTCGTACCCATAGAGTACTTAACGTGTGATTTTTGATTCCTTGTACAAGGCCATTCGGCCACCGTTTTGCTTGCCGTTTGCGCCGGGTGCCTTATTTATCGTTCATGTCGATATCACATCAGTACTTCAAAAAGAAATTACAAACGTTTTTTTTCGTACTTTTTTTTGTACCCATATAGTACTTAACTGTGTGATTTTTTATTCCATGTACAAGGCCATTCTGGCCTCCGTTTTGCTTGCTGTTTGCGCCGGCGAGCCTTATTTATCGTTCTAGTCGATATCACATCAGTACTTCAAAGAGAATTACAAACGTTTTTTTTCGTACTTTTTTTCGTACCCATAGAGTACTTAACGTGTGATTTTTGATTCCTTATACAAGGCCTTTCTGGCCTCCGTTTTGCTTGCCATTTGCGCCGGCGTGCCTTATTTATCGTTCTGGTCGATATCACATCAATACTTCAAAGAGAATTACAAACCTTTTTTTCGTACTCTTTTTTGTACACATAGAGTACTTAACGGTGTGATTTTTGATTCCTTGTACAAGGCCATTCTGGCCTCCGTTTTTCTTGCCGATTGTGCCGGCGTGCCTTATTTATCATTCTGGTCGATATCACATCAGTACTTCAAAGAGAATTACAAACGTTTTTTTTCGTACACTTTTTTGTACCCATAGAGTACTTAACGGTGTGATTTTTGATTCCTTGTACAAGGCCATTCTGGCCTCCGTTTTGCTTGCCGTTTGCACCGGCGTGCCTTATTTATCGTTCTGGTCGATATCACATCAGTACTTCAAAGAGAATTACAAACGTTTTTTTTACCCATAGAGTACTAACGGTGTGATTCTGGCCTCCGTTTTGATGGCCGTTTGCGCCGGCGTGCCATATTTATCGTTCTGGTCGATATCACATCAGTACTTCAAAGAGAATTACAAACGTTTTTTTCGTAACTTTTTTTGTACCCATAGAGTACTTAACGGTGTGAATTTTGATTCCTTGTACAAGGCAATTCTGGCCTCCGTTTTGCTTGCCGTTTGCGCCGGCATGCCTTATTTATCGTTCTGGTCGATATCACGTCTGTACTTCAAAGAGAATTACAAACGTTTTTTTTCGAACTTTTTTTGTACCCATAGAATGCTTAACGGTGTGAATTTTGATTCCATATACAAGGCCATTCTGGCCTCCGTTTTGCTTGCCATTTGCGCCGGCGTGCCTTATTTATCATTCTGGTCGATATCACGTCAGTACTTTAAAGAGAATTACAAACTTTTTTTTTTCGAACTTTTTTTGTACCCATAGAATGCTTAACGGTGTGAATTTTGATTCCTTGTACTAGGCCATTCTGTCCTCCGTTTTGCTTTCCGTTTGCGCCGGCGTGCCTTATTTATCGTTCTGGTCGATATCACGTCAGTACTTCAAAGAGAATTACAAATATTTTTTTCGTACTTTTTTTTTGTACCCATTGAGTACTTAACGGTGTGATTTTTGATACCTTGTACAAGGCCATTCTGGCCTCCGTTTTGCTTGCCGTTTCCGCCGGCGTGCCTTATTTATCGTTCTGGTCGATATCACATCAGTACTTCAAAGAGAATTACATACGTTTTTTTTCGTACTCTTTTTTGTACCCATAGAGTACTTAACGGTATGAGTTTTGATTCTTTGTACAAGGCCATTCTGGCCTCCGTTTTGCTTGCCGTTTGCGCCGGTATGCCTTATTTATCGTTCTGGTCAATATCACATCAGTACTTCAAAGAGAATTACAAACATTTTTTTCCGTACTAATTTTTGTACCCATAAAGTACTTGACGGTATGATTCTGGCCTCCGTTTTGCTTGCCCTTTGCGCCGGCGTGCCTTATTTATCGTTCTGGTCGATATCACATCAGTACTTCAAAGAGAATTACAAACGTTTTTTTCGTAACTTTTGTTGTACCCATAGAGTACTTAACGGTGTGAATTTTGATTCCTTGTACTAGGCCATTCTGGCCTCCGTTTTGTTTCCCGTTTGCCCCGGCATGCCTTATTTATCGGTCTGGTCGATATCACGTAAGAACTTCAAAGAGAATTACAAACGTTTTTTTCGTACTTATTTTTGTACCCATAGATTACTTAACGGTGTGATTCTGGCCTCCGTTTTGATGGCCGTTTGCGCCGGCATGCCTTATTTATCGTTCTGGTCGATATCACATCAGTACATCAAAGAGAATTACAAACATTTTTTTCGTACTTTTTTTCGTACCCACAGAGTACTTAACTATGTGATTTTTGATTCCTTGTACTAGGCCATTCTGGCCTCCGTTTTGCTTGCCATTTGCGCCAGCGTGCCTTATTTATCGTTCTGGTCGATATCACGTCAGTACTTCAAAGAGAATTACAAACATTTTTTTTCGTACTTTTTTTTTGTACCCATAGAGTACTTAACAGTGCAATTTTTGATACCTTGTACAAGTCCATTCTGGCCTCCATTTTGCTTGCCGTTTGTGCCGACGTGCCTTATTTATCGTTCTGGTCGATATCACGTCAGTACTTCAACGAGAATTACAAACATTATTTTTCGTACTCTTTTTTGAACCCATAGAGTACTTAACGGTGTGATTTTTGATTAATTGTATAAGGCCATTCTGGCCTCCGTTCTGATTGCCGTTTGCGCCGGCGTGCCTTATTTATCGTTCTCGTCGATATCACATCAGTACTTCAAAGAGAATTACAAACGTTTTTTTTCGTACCTATTTTTGGACCCATAGTACTTAACGGTGTGATTCTAGCCTCCGTTTTGATTGCCGTTTGCGCCGGCGTGCCTTATTTATCGTTCTGGGTAGATATCACATCAGTACTTCAAAGAGAATTACAAACGTTTTTTTTCGTAACTTTTTTTTTGAACCCATAGAGTACTTAACGGTGTGAATTTTAATTCCTTGTACAAGGCCATTCTGGCCTACGTTTTGCTTGCCTTTTGCGCCGGCGTGCCTTATTTATCGTTCTGGTCGATATCACATCAGTACTTCAAAGAGAATTACAAACGTTTTTTTCGTACTTATTTTTGTACCCATAGAGTACTTAACGGTGTGATTCTGTCCTCTGTTTTGCTGGCCGTTTGCTCCGGAGTGCCTTATTTATCGTTCTGGTCGATATCACAGCAGTACTTCAAAGAGAATTATAAACGTTTTTTTTAAACTTTTTTTGTACCCATAGAGTACTTAACGGTGTGAATTTTGATTCCATGTACAACGCCATTCTGGCCTCCGTTTTGCTTTCCGTTTGCGCCGGCGTGCCTTATTTATCGTTCTGGTCGATATCACGTCAGTACTTCAAAGAGAATTACAAACGTTTTTTTTCGTACTTTTTTTTGTACCCATAGGGTACTTAACGGTGTGATTTTTGATACCTTGTACAAGGCTATTCTTGCCTCCGTTTTGCTTGCCGTTTGCGCCGGCGTGCCTTATTTATCGTTCTGGTCGATATCACATCAGTACTTCAAAGAGAATTACAAATGTTTTTTTCGTACTCTTTTTTGTACCCATAGAGTACTTAACGGTGTGATTTTTGATTCCTTGAACAAGGCCATTCTGGCCTCCGTTTTACTTGCCGTTTGCGCCGGCATGCTTTATTTATCGTTCTGGTCGATATCACATCAGTACTTCAAAGAGAATTACAAACGTTTTTTTTCGTACTTATTTTTGTACCCATAGAGTACTTAACGGTGTAATTATGGCCTCCGTTTTGCTTGCCGTTTGCGCCGGCGTGCCTTATTTATCGTTCTGGTCGATATCACATCAGTACTTCAAAGAGAATTACAAACGTTTTTTTAGTAACTTTTTTGTACCCATTGAGTGCTTAACGGTGTGAATTTTGATTCCATGTACAAGGCCATTCTGGCCTCCGTTTTGCTTGCCGTTTGCGCCGGCGTGCCTTATTTATCGTTCTGGTCGATATCACGTCAGTACTTCAAAAAGAATTACAACGTTTTTTTTTCGGACTTTTTTTTGTACCCATAGAGTACTTAACGGTGTGAATTTTGATTCCTTGTACAAGGCCTTTCTGGCCTCCGTTTTGCTTCCAGTTTGCGCCGGCATGCCTTATTTATCGTTCTGGTCGATATCACATCAGTACTTCATAGAGAATTACAAACCTTTTTTTTCATACTTTTTTTCGTACCCATAGAGTACATAACGGTGTGATTCCTTGTACGGTGTGATTCGGCCTCCGTTTTGCTTGCCGTTTGCCCTGGCATGCCTTATTTATCGTTCTGGTCGATATCACATCAGTACTTCAAAGAGAATTACAAACGTTTTTTTCATAACTTTTGTTGTACCCATAGAGTACTTAACGGTGTGAATTTTGATTCCTTGTACAAGGCCATTCTGGCCTCCGTTTTGCTTGCCGTTTGCGCCGGCGTGCCTTATTTATCGTTCTGGTCGATATCACGTCAGTACTTCAAAGAGAATTACAATCGTTTTTTTTCGTAACTTTTTTTGTACCCATAGAGTACTTAACGGTGTGAATTTGATTCCATGTACAAGGCCATTCTGGCCTCCGTTTTGCTTGCCGTTTGCGCCGGCGTGCCTTATTTATCGTTCTGGTCGATATCACGTTAGTACTTCAAAGAGAATTACAAACGTTTTTTTTCGTACTTTTTTGTACCCATAGAGTACTTAACGGTGTGATTTTTGATACCTTGTAGATGGCCATTCTGGCCTCCGTTTTGCTTGCCGTTTGCGCCGGCGTGCCTTATTATCGTTCTGGTCGATATCACGTCAGTACTTCAAAGAGAATTACAAACATTTTTTTTCGTACTTTTTTTCGTACTTTTTTCGTACCCATAGAGTACTTAACTGTGTGATTTTTGATTTCTTGTACAAGGCCATTCTGGCCTCCATTTTGCTTGCCGTTTGCGCCGGCGTGCCTTATTTATCGTTCCGGTCGATATCACATCAGTACTTCAAAGAGAATTACCAATGTTTTTTTCCGTACTTATTTTTGTACCCATAGAGTACTTAACGGTGTGATTCTGGCCTCCGTTTTGATGGCCGTTTGCGCCGGCGTGCCTTATTTATCGTTCTGGTCGATATCACATCAGTAGTTCAAAGAGAATTACAAACGTTTTTTCGTAACTTTTTTTGTACCCATAGAGTACTTAACGGTGTGAATTTTGATTCCTTGTACAAGCAATTCTGGCCTCCGTTTTGCTTGCCCTTTGCGCCGGCGTGCCTTATTTATCGTTCTGGTCGATATAACGTCTGTACTTCAAAGATAATTTCAAACGTTTTTTTTCGTACTTTTTTTTGTACCTATAGAGTACTTAACGGTGTGATTTTTGATACCTTGTACAAGGCCATTCTGGCATCCGTTTTGCTTGCCGTTTGCGCCGGCGTGCCTTATTTATCGTTCTGGTCGATATCACTTCAGTACTTCAAACAGAATTACAAACATTTTTTTTCGTACTCTTTTTTGTACCCATAGAGTACTTAACGGTGTGATTTTTGATTCCTTGTACAAGGCCATTCTGGCCTCCGTTTTGCTTGCTGTTTGCGCCGGCGTGCCTTATTTATCGTTCTGGTCGATATCACATCAGTACTTCAAGGAGAATTACAAACATTTTTTTTCGTACTTATTTTTGTACCCATAGAGTACTTAACGGTGTGATTCTGGCCTCCGTTTTGCTTGACGTTTGTGCCGGCGTGCCTTATTTATCGTTCTGTTCGATATCACGTCAGTACATCAAAGAGAATTACAAACATTTTTTTTCGTACTTTTTTTTGTACCCATAGAGTACTTAACGGTGCGATTTTTGATACCTTGTACATGGCCATTCTGGCCTCCGTTTTGCTTGCCGTTTGCACCGGCGTGCCTTATTTATCGTTCTGGTCGATATCACTTCAGTACTTCAAAGAGAATTACAAACGTTTTTTTCGTACTTTTTTTTGTACCCATAGAGTACTTAACGGTGTGATTTTTGATACCATGTACAAGGCCATTCTGGCCTCCGTTTTGCATGCCGTTTGCGCCGGCGTTCCTTATTTATCGTTCTGGTCGATATCACATCAGTAATTCAAAGAGAATTACAAAAGTTTTTTTCGTACTCTTTTTTGTACCCATAGAGTACTTAACGGTGTGAATTTTGATTCCTTGTACAAGCCCATTCTGGCCTCCGTTTTGCTTGCCGTTTGCGCCGGCGTGCCTTATTTATCGTTCTGGTCGATATCACATCAGTACTTCGAAGAGAATTACAAGCGTTTTTTTCGTAACTTTTTTTGTACCCATAGAATGCTTAACGGTGTGAATTTTGATTCCATGTACAAGGCCATTCTGGCCTCCGTTTTGCTTGCAGTTTGCGCCGGCGTGCCTTATTTATCATTCTGGTCGATATCACGTCAGTACTTTAAAGAGAATTATAAACGTTTTTTTCGTACTTTTTTTTGTACCCATAGAGCACTTAACGGTGTGAATGTTGATTCCTTGTACAAGGCCATTATGTCCTCCGTTTTGCTTGCCGTTTGCGCCGGCGTGCCTTATTATCGTTCTGGTCGATATCACGTCAGTACTTCAAAGAGAATTACAAATATTTTTTTCGTACTTTTTTTTGTACCCATTGAGTACTTAACGGTGTGATTTTTGATACCTTGTACAAGGCCATTCGCCTCCGTTTTGCTTGCCGTTTCCGCCGGCGTGCCTTATTTATCGTTCTGGTCGATATCACATCAGTACTTCAAAGAGAATTACAAACGTTTTTTTTCGTACTCTTTTTTGTACCCATAGAGTACTTAACGGTGTGAGTTTTGATTCTTTGTACAAGGCCATTCTGGCCTCCGTTATGCTTGCCGTTTGCGCCGGCGTGCCTTATTTATCGTTCTGGTCGATATCACATCAGTACTTCAAAGAGAATTACAAACATTTTTTCCCGTACTAATTTTTGTACCCATATAGTACTTGACAGTATGATTCTGGCCTCCGTTTTGCTTGCCCTTTGCGCCGGCGTGCCTTATTTATCGTTCTGGTCGATATCACATCAGTACTTCAAAGAGAATTACAAACGTTTTTTTCGTAACTTTTGTTGTACCCATAGAGTACTTAACGGTGTGAATTTTGATTCCTTGTACTAGGCCATTCTGGCCTCCGTTTTGTTTCCCGTTTGCCCCGGCATGCCTTATTTATCGGTCTGGTCGATATCACGTTAGAACTTCAAAGAGAATTACAAACGTTTTTTTCGTACTTTTTTTTGTACCCATAAAGGACTTAACGGTGTGATTTTTGATACCTGGTACAAGGCCATTCTGGCATCCGTTTTGCTTGCCGGTTGCGCCGACATGCCTTATTTATCGTTCTGGTCGATATCACATCAGTACTTCAAAGAGAATTACAAACATTTTTTTTCTTACTTTTTTTCGTACCCATAGAGTACTTAACTGTGTGATTTTTGATTCCTTGTACAAGGCCATTCTGGCCACCGTTTTGCTTGCCGTTTGCGCCGGGGTGCCTTATTTATCGTTCATGTCGATATCACATCAGTACTTCAAAAAGAAATTACAAACGTTTTTTTTCGTACTTTTTTTGTACCCATATAGTACTTAACTGTGTGATTTTTTATTCCATGTACAAGGCCATTCTGGCCTCCGTTTTGCTTGCCGTTTGCGCCGGCGAGCCTTATTTATCGTTCTAGTCGATATCACATCAGTACTTCAAAGAGAATTACAAACGTTTTTTTTCGTACTTTTTTTCGTACCCATAGAGTACTTAACTGTGTGATTTTTGATTCCTTATACAAGGCCTTTCTGGCCTCCGTTTTGCTTGCCATTTGCGCCGGCGTGCCTTATTTATCGTTCTGGTCGATATCACATCAATACTTCAAAGAGAATTACAAACCTTTTTTCGTACTCTTTTTTGTACACATAGAGTACTTAACGGTGTGATTTTTGATTCCTTGTACAAGGCCATTCTGGCCTCCGTTTTTCTTGCCGATTGTGCCGGCGTGCCTTATTTATCATTCTGGTCGATATCACATCAGTACTTCAAAGAGAATTACAAACGTTTTTTTTTCGTACACTTTTTTGTACCCATAGAGTACTTAACGGTGTGATTTTTGATTCCTTGTACAAGGCCATTCTGGCCTCCGTTTTGCTTGCCGTTTGCACCGGCGTGCCTTATTTATCGTTCTGGTCGATATCACATCAGTACTTCAAAGAGAATTACAAACGTTTTTTTTACCCATAGAGTACTAACGGTGTGATTCTGGCCTCCGTTTTGCTAGCCGTTTGCGCCGGCGTGCCTTATTTATCGTTCTGGTCGATATCACATCAGTACTTCAAAGAGAATTACAAACATTTTTTTTCGTACTTTTTTTCGTACCCATAGAGTACTTAACTGTGTGATTTTTGATTCGTTTTACAAGGCCATTCTGGCCTCCGTTTTGCTTGCCGTTTGCACCGACATGCCTTATTTATCGTTCTGGTCGATATCACATCAGTACTTCAAAGACAATTTGATGCGATACGATCCCAGGAATTGACTAAAGGATCAATGACGAGCTAAGGAAACCTAGACCTAGCGTCTCCGACCTAGGTCTGAGGCCAAGAATAAACAACGTCTCGCTCGCGACGCAGATTCGTTCTTGAAATGGGTGTCTTCTCTACGACAAAGAAAAAACTCACTGGAAAGTGAATAACTATGTCGACTCGACTTAAGCAAAAGTTTAATTGAATTTCAATAATAATGTTGTTCTTTTATTATGCTACTATAATGCCTATATATAGGCTACAAATAAAAGACCTTTCCATCTCCTAAGAAATGTGGGAGATGGAAAATAAATAAAATCCTAACTATCATTGGTAAATAAAATAGGCGTCCCAACTTGTGGGCTTTCTAGTGTCTCTTGTGTCTTCTAAGCCCACAAGATAATTATTAACTAAAATCCAACATAAAAATAATAAAACAAGCCCAAATAACCTAATAAATGGTGCCAAAATAAATGGATAGTCTTCTCGACAAAATAAATAAATGCAAGACTTTGTTCCACATCATCCAAGTCCATACATCATCCAAGTCCATCTTCATGCTCTTCAAGCCCAATAATATAGGAAATGCATTTTATGGGCCGGTCTTCAACTTTCTTGGACTGGATCACATCATTCCCTCCATGTTCGAAAGGATTCGTCCTCGAATCAGAAGGATGTCGTACAACTCATCAACACACACAAAACTCGATCAAACCACAAAAAGCCGTAATGAAATTCCGGGGTCAAATACAAAGTTGATACACGACTGCAAACCAATTGACCATTGACAAGAAGAGCCAAACTTCACCATTTGAATAAAAGAACAAACCCGTGGCCGGATATTGACGATGAAGCTAGGAAAAGTAGCAAGATAATCATAGCAACTCGGACTAGGATACGAATCATCGTGTGCAACAAATGGGTCGAAAATATGCTTCGGCTTGCCATCATTATAATCTAGATTACGAGAAACCAAAGGAAATATAGGGGCTGCATTGGACATATCCAACAGCCCGGTTTCCACCTCGTGTGGATGATCCTCATGTGCCTGCACAGAAGACAAAATAGAACTCGAACACGTGGTCGGTAAAGTATGACAAACCACCTCATTCGCCACAATTTCCTCAACCTCCAATTTAAGACTATGCGCACCATCAGTCTCAACATTACTCTCAATTTGACCGACAATAAATGGCTCATCAATGTGAACTATCTCGTCCACAACTAATGCCGCATCACCGGTAACCACTTCTGCCACAAGCGCACCCTCCTCATTCTTCAACTCCGCCTCACTAGAACTAACAACCTTCACGGTTTTCTCTGCAACTAATGCTTTTGCTTTCTTACGTTAGCCTGCCATTTGGCCTCATTCGCCAGAAAATTCTCCCAATACAGTTCACTTTCCCGCAGCTGCTGCGCCGAACGCTCACCGGATTCCTCTAGTTTTCGCATCAACTTCTCAAGAGTCCCACCCATCTCTTCTAACACTTTGTGAGTTTCATTTCGATCAACTAACCCATTTTCCACATTTTTGGACGCTTCAACCTCATTCAAGTAATGACGGGGCACAAAACGTTGCTTCATTTCTCTTTTCATTTCAGTCCAAGTACTAACCTCTGGTTCCCCATGCATACGCCTCAAAAAATTTAATTCTTTCCACCATGTCACAACATTTCTAGTGAAACCACGTTGTGCAAGATCAGACTTCTTCTTGTCCGAATATGTATGGCATGCAAAAATCGGCTCCAACTTAGCTTCCCACTCAAAATATGCATCGCCATCACGTGTACCACGAAATGGTGGCAATGCCATTTGTACCTCACAACTCTCGTGTTTGCGCTCTGCCTCGCTCTCTCAGTCGTAGGAGTCCCCTTTGCAAACAAATCAGAATAACAAACAACACGAGTAGAAATTCAAGAACCAACAACCTAGACTTAGACACTAGGGTTCAGGCGAAAGATGGTTAAGGTATGGAAATGAGAGTAATAAGGTGTGAGAAGTTGCTAAAATGTGAGTATGAAGGATGAGAAGCAAAGAGGTAAAAAAAATAGAACATAAAAGAAAATTTTTTTTGGTCGAAAATCAGCAAGTGTCACACCCTGGGTGTGATAGAGGCTGTTTTTTTATTTTTTATTTTTTTGGGTCGAAAGTTTTTTTTTTTTTTTTCGGGGCTGAACTTTTGTGAAGTCAAATAAAACAACTTCAGCACAAAGAAATTAGGTCAATTTTTTTTTGGTCTACTTTGGCCGACTAAAAGAAATTAGAACAAATTAAAATAAACCAAACTAGGTCAAGTTTATGTTGCTTGTGGCTGTACACGGCAACAAAGCTGGGCTCTTTTGTGATCCCCCTTTTTTTTTTGTCAAGACAGCAACGGGAATTTAACACTTAATTAACAAAAGAAATTGGACAAGCAACGGCTTATGATAATGCAGTGGGTGAATCTAAACAATGATTCAGGCAACAAGGAAAGACAATCGCAGGATTTTTTTTTTTTTTGACCAAGATGATGATCGAACAGGATCAAAGAGGAACAGAAAAAAAAGATTTTTTTTTTGATATAAGAACGAAATTGAAACAAGAAAAATCAAAACGGGGATATTTGATACCTTAGTCGCTGAGCTCTGCTACCAACTGATGCGATACGATCCCAGGAATTGACTAAAGGATCAATGACGAGCTAAGGAAACCTAGACCTAGCGTCTACGACCTAGGACCGAGGCCAAGAATAAACAACGTCTCGCTCGCGACGCTGATTCGTTCTTGAAAGGGGTGTCTTCTCTACGACAAAGAAAAAACTCACTCGCAAGTGAATAACTAAGTCGACTCGACTTAAGCAAAAGTTTAACTGAATTTCAATAATAATGTTGTTCTTTTATTATGATACTAGAATGCCTATATATAGGCTACAAATAAAAGACCTTTCCATCTCTTAAGCAATGTGGGAGAAGGAAAATAAATAAAATCCTAACTATCCTAGGTAAATAAAATAGGCGCCCCAACTTGTGGGCTTCTAGTGTCTCTTGTGTCTTCTAAGCCCACAAGATAATTATTAACTAAAATCCAACATAAAAATAATAAAACAAGCCCAAATAACCTAATAAATGGCGCAAAAATAAATGGACAGTCTTCTCGACAAAATAAATAAATACAAGACTTTGTTCGACATCATCCAAGTCCATCTTCATGCTCTTCAAGCACAATAATATAGGAAATGCATTATATGGGCCGGTCTTCAACTTGCTTGGACTGGATCAAATCAGAATTACAAACGTTTTTTTCCGTACCCATAGAGTACTTAACTGTGTGATTTTTGATTCCTTGTACAAGGCCATTCTGGCCTCCGTTTTGCTTGCCGTTTGCGCCGGCGTGCCTTATTTATCATTCTGGTCGATATCACATCAGTACTTCAAAGAGAATTACAGACGTTTTTTTCGTACTCTTTTTTGTACCCATAGAGTACTTAACGGAGTGATTTTTGATTCCTTGCACAAGTCCATTCTGGCCTCCGTTTTGCTTGCCGTTTGCGCCGGCATGCCTTACTTATCGTTATGGTCGAAATCACATCAGTACTTCAAAGAGAATTACAAACCATTTTTTTCGCACTTATTTTTGTACCCATAGAGTACTTAACGGTGTGATTATGGCCTCCGTTTTGCTTGCCGTTTGCGCCGGCATGCCTTATTTATCGTTCTTGTCGATATCACATCAGTACTTCAAAGAGAATTACAAACGTTTTTTTCGTAACTTTGGTTGTACCCATAGAGTACTTAACGGTGTGATTTTTGATACCTTGTACAAGGCCATTCTGGCCTCCGTTTTGCTTGCCGTTTGCGCCGGCGTGCCTTATTTATCGTTCTGGTCGATATCATATCAGTACTTCAAAGAGAATTACAAACGTTTTTTTCGAACTTTTTTTCGTACCCATAGAGTATTTAACTGTGTGATTTTTGATTCCATTTACAAGGCCATTTTGGCCTCCGTTTTGCTTACCGTTTCGCCACCGTGCCTTATTTATCGTTCTGGTCGATATCACATCAGTACTTCAAAGAGAAATTACAAATGTTTTTTTTCGTACCCATAGAGTACTTAACTGTGTGATTTTTGATTCCATGTACAAGGCCATTCTGGCCTCCGTTTTGCTTGCTGTTTGTGCCGGCGAGCCATATTTATCGTTCTGGTCGATATCACATCAGTACTTCAAAGAGAATTACAAACGTTTTTTTTCGTACTTTTTTTCGTACCCATAGAGTACTTAACGTGTGATTTTTGATTCCTTGTACAAGGCCTTTCTGGCCTCCGTTTTGCTTGCCGTTTGCGCCGGCGTGCCTTATTTATCGTTCTGGTCGATATCACATCAGTACTTCAAAGAGAATTACAAACGTTTTTTTCGTACTCTTTTTTGTACCCATAGAGTACTTAACGGTGTGATTTTTGATTTCTTTGTAGAAGGCCATTCTGGCCTCTGTTTTTCTTGCCGTTTGCGCTGGCGTGCCTTATTTATCATTCTGGTCGATATCACATCAGTACTTCAAAGAGAATTACAAACGTTTTTTTTCGTATTCTTTTTTGTACCCATAGAGTACTTAACGGTGTGATTATTGATTCCTTGTACAAGGCCATTTTGGCCTCCGTTTTGCTTGCCGTTTGCGCCGGCGTGCATTATTTATCGTTCTGGTCGATATCACATCAGTACTTCAAAGAGAATTACAAACGTTTTTTTTGTACCCATCGAGTACTAACGGTGTGATTCTGGCCTCCGTTTTGCTTGCCGTTTGCGCCGGCGTGCCTTATTTATCGTTCTGGTCGATATCACATCAGTACTTCAAAGAGAATTACAAACATTTTTTTTCGTTCTTTTTTTCGTACCCATAGTGTACTTAACTGTGTGATTTTTGATTCCTTGTACAAGGCCATTCTGGCCTCCGTTTTGCTTGTCTTTTGCGCTGGCGTGCCTTATTTATCGTTCTGGTCGATATCACATCAGTACATCAAAGAGAATTACAAACGTTTTTTTCATACTTTTTTTTGAACCCATAGAGTACTTAACGGTGTGATTTTTGATTCCTTGTACAAGGCCATTCTGGCCTCCGTTTTGCTTGCCGTTTGCACCGGCGTGCCGTATTTATCGTTCTGGTCGATATCACATCAGTACTTCAAAGAGAATTACAAACGTTTTTTTTCATACTCTTTTTTGTACCCATAGAGTATCTAACGGTGTGATTTTTGATTCCTTGTACAAAGCCATTCTGGCCTCCATTTTGCTTGCCGTTTGAGCCGGCATGCCTTATTTATCATTCTGGTCGATTTCACATCAGTACTTCATAGAGAATTACAAACGTTTTTTTCGTTCTTATTTTTGTACCCATAGAGTACTTAACGATGTGATTCAGGCCTCCGTTTTGCTTGCCGTTTGCGCCGGCATGCCTTATTTATCGTTCTGGTAGATTTCACATCAGTACTTCATAGAGAATTACAAACGTTTTTTTCGAAAGTTTTTTTGTACCCATTGAGTGCTTAACGGTGTGAATTTTGATTCCTTGTACAAGCCCATTCTGGCCTCCGGTTTGCTTGCCGTTTGCGCCGGCGTGCCTTATTTATCGTTCTGGTCGATATCACATCAGTACTTCAAAGAGAATTACAAAAGTTTATTTTCGTACTTATTTTTGTACCCATAGAGTACTTAACGGGGTGATTCGCCTCCGTTTTGCTTGCCGTTTGTGCCGGCGTGCATTATTTATCGTTCTGGTCGATATCACATCAGTACTTCAAAGAGAATTAGAAACTTGTTTTTACATACTTTTTTCCGTACCCATAGAGTACTTCATTGTGTGATTTTTGATTCCTTGTACTAGGCCATTATGGCCTCCGTTTTGCTTGTTGTTTGCGCCAGCGTGCCTTATTTATCGTTCTGGTCGATATCACGTCAGTACTTCAAAGAGAATTACAAATGTTTTTTTTCGTACTTTTTTTCGTACCCATAGAGTACTTAACTGTGTGATTTTTGATTCCTTGTGCAAGGCCATTCTGGCCTCCGTTTTGCTTGCCGTTTGCGCCGGCGTTTCTCATTTATCGTTCTGGTCGATATCACATCAGTACTTCAAAGAGAATTACAAACGTTTTTTTTCGTACTTATTTTTGTACCCATAGAGTACTTAACGGTGTGATTCTGGCCTCCGTTTTGCTTGCCTTTTGCACCGGCATGACTTATTTATCATTCTGGTAGATATCACATCAGTACTTCAAAGAGAAATACAAACGTATTTTTTCGTAACTTTTTTTGTACCCATATAGTACTTAACGGTGTGAATTTTGATTCCTTGTACAAGGCCATTCTAGCCTCCGTTTTGCTTGTCGTTTGCGCCGGCGTGCCTTATTTATCGTTCTGGTCGATATCACGTCAGTACTTCAAAGAGAATTACAAACATTTTTTTTCTTACTTTTTTTTGTACCCATAGAGTACTTAACGGTGCGATTTTTGATACCTTGTACAAGGCCATTCTGGCCTCCGTTTTGCTTGCCGTTTGTGTCGGCATGCCTTATTTATCGTTCTGGTCGATATCACGTCAGTACTTCAAAGAGAATTACAAACGTTTTTTTTGTACTCTTTTTTGTACCCATAGAGTACTTAACGGTGTGATTTTTGATTCCTTGTACAAGGCCATTCTGGCCTCCATTTTGCTTTCCGTTTGCGCCGGCGTGCCTTATTTATCGTTCTGGTCGATATCACATCAGTACTTCAAAGAGAATTACAAATGTTTTTTTTCATACTTATTTTTGTACCCATAGAGTACTTAATGGTGTGATTCTGGCCTCCGTTTTGCTGGCCGTTTGCGCCGGCGTGCCTTATTTATCGTTCTGGTCGATATCACATCATGTTGGTCCCTTGAAAAGGATTTGGTTAAGTTTAGAGGGGGGGTGAATAAACTTAACACTTAAAACTTTGGATTTAACAAATTCAGCAACTTCAGCAGCCTGCTGATACTTCAGTAGTCTGCTGATACCTCAGTAGCCTGCTGATGAACAGTAGTCTACTGACAGTTTAGCTTACTGAATTTGTGCAGCGGAATAATATCAAAATTAAGCCTTATTACTTGTTGTTAAGTATGATACTAAGTATTAGATACTCAGTAGTGTATGTGTGTGATTTCAGTTGCTAGATTCAATAGGTTGATGTGTATAATAAACTAAATGCAGAATGTAAGTGCTGTAAGTAAGTAGGCAGATTTTATAGTGGTTCCAGGTTTTAATCCTGTCAGTCCACTCTTCTCCTGTGATGTTGGAGGAAATTCACAAGAGATCTTTGATGTAGCTGTTACAAAGATTCCTAAGTTGCTTGTCCTTCACCAATGACTATGGCTTCACAAACTGAAAACTGGGAACAGGTGGGATTGCTGCTCCTAAGTCTTCCACTGGTCCTTGAAGGGTAGGATTGCCTCTTCACTAGCTCCACCACAAACAACAGTCTTTCACACAACTGTGCTTCACTGTCTTCAGCAGGTTCTTTATAAAATAAAGATTGAATCAAATAAATGATTCAGTTGCAGCAGCTTGATTAGGATGAAATAATCAGCAGCTTGCAGTCTCCAAGTGTGTATGCTTGATGTAGCTTGAATATAGAATACACTTGAAGAATTTCTCTGGATCAGTATCTTTAAGTTCAGTAAGTTCAGCAGGGTGTTTTTCAGCTCAGAAAAATATCTCTTCAAAGTTTATCAATTTTCATCATCTAGTTTCTGAGTTGAGAGTCCTCTATTTATAGGTAGGAGAACATGCGACTTGTGTTTGAAATTCAAATGTAACCGTTCCTGGTTTTTGTCCCATCTGATTTGCCTTCTGTCACTATTCATAGGACTGACACTGTCAGAATTCCTTTTTGACTCGTGCGACCGTCAACCCTTTGACTTGTATCCATTGGATAATAATCTGAATCATCCCAACGTCTGTTTAATCTCAGCCCTTGATTTGTTTGATAAGTCAGAGGTAGTTGGCTGTCATTTTCCATGTAATCTTCCAATGTAATCTTGAATTAATCAAGGTATATTATCAGCAGGTTCATCAGTCTGTTGTAAAACCTATCAGTCTGCTGAACAACAATTTGTTGTGTATAAAATACAATGCAGCTGACTTCTTTTATCTAACTTTTATTTGTGAAGTTAGATTACACCTTTTTAAATTATAACCAAGTTCCAAACATCATCCAACTTATGGAACTTAGACCTTGTACACAAGGCATATGTTATCAGTTTAGGTCATCACAGACTTGCCTAAATTATGATTCCATATCCTTGACTTAAATTACTAAGTTTGATCCCTTAGCCTTCTGTAACTGAGTTTGAGCCCTCAGCCTTCAGTCTTCAGTCTTCAGTCTTCAGCAGGTTCCTGACTAGTCTACTGACTTATCTACCCTACTGATATTGACTAGTCTGCTGAAATAACTCAGCTGACCATTACAGTGCTTGTTTGATCAAACCTAATCATGAATCAAACTCTAATAAACCTATACATTTGATCTAGACATCTTTTTTCCTTTGCACTATAACAGCTAGTCTGGCACTCATCATCAAACATAGAAATAAGTCCAACAATTTCCCCCTTTTTGGTGATGATGCCAATACCCTCACCTACCAGCAAAGCAAAAAGATATAAAACAAAAACAGAACAAATTCATTCATCTTTCATTATAATCATTTGTTCAAAGATATTACAGTCTAGAATCAGCAAAAACATAATGCAGTTAAAGTATGCTGATCTACTGTCTTCTTTCCCTTTCTTGTCTAGCTTTCTCTTCTTGTTCTTGGTATTCTCTGATTTCTCTCACCATATCTCTCATCCAATCATTCTCAATCAGAGAGAAGTCAATATGAGGATTTACTTGTTTCCACCAATGCCATGCTTCAGGTAGAGTAAGGGATATTTGACTTACCCTGAAGCCTAACCTCATATACACTTCTTTAAATTCATTCACTGAATCCTTTGCCTTTGTGGTAGGTATACCTATTCCACTTCTACCACCTCTGTGTTTGGCCCTCATGGATTTTATTCTTGCTTCCCAAAACTTTAGTCCCAAAAATGAGTTCAGACCTTCATGAAATCCCTTGTCAAGATAGGGTCTATGTCTGTTATTGTATACCATCTTGTATTGTTGGAGAAGCTCATCAGTGAGTGGAAGTCGGCCAGGTGCTGGTTGTCTGAAAGCATTTGTATCAGCTTCCCATCTCTTCTTTGCAAAAATTCTGGCAGCTTCTTTTGCTTCTGCTGTTGCCTCTTCCCCCTTATTGACATCATCAACAAACCGGGACAGCAGGCCATGCACACTTCCCTGTGTGATAGCTAGGTTGCTCAGTTGTCCTTCAATGATTTCAGTTCTAGTATCAATTGATGTGATCCTTGTTTGCATTGTTTGCTCCAGCAGGGTTATCCTCTCAGTAAGTTTAGGATCAAGCACAGCAGGTTGTTGTGCAGCAGCAGGCTCAGCAGGTCTAGGGGTTTCAGCAAGCTTGTCAAGTTTTTGATGAATGGATGTAAATTGATCTTTCAAAAACTTTTCCTTCATTGTATTTCCTTGCTTGATTCCCCTCACATCTAGCATCATATTATTGACAGCATTTTGGGTAGATGTGAAATTTGAAGCAACTGTGTCAGCAGATTGTCTGTTGTCATTTATCAGTTTCATCAGTTCCTCAAATCTCTGTTCTTGTCTATCCAGTTGAGTCCGTAACTGTTGCATGTCATTCCTTACAGTCCTCAACTCATGCAAGACCTCCTCAGGCACTTCTCCAGTCATTCTTCCACCAGTACTATCAGCAGGCTCCTCCATATTATATTGTGGCCTTTGATTGCTCACAACCATTGCCCAACTCCTATCTAGTCCAGCAGGGTAAGGTCCTTGATATTCTTCCAAGATAAGATCAATGGCAGGTTCTTCAAAAATAAGTACAAATGCCTGTGGGGGATCAACATTAACATCTTCTTCTTCAGGCATTTGGAACTCTTCATCACTAAAGTCATAGTCCAACAGCTGCTCATCTTGATTAACAGCAGACTGCTGACTATCTTTCCCGAAAGTGGTCTTGACTTCAGTAGGCTCCACTACAACAGCCTCTTCAACAACAGGGGTTTCCTCCAAGCCCAAAGATTGTTCCAACCTTTGTCCATGTGCTGTTTGAGACTCAGCAGCCTGTACCTCCTATTCCAACCTTTGTGCAGGTGTTGTTTGTAACCCAGCAACCTGAACCTCCTCTTCAATTCTTGGATCAGGTGCAATAAATGCCACTACAACTTGATCAGGGAAAATGTCCATGTTTTCTTGTTGAAATTCACCCAAATCAGTGATCCCTCTCAGCAAGTTTGCAGTTTTGGTTAAGACAGCCTCAGTGTCAATCCAGTGTTGATATTGATTTGATTCCTCTGAACTGGCACTGGGTTCACTGTGATCGTAACCTTCTCTTCATCCAAATCAGCACTCTGTTGAGCTTCAGTTTGTGCAGCAGGCTCTACAACATGGAATGTATTTTATTCATCAGCTAGCCTACTAGCACCAAAATTGACTCCATCATTGATCAATGCCTCTAGATCATCCATGGTGAGATCCTGCAGATCCTCATCCATCTCTCCACCGCCTGGCCCCTCGGCGGACTTACCGATATCGGTGGGCACCGTTGTACGTGTGGTTCCTTCAACATTGCAGTCCCACTGGTTCCTCCTGGTCCAGAGGGAAAATCTCCTCTAGAATCTGATGATGAGGATGAATCATCATTGCCATCTCTTGGATCCCTAAACTTGATACCCTCCTCTTTCTGTTGTTCATCAAATAAATCCATTAATCTGGATTGCAGCAAAGTGGTATCAACTAGGTCCAACAAATTCTCTACTCCCAACTTGTCAAAAGCCCATTCTTCAAAGTCTGTCATAGGTTCAGCAGCTGGCTTTTGCCTCTTGTAGAAACCAAACTTCCATTGGAAATAGTCAGCAACTTGCTGAAGTTTGGGATCTACAAACTCTTCGGTTTCTTCTTTTGTTTCACATGCCTTTCAAAGGGCATGAAAGATCGCCTGGGAGCAACTTCAGTGCCTTGTTGACCTCCAAAGGTTCCAACAAGTAGGTTCATTGTTTCTTCAACAGATGTTTCAAAGTCAGTAGGTTGCTGAGGTTGTATATTTGTACCTACTACTTCCATCTGTACAACACTTGGTTCCCCCTGACTTACATGCTCATCAGCAGGGTTAGCAGCAGACTGCTCTTCCCCCTGAGTTCTTGCAACAGTTGCAGGGTCTTCAACCAATTCTTCAACTACCACAGCAGGTTCAGGTTCAGTGGTTTGTTGTGGGTCTTCTACAAGTTGCTCAACAACAACTTGTGCAGCATCAGTAGATTTAACAGTTTCTACAGCAGACTACTGTGTTTCTCCAACAGATTGCTCAACAACAACCTGTTCACTGTCAGTAGGCTCAACAGCCTTAGCAGGTGAGGATTCAACAACATCAACAGCAGGTTCAGACTCTGTAGTCTGCTGTGACTCTTCAGCAGGTTGCTCAACAACAACCTCTACATCCTCATTAGGCTTAATAATTATCAATGGCTCAGCATCTATAGCCTCTCCTTCTGCTTTACCTTCTTCTTCTACTGTTTCTTGTGCCTTTAGAGCCTCTAGGTTTTTCAATTCTTTCCCCTTTCCATATTTCTTCTTGTGAGTGATTTCTTTCATCCTCTTGGAAAGTGGCTCTTCCTCATCAATTTCAATCACAGTAGATTTCCTCTTTCTACTGGCTTCTTTCTGTTGTTCCCTTAATATTTCAACAACAGTTTTTCTTGCGGCTATAGCAGGGTCAGTAACCTCAATTTCAGCTGGACCCTCAGCAGTCTGTGCTGTTTGCTTTCTTGTTCTTTTAGGCTTTAATAATTCAGTTATCTTCCTTGTTTCTGCAGCCTTTCTTTTCTCAGCAGCTTTCTTTGGTGCAGCAGGTTTAACAGATTTCTTAACAGTTTGCTTGACCTGCTCACCACCAACATCACCATCATCTCCATCACTATCATCATCAGCAGCCTCATCAGCAACATCTTCATCATCATCCAGACCAGGAATAGCATAATCAATTTCCTTCTTGTATCTGGATTGATTAATCTTCTCAGGTTCAATATCAGGAACCTTCAAGTGATTCAGCAGGGTCTGAACCATTAATCCTAAGGGCAAGGCCTTGGATTTCTTCTTTCCTTCTTTTGCAACCTTCTTCATGTAATGAACGAAGTATCCTGCCCAATCGAATTTCAAACTTCTGCAGATAATCATCAGCAGCTCTATCTTGGGTCCTGATAGAGTATCCATACTTCCAACCAGCCCCAGTATATTCTTTGCAATGAGCTTGCTCAGCAGGTTGTACTCATATCCAATGTGTCTCACATTGATGCCTGGAATTGATTTGGTGTCTTTATCTGTTTTGATTGTATCCACAAACTTCATCTTGGATAATCCCATTGCTTCAGGATTTACAGGTGCATCTACCACTTCTTCAAAACCAAAAACTTCCCTCAGTAGACTAGGGGAAACTTCAATCTCCTCGGCATTCACAGTTGTTTTGAATGCTTCACTTCTTTCTTCCACAACCATGTTTTTCCAAAAATCAATAACATTTGTGTATGAGATTGTTTCCAATCTTATATTGAGTATGTTTTCCAATCCTGCAAACCTCCTTATTCTTCGACCAATGTTGATGGCCAAATCGTTTCGTTTGCATCAACAACAAAGCCTCTAACACTTTGGCTTGATTCAATCTGGACATCAATCTTTTCCGCCATTGTTAAGAGAAATAAAAGATGAAGAAGATAGATTGTAAATCTGTGTTCACACAGTGTAAAAACAGAGATATGAATCTGAGATTTTGTAAGTAGAGAAGATCTGCTCTGTGTAGGCCTGTATAAATAGACAGTGGGTAGTTGTAACTGTCAGTGCACGTACATTGATGTTAACCACGATTAATCTGAGTGAATCCTGGCTTGACACGTGTTCCATAACTCTTCCATAACGTATTGTAACCGTTAGATCGTGTTAACTATGGTAATAATGGATAGAATAAATATCCCGCCAAACTGCTTTTTGACTTTAATAAAGTTTGACTGTGTAACATTCCATTCAGCAGGGTTGTCCTCAGCAGGGTTGGCTCAGCAGCCTGCTGATAAAGATGCTTCAGCAGCCTGCTGAAAAAGTGACTCTGCTGATCCTTGATTTCTTCTGGTTTTGTTCAATTGATAATACAAGATGAAGTTTAATACCAATGACTGATCTGTCAAGTGAGCTCACCCAACATGACAAAGACCAATCCCCTTCGCAACCTCATTTGCTCAATTGTCCAAACATAAGTACATGGAATTGTTGATACCAATGATTAATCTGCTAAGTGAGCTCACCCATCATAGCAAAGACTAATCCCCTTGGTGAATTCCGGACACTACGCGATTATCGATCAACTTTTATAATTCCAAGTTCAGTCCTTAGTTTAGCAAATCTTTCACTATCAAGTGGTTTAGTGAAAATATCAGCAAGTTGATCCTCAGTAGGGATTTATAGAACCACCACATCTTTCTTTTCAACATGATCTCTTATAAAATGATGTCTCACATCAATATGCTTGGTTCTTGAGTGCAAAACAGGATTTTCTGTGATTGCAATTGCACTTGTGTTGTCACACATAATTGGAATTTCCTTTTCTTCAATTCCATAATCTCTTAATTGTTGTCTTAGCCATAGTACTTGTGCACGAACTTCCAAAGGCTATATATTCGGCTTTCGAGCGGTGGAAGTTGATATAGAATTCTGTTTCTTACTAAACCAGGATACCAGTCTATTTCCCATTAACTGACAGGTTCCTGAGGTGCTTTTTCTATCAATCTTGCATCCAGCATAATCAGAATCTGAGTAGGATATAACTTTGAAGCTTCCATCCTTGGAATACCATATTCCTACTCCCAAAGTCTCTTTTAGGTACTTAAGAACTCTTTTGACTGCACCTAAATGACTTTCTTTAGGTTTAGATTGAAATCTTGCACAAACACCTACATCAAAGGATATATCAGGTCTGCTGGCAGTTAGGTACAGCAGACTGCCTATCATCCTTCTGTGTAAAGTCTGATCAACATCTTTGCCTTCTTTATCTTCATCCAATCTGATATTTGTACTCATAGGAGTTGAATTTTTAGTGCTATTTTCCATACCAAACTTCTTCAGCAACTCCTTGGTATACTTGGTTTGATGAATAAAGATTTCATCTTTCATTTGTTTAACTTGCAATCCCAAAAAGTAATTCATTTCTCCCATCATAATCATTTGGAATTTGCTCTTCATTAGATTTGCAAACTTTTCACATAACAATTCATTTTCAGAACCAAAGATTATGTCATCAACATAAATCTGTACCAGCAGGGTGCTGTCCTTCTCATTGATTCTGAAAAGAGTTTTATCAATGGTGCCTTTTGTGAAACCATTGTCCACCAAGAATTGAGATAGAGTCTCATACCAAGCTCTTGTGCCTGTTTCAATCCATAAAGTGCTTTATTGAGTCTATACACTTTATCTTCTTGATCTTTAACTTCAAATCCAGGAGGTTGCTGAACATACACTTCCTCCTCTAGAATGCCATTCAAAAATGCACTTTTCACATCCATTTGATATACCTTGAAGTTCTTATATGCAGCATGTGCCAAGAATAATCTGATAGCTTCCAATCTTGCAACAGGTGCATAAGTTTCATCAAATATATTCCTTCTGCTTGAGAATAGCCTTTTGCAACTAGTCTGGCCTTATTCCTTACAATGGTACCAGATTCATCAAGCTTATTTCTGTATACCCATTTAGTATCAATGATATTTGCATGGCTTGGCCATTCAACTAGTGTCCAAACTTGATTTCTTTCAAAATCATTCAATTCTTCTTGCATAGAAATTATCCAATCTGGATCTGAAATTGCTTCTTCAACAACTTTAGGTTCCATTTGAGATAGAAAACAAGTAAACATAGCTTCCAGTTGTCTTCTAGTCCTTACACCTTGCTGTACATTGCCAATAACTTGTTCAGCAGGGTGATTCCTTAACCATTGAGGATTTTGGTTATTTTGATTATCAGGAACCTCATCTTTAGTAGGGTCTGCTATAGCTTCTTCTACAGGGGGTTCAGCAGATCCTTGAACTGCTTCAGTTGTTGCATCAGTAGCATTACCAACAGGGTGTTCAGCAGGGGCAGTATCAGAAACTTTTAAGTCATTAAATCTTTCCAAAACTTCAACATAATCTGGATCAGTGACTTGTTGATTCTCAGCAGGTTCACAATCTTCATCTTCCATACCAGTGAACTTAGGTTCATCAAACACAACATGGATTGTTTCTTCATGTTTCGGTGACCTCTTGTTCGCACCACGAATGCCTTGCCGATCCGAAGAATATCCCAAGAAAATTCCTTCATCTGACTTTGGTTGGAATGTCTTCAAGTGTACCTTGTGATTTAGGATAAAACATTTACTTCCAAATGGATGGAAATAGGATATATTTTGTTTTCTTCCATTCCATATCTCATAAGGTGTCTTCAGCAGCTTCTTGTTCACTGAGGTTCTGTTTTGTGTATAGTATGCTGTATTAACTGCTTCAGTCCAATATCTTTCAGGTAGCAATGCTTCACAAATCATTGTCCTTCCCGCTTCCTTTAAAGTTCGTTTCTTCTTTCAACAACCCCATTTTGCTTTGGTGTACCAAAAGACGACAAGTTGATGTAGTACACCATTCTGTTCATAGTATTCTCTTATAACTTTGTTGAGAAATTCAGTACCCTGATCTGATCTTATTTTTACTACTGTTAAACTTTTCTCATTTTGTAACCTCTTTAAAAGATTAGGCATGCTCTTGAGTGTTTCACTTTTCTTGTTCATAAAAATCACCCAAGTGTACCTTGAATAATCATCCACAACCACTAAGGTGTACTTCTTTCCTGTTACACTTGTTGGAGTTATTGGTCCAAATAGATCCATATGCATCAGCTCCAACACTCTATTAGTTGATTGTTTGGTTTTTGACTTGCAGCTTGACATTATCTGTTTACCTTGCTGCAAGCATCACATATAGCATCTTTCTTGAATGTGATCTCAGGTAAACCAATCACCAATTTCTTCTTTACCAACTGATTGATATCATCAAAATTTAAGTGATTCAACTTCTTGTGCCATAACCAATTGAGTTCTGACTTGGTATGCACAATCAGCCAGGTTTCTGGAACTGCAGTAGACCAATCCACAACATACATGTTTTGTTGTCTTCTACCAGCCAATACAACTTGATCACCTCTTTCACTAATGACAAGATGATTGTTTTTGTCAAAAGTGACCTTGTATCCCATGTCACGAAATTGTCCAGTGCTCAGCAAGTTGTAGTCCAGTCCTTCCACATATGCAACATTCTTGATTGTGAGTCCATTTCTCACAAGTGTGCCATATCCTCTTGTATAAACAGGTGTATTTTTGTTGCCAAAATTCACCCCTGGACCATCCTTTGCCACAAAATTTGACAAACAGTGCTTATTCTTTGTCATATGTCTGGAACATCCACTGTCAAAGTACCAGACACCCTACAAAACAAAGTTAATACATTTTAGGTACCCAAACCTGTTTGGGTCCATAATGGTCAGTGGTAAGCATGACCCTTGGTAAGTTACCATAAGGTCTTCTCTTTAAAGTGTCATACTTTGGTTCATACATGTATTCCACACATCCATAGGTTCTAACAGTAGGTTGTGTAGGATTCACATATGTTTTCTGGCCTTTTGGTTTATAATGTTGTTTGAAGTGATTTTTGTTGTTAGAAGCATTAGTATAACCATTATGTTGCTGTCTGTTAGGAACAGCCCTATAATGTGGAGTCTGCTGAGGTCTTATGTAAGTCCTCTGCTGATTCCATTGCCTAGGTTTTACCCTAGCAGTATGGTTATACTTATTGTTTCTAGCATTAGATGCAGGAATATTCCAATCATCATCAGTAGGGAACAGTCTACCTTTCCCCCTGAGATAAATATCCGTTGAATGATTAACATTTTTGGGTTTAGGATTTTTATCCTTGGAATATCTCTGTTTCTTACCCTTCTGTGGTCCAACAGACTTGGCAGCAGGTCTGCTATCAGCAGGCTTAGAAGGCACAGCAGTCCTATTTTTGGATTTGTTCTTTTTGTTAGGAGCTGTTGACTTCTTTGACTTCTGATTTTGCTTCCTTGAAGTGTTCTCAGTAGGTTTTACTGCCTCAGCAACCTTACTTGGAGTTGGATCTTGTGCAGGTACAAACTTAGGACCAATTCTGGTACTAGGTTCAGTAACCTTACTGGATCCACTCTTTTTGGATTGTTGAGTTCCAAATCCAAGCCATGTTCTATCGCCATAAGGCTTTCCAGATTTGTATGCAGTAGAGGAACAAGATGGTTCAGCAGATTCAGAGGCACCTGAATGATCAGCAGGCTTATGCTGATTCTGTCCAACATCTTTTTCCTTACCTTTGAGAACCCTTAATTTAGCTTTCAATCTTCCAACTTCCAATTCAAGATATTCTTTTTCAGCCTTCACAATCTCATAACCAGATTGTATTATCCTCAGTTGATTAAGGATGGCATCCAAAGTCTCAATGTTGTCAGAATTTCTAGGATTTGAACCACAAGTTGATTCACAATCACTTCCAGCAGGAGTGTTTATAGATACAGTATTGTATACCTCCTCAGTTTCATCCATATTAGCCATCAAAGCATAATCTTCCATCTCAGCAACCAATGCTGTGTCATCTGATTTATTTCCCTTTTCAGATTCCACTTCATACCCTGATTCATCTTCAGCAACCATAGCCTTCTTGCCATGTCTTCTTTGTTGACTCTTGGTCTTCGATAGGTCCGGACAATCAGGTCTAAAGTGTCCAGGCTTCTTGCAGTTGAAGCAAAGATAATCAGGTTCCTTACTTTGTTTTAACTCAGGACAGTCAGGTTTGAAGTGTCCTGGTTTCTTGCAATGAAAGCACAGATAGTCATTGTATTTCTTTGATTCTTCTTTCTTCCTTTCAGTAGGCCTCTTTGTGAAATTTCTTGAAGGGGCCTTTCCGGTCTTCATCATCCTGATTTTCTTGCTCAGTAGGGCAATCTGCTCTTGCATCTCATCCAACAGATCATCTTGTCCTCCTGATGTTTCTTCTTGATGTGAAGCAGCCAATGCAGTGGTCTTTGGCTCTTCTTTTTCAGTCTCAGGTACCAGCATTTTGCTAAATTCATAAGCTTTAAGATCTGAAAAAAACTTGAAGGTGTCTTCTTCATGAAGCTTTCTCATTTCTTCTATTGCAGTCACCTTCATTTTCCAAACATCTTTTGCAGGTAATGCTTCCAAGATTTTTGTGTTTATTTCTTCTTTTGAATAACTTACACTCAGCAGGGTAAGTTCATCTAGGATAGCATTAAACCTTGACTCCATTTGCTCAATGGTTTCATTAAGTAGCATCTTGAACTTTTGAAACCTCTTTTTGACCACACTGATTTTATTCTTCTTTATTGCATCAGTGCCTTCACAGATCAACTGTATCTTGTCCCAAAGTTCCTTTGCAATTTTGCAATCTTTAACCTTCATGTACATATTGCTATCCAAGGTTCTATAAATGATATCAATAGCAATGTTGTTGAGGTTTGCTCTCTTTCTATCTTCTGCATTCCATTCTCTTTTTGGTTTTGGAATGTACTCAGTTGTATCACCCACTTTACTGCCTTGGTAATCTCCAGTGGTCCATCAGTTAGTACAACCATCATCTCATCATGAGTTGCAGCAAGGTATGCCTGCATTCGACGTTTATATTCATCAAATCTATCAAGAGAACACATCAGCATAATTCTAGCATACTGGGGTTTTATCCATGATGCAAGTCTTTGAAAATCAATAACTTGAAAAAGTTTCAAAGTATTTTCACAAGCACAACAAGTAGGATTACTTCGAACGAAAATCGCTCGATACCAATTGTTGGTCCCTTGAAAAGGCTTTGGTTAAGTTTAGAGGGGGGGTGAATAAACTTAACACTTAAAACTTTGGAGTTAACAAATTCAGCAACTTCGGCGGCTGCGATACTTCGATAGTCCGCTAATACCTCGCAGCTCCGCCGATGAACGGTGAGTCTACGACGGTTTAGCTTACTGAATTTGTGCAGCGGAATAATATCAAAATTAAGCCTTATTGATGCGAAACCGCCCGGAGGAAGGCTTCGGATCGAATGAACACTTAGGACCGTGGATTTGAGGTATTTGGAATAGGTCCTTGACACAACCACAACCTGTGTGGAAGCACCTTGGAATAATAAGCTCTGCGACACAATCACAACCCGTGTGAAGGCACCTTGGAATAAAACCTCAACACTTAGAAAACCTGTTTCTAAGCACCTTGGTATATGGATAACCACAAGGATTGCTCAAGTCCTTGATAATCCGAGATTTGAATTCCCTTTCCAGAGAAACTCACACAACACTTTTCCAAGTGAAGAATAAAATATGATTTATATTGATAACAAGTTCTTTTTTTCAAAGTACAAATACAAGGACTATTTATAGTAAAATAAGTACATGAATTCATAATAATAAGATGAAAAGTTTTTCCTAAATTAAATGCATATTGGTGCATCCAAGGAGCTTCATCCAGGTTCAATGTATCTTCTTTATATTCTCCAGTTTCTGTCCCGCAGCTGTTTAGGCCATTTTGACCATTATAACTTATTCAAATTAAGATGACCCCTTGACGAAAGTTGAAGATCAGGTTTTCTACTATGAAATGCATATGTGGATCATCAATTTTGGATAAGTAAAGCTCCTGATTCAATGCACTTAAAATAGGCGCCCCAAAAGACATCCATCTTGATTCAATGTACTTGGAATACACAAAACTTGACTTCTCACCTTCCAAAGCTAGCAAAAGTGGCGCCATTTCATTCTCCAAATTCAGCCAAGTTTTTGTCATTTATTTAAGTAATATTGCATAATAAAATATATAATATAATACCATAATAAAGGCCAAAATGTTGGGCCATTTATTCAGGTAGCCCACACGCAAATATAATGGATTTAATGGATCCACATTGTCAATTGGGCTAATTTATCCAAAACCTCGAGCCTCTTTTTGTGTTGCACTTGAGTTTTAGGCCCAGCCCGAAATATGAGAGGATCATGAGAAGGACTTGGACTCAGATTCATATCAGACCCTCCCGGTTGCGAAGGATTCGTCCTCGAATCAAAAGAATGTCGTATAGTTCAGAATCAAACACCATTCTTAAATAAATCCAAAATATCACCCAACAAACACCTGGATCAAATATGAGTCGAATACACAATTTCAAAATTGCATGCTGATGTCGAGATCCTTGCTTCACCAAAGCAATGTGAAAAGTGTATCTTGGTTTGATATAAATGTCGATGAAGCTCGGTGTGTCAGAAATATAATCATAGCAATTCAATGTTGCATTATCATCAACATATGCAGCAAAAGGATCATGAAAAGTATGTGTTGGTTTATGTTTGTTCTTCCGTTTGTTTGGAAACCTTTCTTTGCAAAAATGCAGCCATACCCAAACTCCGGGGTCAAAGGCAACTTCCTTTCGGCCTTTATTTGCTTGTTTTTCATATCGAGCAATTTGAGCCTCCACATTTTTCCTTGCTTTTGCGTGCAACTCACGGACCATCTTAGCTTTGTTTTCTCCTTCGAGACTTGTGTGCATACCTGGGGGAAGAGGAACAAGATCAATAGGAGTGATAGGATTAAAACCATACACAATCTCAAATGGTGAATGCAAAGTAGCAGAATGAGTAGCACGATTATAAGCAAATTCAACACACGGTGTGCAATAACTTTCCCAAAATGCGATTAACAACTTCTGTTTGACCATCGGTCTGAGGATGATATGCGGTGGAACATAAATGTGTAGTGCCTAAATGCTTCCATAGAACACGCCAGAAATGACTAATAAATTTTACATCACGATCACTCACATTCGACTTAGGCACACCATGTAAACACATAATTTCTTTAAAGAATAGGTCAGTAATATGAGAGGCATTATTGGTCTTATTACACGCAATGAAATGTGCCGTCTTTGAAAAATGATCAACTACCACAAACACTGAATCTTTACCAGACTGATAACAAGGCAAACCCAAAAGAAATTCCATAGAAAGATCAACCCAAGGAAATGAGGATATCGGGAGAGGAGTATACCGTCGAGATAATGCATCAGCCACTGTGTTTTTTTTTCCCTTTTTGAACTTAATTACATAAGGATATGATTCAATGAATTTCATCCCACGGATATGACGTAAATGCAACTTAGATTGCCCTTTTAAATGTTTTAAGGACTCATGATCAGAATGGATGACAATCTCTCTAGGACGCAAATAAACACGCAAGCATTGAACAAGTGCATACAACTCTTTGTCATAAGTAGCATAATTCAGTTTTGCGCCTTTTAGTTTATCACCGTAACAAGAAATTGGACAACCTTTTTGTAGCAAAACATTTCCAATACCCAACCCAGATGCATCACACTCAATTTTAAACATTTTGGAAAAATCAGGAAAAGCAAGTATATGTGCTGAAATTTTAAGAGTTTCGAATGCTTCCCTTTGAGTAGGTCTCCAATGAAATGGTGTGTTTTTCTTCATCAACTTGTTTAAGGGGGCTGCAATGGTGCTGAAATTCCGGATAAAACATCGGTAAGAACTTGTTAGGCCATGACAACTTCGGACTTCCGTTGCACTTTTGGTTTCAGGACAATCAGCCATTGTCTTCAACTTCCTTTGATCAACTTGGATATCTCGCCTACTTATAACAAAACCAAGGAAGACAAAACTTTCCAAGAAAAAAGAGCATTTCTCAAGATTATCAATCATGTGTGCTTTTCGAAGTGTTTCAAAAACAGCTTTTATGTGTGAAATTTGTGAATTTAGATCATGGCTAGAGATTAAAATGTCATATAGTACAAAGGTACAAACCATTCTCGAATAACATGCAAAAATCAGCAATGACTTACCGGGGTCAAATAATATGCATGTGCACATCTTCCAATGAATTTCACGTTGATAACGTGTTCCATGCTTCGTCAATGGAACATATGAAAAGTATCTTGGTTGAATATATATATCAATGAACCTTGGAGTGGCAGCAACATAGCAATATACTTGGGAGCTAACAACATTACGCGCCACAAAAGGATCAACAAAAGTGTGCACCGGTTTTCCACCATTACCAACCGAAAATAGATCATCCCAAGGCAAAATAAGGCTGCATTTGGTGAACCCAACAGCCCGGTAATTTCCTTATGACGTACCCGCAAAGAAGAGTTAATAAAACTGCAACAAGAATTTAGTGACATAGATTCTTCATTTGCTTCGACCAAAATCGACTTGTTGTGATCTTCCACCAAGATAGACCCTTCAGACATCGTTTCTTTCTCGTCCACAAATTCAATTTCATGAGCATCATCAATCTCAGGCTCTTTAATTTCAACAATATCGCCTCGCAATTCACAAATAACCTCCTCCGAATTAATCTTGTTTTCTGGAACTGGAACAACAGTGATATTCTCAACAAGAACATTACATGGCTCATTTGCCAACGTTTTCACCACCTCAACATGCTGAGTAGAGTTCAACCTAAGATTAGGACATTCATACGCGCAATTTCCATATCCGGTACAAATATAACAATAGATAGAACTGGAAGTTCTCTTGGAGAATATTTCCTTTGTCTTCAGTACATTCTCACTTTCCTTCGTTCTCAACTCCACCTTTTTGATGTTATCAATCTCTTTATTTTTCTTTGCTACAAACTCTCGTATCTCATCACGAAATTGATTCTTCATATTCTTCATCTCATCCTTAAATTTCCGATTCATTTCATCAAGTCGTTGTCCAACTTTCTCAAGTTGTCGGGAGTAAGCATTTTTAGAATACCTTTTTCTCAAATCATTATTTTCAGCCATTCTTCCTCTCAAAGGTGTGCTTATTTAGCTCATGTAAGAGAATTCAGATCGGATATTAATTATTCAACAATACTCAAGTTACCCAAAATACCAAGAGTGAAGAATCAAGAAGTTTTTTTAAGAGTTGTGAAATTCCAAAGTGAACACAACAAAAATTGTGAAGTATTTTAGAGAAGATATTCAAAGCTGTAACACAAAAATTGTGAAGTGTATAAAACGATTTTTTTTTTAACTTGTTGCTCGTACGGAACAGTATGCTCGTGCGGAACAAATTATTTTTCAAATACACACGATTTACTTGTGCACCCTTTTTTTTTTTTAAATATATAAATATATAGATGCTTGTGCGAAATAAAGTGTTCTTCAAATACACACGATCATATGCATACTATGGTTCTTCAGATACATACGATAATATGCAACAGAGAATAATGTTTTTTTTTATATTCGAATTTTTTTTTTTTTGAAATAAAGTAAAGGGATATAATACCGTCAATCCGCTATTCTCTGATACCAACTGATGCGAAACCGCCCGGAGGAAGGCTTCGGATCGAATGAACACTTAGGACCGTGGATTTGAGGTATTTGGAATAGGTCCTTGACACAACCACAACCTGTGTGGAAGCACCTTGGAATAATAAGCTCCGCGACACAATCACAACCCGTGTGAAGACACCTTGGAATAAAACCTCAACACTTAGAAAACCTGTTTCTAAGCACCTTGGTATATGGATAACCACAAGGATTGCTCAAGTCCTTGATAATCCGAGATTTGAACTCCCTTTCCAGAGAAACTCACACAACACTTTTCCAAGTGAAAAATAAAATATGATTTATATTGATAACAAGTTCTTTTTTTCAAAGTACAAATACAAGGACTATTTATAGTAAAATAAGTACATGAATTCATAATAATAAGATGAAAAGTTTTTCCTAAATTAAATGCATATTGGTGCATCCAAGGAGCTTCATCCAGGTTCAATGTATCTTCTTTATATTTTCCAGTTTCTGTCCCGCAGCTGTTTAGGCCATTTTGACCATCATAACTTATTCAAATGAAGATGACCCCTTGACGAAAGTTGAAGATCAGGTTTTCTACTATGAAATGCATATGTGGATCATCAATTTTGGATAAGTAAAGCTCCTGATTCAATGCACTTAAAATAGGCGCCCCAAAAGACTTCCATCTTGATTCAATGTACTTGGAATACACAAAACTTGACTTCTCACCTTCCAAAGCTAGCAAAAGTGGCGCCATTTCATTCTCCAAATTCAGCCAAGTTTTTGTCATTTATTTAAGTAATATTGCATAATAAAATATATAATATAATACCATAATAAAGGCCAAAATGTTGGGCCATTTATTCAGGTAGCCCACACGCAAATATAATGGATTTAATGGATCCACATTGTCAATTGGGCTAATTTATCCAAAACCTCGAGCCTCTTTTTGTGTTGCACTTGAGTTTTAGGCCCAGCCCGAAATATGAGAGGATCATGAGAAGGACTTGGATTCATATCACTTATTACTTGTTGTTAAGTATGATACTAAGTATTAGATACTCAGTAGTGTATGTGTGTGATTTCAGTTGCTAGATTCAGTAGGTTGATGTGTATAATAAACTAAATGCAGAATGTAAGTGCTGTAAGTAAGTAGGCAGATTTTATAGTGGTTCCAGGTGGTGTAATCCTGTCAGTCTACTCTTCTCCTGTGATGTTGGAGGAAATTCACTAGAGATCTTTGATGTAGCTGTTACAAAGATTCCTAAGTTGCTTGTCCTTCACCAATGACTATGGCTTCACAAACTGAAAACTGGGAACAGGTGGGATTGCTGCTCCTGAGTCTTCCACTGGTCCTTGAAGGGTAGGATTTCCTCTTCACCAGCTCCACCACAAACAACGATCTTTCACACAACCGTGCTTCATTTGTCTTCGACGGAGTTCTTTATAAAATAAAGATTGAATCAAATAAATGATTCAGTTGCAGCAGCTTGATTAGGATGAAATAATCAGCAGCTTGCAGTCTCCAAGTGTGTATGCTTGATGTAGCTTGAATATAGAATACACTTGAAGAATTTCTCTGGATCAGTAGCTTTAAGTTCAGTAAGTTCAGCAGGGTGTTTTTCAGCTCAGAAAAATATCTCTTCAAAGTTTATCAATTTTCATCATCTAGTTTCTGAGTTGAGAGTCCTCTATTTATAGGTAGGAGAACATGCGAATTGTGTTTGAAATTCAAATGTAACCGTTCCTGGTTTTTGTCCCATCTGATTTGCCTTCTGTCACTATTCATAGGACTGACACTGTCAGAATTCCTTTTTGACTGTGCAGTCTGTCAACCCTTTGACTTGTATCCATTGGATAATAATCTGAATCATCCCAACGTCTGTTTAATCTCAGCCCTTGATTTGTTTGATAAGTCAGAGGTAGTTGGCTGTCATTTTCCATGTAATCTTCCAATGTAATCTTGAATTAATCGAGGTATATTATCAGGAGGTTCATAAGTCTGCTGTAAAACCTATCAGTCTGCTGAACAACAATTTGCTGTGTATAAAATACAATGCAGCTGACTTCTTTTATCTAACTTTTATTTGTGAAGTTAGATTACACCTTTTTAAATTATAACCAAGTTCCAAACATCATCCAACTTATGGAACTTAGACCTTGTACACAAGGCATATGTTATCAGTTTAGGTCATCACAGACTTGCCTAAATTCTGATTCCATATCCTTGACTTAAATTACTAAGTTTGATCCCTTAGCCTTCTGTAACTGAGTTTGAGCCCTCAGCCTTCAGTCTTCAGTCTTCAGTCTTCAGCAGGTTCCTGACTAGTCTACTAACTTATCTACCCTACTGATATTGACTAGTCTGCTGAAATAACTCAGCTGACCATTACAGTGCTTGTTTGATCAAACCTAATCATGAATCAAACTCTAAAAAACCTATACATTTGATCTAGACATCTTTTTGCCTTTGTACTTATCTGTGTGATTTTTGATTCCTTGTACAAGGCCATTCTGGCCTCTGTTTTGCCTGCCGTTTGCTCCGGGGTGCCTTATTTATCGTTCTGGTCGATATCACATCAGTACTTCAAAGAGAATTACAAACGTTTTTTTATACTCTTTTTTGTACCCATAGAGTACTTAACGGTGTGATTTTTGATTCCTTGTACAAGGCCATTCTGGCCTCCGTTTTGCTTGCAGTTTGCGCCGGCGTGCCTTATTTATCGTTCTGGTCGATATCACATTAGTACTTCAAAGAGAATTACAAACGTTTTTTTCGTACTTTTTTTTGTACCCATAGAGTACTTAACGGTGTGATTTTGGCCTCCGTTTTGCTGGCCGTTTGCGCCGGCGTGCCTTATTTATCGTTCTGGTCGTTATCACATCAGTACTTCAAAAAGAATTACAAAGGTTTTTTTCGTAACTTTTTTTTGGTACCCATAGAGTACTTAACGGTGTGAATTTTGATTCCATGTACAAGGCCATTCTGGCCTCCATTTTGCTTGCCGTTTGCGCTGGCGTGCCTTATTTATCGTTCGGGTCGATATCACGTCAGTACTTCAAAGAGAATTACAAATGTTTTTTTTGGTACTCTTTTTTGTACCCATAAAGTACTTAACGGTGTGATTTTTTATACCTTGTACAAGGCTATTCTGGCCTCCGTTTTGCTTGCCGTTTGCGCCGGCGTGCCTTATTTAACGTTCTGGTCGATATCACATCAGTACTTCATAGGGAATTACAAACATTTTTTTCGTACTTATTTTTGTACCCATAGAGTACTTAACGGTGTGATTATGGCCTCCGTTTTGCTTGCCGTTTGTGCCGGCGTGCCTAATTATCGTTCTGGTCGATATCACATCAGTACTTCAAAGAGAATTACAAACGTTTTTTTCGTAACTTTTGTTGTACCAATAGAGTACTTAACGGTGTGAATTTTGATTCCTTGTAGAAGGCCATTCTGGCCTCCGTTTTGCTTGCCGTTTGCGCCGGCGTGCCTTATTTATCGTTCTGGTCGATATCACGTCAGTACTTCAAAGAGAATTACAACATTTTTTTTCGTACTTTTTTTTGTACCCATAGAGTACTTAACGGTGTGATTTTTGATACCTTGTACAAGGCCATACTGGCCTCCGTATTGCTTGTCGTTTGCGCCGGCGTGCCTTATTTATCGTTCTGGTGGATATCACATCAGTACTTCAAAGAGAATTACAAACGTTTTTTTCGTTCACTTTTTTGTACCCATAGAGTGCTGAACGGTGTGATTTTTGATTCCTTGTACAAGGCCATTCTGGCCTCCGTTTTGCTTGCCGTTTGCGCCGGCGTGCCTTATTTATCGTTATGGTCGATATCACATCAGTACTTCAAAGAGAATTACAAACGTTTTTTTCACACTCTTTTTCGTACCCATAGAGTACTTAACGGTGTGATTTTTGATACCTTGTACAAGGCCATTCTGGCCTCCGTTTTGCATGCCGTTTGCGCCGGCGTGCCTTATTTATCGTTCTGGTCGATATCACATCAGTACTTCAAAGAGAATTACAAACATTTTTTCGTACCCATAGAGTACTTAACTGTGTGATTTTTGATTCCTTGTACAAGGCCATTCTGGCCTCCGTTTTGCTTGCCGTTTGCGCCGGCGTGCCTTATTTATCGTTCTGGTCGATATCACATCAGTACTTCAAAGAGAATTACAAACGTTTTTTCGTACTCTTTTTTGTACCCATAGAGTACATAACGGTGTGAATTTTGATTCCTTGTACAAGCCCATTCTGGCCTCCGTTTTGCTTGCCATTTGCGCCAGCGTGCCTTGTTTATCGTTCTGGTCGATATCACTTCAGTACTTCAAAGAGAATTACAAACGTTTTTTTTCGTACACTTTTTTGTACCCATAGAGTACTGAACGGTGTGATTTTTGATTCTTTTACAAGGCCATTCTGGCCTCTGTTTTGCTTGCCGTTTGTGCCGGCGTGCCTTATTTATCGTTCTGGTCGATATCACATCAGTACTTCAAAGAGAATTACAAACTTTTTTTTCGTACCCATAGAGTACTTAACTGTGTGATTTTTGATTCCTTGTACAAGGCCATTCTGGCCTCCGTTTTGCATGCCGTTTGCGCCGGCGTGCCTTATTTATCATTCTCGTCGATATCACGTCACTACTCAAAAAGAATTACAAATGTTTTTTTTCGTACTTTTTTTTGTACCCATAGAGTACTTAACGGTGTGATTTTTGCTACCTTGTACAAGGCCATTCTGGCCTCCGTTTTGCTTGCCGTTTGCGCCGGCGTGCCTTATTTATAATTCTGGTCGATATCACGTCAGTACTTCAAAGAGAATTACAAACGTTTTTTTTTTCATACTTTTTTTTGTACCCACAGAGTACTTAACGGTGTAATTTTTGATACCTTGTACGAGGCCATTCTAGCCTCCGTTTTGCTTGCCGTTTGCTCCGGCGTGCCTTATTTATCGTTCTGGTCGATATCACATCAGTACTTCAAAGAGAATTACAAACGTTTTTTTTCGTACTTTTTTTCGTACCCATAGAGTACTTAACTGTGTGATTTTTGATTTCTAGTACAAGGCCATTCTGGACTCCGTTTTGCTTGCCGTTTGCGCCGGCGTGCCTTATTTATCGTTCTGGTCGATATCACATCAGTACTTCAAAGAGAATTACAAATGTTTTTTTCGTACTTTTTTTCGTACCCATAGAGTACTTAACTGTGTGATTTTTGATTTCTTGTACAAGGCCATTCGGCCTCGCTTTGCTTGTCGTTTGCGCCGGCGTGCCTTATTTATCGTTCTGGTCGATTTCACATCAGTACTTCAAAGAGAATTACAAACTTTTTTTCGTACTTTTTTTCGTACCCATAGAGTACTTAACTGTGTGATTTTTGATACCTTGTACTAGGCCATTCTGGCCTCCGTTTTGCTTGCCGTTTGCGCCAGCGTGCCTTATTTATCGTTCTGGTCGATATCACGTCATTACTTCAACGAGAATTACAAACGTTTTTTTCGTTCATTTTTTCGTACCCATAGAGTACTTAACTGTGTGATTTTTGATTCCTTGTACAAGGCCTTTCTGGCCTCCGTTTTGCTTGCCGTTTGCTCCGGGGTGCCTTATTTATTGTTCTGGTCGATATCACATCAGTACTTCAAAGAGAATTACAAACGTTTTTTTTCATACTCTTTTTTGTACCCATGGACTACTTAACGGTGTGATTTTTGATACCTTGTACAAGGCCATTCTGGCCTCCGTTTTGCATGCCGTTTGCGCCGGCGTGCCTTATTTAACGTTCTGGTCGATATCACATCAGTACTTGAAAGAGA